>CM027866.1:42534634-43181644 GCA_016097605.1 Eucalyptus guilfoylei | reverse complement strand
AAAAAAATTTAAAAAAACGAAAAATAATTAAAAAATAATACAGAAATTAAAAAATATGAAAAGGATAAAAAAATTTAAAAAAATATTTAAAAATTAGCAAAAATTTGAAAACTTAAAAATTTAAAAAATGTAAAAAAAAATCCATAAAAATATGACAGAATTTGAACAAATTTAAAGGATATAAAAAAACTTAGAAAAATTGACAAAAATAAAAAAATCTTAAAAAAATCTTAAAAAATTAGCAAAAACTTAAAAATTTAAAAAATGTAAAAAAATCCATAAAATTTTAAAAAAATTTGATGAAATTTAAAAAATAAAAGAAAAATTAGAACGCGCGTGCATATTACCGCATAAAACGCTGCTACTGTTCCGTTCCTCGAGTTTCATCGTAATTCTTCTTCCGAAGCCTTCCACTCGACATAATATATAGATTAGATGAAAATTCGGGCATGAAATCCGGCCCAAAAGTGGGGATACCACATCGCCAAACTGCGCTGGCCGAAACAGAACGCGCGTGCATATTACGCATAAAATGCGGCTCATGTTCCGTTCCCACTGATTTTCGTCGTAATTCTTCTTCCGTGGCCTTCCTCTCGACATAATATACGCATTAGATGGAAATTCCGGAATGGATAAAGGCCGAAAAGCGGGGATGCCGCATCGCCAATATGCGCCGTCCGAAACGGAACGCGCGAGCATATTACTGCATAAATTGCCTCTAACGTTCCGTGCCTTTGATTTTCATCGTAATTCTTCTCCCGAGGCCTTGCTCTCGACATAATACATAGATTAGATGAAAATTCCGGCTTAAAATCCCGCCGAAAGGTGGTGATACCGCATCGCCAAAGCGCGTCGGCCCAAACAGAACACGTGTGCATATTATCGCGTACAACGCGGTACTTGTTCCGTTCCTCGATTTTCATCGTAATTCTTCTTCCGAGGCCTTCCTCACGACATAATATATAGATTAGACGGAAATTTCTGCATGAAATCCGTCCGAAATTAAAAAAAAAAAAAAATTTAAAAAAACGAAAAATAATTAAAAAATAATACAGAAATTAAAAAATATGAAAAGGATAAAAAAATTTAAAAAAATATTTAAAAATTAGCAAAAATTTGAAAACTTAAAAATTTAAAAAATGTAAAAAAAAATCCATAAAAATATGACAGAATTTGAACAAATTTAAAGGATATAAAAAAACTTAGAAAAATTGACAAAAATAAAAAAATCTTAAAAAAATCTTAAAAAATTAGCAAAAACTTAAAAATTTAAAAAATGTAAAAAAATCCATAAAATTTTAAAAAAGTTTGATGAAATTTAAAAAATAAAAGAAAAATTAGAACGCGCGTGCATATTACCGCATAAAACGCTGCTACTGTTCCGTTCCTCTGAGTTTCATCGTAATTCTTCTTCCGAAGCCTTCCACTCGACATAATATATAGATTAGATGAAAATTCGGGCATGAAATCCGGCCCAAAAGTGGGGATACCACATCGCCAAACTGCGCTGGCCGAAAACAGAACGAACGCGTGCATATTACGCATAAAATGCGGCTACTTTGTTCCGTTCCACTGATTTTCGTCGTAATTCTTCTTCCGTGGCCTTCCTCTCGACATAATATACGCATTAGATGGAAATTCCGGAATGGATAAAGGCCGAAAAGCGGGGATGCCGCATCGCCAATATGCGCCGTCCGAAACGGAACGCGCGAGCATATTACTGCATAAATTGCCTCTAACGTTCCGTGCCTTTGATTTTCATCGTAATTCTTCTCCCGAGGCCTTGCTCTCGACATAATACATAGATTAGATGAAAATTCCGGCTTAAAATCCCGCCGAAAGGTGGTGATACCGCATCGCCAAAGCGCGTCGGCCCAAACAGAACACGTGTGCATATTATCGCGTACAACGCGGGTACTTGTTCCGTTCCTCTGATTTTCATCGTAATTCTTCTTCCGAGGCCTTCCTCACGACATAATATATAGATTAGACGGAAATTTCTGCATGAAATCCGTCCGAAATTAAAAAAAAAAAAAAAAAAAAACGAAAAATAATTAAAAAATAATACAGAAATTAAAAAATATGAAAAGGATAAAAAAATTTAAAAAAATATTTAAAAATTAGCAAAAATTTGAAAACTTAAAAATTTAAAAAATGTAAAAAAAAATCCATAAAAATATGACAGAATTTGAACAAATTTAAAGGATATAAAAAAACTTAGAAAAATTGACAAAAATAAAAAAATCTTAAAAAAATCTTAAAAAATTAGCAAAAACTTAAAAATTTAAAAAATGTAAAAAAATCCATAAAATTTTAAAAAATTTGATGAAATTTAAAAAAAAAAAAAAAATTAGAACGCGCGTGCATATTACCGCATAAAACGCCGCTCTTTGTTCCGTTCCTCCGAGTTTCATCGTAATTCTTCTTCCGAAGCCTTCCACTCGACATAATATATAGATTAGATGAAAATTCGGGCATGAAATCCGGCCCAAAAGTGGGGATACCACATCGCCAAACTGCGCTGGCCGAAACAGAACGCGCGTGCATATTACGCATAAAATGCGGCTACGTTCCGTTCCACTGATTTTCGTCGTAATTCTTCTTCCGTGGCCTTCCTCTCGACATAATATACGCATTAGATGGAAATTCCGGAATGGATAAAGGCCGAAAAGCGGGGATGCCGCATCGCCAATATGCGCCGTCCGAAACGGAACGCGCGAGCATATTACTGCATAAATTGCCTCTAACGTTCCGTGCCTTTGATTTTCATCGTAATTCTTCTCCCCGAGGCCTTGCTCTCGACATAATACATAGATTAGATGAAAATTCCGGCTTAAAATCCCGCCGAAAGGTGGTGATACCGCATCGCCAAAGCGCGTCGGCCCAAACAGAACACGTGTGCATATTACTGCGTACAACGCGGGTACTGTTCCGTTCCTCTGATTTTCATCGTAATTCTTCTTCCGAGGCCTTCCTCACGACATAATATATAGATTAGACGGAAATTTCTGCATGAAATCCGTCCGAAATTTAAAAAAACGAAAAATAATTAAAAAATAATACAGAAATTAAAAAATATGAAAAGGATAAAAAAATTTAAAAAAATATTTAAAAATTAGCAAAAATTTGAAAACTTAAAAATTTAAAAAATGTAAAAGAAAATCCATAAAAATATGACAGAATTTGAACAAATTTAAAGGATATAAAAAAACTTAGAAAAATTGACAAAAATAAAAAAATCTTAAAAAAATCTTAAAAAATTAGCAAAAACTTAAAAATTTAAAAAATGTAAAAAAATCCATAAAATTTTAAAAAATTTGATGAAATTTAAAAAATAAAAGAAAAATTAGAACGCGCGTGCATATTACCGCATAAAACGCTGCTACTTTGTTCCGTTCCTCGAGTTTCATCGTAATTCTTCTTCCGAAGCCTTCCACTCGACATAATATATAGATTAGATGAAAATTCGGGCATGAAATCCGGCCCAAAAGTGGGGATACCACATCGCCAAACTGCGCTGGCCGAAACAGAACGCGCGTGCATATTACGCATAAAATGCGGCTACTTTTTCCGTTCCACTGATTTTCGTCGTAATTCTTCTTCCGTGGCCTTCCTCTCGACATAATATACGCATTAGATGGAAATTCCGGAATGGATAAAGGCCGAAAAGCGGGGATGCCGCATCGCCAATATGCGCCGTCCGAAACGGAACGCGCGAGCATATTACTGCATAAATTGCCTCTAACGTTCCGTGCCTTTGATTTTCATCGTAATTCTTCTCCCGAGGCCTTGCTCTCGACATAATACATAGATTAGATGAAAATTCCGGCTTAAAATCCCGCCGAAAGGTGGTGATACCGCATCGCCAAAGCGCGTCGGCCCAAACAGAACACGTGAGCATATTACTGCGTACATCGCCTCTAATGTTCCGTTCCTCTGATTTTCATCGTAATTCTTCTTCCGAGGCCTTCCTCACGACATAATATATAGATTAGACGGAAATTTCTGCATGAAATCCGTCCGAAATTAAAAAAAAAATTTAAGAAAACGAAAAATAATTAAAAAATAATACAGAAATTAAAAAATATGAAAAGGATAAAAAAATTTAAAAAAATATTTAAAAATTAGCAAAAATTTGAAAACTTAAAAATTTAAAAAATGTAAAAAAAAAATCCATAAAAATATGACAGAATTTGAACAAATTTAAAGGATATAAAAAAACTTAGAAAAATTGACAAAAATAAAAAAATCTTAAAAAAAATCTTAAAAAATTAGCAAAAACTTAAAAATTTAAAAAATGTAAAAAAATCCATAAAATTTTAAAAAAATTTGATGAAATTTAAAAAATAAAAGAAAAATTAGAACGCGCGTGCATATTACCGCATAAAACGCTGCTCTTTGTTCCGTTCCTCGAGTTTCATCGTAATTCTTCTTCCGAAGCCTTCCACTCGACATAATATATAGATTAGATGAAAATTCGGGCATGAAATCCGGCCCAAAAGTGGGGATACCACATCGCCAAACTGCGCTGGCCGAAACAGAACGCGCGTGCATATTACGCATAAAATGCGGCTACTTTGTTCCGTTCCACTGATTTTCGTCGTAATTCTTCTTCCGTGGCCTTCCTCTCGACATAATATACGCATTAGATGGAAATTCCGGAATGGATAAAGGCCGAAAAGCGGGGATGCCGCATCGCCAATATGCGCCGTCCGAAACGGAACGCGCGAGCATATTACTGCATAAATTGCCTCTAACGCCGTGCCTTTGATTTTCATCGTAATTCTTCTCCCGAGGCCTTGCTCTCGACATAATACATAGATTAGATGAAAATTCCGGCTTAAAATCCCGCCGAAAGGTGGTGATACCGCATCGCCAAAGCGCGTCGGCCCAAACAGAACACGTGTGCATATTATCGCGTACAACGCGGGTACTTGTTCCGTTCCTTCCGATTTTCATCGTAATTCTTCTTCCGAGGCCTTCCTCACGACATAATATATAGATTAGACGGAAATTTCTGCATGAAATCCGTCCGAAATTAAAAAAAAAAAAAAAAAAACGAAAAATAATTAAAAAATAATACAGAAATTAAAAAATATGAAAAGGATAAAAAAATTTAAAAAAATATTTAAAAATTAGCAAAAATTTGAAAACTTAAAAATTTAAAAAATGTAAAAAAAAATCCATAAAAATATGACAGAATTTGAACAAATTTAAAGGATATAAAAAAACTTAGAAAAATTGACAAAAATAAAAAAATCTTAAAAAAATCTTAAAAAATTAGCAAAAACTTAAAAATTTAAAAAATGTAAAAAAATCCATAAAATTTTAAAAAATTTGATGAAATTTAAAAAATAAAAGAAAAATTAGAACGCGCGTGCATATTACCGCATAAAACGCTGCTCTTCGTTCCGTTCCTCGAGTTTCATCGTAATTCTTCTTCCGAAGCCTTCCACTCGACATAATATATAGATTAGATGAAAATTCGGGCATGAAATCCGGCCCAAAAGTGGGGATACCACATCGCCAAACTGCGCTGGCCGAAACAGAACGCGCGTGCATGCATATTACTGCATAAAATGCGGCTACTTGTTCCGTTCCACTGATTTTCGTCGTAATTCTTCTTCCGTGGCCTTCCTCTCGACATAATATACGCATTAGATGGAAATTCCGGAATGGATAAAGGCCGAAAAGCGGGGATGCCGCATCGCCAATATGCGCCGTCCGAAACGGAACGCGCGAGCATATTACTGCATAAATTGCCTCTAACGTTCCGTGCCTTTGATTTTCATCGTAATTCTTCTCCCGAGGCCTTGCTCTCGACATAATACATAGATTAGATGAAAATTCCGGCTTAAAATCCCGCCGAAAGGTGGTGATACCGCATCGCCAAAGCGCGTCGGCCCAAACAGAACACGTGTGCATATTACTGCGTACAACGCGGGTACTGTTCCGTTCCTCTGATTTTCATCGTAATTCTTCTTCCGAGGCCTTCCTCACGACATAATATATAGATTAGACGGAAATTTCTGCATGAAATCCGTCCGAAATTAAAAAAAAAATTAAAAAATATGAAAAGGATAAAAAAATTTAAAAAAATATTTAAAAATTAGCAAAAATTTGAAAACTTAAAAATTTAAAAAATGTAAAAAAAAATCCATAAAAATATGACAGAATTTGAACAAATTTAAAGGATATAAAAAAACTTAGAAAAATTGACAAAAATAAAAAAATCTTAAAAAAATCTTAAAAAATTAGCAAAAACTTAAAAATTTAAAAAATGTAAAAAAATCCATAAAATTTTAAAAAATTTGATGAAATTTAAAAAAAAAAAAGAAAAATTAGAACGCGCGTGCATATTACCGCATAAAACGCTGCTCTTTTTCGTTCCGTTCCTCGAGTTTCATCGTAATTCTTCTTCCGAAGCCTTCCACTCGACATAATATATAGATTAGATGAAAATTCGGGCATGAAATCCGGCCCAAAAGTGGGGATACCACATCGCCAAACTGCGCTGGCCGAAACAGAACGCGCGTGCATATTACGCATAAAATGCGGCTACTTTGTTCCGTTCCACTGATTTTCGTCGTAATTCTTCTTCCGTGGCCTTCCTCTCGACATAATATACGCATTAGATGGAAATTCCGGAATGGATAAAGGCCGAAAAGCGGGGATGCCGCATCGCCAATATGCGCCGTCCGAAACGGAACGCGCGAGCATATTACTGCATAAATTGCCTCTAACGTTCCGTGCCTTTGATTTTCATCGTAATTCTTCTCCCGAGGCCTTGCTCTCGACATAATACATAGATTAGATGAAAATTCCGGCTTAAAATCCCGCCGAAAGGTGGTGATACCGCATCGCCAAAGCGCGTCGGCCCAAACAGAACACGTGTGCATATTATCGCGTACAACGCGGGTACTTGTTCCGTTCCTCGATTTTCATCGTAATTCTTCTTCCGAGGCCTTCCTCACGACATAATATATAGATTAGACGGAAATTTCTGCATGAAATCCGTCCGAAATTAAAAAAAAAAAAAAAAAAACGAAAAATAATTAAAAAATAATACAGAAATTAAAAAATATGAAAAGGATAAAAAAATTTAAAAAAATATTTAAAAATTAGCAAAAATTTGAAAACTTAAAAATTTAAAAAATGTAAAAAAAAATCCATAAAAATATGACAGAATTTGAACAAATTTAAAGGATATAAAAAAACTTAGAAAAATTGACAAAAATAAAAAAATCTTAAAAAAATCTTAAAAAATTAGCAAAAACTTAAAAATTTAAAAAATGTAAAAAAATCCATAAAATTTTAAAAAAATTTGATGAAATTTAAAAAATAAAAGAAAAATTAGAACGCGCGTGCATATTACCGCATAAAACGCTGCTCTTTGTTCCGTTCCTCGAGTTTCATCGTAATTCTTCTTCCGAAGCCTTCCACTCGACATAATATATAGATTAGATGAAAATTCGGGCATGAAATCCGGCCCAAAAGTGGGGATACCACATCGCCAAACTGCGCTGGCCGAAACAGAACGCGCGTGCATATTACTGCATAAAATGCGGCTATTGTTCCGTTCCACTGATTTTCGTCGTAATTCTTCTTCCGTGGCCTTCCTCTCGACATAATATACGCATTAGATGGAAATTCCGGAATGGATAAAGGCCGAAAAGCGGGGATGCCGCATCGCCAATATGCGCCGTCCGAAACGAACGCGCGAGCATATTACTGCATAAATTGCCTCTAACGTTCCGTGCCTTTGATTTTCATCGTAATTCTTCTCCCGAGGCCTTGCTCTCGACATAATACATAGATTAGATGAAAATTCCGGCTTAAAATCCCGCCGAAAGGTGGTGATACCGCATCGCCAAAGCGCGTCGGCCCAAACAGAACACGTGTGCATATTACTGCGTACAACGCGGGTACTTTTCCGTTCCTCCGATTTTTATCGTAATTCTTCTTCCGAGGCCTTCCTCACGACATAATATATAGATTAGACGGAAATTTCTGCATGAAATCCGTCCGAAATTAAAAAAAAAAATTTAAAAAAAAAACGAAAAATAATTAAAAAATAATACAGAAATTAAAAAATATGAAAAGGATAAAAAAATTTAAAAAAATATTTAAAAATTAGCAAAAATTTGAAAACTTAAAAATTTAAAAAATGTAAAAAAAAATCCATAAAAATATGACAGAATTTGAACAAATTTAAAGGATATAAAAAAACTTAGAAAAATTGACAAAAATAAAAAAATCTTAAAAAAATCTTAAAAAATTAGCAAAAACTTAAAAATTTAAAAAATGTAAAAAAATCCATAAAATTTTAAAAAATTTGATGAAATTTAAAAAATAAAAGAAAAATTAGAACGCGCGTGCATATTACCGCATAAAACGCGCTCTCTTCGTTCCGTTCCTCTGAGTTTCATCGTAATTCTTCTTCCGAAGCCTTCCACTCGACATAATATATAGATTAGATGAAAATTCGGGCATGAAATCCGGCCCAAAAGTGGGGATACCACATCGCCAAACTGCGCTGGCCGAAACAGAACGCGCGTGCATATTACTGCATAAAATGCCTCTAACGTTCCGTGCCTTTGATTTTCATCGTAATTCTTCTCCCGAGGCCTTGCTCTCGACATAATATACGCATTAGATGGAAATTCCGGAATGAATAAAGGCCGAAAAGCGGGGATGCCGCATCGCCAATATGCGCCGTCCGAAACGGAACGCGCGAGCATATTACTGCATAAATTGCCTCTAACGTTCCGTGCCTTTGATTTTCATCGTAATTCTTCTCCCGAGGCCTTGCTCTCGACATAATACATAGATTAGATGAAAATTCCGGCTTAAAATCCCGCCGAAAGGTGGTGATACCGCATCGCCAAAGCGCGTCGGCCCAAACAGAACACGTGTGCATATTACTGCGTACAACGCGGGTACTGTTCCGTTCCTCCGATTTTCATCGTAATTCTTCTTCCGAGGCCTTCCTCACGACATAATATATAGATTAGACGGAAATTTCTGCATGAAATCCGTCCGAAATTAAAAAAAAAAAAAAAAAAAAAAAAAACGAAAAATAATTAAAAAATAATACAGAAATTAAAAAATATGAAAAGGATAAAAAAATTTAAAAAAATATTTAAAAATTAGCAAAAATTTGAAAACTTAAAAATTTAAAAAATGTAAAAAAAAAAATCCATAAAAATATGACAGAATTTGAACAAATTTAAAGGATATAAAAAAACTTAGAAAAATTGACAAAAATAAAAAAATCTTAAAAAAATCTTAAAAAATTAGCAAAAACTTAAAAATTTAAAAAATGTAAAAAAATCCATAAAATTTTAAAAAATTTGATGAAATTTAAAAAATAAAAGAAAAAATTAGAACGCGCGTGCATATTACCGCATAAAACGCTGCTCTTCGTTCCGTTCCTCGAGTTTCATCGTAATTCTTCTTCCGAAGCCTTCCACTCGACATAATATATAGATTAGATGAAAATTCGGGCATGAAATCCGGCCCAAAAGTGGGGATACCACATCGCCAAACTGCGCTGGCCGAAACAGAACGCGCGCGTGCATATTATTACTGCATAAAATGCGGCTACTTTGTTCCGTTCCACTGATTTTCGTCGTAATTCTTCTTCCGTGGCCTTCCTCTCGACATAATATACGCATTAGATGGAAATTCCGGAATGGATAAAGGCCGAAAAGCGGGGATGCCGCATCGCCAATATGCGCCGTCCGAAACGGAACGCGCGAGCATATTACTGCATAAATTGCCTCTAACGTTCCGTGCCTTTGATTTTCATCGTAATTCTTCTCCCGAGGCCTTGCTCTCGACATAATACATAGATTAGATGAAAATTCCGGCTTAAAATCCCGCCGAAAGGTGGTGATACCGCATCGCCAAAGCGCGTCGGCCCAAACAGAACACGTGTGCATATTCTCGCGTACAACGCGGGTACTTGTTCCGTTCCTCCGATTTTCATCGTAATTCTTCTTCCGAGGCCTTCCTCACGACATAATATATAGATTAGACGGAAATTTCTGCATGAAATCCGTCCGAAATTAAAAAAAAAAAAAAAAAAAAACGAAAAATAATTAAAAAATAATACAGAAATTAAAAAATATGAAAAGGATAAAAAAATTTAAAAAAATATTTAAAAATTAGCAAAAATTTGAAAACTTAAAAATTTAAAAAATGTAAAAAAAAATCCATAAAAATATGACAGAATTTGAACAAATTTAAAGGATATAAAAAAACTTAGAAAAATTGACAAAAATAAAAAAATCTTAAAAAATCTTAAAAAATTAGCAAAAACTTAAAAATTTAAAAAATGTAAAAAAATCCATAAAATTTTAAAAAATTTGATGAAATTTAAAAAATAAAAGAAAAATTAGAACGCGCGTGCATATTACCGCATAAAACGCTGCTCTTTTTGTTCCGTTCCTCGAGTTTCATCGTAATTCTTCTTCCGAAGCCTTCCACTCGACATAATATATAGATTAGATGAAAATTCGGGCATGAAATCCGGCCCAAAAGTGGGGATACCACATCGCCAAACTGCGCTGGCCGAAACAGAACGCGCGTGCATATTATTACTGCATAAAATGCGGCTACTTTTTTCCGTTCCACTGATTTTCGTCGTAATTCTTCTTCCGTGGCCTTCCTCTCGACATAATATACGCATTAGATGGAAATTCCGGAATGGATAAAGGCCGAAAAGCGGGGATGCCGCATCGCCAATATGCGCCGTCCGAAACGGAACGCGCGAGCATATTACTGCATAAATTGCCTCTAACGTTCCGTGCCTTTGATTTTCATCGTAATTCTTCTCCCGAGGCCTTGCTCTCGACATAATACATAGATTAGATGAAAATTCCGGCTTAAAATCCCGCCGAAAGGTGGTGATACCGCATCGCCAAAGCGCGTCGGCCCAAACAGAACACGTGTGCATATTACTGCGTACAACGCGGGTACTGTTCCGTTCCTCTGATTTTCATCGTAATTCTTCTTCCGAGGCCTTCCTCACGACATAATATATAGATTAGACGGAAATTTCTGCATGAAATCCGTCCGAAATAAAAAAAAAAAAAAAAAAAAAATTAAAAAAACGAAAAATAATTAAAAAATAATACAAAAATTAAAAAATATGAAAAGGATAAAAAAATTTAAAAAAATATTTAAAAATTAGCAAAAATTAGCAAAAATTTGAAAACTTAAAAATTTAAAAAATGTAAAAAAAAATCCATAAAAATATGACAGAATTTGAACAAATTTAAAGGATATAAAAAAACTTAGAAAAATTGACAAAAATAAAAAAATCTTAAAAAAATCTTAAAAAATTAGCAAAAACTTAAAAATTTAAAAAATGTAAAAAAATCCATAAAATTTTAAAAAAATTTGATGAAATTTAAAAAATAAAAAGAAAAATTAGAACGCGTGCATATTACCGCATAAAAAACGCTGCGCTCTTTGTTCCGTTCCTCCGAGTTTCATCGTAATTCTTCTTCCGAAGCCTTCCACTCGACATAATATATAGATTAGATGAAAATTCGGGCATGAAATCCGGCCCAAAAGTGGGGATACCACATCGCCAAACTGCGCTGGCCGAAACAGAACGCGCGTGCATATTACTGCATAAAATGCGGCTACTTTTGTTCCGTTCCACTGATTTTCGTCGTAATTCTTCTTCCGTGGCCTTCCTCTCGACATAATATACGCATTAGATGGAAATTCCGGAATGGATAAAGGCCGAAAAGCGGGGATGCCGCATCGCCAATATGCGCCGTCCGAAACGGAACGCGCGAGCATATTACTGCATAAATTGCCTCTAACGTTCCGTGCCTTTGATTTTCATCGTAATTCTTCTCCCGAGGCCTTGCTCTCGACATAATACATAGATTAGATGAAAATTCCGGCTTAAAATCCCGCCGAAAGGTGGTGATACCGCATCGCCAAAGCGCGTCGGCCCAAACAGAACACGTGTGCATATTACCGCGTACAACGCGGGTACTGTTCCGTTCCTCTGATTTCCATCGTGATTCTTCTTCCGAGGCCTTCCTCACGACATAATATATAGATTAGACGGAAATTTCTGCATGAAATCCGTCCGAAATTAAAAAAAAAAATTAAAAAAAAAACGAAAAATAATTAAAAAATAATACAGAAATTAAAAAATATGAAAAGGATAAAAAAATTTAAAAAAATATTTAAAAATTAGCAAAAATTTGAAAACTAAAAATTTAAAAAATGTAAAAAAAAATCCATAAAAATATGACAGAATTTGAACAAATTTAAAGGATATAAAAAAACTTAGAAAAATTGACAAAAATAAAAAAATCTTAAAAAAATCTTAAAAAATTAGCAAAAACTTAAAAATTTAAAAAATGTAAAAAAATCCATAAAATTTTAAAAAATTTGATGAAATTTAAAAAATAAAAGAAAAATTAGAACGCGCGTGCATATTACCGCATAAAACGCTGCTACGTTCCGTTCCTCGAGTTTCATCGTAATTCTTCTTCCGAAGCCTTCCACTCGACATAATATATAGATTAGATGAAAATTCGGGCATGAAATCCGGCCCAAAAGTGGGGATACCACATCGCCAAACTGCGCTGGCCGAAACAGAACGCGCGTGCATATTACTGCATAAAAAATGCGGCTACATTGTTCCGTTCCACTGATTTTCGTCGTAATTCTTCTTCCGTGGCCTTCCTCTCGACATAATATACGCATAGATGGAAATTCCGGAATGGATAAAGGCCGAAAAGCGGGGATGCCGCATCGCCAATATGCGCCGTCCGAAACGGAACGCGCGAGCATATTACTGCATAAATTGCCTCTAACGTTCCGTGCCTTTGATTTTCATCGTAATTCTTCTCCCGAGGCCTTGCTCTCGACATAATACATAGATTAGATGAAAATTCCGGCTTAAAATCCCGCCGAAAGGTGGTGATACCGCATCGCCAAAGCGCGTCGGCCCAAACAGAACACGTGTGCATATTACTGCGTACAACGCGGGTACTGTTCCGTTCCTCTGATTTTCATCGTAATTCTTCTTCCGAGGCCTTCCTCACGACATAATATATAGATTAGACGGAAATTTCTGCATGAAATCCGTCCGAAATTAAAAAAAAAATTTAAAAAAACGAAAAATAATTAAAAAATAATACAGAAATTAAAAAATATGAAAAGGATAAAAAAATTTAAAAAAATATTTAAAAATTAGCAAAAATTTGAAAACTTAAAAATTTAAAAAATGTAAAAAAAAATCCATAAAAATATGACAGAATTTGAACAAATTTAAAGGATATAAAAAAACTTAGAAAAATTGACAAAAATAAAAAAATCTTAAAAAAATCTTAAAAAATTAGCAAAAACTTAAAAATTTAAAAAATGTAAAAAAATCCATAAAATTTTAAAAAATTTGATGAAATTTAAAAAATAAAAGAAAAATTAGAACGCGCGTGCATATTACCGCATAAAACGCCTGCTCTTTTGTTCCGTTCCTCGAGTTTCATCGTAATTCTTCTTCCGAAGCCTTCCACTCGACATAATATATAGATTAGATGAAAATTCGGGCATGAAATCCGGCCCAAAAGTGGGGATACCACATCGCCAAACTGCGCTGGCCGAAACAGAACGCGCGTGCATATTACGCATAAAATGCGGCTACTTTGTTCCGTTCCACTGATTTTCGTCGTAATTCTTCTTCCGTGGCCTTCCTCTCGACATAATATACGCATTAGATGGAAATTCCGGAATGGATAAAGGCCGAAAAGCGGGGATGCCGCATCGCCAATATGCGCCGTCCGAAACGGAACGCGCGAGCATATTACTGCATAAATTGCCTCTAACGTTCCGTGCCTTTGATTTTCATCGTAATTCTTCTCCCGAGGCCTTGCTCTCGACATAATACATAGATTAGATGAAAATTCCGGCTTAAAATCCCGCCGAAAGGTGGTGATACCGCATCGCCAAAGCGCGTCGGCCCAAACAGAACACGTGTGCATATTATCGCGTACAACGCGGGTACTTGTTCCGTTCCTCTCCGATTTTCATCGTAATTCTTCTTCCGAGGCCTTCCTCACGACATAATATATAGATTAGACGGAAATTTCTGCATGAAATCCGTCCGAAATTAAAAAAAAAAAAAAAAAAAATTAAAAAAAAACGAAAAATAATTAAAAAATAATACAGAAATTAAAAAATATGAAAAGGATAAAAAAAAAATTTAAAAAAATATTTAAAAATTAGCAAAAATTTGAAAACTTAAAAATTTAAAAAATGTAAAAAAAAATCCATAAAAATATGACAGAATTTGAACAAATTTAAAGGATATAAAAAAACTTAGAAAAATTGACAAAAATAAAAAAATCTTAAAAAAATCTTAAAAAATTAGCAAAAACTTAAAAATTTAAAAAATGTAAAAAAATCCATAAAATTTTAAAAAATTTGATGAAATTTAAAAAATAAAAGAAAAATTAGAACGCGCGTGCATATTACCGCATAAAACGCTGCTTCTTTGTTCCGTTCCTCCGAGTTTCATCGTAATTCTTCTTCCGAAGCCTTCCACTCGACATAATATATAGATTAGATGAAAATTCGGGCATGAAATCCGGCCCAAAAGTGGGGATACCACATCGCCAAACTGCGCTGGCCGAAACAGAACGCGCGTGCATATTACTGCATAAAATGCGGCTCTTTGTTCCGTTCCACTGATTTTCGTCGTAATTCTTCTTCCGTGGCCTTCCTCTCGACATAATATACGCATTAGATGGAAATTCCGGAATGGATAAAGGCCGAAAAGCGGGGATGCCGCATCGCCAATATGCGCCGTCCGAAACGGAACGCGCGAGCATATTACTGCATAAATTGCCTCTAACGTTCCGTGCCTTTGATTTTCATCGTAATTCTTCTCCCGAGGCCTTGCTCTCGACATAATACATAGATTAGATGAAAATTCCGGCTTAAAATCCCGCCGAAAGGTGGTGATACCGCATCGCCAAAGCGCGTCGGCCCAAACAGAACACGTGTGCATATTACTGCGTACAACGCGGGTACTGTTCCGTTCCTCTGATTTTCATCGTAATTCTTCTTCCGAGGCCTTCCTCACGACATAATATATAGATTAGACGGAAATTTCTGCATGAAATCCGTCCGAAATTAAAAAAAAAAATTTAAGAAAACGAAAAATAATTAAAAAATAATACAGAAATTAAAAAATATGAAAAGGATAAAAAAATTTAAAAAAATATTTAAAAATTAGCAAAAATTTGAAAACTTAAAAATTTAAAAAATGTAAAAAAAAATCCATAAAAATATGACAGAATTTGAACAAATTTAAAGGATATAAAAAAACTTAGAAAAATTGACAAAAATAAAAAAATCTTAAAAAAATCTTAAAAAATTAGCAAAAACTTAAAAATTTAAAAAATGTAAAAAAATCCATAAAATTTTAAAAAATTTGATGAAATTTAAAAAATAAAAGAAAAATTAGAACGCGCGTGCATATTACCGCATAAAACGCTGCTCTTTTCCGTTCCCTCGAGTTTCATCGTAATTCTTCTTCCGAAGCCTTCCACTCGACATAATATATAGATTAGATGAAAATTCGGGCATGAAATCCGGCCCAAAAGTGGGGATACCACATCGCCAAACTGCGCTGGCCGAAACAGAACGCGCGTGCATATTACGCATAAAATGCGGCTCTTTGTTCCGTTCCACTGATTTTCGTCGTAATTCTTCTTCCGTGGCCTTCCTCTCGACATAATATACGCATTAGATGGAAATTCCGGAATGGATAAAGGCCGAAAAGCGGGATGCCGCATCGCCAATATGCGCCGTCCGAAACGGAACGCGCGAGCAGCATATTACTGCATAAATTGCCTCTAACGTTCCGTGCCTTTGATTTTCATCGTAATTCTTCTCCCGAGGCCTTGCTCTCGACATAATACATAGATTAGATGAAAATTCCGGCTTAAAATCCCGCCGAAAGGTGGTGATACCGCATCGCCAAAGCGCGTCGGCCCAAACAGAACACGTGTGCATATTATCGCGTACAACGCGCGGGTGCTTGTTCCGTTCCTCTGATTTTCATCGTAATTCTTCTTCCGAGGCCTTCCTCACGACATAATATATAGATTAGACGGAAATTTCTGCATGAAATCCGTCCGAAATTAAAAAAAAAAAAAAAAAAAAAAACGAAAAATAATTAAAAAATAATACAGAAATTAAAAAATATGAAAAGGATAAAAAAATTTAAAAAAATATTTAAAAATTAGCAAAAATTTGAAAACTTAAAAATTTAAAAAATGTAAAAAAAAATCCATAAAAATATGACAGAATTTGAACAAATTTAAAGGATATAAAAAAACTTAGAAAAATTGACAAAAATAAAAAAATCTTAAAAAAATCTTAAAAAATTAGCAAAAACTTAAAAATTTAAAAAATGTAAAAAAATCCATAAAATTTTAAAAAATTTGATGAAATTTAAAAAATAAAAGAAAAATTAGAACGCGCGTGCATATTACCGCATAAAACGCGCTACTTCGTTCCGTTCCTCGAGTTTCATCGTAATTCTTCTTCCGAAGCCTTCCACTCGACATAATATATAGATTAGATGAAAATTCGGGCATGAAATCCGGCCCAAAAGTGGGGATACCACATCGCCAAACTGCGCTGGCCGAAACAGAACGCGCGTGCATATTACGCATAAAATGCGGCTCTTGTTCCGTTCCACTGATTTTCGTCGTAATTCTTCTTCCGTGGCCTTCCTCTCGACATAATATACGCATTAGATGGAAATTCCGGAATGGATAAAGGCCGAAAAGCGGGGATGCCGCATCGCCAATATGCGCCGTCCGAAACGGAACGCGCGAGCATATTACTGCATAAATTGCCTCTAACGTTCCGTGCCTTTGATTTTCATCGTAATTCTTCTCCCGAGGCCTTGCTCTCGACATAATACATAGATTAGATGAAAATTCCGGCTTAAAATCCCGCCGAAAGGTGGTGATACCGCATCGCCAAAGCGCGTCGGCCCAAACAGAACACGTGTGCATATTATATCGCGCACAACGCGGGTACTGTTCCGTTCCTCTGATTTTCATCGTAATTCTTCTTCCGAGGCCTTCCTCACGACATAATATATAGATTAGACGGAAATTTCTGCATGAAATCCGTCCGAAATTAAAAAAAAAAAAAAAAAAAAAAAAAAATAATTAAAAAATAATACAGAAATTAAAAAAAAAGAAAAAAATAAAAAAATTTAAAAAAATATTTAAAAATTAGCAAAAATTTGAAAACTTAAAAATTTAAAAAATGTAAAAAAAATCCATAAAAATATGACAGAATTTGAACAAATTTAAAGGATATAAAAAAACTTAGAAAAATTGACAAAAATAAAAAAATCTTAAAAAAATCTTAAAAAATTAGCAAAAACTTAAAAATTTAAAAAATGTAAAAAAATCCATAAAATTTTAAAAAAATTTGATGAAATTTAAAAAATAAAAGAAAAATTAGAACGCGCGTGCATATTACCGCATAAAACGCTGCTACTGTTCCGTTCCTCTGAGTTTCATCGTAATTCTTCTTCCGAAGCCTTCCACTCGACATAATATATAGATTAGATGAAAATTCGGGCATGAAATCCGGCCCAAAAGTGGGGATACCACATCGCCAAACTGCGCTGGCCGAAACAGAACGCGCGTGCATATTACTGCATAAAATGCGGCTCTTTTTCCGTTCCACTGATTTTCGTCGTAATTCTTCTTCCGTGGCCTTCCTCTCGACATAATATACGCATTAGATGGAAATTCCGGAATGGATAAAGGCCGAAAAGCGGGGATGCCGCATCGCCAATATGCGCCGTCCGAAACGGAACGCGCGAGCATATTACTGCATAAATTGCCTCTAACGTTCCGTGCCTTTGATTTTCATCGTAATTCTTCTCCCGAGGCCTTGCTCTCGACATAATACATAGATTAGATGAAAATTCCGGCTTAAAATCCCGCCGAAAGGTGGTGATACCGCATCGCCAAAGCGCGTCGGCCCAAACAGAACACGTGTGCATATTACTGCGTACAACGCGGGTACTGTTCCGTTCCTCCGATTTTCATCGTAATTCTTCTTCCGAGGCCTTCCTCACGACATAATATATAGATTAGACGGAAATTTCTGCATGAAATCGTCCGAAATTAAAAAAAAAAAAATTTAAAAAAAACGAAAAATAATTAAAAAATAATACAGAAATTAAAAAATATGAAAAGGATAAAAAAATTTAAAAAAATATTTAAAAATTAGCAAAAATTTGAAAACTTAAAAATTTAAAAAATGTAAAAAAAAATCCATAAAAATATGACAGAATTTGAACAAATTTAAAGGATATAAAAAAACTTAGAAAAATTGACAAAAATAAAAAAATCTTAAAAAAATCTTAAAAAATTAGCAAAAACTTAAAAATTTAAAAAATGTAAAAAAATCCATAAAATTTTAAAAAATTTGATGAAATTTAAAAAATAAAAGAAAAATTAGAACGCGCGTGCATATTACCGCATAAAACGCTGCTACTTTGTTCCGTTCCTCGAGTTTCATCGTAATTCTTCTTCCGAAGCCTTCCACTCGACATAATATATAGATTAGATGAAAATTCGGGCATGAAATCCGGCCCAAAAGTGGGGATACCACATCGCAAAACTGCGCTGGCCGAAACAGAACGCGCGTGCATATTACGCATAAAATGCGGCTACTTGTTCCGTTCCACTGATTTTCGTCGTAATTCTTCTTCCGTGGCCTTCCTCTCGACATAATATACGCATTAGATGGAAATTCCGGAATGGATAAAGGCCGAAAAGCGGGGATGCCGCATCGCCAATATGCGCCGTCCGAAACGGAACGCGCGAGCATATTACTGCATAAATTGCCTCTAACGTTCCGTGCCTTTGATTTTCATCGTAATTCTTCTCCCGAGGCCTTGCTCTCGACATAATACATAGATTAGATGAAAATTCCGGCTTAAAATCCCGCCGAAAGGTGGTGATACCGCATCGCCAAAGCGCGTCGGCCCAAACAGAACACGTGTGCATATTATCTGCGCGTACAACGCGGGTACTTGTTCCGTTCCTCTGATTTTCATCGTAATTCTTCTTCCGAGGCCTTCCTCACGACATAATATATAGATTAGACGACGGAAATTTCTGCATGAAATCCGTCCGAAATTAAAAAAAAAAAAAAAAAATTTAAAAAAAAAAAAACGAAAAATAATTAAAAAATAATACAGAAATTAAAAAATATGAAAAGGATAAAAAAATTTAAAAAAATATTTAAAAATTAGCAAAAATTTGAAAACTTAAAAATTTAAAAAATGTAAAAAAAAATCCATAAAAATATGACAGAATTTGAACAAATTTAAAGGATATAAAAAAACTTAGAAAAATTGACAAAAATAAAAAAATCTTAAAAAAATCTTAAAAAATTAGCAAAAACTTAAAAATTTAAAAAATGTAAAAAAATCCATAAAATTTTAAAAAAATTTGATGAAATTTAAAAAATAAAAAAGAAAAATTAGAACGCGCGTGCATATTACCGCATAAAACGCTGCTCTTGTTCCGTTCCTCGAGTTTCATCGTAATTCTTCTTCCGAAGCCTTCCACTCGACATAATATATAGATTAGATGAAAATTCGGGCATGAAATCCGGCCCAAAAGTGGGGATACCACATCGCCAAACTGCGCTGGCCGAAACAGAACGCGCGTGCATATTACTGCATAAAATGCGGCTACTTTGTTCCGTTCCACTGATTTTCGTCGTAATTCTTCTTCCGTGGCCTTCCTCTCGACATAATATACGCATTAGATGGAAATTCCGGAATGGATAAAGGCCGAAAAGCGGGGATGCCGCATCGCCAATATGCGCCGTCCGAAACGGAACGCGCGAGCATATTACTGCATAAATTGCCTCTAACGTTCCGTGCCTTTGATTTTCATCGTAATTCTTCTCCCGAGGCCTTGCTCTCGACATAATACATAGATTAGATGAAAATTCCGGCTTAAAATCCCGCCGAAAGGTGGTGATACCGCATCGCCAAAGCGCGTCGGCCCAAACAGAACACGTGTGCATATTATCGCGTACAACGCGGGTACTTTCCGTTCCTCTCGATTTTCATCGTAATTCTTCTTCCGAGGCCTTCCTCACGACATAATATATATTTAGACGGAAATTTCTGCATGAAATCCGTCCGAAATTAAAAAAAAAAAAAAAAAAATTTAAAAAAAAAAAAAATAATTAAAAAATAATACAGAAATTAAAAAATATGAAAAGGATAAAAAAATTTAAAAAAATATTTAAAAATTAGCAAAAATTTGAAAACTTAAAAATTTAAAAAATGTAAAAAAAAATCCATAAAAATATGACAGAATTTGAACAAATTTAAAGGATATAAAAAAACTTAGAAAAATTGACAAAAATAAAAAAATCTTAAAAAAATCTTAAAAAATTAGCAAAAACTTAAAAATTTAAAAAATGTAAAAAAATCCATAAAATTTTAAAAAAATTTGATGAAATTTAAAAAATAAAAGAAAAAAAATTAGAACGCGCGTGCATATTACCGCATAAAACGCTGCTCTTTGTTCCGTTCCTCTGAGTTTCATCGTAATTCTTCTTCCGAAGCCTTCCACTCGACATAATATATAGATTAGATGAAAATTCGGGCATGAAATCCGGCCCAAAAGTGGGGATACCACATCGCCAAACTGCGCTGGCCGAAACAGAACGCGCGTGCATATTACTGCATAAAATGCGGCTACTGTTCCGTTCCACTGATTTTCGTCGTAATTCTTCTTCCGTGGCCTTCCTCTCGACATAATATACGCATTAGATGGAAATTCCGGAATGGATAAAGGCCGAAAAGCGGGGATGCCGCATCGCCAATATGCGCCGTCCGAAACGGAACGCGAGCATATTACTTACATAAATTGCGTCTAACGTTCCGTGCCTTTGATTTTCATCGTAATTCTTCTCCCGAGGCCTTGCTCTCGACATAATACATAGATTAGATGAAAATTCCGGCTTAAAATCCCGCCGAAAGGTGGTGATACCGCATCGCCAAAGCGCGTCGGCCCAAACAGAACACGTGTGCATATTATCGCGTACAACGCGGGTACTTGTTCCGTTCCTCTGATTTTCATCGTAATTCTTCTTCCGAGGCCTTCCTCACGACATAATATATAGATTAGACGGAAATTTCTGCATGAAATCCGTCCGAAATTAAAAAAAAAAAAAAAAAAAAAAACGAAAAATAATTAAAAAATAATACAGAAATTAAAAAATATGAAAAGGATAAAAAAATTTAAAAAAATATTTAAAAATTAGCAAAAATTTGAAAACTTAAAAATTTAAAAAATGTAAAAAAAAATCCATAAAAATATGACAGAATTTGAACAAATTTAAAGGATATAAAAAAACTTAGAAAAATTGACAAAAATAAAAAAATCTTAAAAAAATCTTAAAAAATTAGCAAAAACTTAAAAATTTAAAAAATGTAAAAAAATCCATAAAATTTTAAAAAATTTGATGAAATTTAAAAAATAAAAGAAAAATTAGAACGCGCGTGCATATTACCGCATAAAAAACGCTGCTTTTTTCCCTCTCGAGTTTCATCGTAATTCTTCTTCCGAAGCCTTCCACTCGACATAATATATAGATTAGATGAAAATTCGGGCATGAAATCCGGCCCAAAAGTGGGGATACCACATCGCCAAACTGCGCTGGCCGAAACAGAACGCGCGTGCATATTACGCATAAAATGCGGCTCTTTTCCGTTCCACTGATTTTCGTCGTAATTCTTCTTCCGTGGCCTTCCTCTCGACATAATATACGCATTAGATGGAAATTCCGGAATGGATAAAGGCCGAAAAGCGGGGATGCCGCATCGCCAATATGCGCCGTCCGAAACGGAACGCGCGAGCATATTACTGCATAAATTGCCTCTAACGTTCCGTGCCTTTGATTTTCATCGTAATTCTTCTCCCGAGGCCTTGCTCTCGACATAATACATAGATTAGATGAAAATTCCGGCTTAAAATCCCGCCGAAAGGTGGTGATACCGCATCGCCAAAGCGCGTCGGCCCAAACAAACACGTGTGCATATTATTGCGTACAACGCGGGTACTTGTTCCGTTCCTCGATTTTCATCGTAATTCTTCTTCCGAGGCCCTTCCTCACGACATAATATATAGATTAGACGGAAATTTCTGCATGAAATCCGTCCGAAATTAAAAAAAAAAAATTTAAAAAAAAAAAAAAAATAATTAAAAAATAATACAGAAATTAAAAAATATGAAAAGGATAAAAAAATTTAAAAAAATATTTAAAAATTAGCAAAAATTTGAAAACTTAAAAATTTAAAAAATGTAAAAAAAAATCCATAAAAATATGACAGAATTTGAACAAATTTAAAGGATATAAAAAAACTTAGAAAAATTGACAAAAATAAAAAAATCTTAAAAAAATCTTAAAAAATTAGCAAAAACTTAAAAATTTAAAAAATGTAAAAAAATCCATAAAATTTTAAAAAAATTTGATGAAATTTAAAAAATAAAAGAAAAATTAGAACGCGCGTGCATATTACCGCATAAAACGCTGCTCTTTTTTCCGTTCCTCGAGTTTCATCGTAATTCTTCTTCCGAAGCCTTCCACTCGACATAATATATAGATTAGATGAAAATTCGGGCATGAAATCCGGCCCAAAAGTGGGGATACCACATCGCCAAACTGCGCTGGCCGAAACAGAACGCGCGTGCATATTACGCATAAAATGCGGCTACTTGTTCCGTTCCACTGATTTTCGTCGTAATTCTTCTTCCGTGGCCTTCCTCTCGACATAATATACGCATTAGATGGAAATTCCGGAATGGATAAAGGCCGAAAAGCGGGGATGCCGCATCGCCAATATGCGCCGTCCGAAACGGAACGCGCGAGCATATTACTGCATAAATTGCCTCTAACGTTCCGTGCCTTTGATTTTCATCGTAATTCTTCTCCCGAGGCCTTGCTCTCGACATAATACATAGATTAGATGAAAATTCCGGCTTAAAATCCCGCCGAAAGGTGGTGATACCGCATCGCCAAAGCGCGTCGGCCCAAACAGAACACGTGTGCATATTATCGCGTACAACGCGGGTACTTTCCGTTCCTTCCGATTTTCATCTTCTTCTTCTTCCGAGGCCTTCCTCACGACATAATATATAGATTAGACGGAAATTTCTGCATGAAATCCGTCCGAAATTAAAAAAAAAAAAAAAAAAAACGAAAAATAATTAAAAAATAATACAGAAATTAAAAAATATGAAAAGGATAAAAAAATTTAAAAAAATATTTAAAAATTAGCAAAAATTTGAAAACTTAAAAATTTAAAAAATGTAAAAAAAAATCCATAAAAATATGACAGAATTTGAACAAATTTAAAGGATATAAAAAAACTTAGAAAAATTGACAAAAATAAAAAAATCTTAAAAAAATCTTAAAAAATTAGCAAAAACTTAAAAATTTAAAAAATGTAAAAAAATCCATAAAATTTTAAAAAATTTGATGAAATTTAAAAAATAAAAAAGAAAAATTAGAACGCGCGTGCATATTACCGCATAAAACGCTGCTACTGTTCCGTTCCTCGAGTTTCATCGTAATTCTTCTTCCGAAGCCTTCCACTCGACATAATATATAGATTAGATGAAAATTCGGGCATGAAATCCGGCCCAAAAGTGGGGATACCACATCGCCAAACTGCGCTGGCCGAAACAGAACGCGCGTGCATATTACATATAAAATGCGGCTCTTGTTCCGTTCCACTGATTTTCGTCGTAATTCTTCTTCCGTGGCCTTCCTCTCGACATAATATACGCATTAGATGGAAATTCCGGAATGGATAAAGGCCGAAAAGCGGGGATGCCGCATCGCCAATATGCGCCGTCCGAAACGGAACGCGCGAGCATATTACTGCATAAATTGCCTCTAACGTTCCGTGCCTTTGATTTTCATCGTAATTCTTCTCCCGAGGCCTTGCTCTCGACATAATACATAGATTAGATGAAAATTCCGGCTTAAAATCCCGCCGAAAGGTGGTGATACCGCATCGCCAAAGCGCGTCGGCCCAAACAGAACACGTGTGCATATTCTGCGCGTACAACGCGGGTACTTGTTCCGTTCTCCGATTTTCATCGTAATTCTTCTTCCGAGGCCTTCCTCACGACATAATATATAGATTAGACGGAAATTTCTGCATGAAATCCGTCCGAAATTAAAAAAAAAAAAAAATTTAAAAAAACGAAAAATAATTAAAAAATAATACAGAAATTAAAAAATATGAAAAGGATAAAAAAATTTAAAAAAATATTTAAAAATTAGCAAAAATTTGAAAACTTAAAAATTTAAAAAATGTAAAAAAAAATCCATAAAAATATGACAGAATTTGAACAAATTTAAAGGATATAAAAAAACTTAGAAAAATTGACAAAAATAAAAAAATCTTAAAAAAATCTTAAAAAATTAGCAAAAACTTAAAAATTTAAAAAATGTAAAAAAATCCATAAAATTTTAAAAAATTTGATGAAATTTAAAAAATAAAAAGAAAAATTAGAACGCGCGTGCATATTACCGCATAAAACGCTGCTACTTTTTGTTCCGTTCCTCGAGTTTCATCGTAATTCTTCTTCCGAAGCCTTCCACTCGACATAATATATAGATTAGATGAAAATTCGGGCATGAAATCCGGCCCAAAAGTGGGGATACCACATCGCCAAACTGCGCTGGCCGAAACAGAACGCGCGTGCATATTACGCATAAAAAATGCGGCTCTTGTTCCGTTCCACTGATTTTCGTCGTAATTCTTCTTCCGTGGCCTTCCTCTCGACATAATATACGCATTAGATGGAAATTCCGGAATGGATAAAGGCCGAAAAGCGGGGATGCCGCATCGCCAATATGCGCCGTCCGAAACGGAACGCGCGAGCATATTACTGCATAAATTGCCTCTAACGTTCCGTGCCTTTGATTTTCATCGTAATTCTTCTCCCGAGGCCTTGCTCTCGACATAATACATAGATTAGATGAAAATTCCGGCTTAAAATCCCGCCGAAAGGTGGTGATACCGCATCGCCAAAGCGCGTCGGCCCAAACAGAACACGTGTGCATATTCACGCGTACGCGTACAACGCGGGTACTTGTTCCGTTCCTCTGATTTTCATCGTAATTCTTCTTCCGAGGCCTTCCTCACGACATAATATATAGATTAGACGGAAATTTCTGCATGAAATCCGTCCGAAATTAAAAAAAAAAAAAAAAAAAACGAAAAATAATTAAAAAATAATACAGAAATTAAAAAATATGAAAAGGATAAAAAAATTTAAAAAAATATTTAAAAATTAGCAAAAATTTGAAAACTTAAAAATTTAAAAAATGTAAAAAAAAATCCATAAAAATATGACAGAATTTGAACAAATTTAAAGGATATAAAAAAACTTAGAAAAATTGACAAAAATAAAAAAATCTTAAAAAAATCTTAAAAAATTAGCAAAAACTTAAAAATTTAAAAAATGTAAAAAAATCCATAAAATTTTAAAAAATTTGATGAAATTTAAAAAATAAAAGAAAAATTAGAACGCGCGTGCATATTACCGCATAAAACGCTGCTACTGTTCCGTTCCTCTGAGTTTCATCGTAATTCTTCTTCCGAAGCCTTCCACTCGACATAATATATAGATTAGATGAAAATTCGGGCATGAAATCCGGCCCAAAAGTGGGGATACCACATCGCCAAACTGCGCTGGCCGAAACAGAACGCGCGTGCATATTACTGCATAAAATGCGGCTACTGTTCCGTTCCACTGATTTTCGTCGTAATTCTTCTTCCGTGGCCTTCCTCTCGACATAATATACGCATTAGATGGAAATTCCGGAATGGATAAAGGCCGAAAAGCGGGGATGCCGCATCGCCAATATGCGCCGTCCGAAACGGAACGCGCGAGCATATTACTGCATAAATTGCCTCTAACGTTCCGTGCCTTTGATTTTCATCGTAATTCTTCTCCCGAGGCCTTGCTCTCGACATAATACATAGATTAGATGAAAATTCCGGCTTAAAATCCCGCCGAAAGGTGGTGATACCGCATCGCCAAAGCGCGTCGGCCCAAACAGAACACGTGTGCATATTATCGCGTACAACGCGGGTACTTGTTCCGTTCCTCTCCGATTTTCATCGTAATTCTTCTTCCGAGGCCTTCCTCACGACATAATATATAGATTAGACGGAAATTTCTGCATGAAATCCGTCCGAAATTAAAAAAAAATAAAAAAAAAATTAAAAAAACGAAAAATAAATTAAAAAATAATACAGAAATTAAAAAATATGAAAAGGATAAAAAAATTTAAAAAAATATTTAAAAATTAGCAAAAATTTGAAAACTTAAAAATTTAAAAAATGTAAAAAAAAATCCATAAAAATATGACAGAATTTGAACAAATTTAAAGGATATAAAAAAACTTAGAAAAATTGACAAAAATAAAAAAATCTTAAAAAAATCTTAAAAAATTAGCAAAAACTTAAAAATTTAAAAAATGTAAAAAAATCCATAAAATTTTAAAAAAATTTGATGAAATTTAAAAAATAAAAGAAAAATTAGAACGCGCGTGCATATTACCATAAAACGCGCGCTGCTCTTTGTTCCGTTCCTCGAGTTTCATCGTAATTCTTCTTCCGAAGCCTTCCACTCGACATAATATATAGATTAGATGAAAATTCGGGCATGAAATCCGGCCCAAAAGTGGGGATACCACATCGCCAAACTGCGCTGGCCGAAACAGAACGCGCGTGCATATTACTGCATAAAATGCGGCTCTTTGTTCCGTTCCACTGATTTTCGTCGTAATTCTTCTTCCGTGGCCTTCCTCTCGACATAATATACGCATTAGATGGAAATTCCGGAATGGATAAAGGCCGAAAAGCGGGGATGCCGCATCGCCAATATGCGCCGTCCGAAACGGAACGCGCGAGCATATTACTGCATAAATTGCCTCTAACGTTCCGTGCCTTTGATTTTCATCGTAATTCTTCTCCCGAGGCCTTGCTCTCGACATAATACATAGATTAGATGAAAATTCCGGCTTAAAATCCCGCCGAAAGGTGGTGATACCGCATCGCCAAAGCGCGTCGGCCCAAACAGAACACGTGTGCATATTATTGCGTACAACGCGGGTACTGTTCCGTTCCTCTGATTTTCATCGTAATTCTTCTTCCGAGGCCTTCCTCACGACATAATATATAGATTAGACGGAAATTTCTGCATGAAATCCGTCCGAAATTAAAAAAAAAATTTAAAAAAAAAAAAACGAAAAATAATTAAAAAATAATACAGAAATTAAAAAATATGAAAAGGATAAAAAAATTTAAAAAAATATTTAAAAATTAGCAAAAATTTGAAAACTTAAAAATTTAAAAAATGTAAAAAAAAATCCATAAAAATATGACAGAATTTGAACAAATTTAAAGGATATAAAAAAACTTAGAAAAATTGACAAAAATAAAAAAATCTTAAAAAAATCTTAAAAAATTAGCAAAAACTTAAAAATTTAAAAAATGTAAAAAAATCCATAAAATTTTAAAAAAATTTGATGAAATTTAAAAAATAAAAAAAAAAAATTAGAACGCGCGTGCATATTACCGCATAAAACGCTGCTCTTTCGTTCCGTTCCTCGAGTTTCATCGTAATTCTTCTTCCGAAGCCTTCCACTCGACATAATATATAGATTAGATGAAAATTCGGGCATGAAATCCGGCCCAAAAGTGGGGATACCACATCGCCAAACTGCGCTGGCCGAAACAGAACGCGCGTGCATATTACGCATAAAATGCGGCTACTTGTTCCGTTCCACTGATTTTCGTCGTAATTCTTCTTCCGTGGCCTTCCTCTCGACATAATATACGCATTAGATGGAAATTCCGGAATGGATAAAGGCCGAAAAGCGGGGATGCCGCATCGCCAATATGCGCCGTCCGAAACGGAACGCGCGAGCATATTACTGCATAAATTGCCTCTAACGTTCCGTGCCTTTGATTTTCATCGTAATTCTTCTCCCGAGGCCTTGCTCTCGACATAATACATAGATTAGATGAAAATTCCGGCTTAAAATCCCGCCGAAAGGTGGTGATACCGCATCGCCAAAGCGCGTCGGCCCAAACAACACGTGTGCATATTATCGCGTACAACGCGGGTACTTGTTCCGTTCCTCTGATTTTCATCGTAATTCTTCTTCCGAGGCCTTCCTCACGACATAATATATAGATTAGACGGAAATTTCTGCATGAAATCCGTCCGAAATTAAAAAAAAAAAAAAAAAAAAAAAACGAAAAATAATTAAAAAATAATACAGAAATTAAAAAATATGAAAAGGATAAAAAAATTTAAAAAAATATTTAAAAATTAGCAAAAATTTGAAAACTTAAAAATTTAAAAAATGTAAAAAAAAATCCATAAAAATATGACAGAATTTGAACAAATTTAAAGGATATAAAAAAACTTAGAAAAATTGACAAAAATAAAAAAATCTTAAAAAAATCTTAAAAAATTAGCAAAAACTTAAAAATTTAAAAAATGTAAAAAAATCCATAAAATTTTAAAAAATTTGATGAAATTTAAAAAATAAAAAAATTAGAACGCGCGTGCATATTACCGCATAAAACGCGCTACTTTTGTTCGTTCCTCGAGTTTCATCGTAATTCTTCTTCCGAAGCCTTCCACTCGACATAATATATAGATTAGATGAAAATTCGGGCATGAAATCCGGCCCAAAAGTGGGGATACCACATCGCCAAACTGCGCTGGCCGAAACAGAACGCGCGTGCATATTACTGCATAAAATGCGGCTACTTTGTTCCGTTCCACTGATTTTCGTCGTAATTCTTCTTCCGTGGCCTTCCTCTCGACATAATATACGCATTAGATGGAAATTCCGGAATGGATAAAGGCCGAAAAGCGGGGATGCCGCATCGCCAATATGCGCCGTCCGAAACGGAACGCGCGAGCATATTACTGCATAAATTGCCTCTAACGTTCCGTGCCTTTGATTTTCATCGTAATTCTTCTCCCGAGGCCTTGCTCTCGACATAATACATAGATTAGATGAAAATTCCGGCTTAAAATCCCGCCGAAAGGTGGTGATACCGCATCGCCAAAGCGCGTCGGCCCAAACAGAACACGTGTGCATATTATCGCGTACAACGCGGGTACTTGTTCCGTTCCTCGATTTTCATCGTAATTCTTCTTCCGAGGCCTTCCTCACGACATAATATATAGATTAGACGGAAATTTCTGCATGAAATCCGTCCGAAATTAAAAAAAAAAAAAAAAAAAAAAAAAAATAATTAAAAAATAATACAGAAATTAAAAAATATGAAAAGGATAAAAAAATTTAAAAAAATATTTAAAAATTAGCAAAAATTTGAAAACTTAAAAATTTAAAAAATGTAAAAAAAAATCCATAAAAATATGACAGAATTTGAACAAATTTAAAGGATATAAAAAAACTTAGAAAAATTGACAAAAATAAAAAAATCTTAAAAAAATCTTAAAAAATTAGCAAAAACTTAAAAATTTAAAAAATGTAAAAAAATCCATAAAATTTTAAAAAATTTGATGAAATTTAAAAAATAAAAAAGAAAAATTAGAACGCGCGTGCATATTACCGCATAAAACGCTGCTCTTTTTTCCGTTCCTCTGAGTTTCATCGTAATTCTTCTTCCGAAGCCTTCCACTCGACATAATATATAGATTAGATGAAAATTCGGGCATGAAATCCGGCCCAAAAGTGGGGATACCACATCGCCAAACTGCGCTGGCCGAAACAGAACGCGCGTGCATATTACTGCATAAAATGCGGCTCTTTCCGTTCCACCACTGATTTTCGTCGTAATTCTTCTTCCGTGGCCTTCCTCTCGACATAATATACGCATTAGATGGAAATTCCGGAATGGATAAAGGCCGAAAAGCGGGGATGCCGCATCGCCAATATGCGCCGTCCGAAACGGAACGCGCGAGCATATTACTGCATAAATTGCCTCTAACGTTCCGTGCCTTTGATTTTCATCGTAATTCTTCTCCCGAGGCCTTGCTCTCGACATAATACATAGATTAGATGAAAATTCCGGCTTAAAATCCCGCCGAAAGGTGGTGATACCGCATCGCCAAAGCGCGTCGGCCCAAACAGAACACGTGTGCATATTACTGCGTACAACGCGGGTACTGTTCCGTTCCTCTGATTTTCATCGTAATTCTTCTTCCGAGGCCTTCCTCACGACATAATATATAGATTAGACGGAAATTTCTGCATGAAATCCGTCCGAAATTAAAAAAAAAAAATTTAAAAAAACGAAAAATAATTAAAAAATAATACAGAAATTAAAAAATATGAAAAGGATAAAAAAATTTAAAAAAATATTTAAAAATTAGCAAAAATTTGAAAACTTAAAAATTTAAAAAATGTAAAAAAAAATCCATAAAAATATGACAGAATTTGAACAAATTTAAAGGATATAAAAAAACTTAGAAAAATTGACAAAAATAAAAAAATCTTAAAAAAATCTTAAAAAATTAGCAAAAACTTAAAAATTTAAAAAATGTAAAAAAATCCATAAAATTTTAAAAAAATTTGATGAAATTTAAAAAATAAAAGAAAAATTAGAACGCGCGTGCATATTACCGCATAAAACGCTGCTACGTTCCGTTCCTCGAGTTTCATCGTAATTCTTCTTCCGAAGCCTTCCACTCGACATAATATATAGATTAGATGAAAATTCGGGCATGAAATCCGGCCCAAAAGTGGGGATACCACATCGCCAAACTGCGCTGGCCGAAACAGAACGCGTGCATATTATATTACATATAAAATGCGGCTACCGTTCCGTTCCACTGATTTTCGTCGTAATTCTTCTTCCGTGGCCTTCCTCTCGACATAATATACGCATTAGATGGAAATTCCGGAATGGATAAAGGCCGAAAAGCGGGGATGCCGCATCGCCAATATGCGCCGTCCGAAACGGAACGCGCGAGCATATTACTGCATAAATTGCCTCTAACGTTCCGTGCCTTTGATTTTCATCGTAATTCTTCTCCCGAGGCCTTGCTCTCGACATAATACATAGATTAGATGAAAATTCCGGCTTAAAATCCCGCCGAAAGGTGGTGATACCGCATCGCCAAAGCGCGTCGGCCCAAACAGAACACGTGTGCATATTATCGCGTACAACGCGGGTACTTCCGTTCCTCCGATTTTCATCGTAATTCTTCTTCCGAGGCCTTCCTCACGACATAATATATAGATTAGACGGAAATTTCTGCATGAAATCCGTCCGAAATTAAAAAAAAAAAAAAAAATTTAAAAAAACGAAAAATAATTAAAAAATAATACAGAAATTAAAAAATATGAAAAGGATAAAAAAATTTAAAAAAATATTTAAAAATTAGCAAAAATTTGAAAACTTAAAAATTTAAAAAATGTAAAAAAAAATCCATAAAAATATGACAGAATTTGAACAAATTTAAAGGATATAAAAAAACTTAGAAAAATTGACAAAAATAAAAAAATCTTAAAAAAATCTTAAAAAATTAGCAAAAACTTAAAAATTTAAAAAATGTAAAAAAATCCATAAAATTTTAAAAAAATTGATGAAATTTAAAAAATAAAAAAAAAAAATTAGAACGCGCGTGCATATTACCGCATAAAAACGCTGCTACTCTTTGTTCCGTTCCTCGAGTTTCATCGTAATTCTTCTTCCGAAGCCTTCCACTCGACATAATATATAGATTAGATGAAAATTCGGGCATGAAATCCGGCCCAAAAGTGGGGATACCACATCGCCAAACTGCGCTGGCCGAAACAGAACGCGCGTGCATATTACGCATAAAATGCGGCTCTTTGTTCCGTTCCACTGATTTTCGTCGTAATTCTTCTTCCGTGGCCTTCCTCTCGACATAATATACGCATTAGATGGAAATTCCGGAATGGATAAAGGCCGAAAAGCGGGGATGCCGCATCGCCAATATGCGCCGTCCGAAACGGAACGCGCGAGCATATTACTGCATAAATTGCCTCTAACGTTCCGTGCCTTTGATTTTCATCGTAATTCTTCTCCCGAGGCCTTGCTCTCGACATAATACATAGATTAGATGAAAATTCCGGCTTAAAATCCCGCCGAAAGGTGGTGATACCGCATCGCCAAAGCGCGTCGGCCCAAACAGAACACGTGTGCATATTATCGCGTACAACGCGGGTACTTGTTCCGTTCCTCCGATTTTCATCGTAATTCTTCTTCCGAGGCCTTCCTCACGACATAATATATAGATTAGACGGAAATTTCTGCATGAAATCCGTCCGAAATTAAAAAAAAAATTTAAAAAAAAAAATAAAAATAATTAAAAAATAATACAGAAATTAAAAAATATGAAAAGGATAAAAAAATTTAAAAAAATATTTAAAAATTAGCAAAAATTTGAAAACTTAAAAATTTAAAAAATGTAAAAAAAAATCCATAAAAATATGACAGAATTTGAACAAATTTAAAGGATATAAAAAAACTTAGAAAAATTGACAAAAATAAAAAAATCTTAAAAAAATCTTAAAAAATTAGCAAAAACTTAAAAATTTAAAAAATGTAAAAAAATCCATAAAATTTTAAAAAATTTGATGAAATTTAAAAAATAAAAGAAAAATTAGAACGCGCGTGCATATTACCGCATAAAACGCTGCTACTCTTTGTTCCGTTCCTCGAGTTTCATCGTAATTCTTCTTCCGAAGCCTTCCACTCGACATAATATATAGATTAGATGAAAATTCGGGCATGAAATCCGGCCCAAAAGTGGGGATACCACATCGCCAAACTGCGCTGGCCGAAACAGAACGCGCGTGCATATTACTGCGCATAAAATGCGGCTACTTTTGTTCCGTTCCACTGATTTTCGTCGTAATTCTTCTTCCGTGGCCTTCCTCTCGACATAATATACGCATTAGATGGAAATTCCGGAATGGATAAAGGCCGAAAAGCGGGGATGCCGCATCGCCAATATGCGCCGTCCGAAACGGAACGCGCGAGCATATTACTGCATAAATTGCCTCTAACGTTCCGTGCCTTTGATTTTCATCGTAATTCTTCTCCCGAGGCCTTGCTCTCGACATAATACATAGATTAGATGAAAATTCCGGCTTAAAATCCCGCCGAAAGGTGGTGATACCGCATCGCCAAAGCGCGTCGGCCCAAACAGAACACGTGTGCATATTACTGCGTACAACGCGGGTACTGTTCCGTTCCTCTGATTTTCATCGTAATTCTTCTTCCGAGGCCTTCCTCACGACATAATATATAGATTAGACGGAAATTTCTGCATGAAATCCGTCCGAAATTAAAAAAAAATTTAAAAAAACGAAAAATAATTAAAAAATAATACAGAAATTAAAAAATATGAAAAGGATAAAAAAATTTAAAAAAATATTTAAAAATTAGCAAAAATTTGAAAACTTAAAAATTTAAAAAATGTAAAAAAAAATCCATAAAAATATGACAGAATTTGAACAAATTTAAAGGATATAAAAAAACTTAGAAAAATTGACAAAAATAAAAAAATCTTAAAAAAATCTTAAAAAATTAGCAAAAACTTAAAAATTTAAAAAATGTAAAAAAATCCATAAAATTTTAAAAAAATTTGATGAAATTTAAAAAATAAAAGAAAAATTAGAACGCGCGTGCATATTACCGCATAAAACGCTGCTACTGTTCCGTTCCTCTGAGTTTCATCGTAATTCTTCTTCCGAAGCCTTCCACTCGACATAATATATAGATTAGATGAAAATTCGGGCATGAAATCCGGCCCAAAAGTGGGGATACCACATCGCCAAACTGCGCTGGCCGAAACAGAACGCGCGTGCATATTACTGCATAAAATGCGGCTACTGTTCCGTTCCACTGATTTTCGTCGTAATTCTTCTTCCGTGGCCTTCCTCTCGACATAATATACGCATTAGATGGAAATTCCGGAATGGATAAAGGCCGAAAAGCGGGGATGCCGCATCGCCAATATGCGCCGTCCGAAACGGAACGCGCGAGCATATTACTGCATAAATTGCCTCTAACGTTCCGTGCCTTTGATTTTCATCGTAATTCTTCTCCCGAGGCCTTGCTCTCGACATAATACATAGATTAGATGAAAATTCCGGCTTAAAATCCCGCCGAAAGGTGGTGATACCGCATCGCCAAAGCGCGTCGGCCCAAACAGAACACGTGTGCATATTACTGCGTACAACGCGGGTACTGTTCCGTTCCTCTGATTTTCATCGTAATTCTTCTTCCGAGGCCTTCCTCACGACATAATATATAGATTAGACGGAAATTTCTGCATGAAATCCGTCCGAAATTAAAAAAAAATTTAAAAAAACGAAAAATAATTAAAAAATAATACAGAAATTAAAAAATATGAAAAGGATAAAAAAATTTAAAAAAATATTTAAAAATTAGCAAAAATTTGAAAACTCAAAAATTTAAAAAATGTAAAAAAAAATCCATAAAAATATGGCAGAATTTGAACAAATTTAAAGGATATAAAAAAACTTAGAAAAATTGACAAAAATCTTAAAAAAATCTTAAAAAATTAGCAAAAACTTAAAAATTTAAAAAATGTAAAAAAATCCATAAAATTTTAAAAAAATTTGATGAAATTTAAAAAATAAAAGAAAAATTAGAACGCGCGTGCATATTACTGCATAAAACGCTGCTACTGTTCCGTTCCTCTGAGTTTCATCGTAATTCTTCTTCCGAAGCCTTCCACTCGACATAATATATAGATTAGATGAAAATTCGGGCATGAAATCCGGCCCAAAAGTGGGGATACCACATCGCCAAACTGCGCTGGCCGAAACAGAACGCGCGTCCATATTACGCATAAAATGCGGCTCTTGTTCCGTTCCACTGATTTTCGTCGTAATTCTTCTTCCGTGGCCTTCCTCTCGACATAATATACGCATTAGATGGAAATTCCGGAATGGATAAAGGCCGAAAAGCGGGGATGCCGCATCGCCAATATGCGCCGTCCGAAACGGAACGCGCGAGCATATTACATATAAATTGCCTCTAACGTTCCGTGCCTTTGATTTTCATCGTAATTCTTCTCCCGAGGCCTTGCTCTCGACATAATACATAGATTAGATGAAAATTCCGGCTTAAAATCCCGCCGAAAGGTGGTGATACCGCATCGCCAAAGCGCGTCGGCCCAAACAGAACACGTGTGCATATTACTGCGTACAACGCGGGTACTTGTTCCGTTCCTCCGATTTTCATCGTAATTCTTCTTCCGAGGCCTTCCTCACGACATAATATATAGATTAGACGGAAATTTCTGCATGAAATCCGTCCGAAATTAAAAAAAAAAAAAAATTTAAAAAAACGAAAAATAATTAAAAAATAATACAGAAATTAAAAAATATGAAAAGGATAAAAAAATTTAAAAAAATATTTAAAAATTAGCAAAAATTTGAAAACTTAAAAATTTAAAAAATGTAAAAAAAAATCCATAAAAATATGACAGAATTTGAACAAATTTAAAGGATATAAAAAACTTAGAAAAATTGACAAAAATAAAAAAATCTTAAAAAATCTTAAAAAATTAGCAAAAACTTAAAAATTTAAAAAATGTAAAAAAATCCATAAAATTTTAAAAAAATTTGATGAAATTTAAAAAATAAAAGAAAAATTAGAACGCGCGTGCATATTACCGCATAAAACGCTGCTCTTTGTTCCGTTCCTCGAGTTTCATCGTAATTCTTCTTCCGAAGCCTTCCACTCGACATAATATATAGATTAGATGAAAATTCGGGCATGAAATCCGGCCCAAAAGTGGGGATACCACATCGCCAAACTGCGCTGGCCGAAACAGAACGCGCGCGTGCATATTACGCATAAAATGCGGCTCTTTGTTCCGTTCCACTGATTTTCGTCGTAATTCTTCTTCCGTGGCCTTCCTCTCGACATAATATACGCATTAGATGGAAATTCCGGAATGGATAAAGGCCGAAAAGCGGGGATGCCGCATCGCCAATATGCGCCGTCCGAAACGGAACGCGCGAGCATATTACTGCATAAATTGCCTCTAACGTTCCGTGCCTTTGATTTTCATCGTAATTCTTCTCCCGAGGCCTTGCTCTCGACATAATACATAGATTAGATGAAAATTCCGGCTTAAAATCCCGCCGAAAGGTGGTGATACCGCATCGCCAAAGCGCGTCGGCCCAAACAGAACACGTGTGCATATTATTCTTTGCGTACAACGCGGGTACTTTTCCGTTCCTCGATTTTCATCGTAATTCTTCTTCCGAGGCCTTCCTCACGACATAATATATAGATTAGACGGAAATTTCTGCATGAAATCCGTCCGAAATTAAAAAAAAAAAAAAAAAAAAAAAAACGAAAAATAATTAAAAAATAATACAGAAATTAAAAAATATGAAAAGGATAAAAAAATTTAAAAAAATATTTAAAAATTAGCAAAAATTTGAAAACTTAAAAATTTAAAAAATGTAAAAAAAAATCCATAAAAATATGACAGAATTTGAACAAATTTAAAGGATATAAAAAAACTTAGAAAAATTGACAAAAATAAAAAAATCTTAAAAAAATCTTAAAAAATTAGCAAAAACTTAAAAATTTAAAAAATGTAAAAAAATCCATAAAATTTTAAAAAAATTTGATGAAATTTAAAAAATAAAAGAAAAATTAGAACGCGCGTGCATATTACCGCATAAAACGCTAAAACTACTTTTGTTCCGTTCCTCGAGTTTCATCGTAATTCTTCTTCCGAAGCCTTCCACTCGACATAATATATAGATTAGATGAAAATTCGGGCATGAAATCCGGCCCAAAAGTGGGGATACCACATCGCCAAACTGCGCTGGCCGAAACAGAACGCGCGTGCATATTACTGCATAAAATGCGGCTACGTCCGTTCCACTGATTTTCGTCGTAATTCTTCTTCCGTGGCCTTCCTCTCGACATAATATACGCATTAGATGGAAATTCCGGAATGGATAAAGGCCGAAAAGCGGGGATGCCGCATCGCCAATATGCGCCGTCCGAAACGGAACGCGCGAGCATATTACTGCATAAATTGCCTCTAACGTTCCGTGCCTTTGATTTTCATCGTAATTCTTCTCCCGAGGCCTTGCTCTCGACATAATACATAGATTAGATGAAAATTCCGGCTTAAAATCCCGCCGAAAGGTGGTGATACCGCATCGCCAAAGCGCGTCGGCCCAAACAGAACACGTGTGCATATTATCGCGTACAACGCGGGTACTTGTTCCGTTCCTCTGATTTTCATCGTAATTCTTCTTCCGAGGCCTTCCTCACGACATAATATATAGATTAGACGGAAATTTCTGCATGAAATCCGTCCGAAATTAAAAAAAAAAAAAAAAAAAAAAAACGAAAAATAATTAAAAAATAATACAGAAATTAAAAAATATGAAAAGGATAAAAAAATTTAAAAAAATATTTAAAAATTAGCAAAAATTTGAAAACTTAAAAATTTAAAAAATGTAAAAAAAAATCCATAAAAATATGACAGAATTTGAACAAATTTAAAGGATATAAAAAAACTTAGAAAAATTGACAAAAATAAAAAAATCTTAAAAAAATCTTAAAAAATTAGCAAAAACTTAAAAATTTAAAAAATGTAAAAAAATCCATAAAATTTTAAAAAAATTGATGAAATTTAAAAAATAAAAGAAAAAAATTAGAACGCGCGTGCATATTACCGCATAAAACGCTGCTACTGTTCCGTTCCTCTGAGTTTCATCGTAATTCTTCTTCCGAAGCCTTCCACTCGACATAATATATAGATTAGATGAAAATTCGGGCATGAAATCCGGCCCAAAAGTGGGGATACCACATCGCCAAACTGCGCTGGCCGAAACAGAACGCGCGTGCATATTACTGCATAAAATGCGGCTACTGTTCCGTTCCACTGATTTTCGTCGTAATTCTTCTTCCGTGGCCTTCCTCTCGACATAATATACGCATTAGATGGAAATTCCGGAATGGATAAAGGCCGAAAAGCGGGGATGCCGCATCGCCAATATGCGCCGTCCGAAACGGAACGCGCGAGCATATTACTGCATAAATTGCCTCTAACGTTCCGTGCCTTTGATTTTCATCGTAATTCTTCTCCCGAGGCCTTGCTCTCGACATAATACATAGATTAGATGAAAATTCCGGCTTAAAATCCCGCCGAAAGGTGGTGATACCGCATCGCCAAAGCGCGTCGGCCCAAACAGAACACGTGTGCATATTATCGCGTACAACGCGGGTACTTTTCCGTTCCTCTCGATTTTCATCGTAATTCTTCTTCCGAGGCCTTCCTCACGACATAATATATAGATTAGACGGAAATTTCTGCATGAAATCCGTCCGAAATTAAAAAAAAAAAAAAAAAAAAAAATTAAAAAAACGAAAAATAATTAAAAAATAATACAGAAATTAAAAAATATGAAAAGGATAAAAAAATTTAAAAAAATATTTAAAAATTAGCAAAAATTTGAAAACTTAAAAATTTAAAAAATGTAAAAAAAAAATCCATAAAAATATGACAGAATTTGAACAAATTTAAAGGATATAAAAAAACTTAGAAAAATTGACAAAAATAAAAAAATCTTAAAAAAATCTTAAAAAATTAGCAAAAACTTAAAAATTTAAAAAATGTAAAAAAATCCATAAAATTTTAAAAAATTTGATGAAATTTAAAAAATAAAAGAAAAATTAGAACGCGCGTGCATATTACCGCATAAAACGCTGCGCTACTTTTTTCCGTTCCTCGAGTTTCATCGTAATTCTTCTTCCGAAGCCTTCCACTCGACATAATATATAGATTAGATGAAAATTCGGGCATGAAATCCGGCCCAAAAGTGGGGATACCACATCGCCAAACTGCGCTGGCCGAAACAGAACGCGCGTGCATTACGCATAAAATGCGGCTCTTTCCGTTCCACTGATTTTCGTCGTAATTCTTCTTCCGTGGCCTTCCTCTCGACATAATATACGCATTAGATGGAAATTCCGGAATGATGGATAAAGGCCGAAAAGCGGGGATGCCGCATCGCCAATATGCGCCGTCCGAAACGGAACGCGCGAGCATATTACTGCATAAATTGCCTCTAACGTTCCGTGCCTTTGATTTTCATCGTAATTCTTCTCCCGAGGCCTTGCTCTCGACATAATACATAGATTAGATGAAAATTCCGGCTTAAAATCCCGCCGAAAGGTGGTGATACCGCATCGCCAAAGCGCGTCGGCCCAAACAGAACACGTGTGCATATTACTGCGTACAACGCGGGTACTCGTTCCGTTCCTCGATTTTCATCGTAATTCTTCTTCCGAGGCCTTCCTCACGACATAATATATAGATTAGACGGAAATTTCTGCATGAAATCCGTCCGAAATTAAAAAAAAAAAAAAAAAAAAAAAAAAAAAAATTAAAAAATAATACAGAAATTAAAAAATATGAAAAGGATAAAAAAATTTAAAAAAATATTTAAAAATTAGCAAAAATTTGAAAACTTAAAAATTTAAAAAATGTAAAAAAAAATCCATAAAAATATGACAGAATTTGAACAAATTTAAAGGATATAAAAAAACTTAGAAAAATTGACAAAAATAAAAAAATCTTAAAAAAATCTTAAAAAATTAGCAAAAACTTAAAAATTTAAAAAATGTAAAAAAATCCATAAAATTTTAAAAAAATTTGATGAAATTTAAAAAAAAAAGAAAAATTAGAACGCGCGTGCATATTACCGCATAAAACGCCGCTACTCTTCGTTCCGTTCTCGAGTTTCATCGTAATTCTTCTTCCGAAGCCTTCCACTCGACATAATATATAGATTAGATGAAAATTCGGGCATGAAATCCGGCCCAAAAGTGGGGATACCACATCGCCAAACTGCGCTGGCCGAAACAGAACGCGCGTGCATATTACTGCATAAAATGCGGCTCTTTGTTCCGTTCCACTGATTTTCGTCGTAATTCTTCTTCCGTGGCCTTCCTCTCGACATAATATACGCATTAGATGGAAATTCCGGAATGGATAAAGGCCGAAAAGCGGGGATGCCGCATCGCCAATATGCGCCGTCCGAAACGGAACGCGCGAGCATATTACTGCATAAATTGCCTCTAACGTTCCGTGCCTTTGATTTTCATCGTAATTCTTCTCCCGAGGCCTTGCTCTCGACATAATACATAGATTAGATGAAAATTCCGGCTTAAAATCCCGCCGAAAGGTGGTGATACCGCATCGCCAAAGCGCGTCGGCCCAAACAACAACGTGTGTGCATATTACTGCGTACAACGCGGGTACTGTTCCGTTCCTCTGATTTTCATCGTAATTCTTCTTCCGAGGCCTTCCTCACGACATAATATATAGATTAGACGGAAATTTCTGCATGAAATCCGTCCGAAATTAAAAAAAAAAATTTAAAAAAACGAAAAATAATTAAAAAATAATACAGAAATTAAAAAATATGAAAAGATAAAAAAAAATTTAAAAAAATATTTAAAAATTAGCAAAAATTTGAAAACTTAAAAATTTAAAAAATGTAAAAAAAAATCCATAAAAATATGACAGAATTTGAACAAATTTAAAGGATATAAAAAAATTAGAAAAATTTAAAAAAATAAAAAAATCTTAAAAAAATCTTAAAAAATTTGCAAAAACTTAAAAATTTAAAAAATGTAAAAAAATCCATAAAATTTTAACAAAATTTGAAGAAATTTAAAAAATAAAAGAAAAATTAGAACGCGCGTGCATATTACTGCATAAAACGCAGCTACTGTTCCGTTCCTCTGAGTTTCATCGTAATTCTTCTTCCGAAGCCTTCCACTCGACATAATATATAGATTAGATGAAAATTCGGGCATGAAATCCGGCCCAAAAGTGGGGATACCACATCGCCAAACTGCGCTGGCCGAAACAGAACGCGCGTGCATATTACTGCATAAAATGCGGCTACTGTTCCGTTCCTCTGATTTTCGTCGTAATTCTTCTTCCGTGGCCTTCCTCTCGACATAATATACGCATTAGATGGAAATTCCGGAATGAATAAAGGCCGAAAAGCGGGGATGCCGCATCGCCAATATGCGCCGTCCGAACGGAACGCGCGAGCATATTACTGCATAAATTGCCTCTAACGTTCCGTGCCTTTGATTTTCATCGTAATTCTTCTCCCGAGGCCTTGCTCTCGACATAATACATAGATTAGATGAAAATTCCGGCTTAAAATCCCGCCGAAAGGTGGTGATACCGCATCGCCAAAGCGCGTCGGCCCAAACAGAACACGTGTGCATATTACTGCGTACAACGCGGGTACTGTTCCGTTCCTCTGATTTTCATCGTAATTCTTCTTCCGAGGCCTTCCTCACGACATAATATATAGATTAGACGGAAATTTCTGCATGAAATCCGTCCGAAATAAAAAAAAAATTAAAAATTAAAAAAACGAAAAAAAAATTAAAAAATAATACAAAAATTAAAAAATATGAAAAGAATAAAAAAATTTAAAAAAATATTTAAAAATTAGCAAAAATTTGAAAACTTAAAAATTTAAAAAATGTAAAAAAAAATCCATAAAAATATCACAGAATTTGAACAAATTTAAAGGATATAAAAAAACTTAGAAAAATTGACAAAAATAAAAAAATCTTAAAAAAATCTTAAAAAATTAGCAAAAACTTAAAAATTTAAAAAATGTAAAAAAATCCATAAAATTTTAAAAAAATTTGATGAAATTTAAAAAATAAAAGAAAAATTAGAACGCGCGTGCATATTACCGCATAAAACGCCGCTACTGTTCCGTTCCTCTGAGTTTCATCGTAATTCTTCTTCCGAAGCCTTCCACTCGACATAATATATAGATTAGATGAAAATTCGGGCATGAAATCCGGCCCAAAAGTGGGGATACCACATCGCCAAACTGCGCTGGCCGAAACAGAACGCGCGTGCATATTACTGCATAAAATGCGGCTACTGTTCCGTTCCACTGATTTTCGTCGTAATTCTTCTTCCGTGGCCTTCCTCTCGACATAATATACGCATTAGATGGAAATTCCGGAATGAATAAAGGCCGAAAAGCGGGGATGCCGCATCGCCAATATGCGCCGTCCGAAACGGAACGCGCGAGCATATTACTGCATAAATTGCCTCTAACGTTCCGTGCCTTTGATTTTCATCGTAATTCTTCTCCCGAGGCCTTGCTCTCGACATAATACATAGATTAGATGAAAATTCCGGCTTAAAATCCCGCCGAAAGGTGGTGATACCGCATCGCCAAAGCGCGTCGGCCCAAACAGAACACGTGTGCATATTACTGCGTACAACGCGGTACGTTCCGTTCCTCCGATTTTCATCGTAATTCTTCTTCCGAGGCCTTCCTCTCGACATAATAAATAGATTAGAAAAAAATTTCTGCATGAAATCCGTCCGAAATTAAAAAAAAAAAAAAAAAAAAAACAAAAAAATAATTAAAAAATAATACAGAAATTAAAAAATTTTAAAAAAATATTTAAAAATTAGCAAAAATTAGAAAACGTAAAAAATTAAAAAATGCAAAAAAAATCCATAAAAATATGACAGAATTTGAACAAATTTAAAGGATATAAAAAAACTTAGAAAAATTGACAAAAATAAAAAAATCTTAAAAAAATCTTAAAAAATTAGCAAAAACTTAAAAATTTAAAAAATGTAAAAAAATCCATAAAATTTTAAAAAATTTGATGAAATTTAAAAAATAAAAGAAAAATTAGAACGCGCGTGCATATTACCGCATAAAACGCCGCTACTTTCCGTTCCTCGAGTTTCATCGTAATTCTTCTTCCGAAGCCTTCCACTCGACATAATATATAGATTAGATGAAAATTCGGGCATGAAATCCGGCCAAAAGTGGGGATACCACATCGCCAAACTGCGCTGGCCGCCGCAGCCCAAACACGCGCGTGCATATTACTATAAAATGCGGCACTACTGTTCCGTTCCACTGATTTTCATCGTAATTCTTCTTCCGTGGCCTTCCTCTCGACATAATATATAGATTAGATGGAAATTCCGGAATGAATAAAGGCCGAAAAGTGGGGATACCGCATCGCCAAATGCGCCGGCCGAAACGGAACGCGCGTAGCATATTACTGCATAAATTGCCTCTAACGTTCCGTTCCTTTGATTTTCATCGTAATTCTTCTTCCGAGGCCTTCCTCTCGACATAATATATAGATTAGATGAAAATTCCGGAATAAAATCCCGCCGAAAAGTGGTGATACCGCATCGCCAAGTGCGCGTCGGCCCAAACGAACACGTGTGCATATTACTCGCATAAACGCTACTATTGCGTTCCGTTCCTCTGATTTTCATCGTAATTCTTCTTCCGAGGCCTTCCTCTCGACATAATAAATAGATTAGAAAAAATTTCTGCATGAAATCCGTCCCGAAATTATAAAAAGTGCGCCGGCCCAAAAAAAAATAATTAAAAAATATTTAAAAAATATGAAAATGCGGGTAAAAAAAAAATTTCCGTTCCTGATTTTCAAATTCTTCTTCCGAGACCTTTAAAATAATATATTATTAAAAATTATGAAATCAAAAATTTGAAAACTTAAAAAATTTAAAAAATGTAAAAAATTAGCAAAAATTTGAAAACTTAATTTTCAAAATTCTTCTTGACAGAATTTGAACAAATTTAAAGGATATAAAAAAACTTAGAAAAATTGACAAAAATAAAAAAATCTTAAAAAAATCTTAAAAAATTAGCAAAAACTTAAAAATTTAAAAATGTAAAAAAATCCATAAAATTTTAAAAAAATTTGATGAAATTTAAAAAATAAAAAAAAATTAGAACGCGCGTGCATATTACTACGCATAAAACGCTGCCGATACTGTTCCGTTCCTCTGATTTTCATCGTAATTCTTCTTCCGAAGCCTTCCACTCGACATAATATATAGATTAGATGAAAATTCGGGCATGAAATCCGGCCCAAAAGTGGGGATACCACATCGCCAAACTGCGCTGGCTGGCAACACGCGTGCATATTACCGCATAAAACGCTGCTACTGTTCCGTTCCTCTGAGTTTCATCGTAATTCTTCTTCCGAGGCCTTCCTCTCGACATAATATACGCATTAGATGGAAATTCCGGAATGAATAAAGGCCGAAAAGTGGGGATGCCGCATCGCCAATATGCGCCGTCCGAAACGGAACGCGCGAGCATATTACTGCATAAATTGCCTCTAACGTTCCGTGCCTTTGATTTTCATCGTAATTCTTCTCCCGAGGCCTTGCTCTCGACATAATACATAGATTAGATGAAAATTCCGGCTTAAAATCCCGCCGAAAGGTGGTGATACCGCATCGCCAAAGCGCGTCGGCCCAAACAGAACACGTGTGCATATTACTATAGAGAACGCGGGTGCTTGTTCCATTCCTCTGATTTTCATCGTAATTCTTCTTCCGAGGCCTTCCTCACGACATAATATATAGATTAGACGGAAATTTCTGCATGAAATCCGTCCGAAAAGTGGGGATACCGCAAAAAACGAAAAATAATTAAAAAATAATACAGAAATTAAAAAATATGAAAAGGATAAAAAAATTTAAAAAATATTTAAAAATTAGCATAAAATTAAAACTATAAAAATTTAAAAAATGTTCCGTTCCATTTTCATCGAATTTGAACAAATTTAAAGGCCTTAAAAAAACTCTCGACATTATATATAGATTAGATGTAAATTCCGCAAAAATTCAAAAATTTAAAAAATGGGGAAACCACATAAAATTTTAAAAAATTTGATGAAATTTAAAAAATAAAAGAAAAATACGCGTGCATATTACTATAGAGAATGCTACTACTGTTTTGTTCCTCTGATTTTCTTCGCAATTCCTCTTCCGAGGCCTTCGTCTCGACATAATATATAGATTAGATGGAAATTCCAGCCTGAAATCCGGACGAAAAGTGAGGATACCGCATCGCCAAAGTGCGCCGACCCAAACTGAACATGCGGGCATAATACCTCAGAGAATGCTGCTATTGTTTCGTTCCTCTGATTTTCAAGGTAATTCTTCTTCCGAGGCCTTCCTCTCGACATAATATATAGGTTAGATGGAAATTCCAGCATGAAATCCGACCGAAATGTGGGGATACCACATCGCGCAACTGCGTCGGCCCAAACTGAAGACGCGTGCATATTACCGCAGAAAATGCCACTACTGTTCCGTTCCGCTGATTTTCATCGCAATTCTTCTTCCGATGCCTTCCTCTCGACATAATATATAGATTAGATGCAAATTCTGACATGAAATCCGGCCAAAAAGTGGGGATACCGCATCGCGAAAGTGCGCCGGCCCAAACAGAACACGCGTGCATGTTACTATAGAGAATGCTGCTACTGTTCCGTTCCGCTGATTTTGATCGCAATTCTTCTTCTGAGCTCTTCCTCTCGACATAATATATAGATTAGATGGAAATTCTAGCATGAAATCCGGCCGAAAAGTGGGGATACCGCATCGCGAAAGTGCGCCAGCCCAAACAGTACGCGCGTGCTTATTACTAAAGAGAATGCCGCTACTATTCCGTTCCTCTGATTTTTATCGCAATTCTTCTTTCGAGGCCTTTCTCTTGACATAATATATAGATTGGATGGAAATTCCAGTATGAAATCCGGCCGAAAAGTGGGGATACCGCATCGCCCAAGTGCTTCGGCCCAAACTGAACACGCTTGCATATTACCTTAGAAAATGCCGCAACTGTTCCGTTCCGCTGATTTTCGTTGCAATTCTTCTTCCGAGGCCTTTCTCTCGACATAATAAATAGATTAGATGCAAATTCCGGCATGAAATTCGGCCGAAAAGTGGGGATACCGCATCGGCAAAGTGCGTCGGCCCAAACAGGACGCGCGTGCATATTACTATAGAGAATGCTGCTATTGTTCCGTTCCTATGATTTTCATTGCAATTCTTCTTTCGAGGCCTTCCTCTCGACATAATAGATAGATTAGATGGAAATTGCAGCATGAAATCCGCCGAAAAGTGGGGATACCACATCGCGCAAATGCGTCGGCCCAAACTGAACACGCGTGCATATTACCACAGAAAATGCCACTATTGTTCGGTTCCGCTGATTTTCATCGTAATTCTTCTTCCGAGACCTTCCTCTTGACATAATATATAGATTAGATGCAAATTCCAGGTTGAAATCTGGCTGAAAAGTGGGGATACCGCATCGCGAAAGTTCGCCGGCCCAAACAGAACGTGCGTGCATATTACTATAGAGAATTCTGCTACTGTTCCGTTCCTCTGATTTGCGTCGCAATTTTTCTTCCGAGGCCTTCCTCTCGACATAATATATAGATTAGATGAAAATTCCGGCATGAAATCCGGCCGAAAAGTGGGGATACTACATTGCCAAAGTGCGCCAGCCCAAACAGAACACGCGTGCACATTACTGTAGATAATGCCGCTACTGTTCCGTTCCTCTGATTTTCATCGCAATTCTTCTTCCGAGGCCTTCCTCTCAACATAATATGTAGAATAGATGTAAATTCCAGCATGAAATCCGAACGAAAAGTGGGGATACCGCATCGCCCAAGTGCTTCGGCCCAAACTGAACACGCGTGCATATTACCACATAAAATGACACTACTATTGCGTTCCGCTGATTTTGATCACAATTCTTCTTCCGAGGCCTTCCTCTCGACATAATATATAGGTTAGATGCAAATTCCGGCATGAAATCCGGCCGAAAAGTGGGGATACCGCATCGCCAAATTGCGCCGGCCCAAATAGAACGCGCGTGCATATTACTATAAAGAATGCCGCTACTGTTCCGTTCCTCTGATTTTCATCGCAATTCTTCTTCCGATGCATTCCTCTCGACATACTATTTAGATTAGATGTAAATTCCGGCATGAAATCCGGCCGAAAAGTGGGGATACCGCATCGCCCAACTGCGTCGGCCCAAACTGAACACGCGTGCATACTACCGCAGAAAATGCCGCAACTGCTCCGTTCCGCTGATTTTCATCGCAATTCTTCTTCCGAGGCCTTCCTCTCGACATAATAAATAGATTAGATGCAAATTCCGACATGAAATCCGGCCGAAAAGTGGGGATACCGCATCGCCAAAGTGCGCCGGACCAAACATAACGCACGTGCATATTACTATAGAGAATGCCGCTATTGTTCCGTTCCTCTGATTTTCATCGCAATTCTTCTTCCAAGGCCTTCCTCTTTGAAGTGCCTTAGGATGATGAAGAGCAGTTATTTCTTTATCATATACACTTTTATCCATTGCATAGGCCACTTGAGCTTTAAAAACCCAGTTGGTGATCATCCCCCCACACTGGGCAAGACAAAAAGTAGCATGAACTAGAATGCTGACAAAATGGAGACTATGTTCAAGGAAAATAAGCGCAAAAAATGGGGCATGAAAAAGTAATGTGCCTAGTAAAAGTAAGGCCAATGCCTAAATAAAAAAAGAGAGAAGAAAAATCAAACTCTTGATATAATAAGTCGTATCCCCAACAAGGCGGTACTAAAACTCAAATGTTGTTGCAATCAATGGAGATTTGATGAGAAAAAATCTTCAACAGTGGAGAAGGAAAGTGGTGGAAATGTCAAGATGATCACCAACTTTGACCCCCTAAACACTTTTTTAGCCTAATGATCCTTTCATTTCTTAACCCATGAACCAAGCCTACGTTACGTCCCTTGCAAAGTCTCTTTAGATTATGGCACTTGAATTAATGTAAGAGTTCATATGTTTGAAAGCATCGCTTGAAGAAGTGCGAGTAAGATAATTTCTGCTTCATTTCGTGTGTTTCCTGACTTGTAAATCCCATTACAATTGCAAAATGTCATCTTTCAATAGCTTCGACTCAAAGAGTCCCCATTGTTAAGCCATTGACCAAGCCAACAGTACGATTCTTGTTAAAGACCCATAAGATTGGTAAGGTCATACCACTTGCGAGATTGCTCAAACCCTTGTCTGACATGACGATGGTGAGATAGAATGATTGTCAAGATCCTGCATTAAAGGTTAGAATAAAACAGCCCCTTTTAAAGAGGATGAGTGAAAAGTCCCTTCAGACTGAAGGATCCCTCATTTGACACATCCATAACGCTTATGCGTTCAGATTAGAATCATCTTTCGAAATCATTGGAATTAGGATGATGCATGGTTGAAAAAAATCATTACGCATGAACCTTACTTGAATTAATGCATGTCTGTGATTACAAATGCATGTTGCCTCTCCTACAATCATGTTCTACAGGAGACATATCCCCAAGAAACAGAGATGTCACCAGGTATTCCCCTTTTGAATACATTGACACTCAATTGAGTTGTCTTCAAAGATTTTTCTCCAGATTCAGTCTGATTAAAGCGACCGAAGAACGGTTCGAGTCCTGGTCAGATGATCTGTGTTGCAACGCTCGAAGAATGGTTCGGGTCCTAGCCAAGCAAAATCTCTGTTTAGGTGACCGTAGAATGGTATGGGTCCTAAACAACATTAATTGCTCTAACAGGCAACCGTAGAATGGTACGGGTCTTGAAAAATCAATTTTCCGTCAAGGCGACCGTAGAATGGTACGGGTCCTGAAAAGTGAATCCCCGTTTAGGCGACCTTAGAATGGTAGGAGTCCTAGACAACACCTATTTCCTCATTCAGGCGACCGTAGAATGGTACGGGTCTTGGACATGTAACACCAACTACCTCGAACTACTCTATCCTCTTTGAAGGTAAGTTATTCTAGGTAGGTTCATTTATCATTTGCATTAGCATTTCCATACTTCATATAAATTGCATTTTGAAATGGAATTCATTTTCCAAACAAAAAATCATTCATTGCATGTGCATGATCAAAATTTAGGTCTCAATTTATCTTTGAAGGCAACCTCTGCGAGCTCACCTTCAAATATGGGCAACTGTTGACACCTAAATTTTTGGGGTTGATTTTTAAAAAATAAAAAAAATAATATAAAAAAACACATGGCATATAGTTTAGAAACATTTTATTTTCATTTTTTTTTATTTTATTTTAGGCCGCCGGTGAAGGGAAGATTTTTCACATATTCCATTAAAAATTTTCATATTTTTAGGTAACATACAATAAGGGGTGTGTTTTGTGCAAAGATGGAATTTTTCTAGATAGAATATGTGAGAAATACAGAAGGGAATATTGCGCGGAGTGTATATTTCAACGACATATTTAGAGGTATCGTGCGCAAGGAAAAAAGGAAAAAATATATGTCGCGAGGATATATTTTTTTGGACCTATAAAATACATCGCGCGCAAAGTAAAAAAGGGGCTCTTTCTTTTGGGTGAAAAAGTACACAAAAGTGAAAAGTTGAAAAAGTGACGTGAGAGAGGGAGACCAAACCGAAAAAAAAAAAACTCCCCCACGCGACTGTTCATCTTCCTCGTGGGGGAGGGGGGTGTCCCTGCCAAAGCCGGTGTCGCCTGCCCGCACCGTCGCCGTCTCGCAAGCCGCCGCCCATCGCCACTCCACCAGCGACCCACGAGTCGTCTCCGCTCCACCGTAGTCGCGACACGTCTGACGCCGTTGCATTGCCACTACAGCCGAGCCGAGATCCAGCCGCCGGAGGCCTTCCGCCTGCAAATCCGAGGTCCCCGCAGTCGCGATTCCAGTCGCACCTCCTGCCATCGCAACCCAGCCTCAACGGTTCCCGATCTAGCCACGGCCAGCGTTAGCTGGTCCCCCGCTTGCGCCGCCCCGACGCCCTGCTCCGCTCCGATCCACCGCATCCAAGTTCCCCCGACATCATCGATCCAAATCCGCTCACCTCTACCAAGATCTGCCTCGCCGGAATGCGAAGCCGCCTCGACGCCGCCTTTGCCTTTGCCCGTGCTCGAGGTCTCCCTGCCCGCGACCCCGTGCTTCGCCCGCGTCGCCTCGCCTCCATCGGTCCCTGCCGCCCGAAGTCCCGACGCCACCAAATCCGGCGTCCCGCAGGAACCCCCTCGCCGGAACCCTTGCCGGAGATCCCTCCTCCTCGCCGAACCGGCCACCAGCTTTATTTTTCTCTCTTTTTAGAAAAAAAAAGAAAAGAAAAAAGAAGAAAAAAGCAAAATTAGATAATTTTTATTTTTTTCTTTTCTTTTGTTTATTTATCTTCTGTTTTTTTTTATTATTGTTATTTCAAATTAATTGTACTTTTAGTGTAGTTATCCCTTTAATGTAAAATTCAAATTGCATGATATGAAATTGCCTTGAAATTTGTGATTGTCAGTCCGATTTTCGCGCCCGAAATCCGACTCGCAATCACTTAAAAAAAATCGCTAATCCAATCTCCCGTCTGAGATTCGATTTGTGATTTATGTGAAATTGGCCAACCCGATCTCATGCGCGAGATATGGTTAGTCAATTTGGGTATCGATATTGCTTGATTTGTGTCGTGTAACTTAAGTTAATTTTCTAAAAAAAATCCAAATGTAGGTTAGAATTAGGTTTATTTCTTATTTTAGGGTTTCCATGTTTAGAGTATAAATTTTATTCTGAATTTTATAAATAAAAAATCAAAAAAATCAAAAAAATCAAAAAAATCAAAAATCAAATCAATTAGTTTAGGCTGCTAGATTTTTTTTTTTTTTTTAACTTGAATTGCATGTTTAATTATTCGGCAATTATTAATTTCGAAATTAAAAAAGAAAGAAAACAAAAACACAAAAAAAATCATCATGCATATATCATGTAGAATTAGGGCATATTTTGTACGTCATTGCATATTAGAGTAAAATTGCACTTAGTTTAATTCTAGGTAATATTTTTCTTAATTTATTATAAGTTTAGGTATTTTCTTAGATAGATTGCATCTTAGAATTATTTGGGTTGAGATAATATTTTAGTTTAAATTAGGATTTGGCTTAGCCCAATTCCTAATACAAATTGAATAGGATCTTAATCTAGCTAGATAATTTTCACATTTTATCTAATTCCGAATTTCATGAAAAAAAAAACCAAAAAATGTCTTAGAATAAATTAGTTTTATTTTATAGGATGAATTGCATTCTTTTTAAGGAAAAAAAAAATAAAAAATATCATATGCATGTCATTAGGATTAGATTCATGAGATGCACGTCATTTAGAGATTGTTATTAGGTCCATTTAATTAGAAATTGCATGTCATTAGAACTAGGTCATTTAGTTATATTGCATTGCATATTGCATGATTTTCATTAAGTGAAAACAAAAAAAGAAATTGCGTGTTAATTAGAAATTAAATCTAGGGTTGTTGATGTGGATTCTAATCTAACATTGCAGATGCTTTCATTGCTTTGAGGTAAGTTTTTGCAATTTATTCATTGTTTATCTGGGTGTTAAATTGGTGGCTCGCGAACTCGCATGATCGCATTACATGTTAGGAAAATAAATTTAAAATCAATTTAAGCTGCTTGCAAAAGCATTTTTTTGAAAATAAAAGAATGGTATCGAAAGGGCAATAGAGAAATCTAGTGTAACCAAGTCCCCGTACCCATAATCTCTGGTTCGTAGGAGTAAAGTAAAACTCCCGTTACTTTACTTAGGTTTCTAATCGACCCACCAAAAAATAGATTAGTGGCGACTCCTAGATAAAATCAATCTACATGTTAAGAATCTAAACATAAGTCGCGAATTGGTATGGGTTTAGGAGAGCCCGGGTTAAGTCTAAGCTTAACAATCCATTAGCCAAACCCTAAGTGGTTCACCAGAAAATTTGGTCGCGACAACCCTAAACCCAGAACCCCTCAACCCCTCATCCCTTAAACCCTAAGCCCAAAATCCTAAATATTAGGGTTTAGGGTTTATGAGTTTCGAGTTTCGAGTTTGGGGGTTTTTTAGGGTTAGAGGTTTCGGGGTTCGAGGTTTAGGGCTTAAGGCTAGGGCTTCATGGTTTACGGCTCATGGGCTCAAGGGCTCAAGGGTTCAGTGGTCTAAGGTTGAGGCTCAAGGCTCGAGGGTTTTAAGATCAAGGGTTTAGGGTCTAAGATCTAGGGGTTAGGGTCAGGAGTTCAAGGGTTCAGGGTTAGGGGTTAAGGGTTTAGAGTCGAGGGTTTAGGTCAAGGGTTTTAGGGTCCAGGGTTCGGGGTTCCGAGGTTCTGTGTCGGGGTTCCAAGTTTCAGGTTTTAGGGTTTTCGGGTTCATGGGGTTTAGGGTCGAGGGTCTAGGACCTTGGGTCTTCAGTCTTCGGGTCTTGGGGTCTTGGGGTTTTTGGGTTTTGGGCTTGGGGCTTGGGCTTGGGTTTCGGGGTTTTGGGTTTCGAGATTTCCGGGGTTCAGGATCTAGGGTGTTGGGTTTTTAGGTTTTTGGGTTTTTGGGCTTAGGATTTAGGGTTTAGGATTTTAAGGGTTAGGGGTTTATGGGTTGTTGGGGTTGGGGGTTGGGGGTTTATAGGTTGTTGGGGTTGGGGGTTGGGGTTGGGGGTTTTGGTTTAGGGTTTTTGGGTCTGGGGTCTGGGGTGTTGGGTTTGGGGTTCGGGTTAGGGTTTTAGGGGTTTAGGGGGTTTAGGGGTTAGGGGTTCAAGGTTTGGGAGTTGAGGGTTGGGGTTTCGAGTTTGGGGTTTGGGGTTCGGGGGTTCGGAGTTCGGGGTTCAAGGTTCATGAATCAGCCGTTGCATCCTTACCAATCACGGCAATTCCACAATCTACTCTAGGAAATCAGTCCCACACCATTACACATTCGGCCATTGGAGTAAACCTTAATGGTGAAAACTTTGTTGTATGGAAAACAAGACTTCCACTTCTCCGGGCAAACAAACTTCTGCCCATTGTTAAAGGTACCTATCCTTGTCCTCCAGCTCATATCACACAAACAAGTGCAGATGGAACTACTACTGTTGTTCCAAATCCTACCTAACATGTGATCAAGTGGCCCTCGCATGGATTCTCAAGACCTCAGCCAATGCAATTGTCGGACAGCTCTCAACATTTCACCTCTTCAACAAACGCATGGTGATTCATAGCCACATCCTATGCGGCACGAAATCATGCCCGAGCAGCTCAACTTCTGATGCAATTGCAAACTCTTCGTAAAGGTAACCAAATGGTTACAGATTTTCTTCAACAAACAACAACAATTGTAGAACAATTATCCGCCATTGGTGAAGTCATCTCTCCCCATGTGTTTCAAGGGTTGGGTCCAAAATATCAAAATATTGTAGTCTTTATTTCAATTCAATGTCAGTATCAAGACATGACTTGTGAGACACTTCACGGTTTGCATTTGTCTCATGAGGCTCAGCTCCAGCTCATGGAACCCTCAGTGCAAGGTCCGACTACATTTATAGGGAAAGCTAATGATGTCTTTACCCCACACTCAACATGGTCTCCACAACTTGCTATGGACCGCTTCTACAAATCAAATTCTCATCAATTCCCTGGGCATGTACATGAGAATAGCACACGTGGTGTTGGGCCACAAAATGTCAATAGATTCTCAAACATTCGCAATTCTAAGCGTGGCAATGGTGGTAACATATGTCAAATTTGCAACAAATTTGGCCACAAAGCCAATGTTTGTAGGGAAAAATATATGCAATAGCGACATGAGCAATCCCGTACATCACTGTAACTCGATTTGGTGGAAATTCCTCCTCCGCCGTCTATTTTCTCCTTAGAGTCATTGTACCTAGATTCAGGTGCTACTCATCACATGACAAACAATATCTCTAAGCTATCTGATGTTCAACCCTACCATGGTAATAATTAGGTCACCATAGGTAATGGATCTAGCTTACCCATCACTCATAAGGTAGCTATATTTGCCCAAATTTTTGTATGTCTCATACCTTAGTCGTTCCTTCCATTACAATCTCCTATCAGTTCGTCGATTCTTTGAAGAGAACAATTGTGATTTCATATTCTCACCTACTTCTTTTCTTGTGAAGTGTCGCCATACAAGGAAAATCATACTTCAAGGAGATCTTGATCATGGCATTTACTCCATTCCCACATCTTTAGCCTTGTCTTCATCGTCACTACTTGCTTTTCCAACATATAAGACAAATTCCATCCACAATCAACTGAGTACTAAATAAATCTACAGTCTTTATTAATCTACAATCTCTATTTCTCATTGGCCTGCATGTCTCTCTAGTAAGAGTCACAGTCATGTTCCTCCACTCTCCAAAAATAAGTCTTCAGCCCCTTATAACTAGTCCATTTTGATGTATGGGGACCGACTCTTGTAACATCCTTTTTAGACAATTGCTATTATGTATGCTTCGCTAATGATTTCTCTCAATTTTTTTGGATATATCTTTTTCGATCCATGATCAATTTCTTTCCATTTTCATGGCATTTTTAAATTTGGTGGAATTTCAACTTAACGCTATGGTGAAAGCCGTTCAATGTGATAATGTAGGGGAGTTCCAATCTACTCATTTCCCCAAACTATTGCAGGAATGAGGAATCCATCACCATACCTCTGACACTTCATCACCAAAATAGTACCACTAAAAGAAAGCATCGACACATTATAGAGATGGGACTGTCGATGCTCCATCATGCTTAAGTTCCAACTCACTTTTTGGGATCTTGCATTCGAAAGTGTAATTCATATCATTAATACGTTACCTTTGGCAATGCTCAACCATAAGTCACCTTAAGAAGTTCTCTACGATGTTAAACCCTCAATTGATCACCCGCGTGTCTTTGGCAATCCGAACCTTCAACCTTATGGAAAGAACAAACTACAACATTAATTTCATTGCTGCATTTTTCTAGGTTATCCTCCTGGCTTTCATGGTTATTGATGCTACTCTCTCAAGGATAATCGATTCTATATTACTGCCGATGCTATTTTTGATGAAGACCTATTTCCTTTTATTTCCGCTACATCATCAATTCATACTAGCCCATCTCCTAATTTATCAACAGATTCCGAATTTTATCCCTAACCAAGTGATATTCTCGTCCCTATCAATCCACTCATGGCCTCTCCAAATGAAAATCATTCCACCTCAATTTCACAAAAATCCTCTACTGAATCAACAACACTATGAGTTATGGCACCATCAATAGAAAATGCTTAAGCTAATTTTGCATGTTCTACCGCAGGCTCCACTGAGCAGTCCAGTCCCTCTACTGACCAAACCATCAACTCTTCGGCTCAATCAGAGCCCTCTCCTGGTCCGCTCATGGCTCCTACACACCCCATGGTCACGTGGCTTCGAGATGGTACTTTGGCCTCACATCATCTCACTAAGGACCATGCACACACCCTTCATTTTGTGGGGCAACTAATACCCATTCCAACTTGCTTCAATTAAGTAGCCACAAATCCTGTATAGAGGGTTGCCATGGCCAAAGAATATACAGCCCTTATGAAGAATCAAACATGGGTTCTAGTCCCCCATTTGTCACAATTTAAAGAAATTAGATGCAAATTGGTGTTTCATATCAAATATCGTGTAGATGGCTAACTTGAACAGCATAAAGCAAGATTGGTGGCCAAGGGATATAATCAACAGGAATGAGTTGATTTCCATGAGACTTTCAGTCCCATTGTGAAGCATGTAATTGTCCATATCGTGGTTTTCTCTCGCCTACAGTCAGGGTTTGCTAAGAAGGCCAACATGGACAAAACACGAGCTTTAGCTACACCATGCCGGCCCAATTTGGATCCTCCTTCTCTTCATCAAGGTGCCTCGTTTCATAATCTCACCTTGTTGCGTAGCATAGTGGGCACATTACAATATCTCACCATTACTCGACCAGACCTTGCTTATACTGTGAATACTGCTTGTCAGTTCATGCATGCTCCTACAGAAGCCCATTGGCAATATGTCACACGTATTTTACACTTTGTCTCTAGCACTCTTAGTCACAACATTCTCTTCACCAAAAGATCTGAGGATTCTCTTCATGCTTTTTCCCATGCAGGCTAGGCTAGTGGCCATGATAGACAATCTGCAAGTGGTTATATTATTTTTCTTGGTTCTAATTTAATCTCCTAGAGTTCTCACAAGCAGAGAACGGTTGCCCATTCAAGTACTAAGACAGGATTCAAATGTCTTGCTGACACCACCACTGAGATCATATGGATTCAAGCTTTTTGATTTAAGGATCACCTTATAGGGGTCCTCGGTACTATGGTATGATAATATTTTAGCTATCTACCTCAGTGGCAATATTGTTTTTCATGCTCAAACGAAACATGTGAAGATTGACAATCATTTTGTTCGCGAGTGGATTTATCAACGCCAATTACATGTTCAGTATATCTCTTCCATGGACAAACCAATGGACATATTCACCAAAGCCCTTTCAAGATCCCGATTCCGCCTCCTTCAAGCTAAGCTTACTATGACTACTACCCAATCAGCTTGCGGGGGGTGTCAAAGGAAAGAAATCCCTACAGCGTTGATCATGAAACTGCTACAGTTCCTCCATGATTTGGTCATCAAGTCAAATCATTTCCTTCTAAGAATACACTTACAATTCCTCCACCAATTGCTCCTCAAGACAGATCATTATCTAAAGATTGTATCTCACATAAACATGTCTCTTGTAAACTTAGTGCTTTTATATATATATAATTGTGTAGTATAGCAATAAGTGCACAGAAGATATTCACTTGAAATATACAGAAAATATAAAGCAACATTGTGCCTGAATCATTCTTCTTCTGTTCAGCCATCTTTTATCATTTTAGCATATTGGACTAGAATTCTTTAAGATTGGTTTTGTTTTCAAATTATTTATTTTCACGTGAGATGAAAATTTTCATTCCGACTAAAAAAATAAGTATAGCATCTCTCTCGATCCAACGAAGAGAGGGCAGGTGATGATTTGCATTTTCGGATTTCTAGGATTCTTTGAGCTGCAATTGAAGGGCACGAAGTTTATTTATTTATTTTTTTGGTCGGTAAGGAAGCACAAAGTTGATGAAATAAGAATTTGAGGAATAGTGGTTGAGAAAAAGCTGCCCGAATCCTGCGGTGTTCGACTCATTGAGTTCCTTCTTCTTAGGATGTTTGTTCATCATTCGAGATATCCAAACATGGGACAAAAACAATTTAGTTTATGAACTGTGAGGAAGTATATGTTGAGACTATCACTTGGCATTGATTTCAACCTCATCTCCATTCAAGACTTCATTTCAAAAACCTCCGGGGGAGTTTTCACACATCAAAGGATGAAATATTTGTGACAGCTATTCGGTCATTTGTGTCCCATTCGCAACTAGCTCTAGCCCTCTACTTATGTGGCTTATTACCATAGTTGAAAAGATGAGATTACACTTGGTTAGGGCAAGAATAGTAACCACCTAAGGAAAATTTAATCAATATAAGACTTTCACGGTGTAAATACAAAAACTGGCATACGCCACCTCAAATTAGGGAACAAGTGCAACGTTTTTTTTCTAGCCCTCCATAGTTAAAGTCCTAGCTTTGCAAAGTCAATTCAATTCTAATCGTTAATACATGTAATATAGTGTCCAATGGATAAGATGATGTGTCAAGGACAAAAAAACAAACTTTTTATACTTGCTAGGGTCCCCAATGACTTTACAAGGACTAAATTGAATTTAGTTTAAAAGAAATTTATCAGTGAGATCAAATTTGACAGGTACCCTCATTTTAGAAGAAAATCTCACAAAAATAGGCAACTTTTATAATTTCTTTATACCGGACTCTGATATTTGGTAAGAAAAGAAATTCTCATGCACAGCTAAATTTCCCTTTCATCCGATTAGATGATAGGTCAAGCATATTATTATTTAATGTAAAGGATAATTTTCCTCTTTTTGTATCTTTCTCCGAGTATACGAAGGCAATTCATCTCAAGCTCTCAAAACTCATTGAGAGACAGATAGGGAGTTCTGACCAAAAATAAAAGACATAGAGGGAGGGGGAGAGAGGCTATGGAGGTAACATCGTCCAAAGGAATGGGATCGACAATGTTCGTAGCGACTCTACTATTGTGGTCGGCCATCATTGCTAAAGCAGACGAAACTGCAAAATGCATAGTACTATATACATTGTTTTGTGCCTTCAACCCCATTCCATTTGGATGCAGTCAGAAGTGCCTCAAGGGTTGCCTTGGACTGCCCTCTTCATCCGTGGCATCAGAGCTCTGTAATGTCGGATGTTTCTTGTCTACTTGCTTGGACCACCGTCCTGATAATAATCTTTGCTTCAAGATCTAAGATCGATTATTACTTATTGTCATATCCATAAAATCAAGAGTCATTGTATAATCTTATTTTTTATCAACGTTTCATTGTTATATTGTAATTATGAGAGGATGGCTGCACATTAAATTATTTCATTTCCTTGGACAAGAAACATCCGACATTACAAAACCCGGATGCCACGGACGAAGAGGGCAGTCCAAGGCAACCCTTGAGGCACTTCTGACTGCATCCAAATGGAACGGGGTCGAAGGCACAAAACAATGTACACAGTACTATGCATTTTGCAGTTTCGTCTGCTTTAGCAATGATGGCCAACCACAATAGTAAAGCCGCTACGAACATTGTCGATCACATTCCTTTGGACGATGTTACCTCCATAACCTCTCTCCCCCTCCCCCTCCCACTTTGTCTTTATTTTTTTGTCAAAACTCCTTATCTATCTCTCGACGAGTTTTAAGAGCTTGAGATGAACCGCCTTCATATACTCGGAGAAAGATACAAAAAGAGGAAAATTATCCTTTCCATTAAATAATAATATGCTTGAACTATCATCTAATCGGATGAAAGGGAAATTTAGCTATGCATGGGAATTTCTTTTTCTTACCAAATATCATAGTATGGTATAAAGAAATTATAAAAGTTGCCTATTTTTGTGAGATTTTCTTCTAAAATGAAGGTACCTGTCAAATTTGATCTCACCAATAAAGTTCTTTTTAAAGGGCCCTAAATTTCTAAACTAAATTCAATTTAATCCTTGATAACTTATTTAATCTTACTCCACCGCAAAGCTCATTGGGGACCCTAGCAAGTGGAAAAAGTTTGTTTTTTTGTCCTTTGACACATCATCTTATCCATTGGACACTATATTACATGTATCAACGACCAAAATTGAATTGACTTTACAAAGCTATGAATTTAACTATGGAGGGCCAGAAAAAAAACGTTGCACTTGTTCCTTAATTTGAGATGGCATATGCCATTTTTTGTATTTACACTGTGAAAGTCTTATATTGATTAAATTTTCCTTAGGTGGTTACTATTCTTGCTCTAATCAAGTGTGATCTCGTCTCTTCAACTATGGTAATAAGCCACATAAGTAAAGGGCTAGAGCTAGTTGCGAATGGGACACAAATGATCGAATAGCTGTCACAAAAACTTCATCCTTTGACATGTGAAAACTCCGCCGAAGGTTTTTGAAATGAAGTCTTGAATGGAGATGAGGTTGAAATCAATGCCAAGTAATAGTCTCAACATATACTTCCTCACAGTTCATGAACTAAATCATTTTTGTCCCATGTTTGGATATCCTGAATGATGAACAAACAACATCCTAAGAAGAAGGAACTCAACGAGTCGAACACCGCAGGATTCGAGTAGCTTTTTCTCAACCACTACTCCTCAAATTCTTACTTCATCAACTTTGTGCTTCCATACCAACCAAATAAATAAATAAATAAACTTCGTGCCCTTCAATTGCGGCTCCAAGAATCCTAGAAATCCGAAAATGCAAATCATCACGTGCCTTCTCTTCGTTGGATCAAGAGAGATGCTATACTTGTTTTTTCAATCGGAATAAAAATTTTCATTTCACGTGAAAATAAATAACTTGAAAACAAAACCAATCTTAAAGAGTTCTAGTCCAATATGCTAAAATGATAAAAGATGGCTGAACAAAAGAAGATTCAGGCACAATGTTGCTTTGTATTTTCTGTATATTTCAAGTGAACATCTTCTGTGCACTTATTGCTATACAACACTATATACATATATGTATATATACATATACAACACTATATATATATACATATATGTATATGTATATATATACATATATGTATATATATATATACATATATGTATATGTATACATATGTACATGTATATATGTATACATATACATGTATGTATATATATACATATGTACATGTATGTATACATATACATATGTATATGTATGTATACATATACATATGTATATGTATGTATACATATACATATGTATATGTATGTATACATATACATATGTATATATATACATACATATACATACATATACATATATGTATATGTATGTATATATATACATATGTATATGTATGTATATATATACATACATATACATATATGTATATATATATATGTATATGTATATATATGTATATGTATGTATATGTATATATATATGTATATGTATGTATATGTATGTATATATATATATATATGTATAAATATATAAGAGACGTGTTTCTGTGAGATACAATCTTAAGGAGCAATTGGTGGAGGAATTGTAAGTGTATTCTTAGAAGGAAATGATTTGACTTGATGACCAAATTGTGGAGGAATTGCATCAATTCCATGATCAACGCTATAGGGATTTCTTTCCTTTGACACCCCCCGCAAGCTGATGGGGCAGCAATCACAGTAAGCTTGGCCTAAAGGAGGTGGAATCGAGATCTTGAAAGGGCTTTCGGGAATATGTCCAATGGTTTGTCCATCGAAGAGATATACTGAACATGTAATTGGCGCTGATAAATCCACTCGCGAACAAAATGATAGTCAATCTTCACATGTTTCGTCTGAGCATGAAAAACAATATTACCACTGAGGTAGATAGCTAAAATATTATCACACCATAGTACCGGAGACCCTATAGGATGATCCTTAAATCAAAAAACTTGAATCCATATGATCTAAGTGGTGGTGTCAGCAAGACATTTGAATTTTGTCTCGGTACGTGAATGGGCAACCGTTCTCTACTTGTGAGAACTCTAGGAGATTAAATTAGAACCAAGAAAAATAATATAACCACCGACAGACTGTCTAGTATCATGGTCACTAGCCCAACCTGCATCAGAAAAAGCATGAAGAGAATCCTGAGATCCTTTGGTGTAGAGAATGTTATGATTAAGAGTGCTAGAGACAGTGTAAAATATGTTTTGACATATTGCCAATGGGCTTCTATAGGAGCATGCATGAACTGACAAGCAGTATTCACAACATAAGCAAGGTCTGGTCGAGTAATGGTGAAATATTGTAATGCGCCCACTATGCTACGCAACAGCGTGAGATTATGAAACGAGGCACCTTGATGAAGAGAATGAGGATCCGAACTGGCCAGCATGGTGCAGCTACAACTCGTGCTTTGTCCATGTTGGCCTTCTTAGCAATTTCAGCAACTTATTTCCCTAGATTTAAAAGAAGGCCAGAGGCAAAGTGTTGTCATTCGATCCCTAAAAAATAGTGGAGATCACCAAGATCTTTGATAGCAAACTCCTATTGTAAAGATGCAATTAAAGTGGATAGTGATGCTTGGGGAGAGCTGGTGAGGATGATATCATCCACATATACAAGGAGAAATACACAGTATGTTGATGTATGTAGGACAAATAAGGAAGAATCAATGCGAGAAACATGAAAACCAATAGATAAGAGGAAAAAACTTAGCCTTTAATGCCAAGCGCGGTGCTTGCTTTAATTCATAAAGTGACCGTTGAAGTTTGCAAACATAGTTGGGATGATTAGCATAGACAAATCCTAGTGGTTGTTGCATATAAATCTCCTCGGTAAGGTGGCCGTGAAGGAATGTATTCTTAACGTCAAGTTGCCAAAGTATCCAACCTGACTGTAGGCAAGGGAAATCACGATATAAACAATTACATGCTTCACAACGGGACTGAAAGTCTCATGGAAATCAACTCATTCCTATTGATTATATCCCTTGGCCACCAATCTCACTTTATGCTGTTCAAGCGACCCCTTTACACGATATTTGATATGAAACACCCATTTGCATCTAATTGCTTTAAATTGTGATGAATGGGGGACCAAAACCCATGTTTGATTCTTCATAAGAGCTATATATTCTTCGGCCATGGCAGCCCTCCATGTAGGATCTGTAGCTGCTTAATTGAAGCAAGTTGGAGTGGGTATCAACTGCCCCACAAAATGAATGGCGTATGCATGGTCCTTAGTGAGATGACGTGAGGTCAAAGTACCATCTCGAAGCCACGTGACCATGGGGTGTGTACGAGCCGCGAGCGGACCAGGAGAGGGCTCTGATTGAGCCGAAGAGTTGATGGTCTGGTCAGTCCCTAGAGGGACTGGACTGCTCAGTGGAGCATGCAGTAGAACATGCGAAATTAGCTTAAGCATTTTCTATTGATTGTGCCATAACTCATAGTGTTGTTGATTCAATAGATGATTTCTGTGAAATTGAGGTGGAATGGTTTTGATTTGGAGAGGCCATGAGTGGATTGATAGGGACAAGAATATCACTTGGTTGGGGATAAAATTCGGAATATGTTAAAAAATTAGGAGATGGGCTAGTATCAATTGATGATGTAGCAGAAATAAAAGGAAATAGGTCTTCATCAAAAATAGCATCAGCGGTAATATAGAATCGATTATCCTTGAGAGAGTGGCATCAATAACTATGGAAGTCGTGAGGATAACCTAGAAAAATGTAGCAATGAGATTAATGTTGTAGTTTGTTCTTTGCGTAGGGTTGAAGGTTCAAATAGACAGCACAACCAAAGACGCGCAGGTGATCAATTGAGAGTTTACATTGTAGAGAACTTCCCAAGGTGACTTATGGTTGAGCATTGCCAAAGGTCTCTCCCAAGGTGACTTATGGTTGAGCATTGCCAAAGGTAACGTATTAATGATATGAATTGCACTTTTGAATGCAAGATCCCAAAAGTGAGTTCGAACTTAAGCATGATGGAGCATCGACAGTCCCATCTCTATAATGTGTCGATGCTTTCTTTTAGTGGTACTATTTTGGTGATGAAATGTCAGACAAGAGGTATGGTGGTGGATTCCTCATTCCTGCAATAGTTTGCGGAAAGGAATAGATTGGAACTCCCCTACATTATCACATTGAATAGCTTTCACCATAGCATTAAGTTGAAATTCCACCAAATTTAAAAATGCCATGATAATGGAAAGAAATTGATCATGGATTGAAAAAGATATATCTATAAAAATTGAGAGAAATCATCAGTGAAGAATACATAATAGCAATTGTCCAAAAAGGACGTTACAGGAGTTGATCCTCATACATCAAAATGGACTAGTTGTAAGGGGCTGAAGACTTATTTTTGGAGAGTAGAGGAACATAACTATGACACTTACTAAAGAGACATGCAAGCCAAGGAGAAATAGAGATTGTAGATTAACAGAGACGGTAAATTTATTTAGTACTCAGTTGATTGTGTTGTAGGAGGCGTGACCTAGACGAAAATACCATTTGTGGATGGAATCTATCTTATATGTTGGAAAAGCAAGTAGTGACGATGAAGACAAGGCTGAAGATGTGGGAATGGAGTAAAGGCCATGATCAAGATCTCCTCGAAGTATGATTTTCCCCGTATGGCGACACTTCACAAGAAAAGAAGTGGGAATATGATATCACAATTGTTCTCTTCAAAGAATTGACGAATTGATAGGAGATTCTTTTTAATGGAAGGAACGACTAAGATAGGAGAAACAAAAATTTGGGCAAATATAGTTGTCTTATGAGTGATAGGTAAGCTAGATCCATTACCTATGGTAACCTAATAATTACCATGGTAGGGCTGAACATCAGATAGCTTAGAGATATTGTTTGTCATGTGATGAGTAGCACCTGAATCTGGGTACAATGACTCTAAGGAGAAAATAGATAGCGGAGGAGGAATTTCCGCCAAATCGAGCTGCAGTGATGTACAGGATTGCTCATGTCGCTACTGCATATATCTTTCCCTACCAACATTGGCTCTATGGCCAAATTTGTTGCAAATTTGACATATGTTACCACCATTGCCACGCTTAGAATTGCGAATGTTTGAGAATCTATTGGCATTTTGTGGCCCAACACCACGTGTGCTATTCTCATGTACATACAACAAAGTTATCACCATTAAGGTTTACTCCAATTGCTGGAAGTGTAATGGTGTGGGACTGATTTCCTAGAGTAGATTGTGGAATTGCCGTGATTGGTAAGGATGCAATAGCTGATTCAGAGGCTGAGGTTTATGAATCAACCATGGAGATTTAAAAAAAACAAAAAAGAAAAAAGAAAATATCAAAAGGCTGTGTTTGCTCTCGCAATGGCCAGCTCTAATACCATGTTAAAATGGTAAAAGAGGGCTAAACCCTGAACCTTGAAACCCTAAACCCCAAACCCCGAACCCCGAAACCCCGAACCCAAAAGCCCCAAACCCAACCCTAAACCCCAAACCCCCAAATCCCCAAATCCAACCCCAAAACCCCCAACCCTAAACCCCCAACCCTGAAGCCTAAAGCCCTGAACCTCGAAGCCCCAAGCCCCCAACCACAAACCCCAAAACCCCAAAACCCTCAACCCCGAACCCAGAACCTCGGAACCCCAAAACCCCTAACCCCAAACCCTAAAACCCTAAACCCCCTAAACCCCAATCCCAACACCCAACACCCCAACACCCAAAACCCAAAACCCCCAACCCCCAAAAACCCCTAACCCCTAAAAACCCTAAACCCTAAGCTCTAAGCCCAAAACCCAACACCAGACACCGTAGACCCTAGACCCCGAACCCCGGAAACCCCGAAACTCAAGCCCAAGCCCCAAGCCCCACTAACAACATGATCAGTACTATAAAGCTTTTCCAGATTCTATATATACATACAAAACTATGAGTGAAGATCTTTATGAAATTTTTAGAGGCTTGCACTGTCTCCATATCAAAAGCAAACTGCATTTAGTAGACATATCAATCATCCTGAAATAACTCAACATCACATTATAATCATGTAGTTTCTTATAATTTTATGTTTGTTGAGACTGAAAAAACATTTATGTAGGAGGATAGATAGTAATCTCAGTAGTGTTGATGACAATTCCCATTTTTCCCTTAGCAGTGCCGTATGCCTTTCAACTTTTGAGATTATTCAAAATACTCATGAAGAAGTTTGTACATGTCTCCATACTTCGATGAATATTAAATGTCACACCCTTGTGGTCACATATCCATGACATAGGCATATCCATACATTTGCATGCAAACAAATCAAACTGCACTTTCCAAGTGTATTGTCCAAGCACTTGTAGCCCATGCATAAGGTGCCATGCCAACTTCAATTTAGAAAAAGTTGAAAATGAGAACCAGTAACTTGCTAGGATGTATATTATGATGCACATTTTCTATAATACATTTTCACCCAATTTGATGCTATACAAGACCTTGATCACATAGAAACAATTCTTAAGCTTCATTGCTTAACAATTTAGTGAAAACTAATATTTCTCTCTTCATTTCAAAATTCAAATGCCAAAAACAACTATTCGGCAGTTGATATAAAGCCTAATCAACACAAAATGCCTAAATCCATGTAACTTGCTTTATCTACAATAGACACTAGCAATTTTACAAAAAACCTCACATCTTGATCAACTTTGATTGATAAGATCAACTCTGTAGAAATTGATCAATCTCACAAAATTCCACAAATTTAAGATAAGGCCATATATTATGCAAGTTTTGGATTCTCATGAATGACAGGGAAATGTGAATGGTGCCAAACATTTCCTTTTGCCACACAGCATCCTTACTTAGTTTTATCTTAGTTGCAAAAAGGGCTATGTCACAACCACCTTTTGTCATCAATTTTACTAGGCCACAAAAACAAACATCATAAGGAAAGATGGAAAAGAGACAACTAAGAAGATTAAAAAACCAACTACGGAATTTGAAGTGTAACAGAACAGTTTAACATCATGGCAAGTCTAGTCATAATCTCTCAAACTTGACTATTACCTCACGAAAAGAATAGTCTGCTAATTGTCAAGACTAGTGCAAACATGGATATGACGAATTTATGCAAATGTTGACATTGTATAAAGTGAACTCATAATTATCTCAGCCTAAATCGTCCTCTTGTATGAATAGGAAAATCTACTAATGGTAAAGAATGGATTTTGTTTGCATCATCTACCCTTCACATTTAACCAGTGTCTTCAGTATCAAGCATGAGCAGGCAGGTGAAACAAACTGCAGGTGATGAGCCAATTAAGCACCGATAGAAAATCAATGTAGATCTTAGAAATCAGGGCATTCGTAGTAATTTCTGCTGTCATAATGTTACCTGTCTTTTCGGTAGGACCTTAAAAGTCCGATATCCAAGTGCCTATGGTTCACAATTAGATGAAAACAAAAAAACAAAAACGAATAAAACCAGCACATTTGTTTAAGATCATCAAGCTTCTTATTCTACCTCTCGTCGAATTCGAGTATCAAGTCTCAAGTTAAGGCTATTTACGCAAACTTAAACAAGAATACGATTGTTATGACCAAAAAAATTAAAAGTGTACGATTGTTGAAGGCTTAAAAAGATTCTAACCGCCCACAACCACATATATATACCTGAATTGATGATTTGCAATGTTCCATCACGCACTGCAGCTCTCCAACGAAGCAAAATGCTTGTCCTATGCTGTCCTCTACATACAAATGTAGTTTTGACATATTTACATGAAATTTGTTACCCTTCAAAACTCAACATGTTAATGCTTTCTTATCGCAAAATAAGATTATACAATCGCTCAAGAAAAACACAATAAGAAAATGGTGAAGTGGAGGAACTTACTTCTGCAATGCTTTTGTTACATGCATGCAACATTTTTCTCAGCTGATCAAGAGCTTCTAAAGCATTAGAAAGTACAGAACTTGACAGTTCTTTTCTACCTATTCCATCCCGCAACCTGTCAAGAAGTGAAAGCTCTTACAGATGAAATAATAGGTGATGCATGCAAGGAGAAGGACATGATTCGCAAATTCTAGCACTAGTTAGAAAAGAATTTTAGTGTAAAACTAAAAATTAAATTTGCAATTTCACTTTTAATGCTCTTTTATATGCACCCAACTATGCAAAAAATCTACAGCTCAGATTTACACGAATTTATCAGGAGACAACCTCCTATCTGCAGTAACCACTCCACACTAAGTCCTTATCCAAAATACCAAGGCAAAACCTTCATGGAAATACATGAAATTACCTTTTAATATTATCGAAAGCTTTGCTCACCATCAGGCAAGAAGATTCCAGGTGACAACGGGATCCACATTTCAAGCAATATCCTACACTTGCACGAAGCAATATCCTACACTTGCACGAAGGGAGCTATAACTTTTCTCCCGGGTGTTGTGATCCATTTCGCCAGCATAGAGATCACCAAGCTTCTCCACCTATGAAAATTTTATGTAGCCACCACAGGCACAAGAAAAAGATTCCTCAGAGTAGTTTTTCGATGCCATTATTTCAAACAGAAAGGCCTATAAAAATTAACATGTGCCCTAGCTGAGAATTACTTATGATACTTGTACATAAGGCTCCAAGCTATATATGTGTTCGACATGTCTTGACTGCTTAAGTTTTTCAATTTCAGATTTTATGTCAAATGTAACCAAAACTATGCCACAGCAGTAAGCATGAACACAGTGAAAAGCACTCAGAACAAGATCAGAGAGATTCACAACTGAACAGCTTCTGCATTGATGTCGAAAATAATACTTCTCTTCCAGAAATTGAAGGGGTCTCGACAATTCCATTGCTCAACCTACAATCAGGGTATCATCAATATAATTAATAAACTGGACAATTATACACAACTTACATGCATTATTATTATTATCAAAGTTCTCCCCCATAGATTTCTGCACTGACGTTTAGTGACTATCAGCATGATTGATTAATTGAAAGAAAGAACCCGGCGATCAAGGATCATAGTACCTGTAAACCATAAGACAACTCCAGGGAACATCCTGCTTCCATCAGTTCTATTGTTCGGATGAAGAGACTGCGAGCAAGAAAATATGCATGAATGTTTGGACGACAAGAATGGTTAAACAAACTGCCAACGGTATAAATAGCTTGACCAACGCTGACCTAGATAATAATTACCAAAGCGAATCAAAAAAGATTAGAAAGATTTTCTTCCTTTGTTACAGGAAAAGTGACAATTCTGCTTGAAAATATTCGATAATGGAAGATGCATTTCTAAATAGCCAAAAATAAAACATAAAAGGATCTCAATAATATTTCATCAGAAATGCTAAGGCTTGATTAGACAACATACTAGCAGGAGAAACCTGTTCTATTGTACTAGCTAAAGCAGCTTCATTGGATGAAAAGTTTTCTCTGAGGATCTTGTGGAGCATTGGAATCAATGGGATCACTAGATTTCATCCAAATGATAGCCATAGAATTAAGCCTTATTTGACGCATAATGATGATAATCCACATCAATAAACAGGGATGTGAAGCATTAGTGACTAGATAAAGGTAAATACGAACAACCTCAGAATCCTTATCTTGTCCATTAAGTATAACAACATTCATAATAGTAGCTATCAAAAGATTAAGAAAAATGGTGATAAGAGTAACAAATTCTTGCCAATTGAAGTAATCAGTTCAAAAAAAAAGTAGCACTTTATGGTAGAAAAATACACTTCTTAAATTTGCAGCCACAAATTCCTTCTTATGAATCAAGAATAATCAAATATGTGGTATAGGTCAATGGACAAGCCGTGGCAAATCGAAGGTCGTATTGAGAGTATTTAGTATGGACATACACAATGAAAGACTCCTTTGCCATCGAAAAAGTTCTTAACTTGTTCGTTTTCTACTCAAGTGAGTGTGATAAGCGAACAATAGCTTCGAGTCTACCAGCAACAGAGAGAGAGAGAGAGAGAGAGAGAGAGAGAGAGAGTCACGAGAGTGATGGCGTCGTTAACGGCTTCCGTGGACTCGCTTGGGGGTTTCTCCTCGGACCTCAAACGGAAGGATGCAAAGAAGAAGGGGGAAAGGGTGTCCGTACAGAGAGAGAGGGGAAGCCGAAGGTTTCTCTTGGGACGCGAAGGAGGGGGAGAGGATGAGGATGCGACAAAGACAAATACGAGAAGGGAGGAGGAGATGAAGAAGCGGCGTAGGGATGGGGGAGCGCGTCCTTACAGCTTCCGGACATGAATTCTTATCCAAAGTCATTTATTCTCTTTTCTCTGCTGATTTTGTTGTTTTTATCGCTATTATTTAATTTGGAGTATCCCATTGATTTTTGTCTCTTCTTTATTTGTCCAACGGAGGGGATGCGACCTTTCTCCTTATGTCCCGCTCCTAGAAGATGGCGGCGTCCTCTGCACAAATTCGAACCCTTCAGCTTTTTTATATGGGAGTCCCACGCACACAATATCTAAATATCATTTTAACTAAAATCATTTATTCTCTATTATTTATATTGTTGTTATTGTATTCAGAGATTTGTCTTTCTCTTTCTTTACTTTAAAGCTGTCTAATTGGAACTTTTTATTTTGTTGGAATGATTATGACGCATTGGAAATTAATGCCTATAGTGGTTATTCTCGTAAATATTAACTTAGGAACGTATAAAAAAAGAATAGAGATACTTACCAAAAAAAAAAAAAAGAATAGAGATTCCGGGCTTCTCATGATATTTAATTGATCCGATCGAATTGTCGCCAAAGTCTTGGCACAAACCCCATACTCTAACCCCTTAACCCCAAACCTCAAACCCTAAACCCCAAAGCTAAACCCTAAACCTCAAAATCCAAAATCCCTTAACCCTAAATCCTAAATTCTAAGCAATTAAAAGCGCGTTTGGTAACGTTTTTATTCCGGGGAACAATTTTTGAATAGAAATAGTGTTTTTTTTGTTTATGTTCTCGAGAATAATTTCTGAGTATAAGAACGCACTTGGTAATCTGTAAAAAAATCTATTCTAGGAATAAAAATGCATTTGGTAAACTTATATAATTTTGTTGTTTCTTTTAATTTTTCAATATTTTTATTATATTTTTCCTTTTTCTTTTTCCTTTTTTTTTTTTTTCTTTTTTTTTTCCTTCTTTCTCTTTGTGGCTGGCCGCCAACCACGATGGCAGCCAGCAACCGGCTAGGCAAGCTCTGGCGAGCTCGCCGGAGCCTCGCTAATGGCCAGGAGAGCCTCACGCCGCCTGGGTGAGGTTAAGCCTTGCCGGTGGCCTCGCGAGGCTCACCTGGCCACCGGCGAGGCTCAACCTCGCCTAGGTGGCGCGAGGTCTGCCTCGCCCTGGCCTGGCGAGGCCGAGCCTCGCGCCGGCCGGCAAGGCTCAACCTCACCTAGGCTGGGCGAGCTCGAGCTCACCCAAATCTGGTGAGGCCGAACTCAACCAGCCACCGGCGAGGCCGACCTCGCCCAACCACAGCGAGGCTCGGGTCAATGAGCCTCACCGTGGCTCGGCGCCTCCGGGGGCCGACGACGCTCCGGCGAGGTTGCCGACCCTTGTCTAGCCGGTCGTTGGCGCCAGTCATAGCCAAGGCCAGCGACCGGCCGAAAGGAAGAATAAGTAGAAGAAGAAGAAGAAGAATAAAAGAAAGGGAAGAAAAAAAAGATGAGAGAGAAAAATTATTCTCGGAAACAAGAAGCAACTTTTTCTACTTTTTATTTTTGTTCCAAATCTGTTCCCGGGAACAGAAGTTTTACCAAACACATTTATGTTCTTTTTTTGTGCCAGGGAATAGAAACTGTCACACCCGGAACCTCAAGCGCTCGCACATCCCTCGGTGGTCAATAGAATTTTGTGACGTTTCCAAGACTCGTTGTGGACCCTTTTCATTTTATTGCACATGCGGAAGCGAATTAATTAATCCCCTGACAACAACAAATATGAAATAGAAAAGTAGGACAACCAATTTCAAATCAAATACACTTTCATAAACACTTAAGCTTATATAGAAGGTCTATCTCATAAAGGACTACTGAGCCACCTATGCTCCTGACCCTTCCGCTTCAAGCTCCGGGTTCTTCACACTGGGGACTTGAAAATGGTTATTCAATAACCAGTGAGATGCGTATCTCAGCGAGTTCTTCCCCTAGTCCCCCGATTAGTACACCAACTCAACTCGGGGTATCTCTTCAAAATTATCCCACAAACAAACTAAAGATTAACAACCAACAATCAATAGTCGATTTGCATACATCCTTACTTAGTATGTCATACCCTGCACGTCATAGCTCAGCACGATACACGCAATGCACATGGCCATTAGATGATGCAATTCATCAATCACATACGAATCGTGTTACAAGCGATCTCACCTGGCTAGTGCCACACAAACGCGTTGTCTAGGGTAGAGGCACGGACGCACCGCCATCCCTCATCCCAACCTAGTATTGTCCTATTTGGGTCCGGCACTAGCACGGACGAACCGCTATCCCAATCAGGCCACCCCTCAAGGCTTTGTTCTCAGCACAACGGAAGCATATGTGAAATGCATTATCGATTCATGCGTGTGTGCCATATACAGTGTGCTCAACTCATGCATGACTAGAACTAAAGATGCCATGATTCTCATGCGTTCTTGCACATTAGTGCGCTACACAGCACACATCGATCAATCACATGGATCCCAGTCAATGCAACAAATAACAGTCTTCCGGCATAACCGGGTATCATCTCACACCATCGAGCACGGCAACGTCTACATCTAGACGGCATTCCATATAGGAGTATTGGCCCAACCTCCACTACAACCGGCATCTGTTGACGTGGGACATTCTCGAAGGAGCATCGTCCGGCCCCAAAGGCTCGCGACGGCATCTCATATTATTCATGCATTCATTCAATTTCGGCCCAGGACACCGTGCATTGCACTCAAATACCTCAAAAATGGTGATTTCGGCCTATTTTCTTCATATTAGAAATGCATGGTAAAATAATCGTGTGTGGGGACACGGTCAGATCAAACCAGAAAATTTGTGCCATCTCTTTTAAAATCCCATAGTTTGATATAGTATTTAAAAACATTTTCGGCATCCAAAACCTGACACCCGGTATTTTCTAATTAAATGCCAACAATTTTCAATCACCATACAATTGCACAAAACATCACCCAATTCATGCGGATGCCCATGTATTTACACATCCATTCACTTCATGGAATCAATACACATGAAATTGGACCACTGTTCATTCTCGGGTGAACAGTGCGCCATGAACAGTGAAATTCCATAATTCAATAACTATTAAATTAAATCCACAAGTCATTAAAAACACTAATTAAAGCAAGCAAAGCATCAAGAACCATCATCAAACTAAAATCGGTCGTAATTGGCAAAAACTGGCTACTCACGCATCTCCAAGTTTAAATCCAAAAACCTAACCAATCGAGCTTAGAAAATTCCCAAATTTGAATATGTGACAAAGAACACGTAAAAAAACATTTTTCATGAAGACAATGAGACCCATATTCTTATGGATTGGGCCCAGTAACTCACTCAATCCAACACCAAAACCGGGTCCGTTTCCAGATAGTCGGTTTTCCGAAATCAGTTTAGTTCAGGGTCTGAAACAGGTCCATTTGATCTGAAATTCGAGTATGTTAAACTAGAAGATGTAACAAACAACTTTTGTGAAGAAACCGTTTGGAAATTCGAATCCTAAGGGTCAGTAAATACCCCTAGAATCCTAACAGGTCGGGATTTCCAGTATAGTCCGACTTTCTGTTTAAAGATAACGAAGCTAAAATCGTCTTCTTTTTAATTCCCAAAAATCCTGAGAAAAATATATGTTATGATTAAAGGTGTCTAAAAAATTTCTTCAGAAGGAAATCACTTCAAAATCGCAACACATCTCATTCTAAAAAATTAGCAAACAGCAAACGTCCAGGAACCAGTTCTGAAGAACAGCCTCTGTTTTCACTCAAATCATCCCCAACGATGCAAATCTCCCTGATTTGACTAATATTAACCCATTCTTATACTAATCTAACTATTATAGATCATCACTAGTCTCTAGTTAAGCCAACCTAAACCAATATTAAACCTAATCAACCTCCTAAGCAAGTTTAGGCACTAATCAAAGGATTAGGAGCTAAACTCACCTAACGACAATTCCGACAACATGAGCACAACAGCGGTGGCGAGGGCTACGCACGGTTACGTCCAAAATGTCACGGAGGCGCTCGGAAAAAGTGGGTCTCGGTGGTGGTTTCTGATTTGGCACGAACGGCCGGCGGACGGCTCGCGGATGGGTGGTGCGGCTCTTTGGCGGTGGACGGCGGTTTGCGGACAGGACAGCAGCACACGGTGCTGTTTTTGGGAGCAAAACAGAAAAGAAACTTAAGAAAGGAAGAGAAGAGGAAGAAGGGAGGGGGTTGTCGAGAGGAGGAAGGGGGGAAAGTGGGAGAGAGAAACAATAAAAAAAGGGAAGGGAAGTTGCGGGGAAATTGCAGCAGAAGGGTTGGCGTAGGTGAGGGGGTGGAAAAGTGTGAGAGAGAGGGAGAAAAAGAAGAAAGAGAGAAGAAAAGAGAGCAGAAGAAGTTACCGTAAGTGAGGGGGTGGAAATTGCGTGCGAAGGAGGGGGAAAGAAAACGTGAGGGAGAGAGAGAGAGAGAAGAAAGAGAAAAGAAAAGGGAGGAAGAGGAATCTCGGCCGAAGGAGGAGGATGCGTGAAGGAGAGGAGAAAGAGGAGAGAGAGGGAAGAAAAATAATAATAGTAATATTGTTATCATTTTTTTTTTTTCCAATCTCTGATTTTTCATCAAATAATTTTTTTTTCCGAAATTTCGGGATGTCACAGAAACATTTTTAAACAAACATGGCGTAATATTCAATTCAAAAGTCACAACTGCATGTCCATGATTTTCACATCTATAATCATACTTTAAATATGTACGTTCATCTTATCTATCGATGGCTAGGCACATCTTCAAACTCCATTATTGTACTTCAGTCTTTTCTACGAACTGTTGATATCTTCCTTAATCAACATCTTTATTGCTTTTGGGTTTGCGCCTATAAAACCTAACTAAATTTAGTAAGTGTCAATCGTCAACCAATCATCATCGGTATGCTGATTATAGCATTTGGTCATCAATATTCATAATCGTCAACAAGCTCGTTTGCCCTCAATATCATGTCAATGATCCAAATTTTCCAATGCCTCCTAAGCTATAAATATTCAAATTGGAAGCCTATTGCAAAATGTAACCACTCCTAAGCAGTTTAATATTCAACTCAAAAGTTATAACCACATATCCGTGATTTTCAGCTCCATGATTGTACTTTAATTGTACTTCAAAATTGCGCATTCATCTTATGTATTGATGACTAGGCACAACTTCAAACACCATGATTACATGTCAATCTTCTCTACAAATTGTTGATAACTTCCTCAATCGACATCCTCATCGCTTTCAGGTTTATGCCTTTAACACCTCACTAAATCTAATAAGTGTCAATCATCATCGGTATGTTAATAACAGTATCTAGTCCTCAATATTCATTATCATCAACAAGCTCATTTGCCCTCAATATCCTATCGATAATCCTATTGTTCAATGCCTAGTTCTATATCAACGTTATGTCAATTGTTAATACTTCTGTTTTCGACAGGCTTTCATCCCATGACCACTTGTCGATAATCAAACTGACTAACACTAAACTCCGTATCAGCATCAGGTCAATTAATAGGACCTGGTCATTTTTTTAGTGCCAACAATACCTATATCTTGGCATTGCTTCTATCTTTTTGGAAAAAGAAATAGAAGATTTTCATCGCAACCTCCATTAATTAGTCACAAAGTATAATTTATCTTTCAAAGGTTCTGGTTGACGTAGATTCCTTGCAATATACCAGCAACTTTATTTATTTATCATACCGTCCTTATATGTTGTTTTATGTGAAATACGTCATCTTCGCCTATTTTAAGCTTCATCTGATTCTTTGCTAACCGATCTACCGTTTTAATCAAGACAACGCTTTTCACACGCATTTGAAAGGCTTTGCCTTCAGTAGACACTTTCTTGTTTTGCAAAATTCTATTTGGCCAAGTACAACCGCAATTCTAACGCAACATGCCTCTTTCGAAAACCCACTTTTCAAACCGTAGTAGAAGAATGGCAATTTTTCCAACCTTTTAGCTCATATATGGTTAAAACGGAGCTTTCCTAGCTTCCTTGTGAAGAGGGGTTTTTTCTCCTTTCAAAAAACAATTTTCTTCTACGCAGAAGTTAATTCGGAAGTAAAATGACTACATGGTCCTGGTTAAAAGAAGTCTTTTAGTGTGTCGGAGACATTCAATTTTTTGGGTCAGGGTGTCGTTCTTCTAGTTTCAAAGCAGATCATTTTTCGAAATGATGATAGCTTATTGCATACATAAAATAAATAAACTAAAACCATTCCTTTTGTTACAAGTCAATACCTAAAAAGCGAATCATTTTTTTTTTCTGTGAACACTGTCGAAGAAAGCCTTCATTATTCGCTCGATTAAGCGGAGCTAACTTTTGAAATATTCTCTATATTCACGACAAAACTCTCGTTTCAGTCAAATAAAACTTTAGAGTATTGATACTTTCATGAATCATGTATAGGTAAAATTTAATAAAAGTACGCAGCGGAAATAAAGATAATATATTTTATACATGATTCTCCGAAGGCCTTATCCGTGTGTTTTAATAAAAAATCTGAATATATAAAAAGTGAGTTAAATGAATTACTCCTCGAAGCATGCTTTATACAAATTGGTTCAGATATTCTACAGTTCGAGCCCTACAAACGTCAGACCTCTAGTTCAGACACACCAACAATGGACGTCGAACGGAAGAGAGAACTTTCGGATATTCACCACTATGATCGTGCTAGCAATCTCGTGGAGACAATCCGCTGTATCCTTGATGTATTATAGTCACGGCCCGAACGAGAGAACACTCTTCTTTCTTGCGTCTCTCAAAGAACACAAGAACACACACCTTTTACTCTATTTTCAGCAACCCTTTTTCTGTCCTCTAAAAACAGAATTTAAATAAAAATATATATAACCGCTCATGCACGACCATCGTGCATGAGCGGTTGCTCGGTCGTGCATGAGCACATTGCTTCGTGCATGATGGTCAGCAATTGCTGACCATTCATGCACGATGCACCCTCTTTATTTATTTATTTATTCTTTTTTTATTAAAAAACACACATTGATTAATTAAATAAAATAATTAATCAATCCATTTATAAAGAGGACGTAATATTTATGTGTGCATTTGGAATACATTAACACATATTCATTTTTGGGCATGCATGTGCATTATATGCACGTAGGCTCATGACTATAATACAAATTAAATTAAATCTCATTTAATTGCAAACAATTTAATTGCAAATTAAATTAAATCTCATTGATCCTCATTTCAAATCGACTCAATTTGATTGCAGTAATTGCAAACACATTTGCAACAATATTTTTCTCTTGTTCCACGTTATTCTAATTGTTTATGGTGTGTGACATCCCTAGGTTCATCACTAAACTGGTAATAAGACTTGTACTAACACATTAGTACTCCCAAAAGAATTAATTGTCCCGATTAATCTTTAAGGCGTACAAGTTATGATTGACATCTAGCAATATGTCATGACTATCCAGATAGTGTGAATGCTTTAAGAACATAATGAATCTATCAGTTTTAGCTACAATATAATTCAATCCCTCTATCTTACTATGTCTTGATCAAATAAAGACCATGGAATATTTATCAAGTCACCAACTCGATCATATGCACAAATCTAATTGACATGCATTTTATTCGAGACATAAACAATTTATTCTCGGTTACAACCCCGGCCGAGGATTTCAATATAGTGTCATAATTAGATCGCATGGGACATCATTATTATACCTTACATGTAACAAGGAGATAGATTCCATATTACGCACACGTGTAACTTCATATATGAACAAACTATAACCATCAGGTATAAAGACGGATCAATGACTTGGCATTACGTGCACCTGTGAACCATAGTTGTTCGACACGCAAGTTAACACTATGCCTCAGGTCTAAGGATTATTTACACAAGACCAAAACATGAATAATTAAACATTGACCACGCTAAAAGCTTCCGTGTCGCTAATCGTTCCATATACGTCAGTGAACTTGTCTAATACAAACACTTGTGTTCTTAACTCAGGCATCACATTAGCCAATGACTTGCGACTCATCATTCCCTTAAGTATCCAATACTTAGTGGTGAAGTTATGAACACACCGGTCTCAACATGATTATTAATATCCACTCAATAATCCATCGACCGGGAACAATTTAATGATTCAATCTAACTATGAACCCGTCACATATATTCTTGACGTCTCAAGAATAGGTCTAGTTGCAATTGATCTTACATAAATATAAAATAATTGGACAAATGAATGAGTACGTCATTGCCATTAATTAAATAATAATAATGATAGTACAATTGAAATCCCTAACATGTAACTATTACATAGTAGCTTTAGGGCATACTTCCAACAGATACTCACATACATAAGGGATTAATTTAGAGTATTTTATTCCACGAATTATCCACCTATGAAGTTGACTTGTATGCAAGTTGAAAATAAAATAGATTGACCTTCTGAAGGCCAAGGTAGCCAGCACCATGGGCATGGATCCTCATTCTGAGAGATGAGTTTCCGTAACGCATGGCGCCTTAACAGTTGCTCTCTTTTGATAAAGCCCTCATTCCTCTGCATGATTTCATATGCTTGTGCATTTTCTCAGGCTTAAATGGCTTTCCACATTGCCTGCATTCGCCAAGTCATGAATTAAGTATTCGATTCTAAGTTCCTCATCCAAGACTTAGCACATCTGACTCTATAAAAAAAAAAGCTGGATGAGTACAAACTTCCGCGAGTCCCTTCCATTTCACCGACATCAATGTTTGTATCGGAGGTTGAATGATCACCGTTGCCCTTATCTCAATATTTCTTGTGCACCATTGAAAGTTTTCCAGTTCAATATCTATTGGCTTTATCGGCCATCCAGAATGCTGGATATTTGCACCAAGGGAAAGTCAGATGATCAGGTTGACCTCCATGACCTATGAATAGGTTGAGGTGTAGCCTTTTGTGGGCACAAGTGTGAGTGACCATTTTTAGTCTGTGTGGGTATGTAGCATGAATGCAAGAGAGTCCCTCAGTTGTGTCTCAATGAATGAGCGTCTGATGAGTTGGAATAAGGGCGAACTGTCCGGGCGAGTTAATGACTCAATTAAAAGTGAATCGGAGCTAGAATTAGAAATACAAATTTGAATAATTGTTCAGTGACCACCGTCCTGATTTGACATTGATTTTTTATTAATGATGCTCTGAACTTCTTCACGAAAATCAAAGTAGGAGAAAATCAGCATGTAAAACTCGCCTATTTGCTCCATTTAGGGATGCAATGCACTGACTAACTGTTGATTTGCAGAACCGCAATCCCTCTTTGGCACTTCGTCCAAACTGGATAGGAGAAAAAGGTGACAGGAGAGAAGCTTGTTCAAAGAATGAAGTGCAGGGTTTCTCTTTATGAGTTTTGATGCAGAGTAAAATTGGACGCTGCCCTTTAATCAGCCATAAGACCAAATGCTAATCAAAGGATGAGCACTCGTTAATCTTAGACAGAAGTAAATTTGGGTTTCTGCTCCTTAAGAAACATAATAATTAGAACCAAAAAAGGAACCCGACTCTATCTCGGTAAAAAGCCAAGGTTATCTGGTATTATATAACAAGGGATGATGAAATAAACTGAGTCACTTACGAGCAATTAGGCATTGAAATGGGCTTATAAGCATCCTTCTGCTTCTTGCTTCTGTTCCAGCCATTGACCCGATCATAGCTTTTCCCGCAGCAGAGCAGCTATTTCTGATTTCTTTTATATGAACAAACGGACTTTTGCAAGCAAAGACGTGCATAAATGCATGTCATACAGTCAGGCAGAGAGAGTTGATAAGTGGACATTACCATGGATGGCAACGTGGTTCCTGTCGCCCTTTCCAAGAACCCCAATAACTATTTGAGGTCCTGCGAGACCCTCCTAATCCATCTGCCCTCCATATCTGAGATGACCTTTCAATGTTAAAATCCTGCCTTAAGCTAGTATTCTTTTCAACCTAATCAATCATCACCAAGACTGCATCATTTGTATCTGTGGCACCACATGTAATTAGATTCCTGGACTTTTGGGATGCTCCCTTATAACGCCTCTTGCTCTCTGTTAATGGAGTTTGAGCAGATGACAAGGTTGAAACGGAAGAAACAGGTGTTCTAGCCATCCCTCCGGTGATTCTCTCACATTTCTCCATGTTTTTCTTACGTAGCAAGCCAAATTTGAAAGAAATATTACAGTGACTATGGTTGTCGGGTTCACTCACACCAGAATGCTTCTCACCATCCTCGAGATGCACAATGATGGTCAACGTTGATGTGTCTGAGCTGGGGAGAGGGCATTGTTGTAGTAATGTGGGTGATTCTGTCTGCCAGGAATGGGGGTACTTGTCTCTGATTTCTTCTCTGGAACTGGATACATTATTACCAGCGGATGCTTCATCGTTGCATAAACAAGACTCTTTTAAGAAATATGTTTAGGGGATACAACAGAATAAACATCGGAATAGAATGTTTAGAGAGAGAAATGGAAGGAGAAACTGAACATGATCTAAAAATTGCACTTTTTAATTATGTCTACAGGTCACTTGGTATTACCGATCCAGGAATGATAAACTGATACTGGAAAGAACATGAAAGTGAGTAGGGTAACAGATGAAGAAAGAGCAACTTTTTCACATCCTTGAAGGACATATTCATTACGAGATATAGGCATCAAAAGATCGTCATCCAGTACGTCTTGCCAAATATATCCCATCTTGTACCTCCTGCATTTTCAGCCAAACCAATTATAGTCAGCAGTCTTGATTCTTCAGATGGGCCATCCCTCAAATTTTTCGCAATGAAAACCAATAGTCGGTCTGGGCAGTAGGTGTAAATTGACCTTTTGTAGGACCAAGAGAAGGCCCAGGTCAAGTGGCTTCCTCTCAAATCCGCAAGCCACCTCTTAATATCTATATTGAGGAGAAAAAAGAGGGAAGAAGGTTAATGCAAGTACGTGTAAGCTAAATACGTAGTACAATTTCTAGTGGTAGCAGACGACTCCAAAAAAGGGATTGGAAGCGATGATGAACCTTTCAAAAGAAGGTCATTGCTGCTGCAATGATAGGCACAGAATAGGTGGGGCTGCTCAACCCCGCCCCCAGTCCCGCGGCCATGCCTGTGGAATTAAAGGACTTTAATTCTTCTCACTTCTCCAGTAATGGTCTCCATTTCTCTCTGCATCTCTGCAGCTGCGAAAATAGCACATTCAGTCTCTCCTATTTTCATGCTAACTCTACTGTGAACGCACTCAGGTGAGCGAAAGTCTTGAGTTAACTCAAGCCCATCAAAGAACTTATAGTTTCTCTCCAAAAGTATATTCTAGTTGGCAGAATGCAGATCATGGTGGAATTAGAGGGACTAGATCAACTATTTGTCACATTCTTCAGATCACATCGTGTAAGATTATGCAGAATCATACACCTTTTGCTTCAATAGAATGCAAATAAGAAGGTATTTATTCATCGGAAATGATCATAACATGACCTTTTTTTAGGTCTGTTATACAAGGCTGTCCTACAATAATCAAATTGAGTATTCTTGTTTCTTTTATGCATTAAACAGTAATACATCTACATGGCTTAAGAAAAACGAGCATCTTTAAGCTGAATGCAATTGTTCTTAGTGGCCTCACAGTGAATGTAATTGTGTCGCCCTTTACTAAGATATATGTGGAAATAGCCATGTTAACGACCAACAAGTGTTTAAAAAAAAAACTTATTACTGCTTTCTTTTAGTGAAAAAGAAGCCCACCAAGGTAGATATATTGTGAGCTAGGGGTGAGCATCGATCTAGGGTCAACCCAGGACCAACCTTGGACTGACTCAACCCTGGTCTTGGTCCCATTCACAAGGAAAACGGGTCGGTCCTTAATCCTAGGATTCTTATATCAGCACTGTGCAGGTTGGTTCTTGGTTCTAAGAGTTAAGAGTCGGTCCAACCTGGACCAACCCTGACTTTATATATATTATATATCTAATATATATATATATATATATATATATATTTAAAATTATATAGAGAAAACCCTAAAATAAACGGTGTTAACAATATTAAATAGCTCATTAGTGAGAAATTCAAGTAATTTTACACTGTTATTTAATAACTTAGATTTTTAATGTCTTTTATGGCGTCAACAGTCATAATTTATAAATAAGGAAAATATTTTTATAAGGAGTCTTCACAGCGTCCAAAAGAACATAAATAGCTCATCACGGCATCCTCCTCTAGTACTCCTTCTCTTTTATCTTATTTGTCCTCTTAGTCTTCAATTTGCCAAATCTAAAGAAACAATTTCTCCACTCGCCATTTGACACTCACCTCACTCGCTTTGTGTCACTTGTGCTGCCTGCCGCTTGATGCTTGCCCTGCTTGTTGCTCCTCGCTCAACGCTTGACATTCATCCTACTTGACGCTTAACGCTCGCTGCTCGCATCTCTTAGTTGACCTTGCTCGTCACTAAACTCATTGGGTCAGTCCAATCCTTGGTCGCCTTTTCAAAGAATACAAAAAATGAAAAAAAAAAATTTATCGGTTGATCCTAGGTTAACTCTAGAATCGGACGGAACCCATTGAGTCGGTTTGGTCCTCGATCGCCTTTTTAGGAAGTACAAAAAAATTTTTAAAAAAATTATTAATTGGTCCCGAGTTGACCCTACAATCAAATCAAACCCACTGGGTCGGTTCAGTTCTCAGTCCCAAACTCAATAGGGTTAGTCCTCAGTCCAAAAAATTGAAGACCAACACTGAAACCATTAAAAATCTAAATAAACCACGTATATATCAAACATCTTAAGTTTTTAGAAAGGTCTAGCAAAATTTGACATGGTATTAGAGCAGAAACTCTTGCATTTAAATCTTTCAACACATCCATTTGCCCCCAATTGGATATTTCCATGCTTTAGGCTTAGGCCAAAATATAGTCTACCATGAGGAGGATTGTTTAAATATTTGGATAATAAATCATGCCTCCATCTAATAACTTAAAACTTTTAGAATAGTTAATAGTGGTTTTGCAAAATCTCACGTGTTTGGGTGGATATGACAGACCCAACAGACAACTCTCCTATACTGCATTGTGAAGTCCACTACCTAGAAGACTTATGCACAAACCAGTTTGGCCTCTAGCATGTGAATTCATGGCATCGACAGAAACAGCCGATGTGGGAAATTTTCTGGTTAGAGTGATGAGACCCTTATCAGATTTTCCACTATAAATCTCTTCATGGAACTTCTGAAGCCCATCAGCCAGGAGACCCGGAAATGATCTACCACAAGGTTTTCCCTCCATAATTTTAAATTCCACCCCCTCGTCCTAATCTTCATGTTGTGGATTTGGATGTCCTGGTCCTCTCTCCATCAGAAGCCAGTAGCAAAGCCAGTTTCCTGGTTGTTGTCGAGAAGAAGATCCAAGGGCACAGTTTCACCACATAATGACACATTAGGAAGAGAGTGGATCGGCCTAATTCAGACCATACTCACCCCTATTGCGAGCACACAAAATACTGCACTCAATTCATGCGCCAAGTACAAGGTGAGCTAAAACTCGGATAGTTAGCACTTGGCGGTGGGGGAAATGAGCATGTGTTTTGAGCCTAATTCACTGTAAAACTCTGCTCCTTAACCACAACCATAACATACTTTGCAAAGAAAGTTTTAATCAACAAAAACACTGGAACATATAAATTACTGAGATTTGTTATCTTCTCTTAAGCAAAGACTTGAAGGGGCTCTCTCCTTGAAAATTCTCTACAGTAAACATATTGGGTATTAGTGGTGGACACTCACGTATTCACTTTTCTCCTCTTCTTCAGACCTTGACGTGTCCCTTTTGATCAAGAGAGATTGCGCAGAGAGGAAGAGAGGCTGTTGGGAGGAGGCTCGGCGGAGGAGGCTCGGCGGAGGAGTTCGTTTAATAGCAGGGAAGCATACCTTGTCACTTCAGGAGCTGGGAATTCTAATCAGAATGAGTCGGTCGAAGCTTAGTTCATCGTTTAGGTTCCGAGTTGATAATAGGAATTCAGGGTCTGGAAAATTTGTCATTGACGAAGCATGCTCATTTAATAACATAACATCCTAAGGGAACCAAGAAAAGAATATTCCCATCATCGTTTCCATCTAACTAAGAAAGTCAGACTCAGGAATCGTAGAATGCGGTTTTAAGGATTTCTGGACGGACATATGGCACTCTTGGCAGAGCCCCAAGCAACGCCCAGCCGGCAGCTTTCCTTCTCGGGCAAATATAATGAAGAGAGCACGCCCTACCAAGACATCTTCTACAGGAATTTAAAGGACTAGTCAAATTTTTAAAACTTTATATATCTTGACTACTTTAAAAACTCATTAAAATAGATTAAAGTGCGTCCGGTCGCAAAATTTAAGAGAAATAAATATTACATTTAAAATCACTTCTAACGAATTCCTTTTCCGTAAGAAAAACTTATCAACATGTCTTTTTTTGACTTGTTCGGCTGTATATAACATACTTCTTGTGACAGCATGAATTTTCAGATTTCGTTTTCGATTAAATAAATCGGGTATTTCGTCTGTTTGGCTCATGAGTTCTCTGAGCTGATCACTCATAAGATAACTAGAAAATCTGGGGAAGCCATTAAGGGAATTTAATGCAATGGATTGAGAATTCGACCAGGAATCAACTGCTCGACCGTGTTGATCTGCAAGGATCATTACGGTACCATGCAAAAAAAAAAAAAATCGATCAAAGATCAGAAATAGGTCGATTCGACTGAGATATGTGATTAGTGCATGGGTGATTCCACCTAATTGCAAAATTCTCGTCGAACAGCACTAGACCGATTTTTCTGTCGTTTTGGTACTCGGTGTCCGTATTTGAAATCTCGAGATTTTCACGACAACTGAGACACCAACGTGTCGAAGCTATACATTGTGACTCGAGATAAATTGATCACAGGTCAATTGCACTAAAAATTCCTAAAAAAACTACCCGGTAGACTAGGTCACGCTAAAGTCGCGTCAGATTAAAATTAACTGCAAATTTGAACTCGATTTCAGAAATTGAAAGTTCAGTTATGTCACGATCTATTTTAGGAACGTCAACTCATCCTCCGAAGAATTTTCGAAGATTCCGGAATTTTTACGGAAAATCGATTCGGACGTTTCGAAAAACAAATGAAAATTCGGATCGGCCGAATTGAAGAGATTTTTGACTTGCTAACCGAGCTACTTGACGAAAGAAATTTATAGAAATTATGTGGGCTCTTTCTACATAAAAATTTGACGTCAATTTGGGGATTTTGTCAAAGAAATTGAAGACCAAAATTAGAAATTCGGAGCTTTGCAAGGGGCAGGAATTTTGGCCTTCAAAATTTGATTATTTGGGTATTTATTTTTGCTAGAAAGATTTAGGGGATCAAGCCTTAAATGTGTAGATATTTTACATTGACTCTTAGGCCTTTGGTTCCCCCTCTCTCTTATCCATTCCTTTCTTCTTCCCCCCACGGTTTCTCTCGCCAGCTTCGCCGACTTCTCCCTTCGTCGCTCCTTTTTCATTTTCTTTCTTTGCTGTTCAAGCATCTTTTCTCATCCCTCACCATTCGCAATACCACCGCCTACCAGCTTGCCCATCCTCTTCGTGCAGCTGCCACCGAAGCTCCCCACCAAATTCATCTCTTCTTGCCACGTCCTCCAAGCTTCAATCAAACCGCCGGTCAACTCCAGCAATTTTCTCCAAAATAGTTGACCCAGCAGCCCCCTTCGTGCGCCACCTGCCTCCTCTAGCTGTCCACGACCGAAGCTGCTTCTTGCAGCTGCCGTCCACGCCGCACGTCCCACCGAAGCCACTTCGCCGAGCCAACATCAGCAGCAACGTCCGCATCTTCCTTTCATTGATTTCTCCTCCGCCAGCAGTGAACAAAACCGATTTTTCAGCCCTTGGCCGTGTGTTGCGGGCCATTTTTCAGGCCTGATCTGTGCTCCGTTGACGTTGTCACTTTGAAGAGTATCGCTTGCCGTTACGTCCCCGTTGTTTTGGTCCGAGCAGATCGCAAATCAAGTGAGTTATCTCACTAAACTTTGATTATGCTTATAGGATAATGTGACGGCCCAAGCGGCAGTGCGCAGGGAGGAGAGATGGCAGTGCGTCCGTGCCTTGGTCCCCGGACGTGCGCAAGGAAGGAGTCCCTCTCTTGTCCCACATCACCTAGGGAGGGAGGTCTGGGCTGTCTTATAAGACTTGAGTGTCTCTAATTGTACATACACGTTTTCTTGGGGTAGTATGGGCTGTCCCGAGAGGAATAAAACCGTGAGAACTTAGTGTCCAAAACGGACAATATGTGTACAGTGGAGACCCGGGATGTTACAAGTAGTATCAAAGCCAACTCCCGACCGCGTGTGGGGCCACAACGAGGAAGCTGTTCTGTTAAGGGGTGAAGAGTGTGACGGCCCAAGCAGCGGTGCGCGGGGAGGAGGGATGGCGGTGCGTCCGCGCCTCGGTCCTCGGACGTGCGCAAGGAAGGAGTCCTTCTCTTGTCCCACATCGCCTAGAGGTCTGGGTTGCCTTATAAGGCTTGGGTGTCTCTAACTGTACATACGCGTTCTGAGCCTGTGGGCGAAGGGAACAAAACCTTGAGTGGGACCGCTGCGCTACGCACTCTGATGTGAGCGTATGTACACAAAGAGGACAATATATTGGCTTGGGAGAGGGATGGCGGTGCGTCTGCGCCTCTGCCTTTGCAATACGCGTTTTCTTAGGGTAGTATGGGCTGCCCCGAGAGGAACAAAACCGTGAGGACTTAATGTCCAAAGCGGACAATATGTGTACAGTGGAGACCCGGAGTGTTACAAGTGGTATCAGAGCCGACTCCCGACCGCGTGTGAGGCCACAGCGAGGACACTGTTCTGTTAAGGGGTGGAGAGTGTGACGGCCCAAGCGACGATGCGTGGGGAGGAGGGATGGCGGTGCGTCCGCGCCTCGGTCCCCGGACGTGCGCAAGGAATGAGTCCCTCTCTTGTCCCACATCGCATAGGGAGGGAGGTCTGGAATACTTATAAGGCTTAGGTGTCTCTAACTGTACATACGCATTTTCTTGGGATAGTATGGGCTACCTCGAAAGGAACAAAACCGTGAGAACTTAGTGTCCAAAGCGAATTATATGTGTACAGTGGAGACCCGGGATGTTACAGATAATTAGATTAAGTTAATTAAGGTTTAGGTGGTTAGTTAGATTAGATTAGTTATTTAAATATCCAATTTTACATGTTAGGTTATTATATTGGATCAATTAAGGCCTAGATAGATTGTATTAATTATTTAGATTGGTTCGGAAATTTTCCGGGCTCGTCTCGGTATTTAATTTAGTAATTTTGGCCTAGGTTGGTATTTTTAGTATTTAAATTGGATTATTTAATTAATTTTGATAATTATTTAATTATTAAATATTTTCCGGAAATTAGATCGGGATAGTTGGTGATCGAAATTTCGTGATGATTGCTATGGTGTGTTCAATTTATGCAATTGGATGTTAAATTGTGCAAATTGAGTGTTGATTGAATTTTTGGTAATTTATTCCAAAAATTGTGAATTTCAATATTTATTTAGAAAATCCCGGGTGTCGGGTTTTAACACCGAAAATAATTTTATATACTATATAAAATAGTGGGATTTTAAATTGGAGGATATGAATTTTTTGAGTTCGATCTGACCGTGTACCCACACACGACTATTTTCACAGTGTTTTTAATATGAAGAAAATAGGCCAGGATCACTATTTTAATGGAGGCATTTGGGTGCAATGCACGGTATCCTGGGTCGAGATTGTTTGGTTGTGTGCTGGTTAATGAGAACCTGTCTTGAGCTTTTAAATCGGACACTGCCCTATATGGGATATCCATTCTTTGGATCGTGGGTCGCAGTAGATTTTGGACCTACGCCCCTTCGGGAAAGCCGTCTATTAAGATATGGACGTCGCCGTACTCAATGGAAGTGGGACGAAACCTAGCTACGCCAGAAGACACCAAACTTATGAGTAGGTTGTACTCGGGTCGCAGTAGATTCTGGACCTACGCCCTTTTGGGGAAGCCATCTATTAAGATATAGACGTAATCGTGCTCAATGACGGTGAGAGGATACTTGGCTGTGCCAGTAGACACCGAACTTAGGAGTAGGTGGTACCCTTGAGGGGCAAATTTAACAATTGGAACGCATGGCTAATTGAGTTAGATGCCCTTGATTATGAGATAAAACTGTATAACATGGTATATGACGTGTCATAACGGTTTGGTCTTATAATTGGGACGCTTGTAATTGATTGAATTGATGAGACGTTTCAATTGTTGCGTGCAATAATGATATGCAATTAGGATATGAACTATGCTAACGTGCAGGAAGGAACTGAGGCGAGGTAAGTTCCTTGTTCTAATTGTGTGATTGTGTGACTAGGCCACCATTAGCATATTTCCTTCCTAATAGGGGTTTAGAGGGTAAACTTGTTGAGACATTGTCTCACTGGTTATTATATAACCATTTTCAAGTCCATAGATGGTGTTAGTGGAGGACTAAAGCCCTGTAGTCGGTGGAGGTGAAGTCCGAGAGATCGGCGTCTGTATCCTACTAGTATGTTATAGGATAGCTTCTTTTGAGAGTTGGTCATTTTGTAGGCTTTCACCTAGACTCTTTTTGTATATGAATCCAATTGGTTATAAAAGTGTGCTTTGTGAAATGTTGCCCTGCTTTTCTATCCCGTGTTGTTTGTTGTCAGGGGTTATTATTTGCTTCTGCATGTGTATATAAAAATATGAAAGAGTCGGCGACTAGTCCTAGGAAGTCGCAATTTTATCGACCAGAGCGGAATGGGCACGCGCTCAAAAGTCAGGGCGTGACACTTCTTATGCATGAGCTTGTCTCATCTAGCACCTTCAGATGTTGACGTGGGCTACATCGTCCGGCACTCTTGCTGGGACTGGGCGGAATAAACAAGCCCTCATCCTAGGAACAGTCCACCATGGGTGGTTGGGCCGACTCCAATGGGCGGAGGAGTTAAGGCCATCGGGAGGGAGTGACAGAGCCATTCTAGGAGTGCGAGGGTCCATATTCTATTATTTCCTCACTGGCCTGTCTGATGATGATGCATGGCCTCAAGGATTCCCATTCCTTCCCTTCACGTTGTTCGGTAACCTCTAATGATGAGGCTTGCACCGAGGAAGCGTGTGATATGAACGTGAAATTTAACTACAATTTCACCATCTAAGGAAAATGGGTAATCAACCTAATTAGTTTAGAGCAATATCGAGTATTTTAAGATTGGTACATGAAATCGATTTGTTCAACTATAAGAAAATATTTTAATAAATCAATAGTGTGTGCACTAAATAAATTATGTCATCGTTTTTGTGCATCAATTTTGCAAGTGAATTTTAGTACTTGAGGTATCATCATCTTGTTGAGGAGAGGGAAAATAAGAAGGGAAATGACACGATGGTGAGGAGCCTCACACACAGCATGGATGTATTTTTTGCAGAGTCTAAAAGGATGGATTTGAAAAAGCAAAGGCGGAAAATCATGGTCGTCTTTCTTTTGATCTGACTCTCCAATCAGCAGGCACTGGCAAGAGCATGGGTGTTTAAGTATGTCTTACTTTACAGATCACCTGAAATGTGTGATAAAACAAATCCAAAGCAGTGGGGCCCGTCCGGTACGATAGGAAGTAACAAGAGTGAGCTTGTAACCTTGTGGCTCAAGTATCGAATCATCATCATCAATGATGAATCCCATTTGCATTGCAATTCCATTGCGTGCACCATTCCCGTGCCAGACCAGCTCTCCCTGAAAGTGAAGTGGTGGGGGTGTGATTCTCCTCTGCTGCTCCTTCCTTTTGTGCTTTTCCCTCCCTTTTTGCCAGCTCTGCTTTTGAACCTTCTTTTTCAGTGGACACTCCCTCCCTAACTTCTATCTTGTTCTTGATTTGCCCAAGTTTGATGATTGCATTTCTACGCCGACTCTCAGCATGGTAAGCATCCTTGGTTAACATCCTCTGCTCTCCCTCTGTTTGCTTCTCTCTAATGGACTTAGCTTTCACCATCCAGGGGACTTCCGTGAACATCGCTGTTGGATCTCAGGTGTGGGTTGATGATGTAGAGCTCGCCTGGGTTGATGGAGAAGTCAAGGCCCTCACTGCCAGAGAAGCCACCATTCTCACCTCCCATGGGAAAACTGTACGCACTTGCCGGCCTGCCTTCCCCCATCATCACCATTATCACCACCTTCGGTTATCCAACCAACTCATCTTTTTCCGTTGGTCAGGTGGTGGCAGATATCTCAAACATATATCCAAAAGATACAGAGGCGCCACCTGCCGGGGTTGATGACATGACTAAATTAGCTTACCTCCATGAACCAGGAGTCCTCCACAACCTTGCGTGCAGATTCGCTCTCAATGAGATATATGTGAGTTTATTCTCCATTATAATTAAATTATGCTGAAAGGCAATTTGGATGAGTGATCGACCCATCAGTGATAATGAGCAGACATATACGGGCAATATCCTAATAGCAGTGAACCCGTTCCGGAGACTGCCACACTTGTACGACATTCAGATGATGGAACAATACAAAGGAGCACCCTTCGGAGAGCTAAGTCCCCATCTTTTTGCGGTTGCTGACACTTCTTATAGGTATATTGGCAGGGCCGAAGCTTCAAAAACTTTTTGCATGACGTTGCATGAATTGGAAATTTACTGTCACACAGCTGTCTCTTTCCGATATTACCAGGGCAATGATTTATGAGCAGCAAAGCCAGTCCATTTTGGTAAGTGGAGAGAGTGGAGCTGGAAAAACTGAGACAACCAAAATGCTTATGAGGTACCTGGCCTTCATGAGAGGCAGATCCAACTCGGAAGGAAGAACAGTGGAACAACAGGTTTTGGAGGTGAGTTCCAATGTGTTATGTTTTTGCCATATCAGAGTAGCTGTTCATCTTGATCAACTCCTCCTCCCGAAGTTGATGAGTGGAGGCTAGTGCTTGCCAACGATCCCACAGACTAATCTGATTTTCTCCTTCTCCAGTCCAATCCAGTCTTGGAAGCATTTGGGAATGCCAAAACCGTAAAAAACAACAATTCCAGGTACATCTTCTGAAAGATCGCATTAGAAGACTCTCCACCTTTTGTTCCGTCTACTGGCGACTTTTCTTTACTTTCTTCAGTCTATAACATTAGGAAATCAAATCTAATGGTTTCTACAGTCGGTTTGGTAAGTTTGTCGAAATTCAGTTTGATAAGCATGGCAAGATCTCGGGTGCTGCCATTCGTACATATCTGCTAGAAAGATCGCGGGTTTGCCAAGTCTCTGATCCAGAAAGAAACTACCATTGTTTCTACATGTTATGTGCAGCACCACCGGAGGTGAAATAAACTTCTCTTGAATTCCGATCATCTTCTATCTAATTTTCATAAGAGAATCTGGTTGGCTCTTGCTTTATGCAGGAAATAGTGAAATTCAAGCTTGGAGACCCCAGAACATTCCACTACCTAAATCAGTCGAATTGTTATGAAGTGGCAAATGTGGATGATGCAAGAGAGTACTTGGAGACAAGAAATGCTATGGATATTGTAGGGATCAGCCAGGATGAACAGGTATGCTTTGAAACTATTTCCACAATCTAATTGAGACACTGAATTTAACAGTGAAAGGTTTTCCTCTTTCTAGGATGCCATATTCCGTGTGGTAGCTGCAATTCTCCATCTCGGAAATGTTAATTTTACAAAGGGAAAAGAAGTAGACTCCTCCAGACTGAAGGATGAGAAATCATCATATCATCTTCGAACAGCAGCAGAGCTACTAATGTCAGCTTACTTTGCATGTTGAAGTACCGACACTAGATTTCCTTACCCTATTCTCTAAAGATGGTTAACACGTGGTCTTTGACAATTGTGTTGTTCAGGTGCAATGAGCAGGCTTTAGAGGACTCCCTCTGCAAGCGTGTCATAGTAACTCCAGATGGAAACATTACGAAACCTCTAGAACCTGAGTTAGCTACCTTAAGTCGCGATGCATTGGCAAAGACAATGTACTCCAGACTATTCGATTGGTAAGCAAAAACTTTTGACCAGAAAACGAATTTCTTTAAGTTGGTTGTCAAGCGACTCTGCTTTCAATTACCGTTTCTTGTTGTGCCTGTATTTCATGTGGGCAAATTTATTGGCCGAATTAATTGAAATATGGCAGGATTGTGGATAAGATAAATGTGTCAATTGGTCAAGATCCAAATGCAGCTAGCTTGATAGGAGTGCTTGATATTTATGGCTTTGAGAGCTTCAAAATCAACAGGTAGATAGCAACATGATACATTTTGAAACCAGCAAGTAGAAGTTCCTATACCCTGAATCAAGATGTAACGAGTCACACATCTCTTAGTTTTGAGCAGCTATGTATCAACTTTACAAATGAGAAGTTGCAACAGCATTTCAACCAGGTAAATTCGAAAATTGTAGTTTGAGGTTCAATGTTATCTAATTGAGTTCCCCTGAAACAAGAGAAATTTTTATTAACACCATGTATTCAAGATGGAACAAGAAGAATACACGAGAGAGGAGATTGACTGGAGCTATGTGGAGTTTGTTGACAACCAGGATGTGCTAGATCTTATAGAGAAGGTATCCATTTCAGTCACTTTTTGCAACTATAGAAAAAAATTATCTCAAATGAAAATTGTTCCCTTAAATTTCTCATCTGCAGAAACCTGGGGGTATAATTGCACTTCTTGATGAAGCCTGGTATGTTTTTTTCTAAGCCATTGTGACGATTTTTCTACATGAGTCCCAAAAATTTGTTAGCACAAGAATATTAGAATCTGTGTTTTTCCTTGTTGGTAGAAGCAGAATCCTTCCCTAACTCTTATGTTGCTTCTACCTGTAATTTACCAAGAAATACAACAAGAAGGCTGTCTATACATAACCTGGAATTGAGTTTCAAGTCATTCTGCAGTATGTTCCCCAAATCGACTCACGAGACATTTGCACAGAAGATGTATCAGACTTACAAAGGCAACAAGCGTTTCAGCAAGCCTAAACTTGCTCAAACAGACTTCACTATAAATCATTATGCTGGGGATGTGAGCAGGCTCCTATTTTTTTTTTCCCAACTCTCTCTCTCTCTCTCTTTAAAAGCTAAAATTTTCACGTACTTATGTTTGCTTTCAATAGGTTACGTATCAAGCAGATCAATTCCTTGATAAAAACAAGGATTATGTGGTAGCCGAACACCAAGCTTTATTAAATGCTTCCGAGTGTTCATTTGTTTCAAATCTCTTTCCTCCTTTGCATGAGGAGGCATTAAAGCAGTCCAAGTTCTCCTCTATCGGTACTCGTTTCAAGGTAAGGTAACTGGACTAGCCACATGATAGATGCATATTACTGCACTTCAACAAATCTGCATACTGAACTTACTTTCGCACTACTTCCAGCAACAATTACAAGCTTTGATGGAGACCTTGAATACAACAGAACCTCATTATATTAGATGTGTAAAACCAAATACGGTTTTGAAGCCAGGAATCTTTGAGAATCTCAGTGTCTTAAATCAATTGAGATGTGGGGTAGGTTATGGTATGCCTGTATCTCACTAAATAGGCTTTGTCTTTTGAGCTCAGTTTATCCTAAGAATGGAGATATTTCCTTGGACACGAATTTTCAGGGCGTTTTAGAGGCCATCCGGATAAGTTGTGCAGGGTATCCCACGAAAAGGACATTTGATGAGTTTCTGGACCGTTTCGGAATGCTTGTTCCCAACCTTTCAGACGGGTAAGCTTCTCGCATCTCATATTACAGGAAAAGGAACTAATTGTGAAGAATTTTTTGTTATCTTACTGAAGTTGATCCTTGAAATACCAGATCCAATAACATAGCTAGTCCCGATGGGTTAAGCACGATTTCACAGTTAAATCTTATATGTACTCTACACCAGCTGCAGCTCGTAACACTTGATTCTCACATTAAGAACCATGATGCTTCATTGTGTGCAGATCCAATGAGAAATCTGCCTGTATAGCCATCTGTGACAAGATGTGCCTAAAGGGTTATCAGGTACTCACTATATGGAACGAAGTCTACACATCCTTCATTTCACAGCTTTACATGAAGCATTTTTTTTTCTCTTATGTATTTACTGTTTCCCCTCAATGCTATATTCAGATTGGGAAAACGAAGGTGTTTCTTAGGGCTGGACAGATGGCCGAGTTAGATGCACGGAGAACTGAAGTTTTGGCTAACGCTGCAAGACTCATCCAGAGGCAAATCCAGACATATTTGACCAGAAAAGACTTCATTTCTCTGCGAAGGGCTACAATATGTACGCAGAAACGTTGGAGAGGTTGCTACTTTTCCTTGAATGTTTCTCTTTTCTTTCACTTAATTGTGAGTAACAGCAGGAAGCAGTTAATAGACTGCTAAAGAGAGCTTGTAAAACAGAAGTACAGGTAAGCCAATGAAAATTGCACTTGTCCAAAGGCCACATAAGGGGAAATTAGGAGCCTTTCTATATTTTAATGCGCTTGGACAGAATTAGCATTTCCCACAAAATAAATTACCAGATGCACTTCCTGCCTCCTCAATGCAGGCCAACTTGCACGCAAGTTCTATGAACATATGCGGAGGGCTGCTGCCTCAATTTGCATACAGAAGTATGCAAGGGCTCATGTCTCAAGAAGAGTTTACATTCATTTGCAAGAGTCAGCCATAATTATTCAGAGTGGATTAAGAGCAATGGAGGCACGACAAGAATATAGCTACAGACGAAGAACAAAAGCTGCTACTATAGTCCAGGTACTTGAGTCTTGGCTTGGATTTTCAACTGCAATGATATCTACGCGGCTTGTATATGATTGAATGACACAGGGGAAACAGTTAACAGGTATGAACCGGAGCAATGTTGATATTGGTGAGGCGAATTCAATGATTAGTAAACGTTTATTGGTCTCTTGTGTCCATATAATCATGCTAAATTACCAGTGTACTTTTTCTTTTACTTTCCATGGTTTCCCAACTCCTAATTTAGCCCTTCCTCTTCCCAATCCCATGCCACTGAACCATTTGCCCAGTAGCATTACTGGAGCTGTTATATAATATGGCCGAATATTACTGGAGTCAGCAATAGCACAAATATAACTAGCATAAGGTCGCCTAGCAATTTTGATGGACTGGACATAAGTTGTCCTAAGAGGCCCACATTGTCACAGATGTGACAGTCCATTTGAAAATCTACCACTACCTTGGGCTGGAAAAGTTTCCACATATGTAGGGGTATCAGTCAGCGTAACAATCAGGAAGAAGGAATTTTTCAATGTTTTTAATTCTGGGTTTTCATTATCTTTGTGTGGAGCAAACATATACTTGATAGACCTTCTTCTTCTTCTTCTTCCTCTTCTTATTCTGAATGAAAATGAGTTCCTTATTGCCACACTCCAGGTAATAATCATAATTTGAATGAACTTCTACAAAAAAAAAAAAAAAAAAAAAAAAAAGGGGGGGTGGGATTAAATGTGGTCTTTTTGATTTAACATCGAGTCTTTCCTGTACATGTAGACACAATGGCGAAGATATGAAGCTCTTCTCGCTTATTCACAACTCAAGAAGACAACTCTTCTTTTCCAGTGCCTTTGGAGAGCAAAATTAGCTAGAAAGGAGCTTAAAAAGCTAAGGATGGTAATGTTCAAGCGTTTATAGTAACTACATCAAAAACTAAACTAGTGTCTAATATATAATCAAGAGGCTTCTAATGCAGGCTGCGAGAGAAACAGGTGCACTTAAGGAAGCTAAGGACAAGCTCGAGAAGCGTGTAGAGGAGCTGACGTGGCGGTTAGAATTTGAAAAGCACTTGAGGGTATAGTATATTGAATTGTTTTGAATGAAGCTTCAAGACAAAATCAGATCATGAAACATATGCAAGAGGCAATGTTAAAGTACTCCATGCTCACCTAACATGTAGCCTCAGTAGCATTGCCCTTTCTGTTATGGTAGTTCGGTATGTGTTCTGGTTAATAGATGGGGACAATTACATTCCAATAGTTGGACAATCTTATTTGTTATTGTAGTTCATGGCATAACAAATAGACGTCTCGAAACCCAGTAATCTCCCATCAGTTTAGTAGACTATCTTTGCGAGGATATCCTTCTGGTGTAGAGTAGACAGGGGTACGCACATGTTCATTTCTCTGTTGCTACACGATGTGTAGCACACTGGACGAATGTTTGATTAGTTCACGAGCATATAAGATCCACAAGTATGTTTTTATTAGCACCAACAACAACGAGCATGTGTTTTGGTAATTTTTTCTGTACACAGAGTTAGTCTTGCTTGGTATCATTTAATTACAGAAATACCTGACCTATTGTAGATTGACTTGGAAGAAACCAAACACCAAGAAATTGAAAAGCTACAGAATGCTTTAGACAACATGCGCAGCCTACTAGATGAAGCGCATGCTGCAGTCATCCGTGAAAAGGAAGCAGCAAAATTAGCTATTGAACAAGCTCCTCCTATCATAAAGGAGATAGCTGTAGTGGATGATTCCAAATTGGAGCGGCTGAGAAATCACAAAATGGAGTTGGAGGTAACTCCTGTACTTAGCTTCAGACTTAGCTTCAGACCTCGCTCTACAAATGGTACAGATTCATTTTTCTGGAGCTGGAAGCATAAGGCTATGCTGAAGATACACCATCACTGTGAGTATCGAGGAGCTAAGCTAGTATGAATATTGAAGGCAATTTTTTTGCACTGTCTTTCATTAGGGTTCGATGATACCATCCTTACAACTTAGGACTAGGACTAAAAATGTGACTATTGACTATATATTGCCTAGAAATAGTTAGGAGTCAGGGCTTATGGGATATTATGTTGTTATACAATGTGAATGTATTCAATTGATTAGATGAGTCACCGAGGGTACACTTATCAAATGATAAGAAAAACTATAAATGATGCTCGAAAATTGTGCATGGCGATGGGACACTATCTGTAAGAAAAACAATATGTCTTGTTCCCATTCATCAGGCTACTTGAGACAAATGCCCTGAAGATCACAATGCTCAAGATTACAATCGATGACACCATCTGTAAGTTTTCATGTATGAGACAGTTAAAAACCTAAAAAAGCTTCTTGCTACACAGAGTGAACTGGAAGAAGTGAGGCGAAGAATGAAGGAATTCGAGAAAAAGAATTCGGAAGTTGAGGCAGAGAGCAGAGAAAGGCTAAAAGAAGCTGCTGAAGCTCAGGAGAGAGCAATGCGACTTCAGGAGACTGTGGAAAGGTAGTCAGGCAAAAACAAGTGAAATAAATGTCATTATAGCTTAAACTGCAATTGACCAACTCTTGTTTACGCATCTTAGATTGGAAATGAATTTGTCCAACCTTGAATCAGAAAATCGTATTCTACGGCAGCAAGTATTGGTTGCACCAATAGTGGAGAATTTTTTGGATGAATTGCATGGGTAAGAACATAGTCTTTTACATTTTAGGTGCACCTGTTGTTGTTACCATTTAAAGAGATTAGTGGCTTATTACCGAGAAAGAGCTGAATGGTCTGATTTACAATATCATCTCTGCCATCATTAAACAAATGAAATGGTTAAACTAGAACACCAAATATTAAAGCTGCTTATGTAGGTTGTCTTATACTATAGCACACATTTTAGTTCCATGTTTTCGGTTTCATATCTTTTTTATTTCTTTTCGTATTGTGCCTCATCATGGAATTCATCTTGATACCAGAGCATAAAGACTCCATCAATCCATGTGTCTATCCCCTTGATCAGTCCTTACATGTAAAAGAGGAATCATTGCTTGAAGTACCGACCTGTCTTTGACGAGATCTCAAGCCTTGTTGTAGTGACCTGTCTTTAATGAGCTCCCAAGCCTGGAGAATTTTAACGTAGTTCATTATCATTTGCTACCATCTTAAGAAGAATCTAAGCTCCCTTTTTGCAGTCCGATGACCGAGATTCTGAACTTGGAGTCAGAGAATGAAATCCTCCCGAAGCATGTTGCTACAAGGGAGCAAACATCTACCTTCGGAAGGAAAGCAACACATGTTAAGGTCTGCTATTATCACTACCTGCCCTTTTCTTATAAAATGACTTACAGTCACTAAACACCATAAGGGATTGCTGCAGATTCAGGAAAATGGACATCTAACAGATGAAGATAATGGAATAAAAGTATGAGCATCCTTCTGAGAATGGTTCAACTGTAATACTAGAAAAGTGAGGCTTCTTTTGAATCATGAAGACCTAAAAAAATTACTTGTCCGCAGGAGTCAGGACGGTCTGTCTCCCTTCTGTCAAGACAAAGACTCTTAGCAGAGAGGCAGCAGGTATTGGCTACCATACGCAAGTTTAGGCATTATTCCAAAACTACAATGCCATTCTCATTCTAATGCAACCCATATTTCCTTGCATAAACAGGAAAACCATGATATATTAATAAAATTTCTTTTGGAAGAGAAGCAATTCGACAATGAAAGATCAAAAGCTGCTTGTATTGTGTTCACATCACTTCTACAATGGAGAGCCTTTGAAGCAGATAAAACAAATATATTCGACAGGATTATTTAGGCAATACGATCATCTTTCGAGGTGGTATTCAGCAAACAGTTGACAATGATGGCATCTAAGTAGAAGCGGCAGTTTTTAATGTGCTAATGACTGAGTTATTTTTATTCACATCAAGTATCTAATATCATTTGACTAATGTTCTCTATTGCCTCACAGAGTCAAGATAGCATCGACAATCTTGTGTATTGGCTCTCAACAACATCCACTCTTCTCTTTCTTCTGCAAAATGCAATTAAAGCAAGTAATTCGCCTAATCTGGCCTTAAATCGTACAAGGAACATTCCTGCAATGTTATTTGGTGCCACGCTGCAGGTATCTCTTGGAAAATTCTCTTCAATTATGGCACATTGAGATCAGGGGAATTGACTGCGCTGGTTGCTGAAACAGGGCTTCCATTCATCTTCAATGGGCTTGGGTATTTCAAGTGGTTACAGTGGAATGATGGATAAACCATCAGAGCAATCAAAAATAGAAGCCAAGTACCCGGCACTACTATTTAAACAACAGTTGACTGCATGTGTTGAGAAACTATACGGGATTATTCGTGATAGCCTAAAGAAAGAGATCAGTCAATTTTTGAATTTATGCATACAGGTGCACATATGAACACTTGCGTTTTGCTTGAGGATGGCAGTTGTTGCAAATTTGGAGTCCAGTAAATCAATTCTCCATTACTACTGACAGGCGCCAAGATCTGCAAGAAGGAGACCATTTAGGGGGTCATCGAAAAGAATGCAATCTAATATAGTTGCTAAACAGCACACATCAAATGCATGCTGGCAAAGCATTGTCAAGAAACTAGACCAATACTTATCCATTATCTCTCATAATCATGTCAGATTAACCAATCCCTCCTACTGCTGATTATTTTTTATCTTGAAATAAACCATGTACTGCTTTCCTAACTCATGTATTATCAGGTACCTCCAATGATCACAAGAAAAATGTATATTCAGGTCTTCTCATTCATCAATGTTCAACTGTTCAATAGGTAGGTTTCCTTTAGACTCGATCGCATAGACAGCTACATTCTAGAGATGACAACATAACTACTTGCAAGATCATGTTGATCAGCCTATCGCTTCGTCGAGAGTGCTGCTCCTTCAGCAATGGGGAATATCTGAATATTGGTCTGCAAGAATTGGAGGAATGGTGCCTCAAAGCTCCAGATCAGGCAAGTCTTACCGTGCTGAGTTCAACCTCCTCTCTTCCTTTCCCGAGCCCTCTTCTAATATCCCACACCCACAACCCCCCCCCCCCCCCCCCCCAAAAAAAAAAAAAAAAAAAGAAAGAAAGAAAAAAAAAGGAAGTTCCGACTTAAATTTTGAACTATTTCACAGTCTGCAGCATTGCTAATGGAGGAACTTCTACATATAAGGCAAGCTGTGGGATTTCTTGTGAGTTTACCAAGATTCCCCATGTTCTACTCTCGGCCTCTCCCAAACGGTGGAAAATGGAATAACTAAAGTAGCTTCCTGATTGCAGGTTTGTCATCAAAAAGCCCAGAAATCTTTGGATGAGATCACCAGTGAACTCTGCCCGGTAACTCTTCATCTTATATATATCATCTAACTGCAAGTGCATCTGGAAAGGGACTTGGCTGTTTTGAAAAGTAGTCTGGAAAAAAATAAAACCGCCATTTCAGCGCTGAAGAAATTACAAAACTCGAATGAGATTGTGCTCCACCCAACCCACCTTTGCAACTGCAGGGTACTAAACCCGCTGTGTGTCTGTGTGTGTGCGGGTGCTTTTGCTAGAAATTGAGCATCCCTCAGATATATCGCATTGGAACCATGTTTTGGGACGACAAGTACGGAACGCGAGGGTTGTCGCTGGATGTGAGTGGCTCTTCTCACTCTCTTTCAATGAACACCCATCATTCCTTTGGGAACTCAGCACCGGGTCATGTTTGGAACTTGCAGGTTATAGGCAAAATGAGAGCTCTGACGGCTGCGGATTCAACGAACACCGACAACTCCTTCTTGATCGATGTGAGCTCGAGGTGATTTGTTCTTGTTTCTTCTTTTCCTTCCGCTGTTCCATTGCCCCAAAGAAAGAAAGAAAACCTGATCGACGACGGTTATGCGAAATGTCAGCTCGCCGTTCTCGATGGAAGAAGTTTTGCGGTGCTGTGGCAGCAGCATAAACAACCCGGGGAATGTGGATCCTCTGCCGCTTCTCCGTCAGAGATCGGACTTCCACTTTCCCACGCAGCTGTAACCAGAAGATTGAGTCCCTCTCGCATTTCTTTCCAGATTTGTGTTCGCAAACATCTGTTTGACTTGGCCGAGCCTGATGATCTCCTTCTTGTTAGCCTTTGGGTACAGCTTTGGAGATTTCGTTTCGTTTTTTCCCCCTATATTTCTTTATGTCATTATTCTAATATTTGTACTATGGTGATAATTTTCGAGTCTTTCCAACCGATTTCCATTCAGAATTTGTCGAAAATGGTTAAGTCAACACCAAAAACTAATACGAGGTGTTAATATACACAGACTTTTAAAATAAATTGCACTTTGGTCCAATATACTCTTTAACGATGATTGATTTTAGCTTCAGTGTTTTGTTTTAACGATAAAACTACACCACTAGAAAGTATTTTCAATTGGTAGATTTCATTGATATTCATAGTTGAATATAAAAAGGTATGTTATTGTTTGATGTCAAAATAAGAGCATAATTCATCTAACCTACTACTTTATTGAAAAAATACAGTACTTGATCAATTTTTCATAACTTGCTTTATCAAAATAAGAATAAAATTATTTTCTCTCATTATAAATCTGCATGAAACCAAGTCAAAACTATCCACTTATTTGCATGTCATAATAAATATGTACAGTACTCACATAAATTTAAACAAAAAATCAGAAGACAAAAAATTATTTAAATTTTATATAAAGTAGAATATCCTCGCACCTTTAACATGAATAATAGGAGGAAAAAAATGATTATGAGTCCCACATGGTGGCTCGTGTTGAGATGGAAGGACTATTCCCAAAATCACTAATCATTTCCCACAAACGGTAGGGCTGTCAAAAAAGCTCACGTCGGCCTGACCCGACCCGACCCGATCATAAATTTGGGGTATTTTGGGGTCGGGCCAAACTCTTCTTCCGGTTTGGAGCCGCTATCAGCCGGTGTTTGATTAGGGTCAGGCCGGAACGGATTAGTGCGAGCCTTTTTAGTACCGGTACCGTGCGGGCATTTTGGCCCCCCATCTGGGCCGTCTCCCTCTCTCCCCTTTTCTCTCTGTCAGTCGATCGACTCCTCACTCTCGTTTTTCAACGCTAACTTTCAACCCCGCCAGTACACCACTAACACAGCCACCATCGTAGCCCAACCACCACCGTCGCCGTTGCCGCCCAACCACCACCGTCACCGAGAAGAGGAAAGGAAGCTCAGGGGGTTGTGGAGAAGAAGAAAGGAAGAAGAGGGCTTGGAAGCGTGATTGGTTGCAGTGTGTTCGGTTGTGTCTGCGGGTCGCCGCCGCCGACGTTTAGCTGGCCAATTCGCCATCAAAAACAAGGTGAGCCTCCCCCCCCCCGCCGCCGCACTGGTTTGCTTGTCAGACCCTGTATCTAGCTTCTACGAGCTAAAAATAGCTGTTTTCGACGTGCGGGTACTTCCCAGTTTCGGCTTTGCAGGCAGGTGGTGGTCGGCAGCACCTTCGAGCCTGTCATTCACGGATTGGTTTTGGCTAGATTTGGCGGTGTTCGAGTTGAACGAACCCTTTCGAGGTTACCAAATCGATGTAAGTGTCTTCACGAATCTTCGATTCACTTTCTTTCTATTTTCTGTTTTTTGGGGGGGTTTTGGTAGGGGTGGTAGGAGCCCTCTTTGGTCGCCAAATCAGATCTGGTCTACACTGTTTGTCCTTTTGCTGGAAGTGGTTTTTCTGATAGAATCTCTAATGTACTGCTGTTGAAGTTTGATGCAAATCGATTTTAAAAAGTGAACTTTCAATGTTATCCCTTGGTTGTGTTCGAAGCACGTGTAATTGCCAAGACATGAGGGAGAAATTATTGTTTACTTTGAAAGTTTACTCCCTCCCTTCCTTACATGATTATGAGTCCCACATGGTGTACTGTATTGAGAGGGAGGGACTATTCCTAGAATCACTAATCATTTCCCACAAGCAATAAGGGCGTCAAACGGGAAGTACCCGCACGTAAAAAAAACTATTTTAAGCTCGTAGGGTTGGCCAGCGCGGGCCTTTCTGACATCCCTTCTGATGTATGATGTTGCATTTATATATTAAAAAAAAAATTGAACCAATTAGTAGAATGTAAATACAAAATGTTGAACTTAAAGAGACACTTGATTATGGAAATTTAAACTAACTATAGAACCACCGTTATTGCTAGGACAAAAGGCATTTCTAGTCTGATTTGAATTTCTTGAATAATCTAGCACATGAGTCTTATCAAGCATTACTTGGATTGTTAGCTCTACATTACAAAATAATAAATATATTAATTGGCATTGTGTAGCATAAGTATAAAAATAAACTGAAGATATTAATTAGAGCTTTATGTCACTCAACTAACCTCGACTTTTTATTGGCATCAATGGTTTTCTTTTCTTAGATTTTTTTCTTCTTTTTCTCACTCGAAGTTTTAAACCTTCCATAACTTATTCCCTTTCCTTTCTTTTGAAGGGGTTTCAATATCGACATCTCACACAAAGAAGCCTTATCGTTATCATCATCACTAGCATCATTTATCACAATCAAACTTGAGTTGTATGATGAAATTTTAGCTACTGTTGCCTTGAAATTCTTCTTCGCTATCCTCATAGTATTTTCATCTTGGGCTCCCAAACTCATCACTTCAAAAACATTTTGCATTAAAGTGGAAAACCGATTTAATGTGGATGCACCTGGTAATATTTCATGAGATTCATCATTCACATACCCTTACTTCGCACCCTTACTCCATCTTTTCAATATATAGAAAGATGGAATGACTGAAACTAATATGTTCCCATTTAACACATGCAAAGCATGACGACATAACCACCCTTTTGAATCAAATAATTTGCATTCACAAGAAACTGAAAAGTCAATAGGGTTAAAACTAATGACATGTTCACCTTGAATCCCATCACACTTGAGAGTATATTCATAAATCAACCGATCAAAAGTGGTACTTGAAATTCTTTCATAGACACCTTGAAAAAATTCTTTACTAAACCTTCCAAAAATGGCATGAGTATACATCGAAAAGACATGCATCAATATTCCATTGTTCAAAATCCGCATTCGGGGCCTCCCAAGAAAATTATAATCATCTTGACTTTCAGTTTCTCTCATATATTTCAATTGTTCTTCATAGGGGTGAACAAATTGTACAAGGGTCGATGTCTTAGTAAATATTTGTTGGAAGACATTGTTAGTGCTCTCGCTCCTTTGACTTAATCTTATACCACAAGAAAAAATATCATGACCAAAAGCATAACTCCATTTATGTCTTAAGTCATATAACCTTTGAAACCAGCTATTATTTTTAATAGCCCACTCCTCTTCCATTTTTCTTCAAGTAAATTCAAATCGATCCTCTGATTTGCATTTATACATAAGCTTTGAGTGTGACCAGTCTGATTTTCCACGTCTATTTTCAATTGAATAAATCAGGCTTTTCATTGACGTGCCTATAGTGCTATTCTCTGAGCCGATCACTCATGAGATAACTAGACTAGTTGAGGAAGTCATTAAGGGATTTTAATGCAACAAGCTTGAGAGTTCGACTAGGAATCGACTGCTCGACCATGTTAGTTTGCAAGGGCCATTGCGGCATAGTCGAAAATCTATCAGAGACCGAAGATAGGTTGATTCGACTGAGATATGTAATTAGGCAGGGGTGATTCCACCTAATTGTAAAATTCTCGTCGATCGGCACTAAATCGATTTTTTTGTCGTTTTGGTATCCTGTGCTAGTAATTGAAATCTCGAGATTTTCACGACAACCGAAAGTCGCTAATGAGTCGAAGATGTACAATGTGGTTCAAAAATAATCGATCACGAGTCAATTGCACCAAAGATTCCTAAAAACTACCCAATAGTTTGGGTCACGCTAAAATCGCATCAAATTGAAATTAACCGCGAAATTTAATCCGATTTTAGAAATTGAGAATTCTACTGTGTCACAATTAATTCTAGGAACGTCGATGCATCCTCTCAAGATCTTTTGGCAAACTTGAAATTTTGGTGGAAAATTCAAATTTCAACAATTTAAAGGAATATGGGAAAGGCCATAAATTGAATGGATTTTTGGGCTTCAATATGGAACCAATGGAGATAGGAATTATAAGAGTTTAATTGAGGACTTATCTTTGTTATTTAAGGTTATTAAATGACCAAGTGAAAGAAAGAATGAATGAAATGTAAAGTCTACAAATTGGGAGGTCCACATGCACAAGGGAAATTCAACCTAATTTGGGGTGCATTTGGGGATGGTAGGTCCCTTGAAAGTGATAGGGGCTTAGATTCCATGGAAAAGAGCCAAAGGTTGTGGAAAATGGAGGGAGGGACCATCCATAGTTTGTTTTTCTCCTTTCTCTTTCCCCATCCATGCGCATCCCCTCCTCCTCTCCCTCTCCTTTTCTCTTTCTTTCATTTTCCTTTCCTTTCCTCAGCCGTAAATTCCTTTGTCTTCTTCTTCTTTAAGCCATTCAGTCTCCTCTGTTTCAGCATCCCTTGTTTCTGCTGAACCGACCAAAACAACAACTAAAAACCGGCATAACCCCTGTAGTTTTCCTCAGCCGTAAATTCCTTTGGGTGCCGTCGGTGTTGGTTCAGCACCCCCCCCCCTAAGCCAAGCTACCCTTCATGTTTCATTTCTCCTTGACTTGGCCTTTGTTTGCTGAAAAATCACCCCTACCAGCAAGCTAGCAACTCTCCAAAACCAGCATAACGCCTGCAGTTTTGCGCCAGAAACTCAGCAGTTCTGTCCGCGGCTGTTGCCGCCACTCCACTGCTCGTCCCTCCTCTGTTTCGACTCACCACCCTCACCAAAAGTCCCCACCTCTCCGCCTGTGCTACCATCCAACCGCCGAGACCCCAGCAGCTCCGAATCAGCTCGCCAGCTGGCGAACCGGTTCTGTTGTGCCACTACCTCGCCTCCACGGAGCTCGCGCTGCCGTTGCTTGGCTTGATCCAGCTGAGAAGATCGCTTCCCAGTAGTAGGCCAAGAGCCTTGCAAGCCTGTGCCGGGCCAACCGGACCCCCTTCAGCATCCCCCGGAGGCCGAAGCCTAGTTGTCGTCACTCCGCCGTCGCCAGAAGTTATTAGCTTTTAGTCTAGGTGAGTTAGTTTCCTAATTGTTGATTAGGAGTTGATTACATTTATTAAGTGTTAGATTAAGCTTAATTAAGATTAGCATTTAGTTCGGTTAAGGTAAAGACTAGTTAGCTAAGTTAGTTGGGAGAGAACCGGGTAGTTAAATAAGTTAGTTAAGGTAGTTAGACTATTTAGTTAGGGATTTAAGTATTTAATTAAATAGTTAGCCTAGGAGGTTATTGCAAGGCATTAATTTAGTTAGACATTTTAATAATTGGGTAAAGTTATGATCAATTTTAATTGGTAGTGAAATTTGATAAACAGTAATTACTTAAATAATTAATTTAAATGATTTAATTATAATTTAATTAATTATTTAATATTTTTCGGAATTTATATCGGGATAGCCGATGACCGGAATTTCGTGCTAATTGCAGTAGTATATTCCATTTATGCCATTGACTGTTAAATTGTGTAATTGAGTGATGGTTGTTAATTGTGAATATTTAATTCAAAATGGCGAAATTTTGGGTATTTAATTAGAAAATACCGGGTGTAAGATTTTGGACACCGAAAGTGTTTTTAAGTACTATATCAAACTGTGATATTTTAAAAGAGATGATACAAATTTTCTGGTTTGATCTAACCGTGTCCTCACACACGATTACTTTACCATGTATTTCTAATATGAAGAAAATAGGCCAGGATCACAATTTTAATTGAGGCATTTGAGTGCAATGCATGGTGTCCTGGGCCGAAATTGAATGAATGCATGAATGATATGAGATGTCGTCACGAGCCTTTGGGGCTGGACGATGCTCCTTCGGGAATACCCCAAGTTAACGGATGCCGGTTGCAGTAAATGCTGGGCTGATGCTCCCTTGAGGAATGCCGTCTAGATGTAGACGTTGCCGTGCTCGATGGTGCGAGACGAAGCCCGGTTAAGCCGAAAGACCGCTGACTGTTGAGTCGGCCGTGACCAATGAGTCATAATCAATTGAGACGCATGAATGATTGAAATTGAGGGACCTGATTAGGAGACGGAATTGTGTAGTGCGGTATGGGACGTACCATAACAATTTGGTCTGGTAATCGGGGCTCGTGAATCGGTGATGATATATAATTGTATGTGTATACATGTCTAGATGTTCCAATGATGCATGATTTCAATATAATTATATGCAATTTGAATGGTACTGACATGCAAGATAAACACGGGTGTTACATGAGTTTTGAGAAGATATGGTTAGACTGCATGCGAGTGTACTTTTCTTCTAATCAGGATTTAGAGAATGGACTCGTTGAGACATTGTCTCACTAGTTATTGTATAACCATTTTCAGGTCCCTAGATGGAGGATTGTCAAGCGAGGTGTAGGGGTTCGCAAGAAGTGAAGTCTAGGTTTTTCTTTAATCCCTGCCAGATGTTGACAGGTCTTCCATCTAATTTGGATAATGGGTGACAATTCACCCTTTGGTTATCGAGGAGTCTGACAGGATCGGAGGGGACTTTGGTCTCATGGACGAGGAGCTCAGAACATAGATAACCTAGAAGCTCTTCTTTTTGAAATAGATCCATGTGGTGTTAGACTTTTCTGTATATATACGTTACTGTATTATGAGTGTGTTTTGTGAAAATATTATCCTACGTTTCTATCACACTTTTATGTTGGTTGGAGATTGTTATTATGTTTCCACGTGTGCAATAAACCGAATGGGTCGGCGACACTTCCTGGGACATCGCAAATTTTATCGACCACCGAGGGATATACATGCGCTCGAGGTTTGGGTCGTGACATTGAGAAATATTTATCCTTAAACCTCGACTTATGGTAAAGATGTTGAATGTTTTGATTGGTATCTTTCCCAATATTCCAAGTGCATAAATGGTGTTGAGTGCTCGGAAACACTGTTCGAATGGCTTTTGCCATGGCTTGGTCACGATAAGTGAAAATAGTTTTTGGAGCTTTATTTCCCATAATTTCAAAAACACCTTAAATAACCAGATTAATGAGTTTGCAATCTCATCCAACAAAAATGCACAACCAAATAAAGTATTCTTCCAATGATGATTAACTTCAACAAAAAAATGCACATATCAAGTTATACATTTTAGTATTACATCACCGAAACAATTATAATCAAATTTGGACAAATTATCTCTCCAAAAAAGATTAGTCAATTTACCATCTTGATCTACCTATTGTGCATAGAAAATCATTGGATTTTGCATTTGCATATAATAAAAAATGATTCCTAAGATTTTGACAATCTCCCCCACTTATACGATTTAATCTTTCACTTTGCAAAAAAATTTGACTTCCTCCTGCTTCGTTTACCGAAAACTTATATGCCATAATCTCCCCAATGTCAGCTTTCACCATGTCAACTAAAACACCTTTGTGGGTATCAAAAATCATTCCTCCATATCTGATCAAGTGCTTTTGATATTCTGGTATAAATTCATGATTATGCTTCGGAACATAGTTTATGACTTTATAAGCGTCATTCTCGACTTTAAATCTAATAAATGCAGGGTAACCACATCTAACTTCAAGTCTTTTATATTTTATTTCTTGATCGGATGAGTTGACAGAATATCCCTCACAATTATACATAAAAGTGCGTCAAGTTATTTCTCCTTTGTCATTTTTCTAATTTTAGACTTCCTCACTCCAAATCCTTTACCTATAAAATAGGTAACATATTTATGATATGCTTCAAGTTCACATCATGAGTAACATGTGCTGGATGGGTAGTTTTATGCTTCAAACAAAGAATAAAAAAAAAATTAACACAATACTCTTACAAGTAAAATAACATCCCATCCATCATAATAAGGGTGTGCACCGGGAACCACTCGAATCGGACTGACCAATCAATTTTTGACGGTTCCCAAAGAGGGCGGGCCAATTCCCGATTCTAAGGTGGGAACCGGACTGATTGGACTGGACTGGTTAATTATATATATATATATATATATATATATATATATAATATTTTCAAATTTCTTAAGAAAAAACCCTAATTCCTCCAAATTTCTCCCATTTTTCATTTCATTTTTGGCCCAAAACAATAAATTTACCAGTTCCATCAAACTAGACTAGTCGGTGCGGTTCCCGCTCCAAGAATTTGGGAACCGATCCTCCAGTCCGGTTCCCGATTCCACCTTGGAACCAAACTGAACCGAGAACCGATCAGTCCTACATCATAACATGGTAAACAAAGTTTTGAGAAGGTGGCTCCAAATGAAGATATTATAACAAAAGAAAAACGAAGAATTTAAAAGAAAATATATGCCAAAACTATAAACATGAAAGAATTAATTCAAGAAATCATAATAAAAAAACATGAAAGAATTTAATTGTGGACCCATAAATACATATGACCCCAACGATATTTTAGTAACCTAAAATTTGAACAGATTAGAAAACCTCCCCCTATAGTTAATCAATTCTTCCCCTGCATCATCACCCCTATTAAGCGCAATCGAAAATTTCATATCTAAAAAAATATTCTTGCAGTCCCCGCGTTTAATCTAGGAGGAAATGATTATGCAGTGTAAATGTAATCACAAATAATAGAATACCCTTCACTCCGCTATAGACATTACCAATTCCATAAGATTAAACTAAAGCTTCACAACGAATTCTAAGTAATCAATTGGTGCTAGAGAGGCATGCAACAAGTCCAATTTTGACTTCCTTAATACCCAATAGTCCACAAAATGCACCATATGATACAACATGGAACCAATGATAATATCATTTGAGAAAAAAGAACAGTAAATGAAACAAACTAGTTTGGGAATCATCACGGCACAAAAAAAAAAATAGAGAAAAATGAAAGCACCTAATCTAAATGTTAGTCGCTATGAGCTTAGAATGGAATTGTTCAACCTGCACAATATTCCAACAACTAATTACGAATCCATCTTAATTTGCATTGCGAACCAAACAACATTAAAAATCATAGACACTCAAAATATGAAATTTTAATGAAACAACAACATCAATACCTTATGTCATTACAAGATCAACCTGGACAAGGAAGAAGGATTCATACAAAGCGTGACAATCAATTAAGAAGTTAACAATCTCTCCATCATCATGTTTGACATATAGCATTTTTTCACTACATCATGGTAGGCGGACTTTTTTAATCTTCTGGAGTAATAACCCATCCCAAGAACTAGTGATGAATAAAAACTTTCTCAAAATCTAATTGCCCTCGACGAGATTGGAGAATAAAAATTAACTATTCTCAAGATGCTGGTCATATGATTTTCTTTCTTTGCAAAAGAACACAACAATAAATAACCAAGTAGAGATTCTAGAGCTCAGGTCTACCAACTACTAGACGCTCAACATACATGTTCACTAGAGGTGCTATCACCATAACGGATCTCAAAGTAGTTTTCTTTATGAAAATACGATAGTTCTATGCTAATCATTCATGCATAGATAGTACTTGCGGGTGGGTTTCTTTTTTGCTGGTACTTTTGTTGACCTTCCCTTTTGCTTTATCCGCGTGATTATACACGGTTTGCAATCTTTTTATAGTCTTGAGTTAATCATTTGAGTGAGGCAAACTTTTATGTCTTGTAAGTGTGAATCCATTGAACATTTTGACTGACTGCACTATTAACTCTGGACCTTTTATTTTGTTCCTTTAAGTTTGTAGTTTATGGGCCAGAGTGTCTTGACTGCATCAATTGGATCTTTTTATTTTTGTGTTTTGGTGAGGTCAATGTGTTTTCTACGGTCCTGTATACATTCCTCCAACGAATCTTAATCTTCAAGTTTTTAACAGCAAGTCTATAAATTAAAGTGTGGTTTATGAACTCTTTTGAGTTCTTCAGCACCTTATAACAGCATGGAAACATATCACGTGATCATTTTCATTTTTGTCTAAGAAATGGGCGACAATAAGCAATTTGGGAAAACATATCACCATAACGTTCGCATACTATAAAAGCATCTGAATGAAAGGAACAAGGTAAAAAATAAGAAACAAACATTAATGTTCAAACATACTGTTCTCTTAGATGACATATAGTCGACTTGTCCAACAACATCAACATCTGTCAAAGTTGAAAATCGTTCACAATGGCGACCGTAATGTCGTCACTACTCACTTTGAGTTCTTCAGCACCTTATAACAGCATGGAAACATATCATGTGATCATTTTCATTTTTTTCTAAGAAATGGGCGACAAGAAGCAGTTCCGAGAATATGCTCTGTTTCTTTACTTTCCACCGATCAGTTCTTTTGGCTGCATTTTAGTTTGCTACTATAGTAATTATTACCTTTGAGAAACACCATAGGCATTCTTAAAAAGGCTCAATCTTTCTCTATTCAACAGTAAATGGTTGTTTCTACAAGAATGTCGAGATGGAATTGCAAGCCCAAGCATTTTTTTTTTTTTTTGCATTCTTCCTGATATTGTACTCTTTTTTCATCTATTTTTCTGTTTGCACCCCCCAAAATGTGAAAGTGTCATAGCACATGAGTGATGTACAAGATTTTGCCATAGCTATCTAACATGTCTTGGATCCATGCATACCTCTTGAGGTGCAAATGTAATCAAGCTAAAAATGCATTGCAAAACACGATAGAAAATCCTGCAGGTTTTTGTTTTAAAAAAACCACAGGCATAATTATGTAGACCTGACTACTTGCCTTGCAACTCGAAGGCGACCGGCAAACTTTTGAGTGTCCATGCTCACTGAAGAGGCCAAGGCAGAGATGGTCAGAGCTTAGGACCTAGCCATGAATGGTGGGGCTCTTAAAAGTGAGAGGCTCCTAGAGGCGATAGCAGAGGCGATCAAGCTCAGAGGCGACGGGCGTGCTTTTGGGTGTTCACGCTCACCAAAGAGGCCAAGGCAAAGACGGTCAGAGCTCGGGACCCAGCCACGAAGGTGGGGCTCTTAGGAGCAAGTGGCTCTTTGCGGCGATGGTAAAGGAGGCCAAGCTCAGAGGCGATGGGCAGGCTTTTGGGTGTCCACACTCGTCAAAGAGGTCGAGGCGGAGATGGTCAAAGCTTGGGACCCAACCATAGAAAGGATCAATTTACGCTTTGCAAATCCATTCAACGTTTTGGGGTTTTCTACATTTGTAGATTTTCATTAATGGCCGGATGTATGTCGATCCTTTACGCTTCCACAAATCAATCTCGAATCTTGTACAAATTTATCCATGAATGATAAATTGGGATTATCGGTTTGTTTTATTAGATTTAATCTAATAGTTAGTATCAAAGCATGTTTATGATCTTTGCCTTGGTGAAAATTTTGAAATTTTGTATGTTTTAATTGGATTATGAATGGACAAAATTCGGATTTTATGTGGCTTGGAATGAAAATTTCAAATTCTGGTCAAATTCAGGCAACCCACCACACAATAACAGATATGCATGGTCACACTGCCATTAGGAAGAAAAGCCTTAAGATTATTTGGTATATTACTAACCATCATAGGCTAGTTGGGTGGTGAAAATCTATGATTTTGCCCTTTTGGGCGTAAATTCTCGTTATACCCCTTTGGGCATAAAATTCCCATTATACCCCTTATCGAGATTTTGGAAATAGGTTGTAATGTTGATTCAGGGGAAGGTTCAAAAGGCTTAGCTCAAAAGGCTTAGAAATTTTTGTCAAAGGGGGATTTGAGAGCTGGTGATTATCATGACATCATTACCATATTATCCTCTCTTTTTTTAAAGCATTCGACTCGTAAAATTCAAATGGTCTCAAAAGTCCTTTGACTAATCATCTTAACATAATAGCTTTTGCATTTGCAATGATTTTCTTTTCAATGCAAGCGTTTTTTTTTTGTTGTTGCCATTTTTGCTTTCACATAAATATTCCTCCTAATGCAATTGTTTTTCCTTCTACTCTCTCTCTCTCTCTCTCTCTCTCTCTCTCTCTCTCTCTCTCTCTCTCTCTCTATTCTTTTTATTTTTCGGGCATTAGCCTTACTTTTACCAGGCACACTACTTTTTCATGCCCTTTAATTTTGAGCTCTTAGGACTTTCGAGATACTTTTCATATTCTCATGTAAACACCAATTGCATTGGTAAATCATGTGCCCTGCCCCCAATGTGGGGAGATAATCACCACTTGGGCTTTAGAAATGAATAGTTAGGCTCAATATGGTTTAAGCAATGGGTATTTGTGTTTGGGTGGAGAAATGAATGCTCTTTTTCACCTCGGGATGCTTCGAATTTCCATAAGAATTCATCTGAAGTTACCACAAAAGATTTATGGAAGTGAGAGTAAAGCAATCTTTCTCACCTTTCCTCTCCAAATAATGTCAACCCAAACCTCCATAATTGTCCCATCGTGGGTGGCTCTTGACAGGGGTATTTTGTAGAAAATTCTTCCCATTAAAAGGCTCAAATGGGCTAACTATTCTCACCTGTGGTGTGTGTGATAGAGAAAAGAAATGTCTCTTATCATCTTGATCTATGTACCACTTGCGAATGAATTCATTGACCTTAAACAGCACGGGGTTTCCTTTTCACTCAAATCCCATAGTGCTTAAAGGACATGTTTGGAAATGGGTTGTCTTTCCTCATCCTAAGTGTTTCTCGCTTGGCATGAGTAACATAGCCTTTCATTTTTGTTGAGATCATCTGGGTGGATTAATCTCCATAGGGAATTTTGATTCAAAATGAGTGATCCATCGAGCGGATGGACACTTTAAAGGTAAAGAAGATTTTTGCAAACTTTGTGGAAAACTTGTTTCTTCAATTTCCATTTTTTTGTGCTTGTTTCTAGAAAAACACTAAATGTTCTTTTTTGCGATGGAAATTCTATATTTGATTTTGAGAAGAATGGTACTTACCTGTGCCTTAGTAGTCAAGTAACCCTACGAAGAACAGCAAGGAATGTGTTTAGTGCATGAATCCTCAGGGATCGTAAAACTGGAAACAATACAACATTACCTTTAGTCAGTTTCACAATTTAGCAGTAAATAGCATAATGAAACTATTGTTTTAAAGCTTGAAGAGAGTCTGAGGTGTTTGGCCTCATTAGTTCAAGCACTCTCCTATTTTGGAAAAAGCAAGAAATGCAAATGATATTATTATTATTATTATTATTATTATTATTATTATTATTATTATTATTATTATTATTATTATTATTATTATTATTACTATGGCAACCTCATTGCCGTTTCTTGGGATCGAACCCCAGCCGTTCCCGAACCACTTCATTCTCCATACCACCAAGTCGAAGCGCTCGTAGTGTCCCTGGGGTGCTTCTTTTTTTATTTAATTGAGCCACTCTAGAACGACACATCTTTTAAACCAAGTTAGGTGAATTTGACATGTGTTACCTCCACATACTTGCTTGGTCGATATGTATTCTGCTTAAATCAATTTCTCGAGTTTGTTCTTCGAATACCGATGCTTCCTGTCAAACAAAGAGTAGATGACTTTAGCATCAAGAGCTTGTCTCTTGATTATTTCTTCTTGAGTCATTTCACCAGCATCTACAACTTCTTTTCCTCTTTCTGAGACTGATGTAGCTTTGGGAATGATTCCTTTTTCTACTACATCCCATTCTATAGGGTCTTTGGATCTTAGGAATGCCTTCATCTTGTTTTTCCATACAATGTATTCCTTTTCATCGAAATAAGAAGGTCTGGTGTTGCTTTGGCCTTCAATCAAACCTGGAGCCAAAATACTAGCCACAGATTTTTAGCTCAGAAATAAAAAAACACTTCAATAAAACAAGCACACAAGCTCTGATACCAATTGAAATAGCTAGTACTAACACCTAGAGGGGGATGAATAGGTGTTTGAAAAAAAAATTCACAGGACTTAAAAATTTGCTGTTAGAAGATAATAAACTAAGGACGTAATTAACTTTAACAGTTATATAAAGCTATGAATTGAAATGAGGAGTTTAGGGAAAGAGAATAGAAACACAGTTTGTAGTGGTTCAGCTTAGATCAAGCCTACGTCCACTCTCCCGTGCTGACAGCCTACAACTGGATTTTACTATGGATCAAAAGAGATGTTACAATTTCACGTCCTTCACTTTATAGTGTAGAGACTCTACTACACTTCTTCAAAGTCTCACAAGTGTTTGCTCTCTCTTTTGAATACAAATAAAGCTCAGCAATTGGAATAACAAAGAATTGGGAAGCTTCAGACTTTGAAATTTTTTCTTTCACGCACACACTCGAACAACTTGAGAGTCTTTCTTATATACTCCTCCATGCCTTTACAACCGTTGGCACTTTCCAAAGGAGTTCTTCCAATCTACCCGTTGGATAGAATCAATTAAGGAGATCTTGAGTCATTTAAGGAATGTGATGATAGCCCATCACTCATGCTCACTCATACAATCAGGATCTTGGTTTCCATAAGTAGAAATTTCCAAGTATACTTCGCCTTCCGAGAGATTTGATTATCTGAATTGATCTTAATAAGAATAATTAATCATAAGGTGTTATATCCAGCCGTAAGATCTTCCACGAACCAAATTAATCGAATCCTTGAGGATAATCTCTCATCTAGATAAGTGTTCATTCATCGATCTGAAATCTGTCAGTGAGGGCAAACTTTAAAATTAAAGTCTAACAGTCTTCAGATTTTGACAAAAGAGTCTGGATTTCTTTAAACTATAACACTTGTGTCTGTAAGTCTTTAGATTAGACTTTTGGAAAGGTTTTGTCAACTTCAAAACAATGAATGAGTTTTCTCTAACACCGAGGACCCTAGCTTGCAATGCGAGATGATTTCCTCTAATAGGACATAGTTGCAGACTTGGAGGACTTCGCCGACATATTCAAGTGAAGAAGAGAAAAACTTACAGAGAGATTTTGAGAGTAAAAATCGAGGGAGAGAGAGATTCGGTATTAGGGTTTGGAAGTGTTGTGCTCGAAGAAAATTTTCTGAGGTATTTAAAGAAAACGAAAAGAGGTAAATGAAACGTCACAAAGAAAAATGCATTTTTAGAACAATTTTAAAAAAGTAACTACTAAAAATTTGGAATCTGAAATTTAGCAGTAAAATAGTAATTTCAAAAACTAAAACAGGCAAGCGACAATTCAAATATAATCATACCTGTTCAGAATTTACATACTAAAAATTAAATACCTGGATTGAAGAAAATTTACATATTGAAGTAGCTTCCTCAAGTTGAAGTCCTAAGTCTGATCAACTTCAGACTTTAATTGAGAGGAGAGTTGATATTCAGCTTGCTGTGAATTGACTCAAATAAGTTCTTCTCCAAAGGTTTTGTGAAGATATTTGCCAGTTGATTCTTTGAATCAATAAATTGAACCATGATCTCACCATTCTGGACATGATCTCTTATAAAATGATGACGAATCTCGATGTGCTTTTCTCTTGAATGAAGAATTGGGTTTCTGGTAAGGTTGATAGCACTTGTGTTATCGCATCTGATCTCTATGCAGGATTCTTCTATTCCAAAGTCTCTTAGTTGTTGTCTTATCCATAGAATTTGATAACAACAACTCCCAAGAGCAACATATTCTGCTTTTGCTGTTGATAATGCCACCGTACTTTGTTTCATTGAGAACCAAGATACCAGCATTTGTCCCAACAATTGACATTGTGCCAGATGTGCTCTTTCTGTCGACTCTACAACCGGCTAAATCAGCGTCAGAATAGCCAAGTAGAGTAAAGTCTCCTTCTTTTGGATACCATAGACCCAGCTTTGGAAAAGTCGCAACATATTTGATGATGCGTTTAACAGCACTTAAATGAGATTCTTTTGGATTATATTAAAATCTAGCACAGATGCACACACTAAATAAAATGTCAGGTCTAGAGGCAGTGAGGTAAAGAAGAGAACCAATCATGCTTCTATATAGTTTTTGATCTACTTTCTTTCCTCCTTCATCCTTGTCCAATTTTGAAGAGCTTGACATAGAAGTTTATGTTCTCTTGCGATTTTCCAATCCAAATTTCTTGATAAGATCTTTGGCATATTTCTCCTAGTGAATGAATATACCTTTTTTTTATTGTCTGACTTGCAATCCCAAAAAGAAGGTCAATTCATCCATCATGCTCATTTCAAATTCATACTACATAGATCTTGAAAATTTCTTACAAAGATTTTCGTTAGGAGAACCAAAGATTATATCATCTACATAAGTCTGTACAAGTTGAAAATATTTTCCTTCTCTTTTATAAACAGAGTAGTATCAACTTTTCCTTTCTCAAAGCCATTTTCTATTAGAAACTTATTCAAACTTTCATAGCAAGCTCGTGGTGCCTACTTCAGACCATACAATTCTTTTTTAGTTTGTAGACAGAGTCTGCTTTTCTCGGATCTTCAAATCCCGGTGGTTGTTCCACATAGACTTCTTCTTGAATGAATCCATTAAGGAAAGCACTTTTGACATCCATCTGGAATAACCTGAAATTTTGATTGCAAGCAAAAGCAAGTAATAATCTAATCGCTTCTAACCTTGCTACTGGTGCATAGATCTCGTCATAGTTAATCCCTTCTTCCTGCATGTATCATTTTGCCACAAGCCTTGCTTTGTTTCTGATTATTTTACCTTTCTCATCCATCTTGTTTCTGAAAACCCATTTTATTCCAATCACAGATTTGCCTTTGGGTTTTGGAATAAGTTCCCATACATTATTGATGCTGAATTGTCTGAGTTCTTCCTGCATAGCTTATATCTAGCTTTCATCAGACAATACTTCTTTTACTCCTTTTGGTTATATCTCATAAACAAGTACTAATGCGCTGGAGTCTTCTTTTCCTTTGGATCTGGTGTGAATTCCTTCATCAATTTTGCCAATGATGAGTTCTTTGGGATGACTTGACTTGTGCTTCCAATTGCCATTTGATTTGGGAATCTGTTGATCCTCTGTTCCTTTTGAATCTTCTTGTTATGCTTGTTGCTGTACTCTAGAAGACTGAACCTCTTCAGGGGAAATAGACTTTATTAAGTCTGGAACTGGTTCAGACTCTTCAAGTTGAATCTGATCTGGTTGATTCTGCACATAATCCTGAAACCTAACGTTCATAAATTCTTCTACAGATTGTGTCTTCTTGTTAAAAACTCTGTAAGCTTTGCTTGACATAGAATAGCTAAGAAAAATTCTTTCATCCGATTTTTCTCAAATTTTCCAGATCGATCATTCGCATTCTTCAAAATAAAGCACTTATAGCCAAAAACATGACTTCTTTTCTTTATATACCTCACAGGGAGTCTTCTCTAGAATAGGCCTTAAAAATACCATGTTGATTATATAACAAGTAGTAGAAACTGCTTCTGCCCAAAATCGAGAGGATATATTGCTTTCTATCAATAGAGTTCTAGCCATCTCCTGTAAAGATCTGTTTTTCCTTTCCACAACCCAATTTTGTTCTGGAGTATATGGAGAAAAGAAAACATGTTAAAAAACAGATTCATCACAGAAGTTTGCAAAATCCTAATTTCCAAATTCACCTCCATGATCTGTTCTTATTCTTAAAATAGCATAACATTTTTCATTCTAAACTTTCTTGGCAAAGTTTGAAAAATATGAAAAAGTTTCAGACTTGTTTGCCAAAACGAATACCCAAGTGAAAAGTGAATAATCATCTACGATTACTAGACAATATTTGTTTCTGCCAAGATTTTGAGTTCTTGTCGGTACAAAAAGATCCATATGGAGAAGCTACAAAACTCGACTAGTAGAAACCTGATTTACTGGTTTAAAAGAACTTCTTATTTCTTTTCCCAAGACACAAGGAGTGCATAACTCAGACTTTTGATAAGCCAAATTAAGAAGCTCTCGAACCAGCTTCTTAGAAGAAATTTTGGCAATCTGCTTCATATTTACATGACCAAGCTTTCGATACCAGAGACTTGCTTCATCTTGAATAGAAATGAGGCACTGTGAATTTTCTAGATTTACATCCAGAAGGTATATGTTGACATGCCTTTGATCAGTAAAGGATTGAGAGAAATCTTGACTTATTCCAGAATAAATGCCTTCTTGAAAGTTTATTCTGAAACCTGTATCACAAAGATGACTTATACTCAGAATGTTGTAATTTAAACCTTTCACCAGAGAAACATTGTTGATAGTAAGACTTCCAATCTTCACTATTCCATAACCTATAATCTTTTATTTGTTGTTTCCACCAAAAGAAACTTTTCCTCCTTTTAGTCTAACAAGCTTTATGAAGCAGTTTGAGTCTCCTGTCATATGCCTAGAATAGCCACTATCCAAATACCATTTGATTTTTCTTTTAATAGTGACCTGCAATCAAAAGTAAAACTTAAACTTTCTTTAGTACCCAGATTTTCTTAGGTCCAAGAGTGTTAGTGTTAAAAACAATTTTTGCCCAATCTTTCTTAATTGGTCTCCAAACTTTGGGACATTCATTATCAAAATGTTCTGAGCTGTTACACTTAGAACATCTTAGAGCACTTCGACCAACAGGTTTCACAAACACTTTTTGAAAATGATTTTTGTAAAATGTCTTTGTAGGTTTTTGTCTAAATCTCTCTTTTACTTTAGGAAAATCAATTAAATGAATAGTTTCATTATTCATACCCAAACCAGATTTATTAAAATATAGTATTTGAGCTGTAAGAATTTTCTCCAATTTTTCTTATTCTTTTGAAAACCTTTTTGAAATATCTGAAATTTCCTTTTTTCAAAACAAAATTTTCTTTTGAAAGAAAATCAGAATTTTCTTTCAAATCGTCAAAACTTCTTTTCAGACTTTCAAAATTTTCATTCCAAGAAACTTCTTGTTGCCCGAGCTTAGAATTCTCCTTTTTCAGTTCAGAGATCATTTTAAGAGAGGATTTAAGATTGAGGCAAAATTCATCTATATACATAGAGACTTTAATAGGAATTTCTAAATGACTAACCTCGGTTTCTTTGTCATAATTTGAATCAGTGTCTGTTTCTAATTCTGAGTCTGACTCTGAATGAGCCATTAGATATATGTTCGCAAATTCTTCTTCGCTTTCTTCATATTCGGTGTCACTCCATGTTTGTGCTTTAAGAGCTTTCGTGTACTTCTCAAATTTTCCTTTCTTCTTTTTCAACAAAGGACAATTTGATCTGATATATCTCTTTTTCTTACACTCGAAGCATATAACATCTTTATTAGTTTCAATGTCCTTCGTTGGTCTCTTCTAAGAATTCTGCGTGCTTTGCTTCTTCCAATTCAATCTTCTTCCCTTTCTATTCAATTTTCTGAATTTCTTTATCATAAGGGTCAACTCCTCATCATCCATATCATCATCTGAATCTGTATCATCAGAATCGATGTTAGACTTTAATGCAATTAATTTCTTACCTTTTGGGTCTTCCTCATCATTGATCTGCTCCACTTCATATGATTGAAGCATGCCTATCAGTTCATCAACTGATAGAGGCATGATCCTCTGAGTTTCTCTGATTGCAGCCTTCACATGATTCCAATCCTTTGAAAGTCCATGCAGTAGTTTGTTGACTTTCATTGGTCTAGAAATTGGTTGACATGGATAAGCCAGGCCATTCACAATTTCTATAAAGCGACTAAACATGTCAGAAATAGATTATTCAGGCTTCATTCTGAAGGCTTCATATTGTCCAAGCAGAATATTTATTTTTGTTTCCTTCACACGATCAGTCCTCTCATAGGTAACATGTAGTCTGTCCTAAACTTCTTTTGTTGTTTCACAAGAAGAAATTTGGTTATATTCAGTGGGAGACAAAGCGCAATATAAAGAATAAATTGCTTTTGCATCAAGAGTCTATCTCTTGATAATTTCAGCTTGTGTGAATTCATTAACATCTTTCTCAATCACTTCTTTCCCTTTATCTGAACTTGATGTTGCCTTTGGATTGATTCCTTTTTCAACAACATCCCACTCCAAAGGATCTCTGGATCTGAGAAATGTCTTCATTTTGTTCTTCCACACATTGTACTCATTTCCATCGAAATAAGGAGGTCTAGTGTTGCTCTGTCCTTCAACCAATCCTAGAGCCAGAATACTAGCCATAGAAGATCTTTAGCTTAGAAGTAAAAACGCTTCAACAAAATAAGCACACAAAACTCTGATACCAATTGAAAGCGCTAGTATAAACACTTAGAGGGGGTGAATAGGTGTGAAAACAAATTTTGCGAAATGCAGTAAAAGTACTTTACTTTTAAACTGAGTCTGACGAACAACAGACTTTGCGGAAAACTTCAGACTTTAACAACTACTTAGAAACACAGAAAGATATCACAGCAAATAAAATAAAGGAGTTTAGGGAAGAGAAAATGAACACGAGATTTATAATGGTTCGGCTTAGATTAAGCCTATGTCCACTCTCCCACGCTGACAGCCTTCTAGCTGGTTTTCACTATGAATCGAAAGAGAATTACAGCCTTATAATCTTGATTTCTCAGTAAAGAGTTTCTACTTCTCTCACAAAGTCACACTTTTGAGTTTCTCTCTCCTTCGATTACAAGTTTCAGCACTATATGATGAAGAACAAGTGATTCGGAAGCTTCAAACTTTGGAATTCTACTTTCACGCTCTCTATCGAATGACTTGAAAAACCTCCTTAAATACTCTTCTATTCTTTTTCGACCATTGGCACTTTTCAGAGAAATTTTTTCAATCAACCCGTTGGACAGAATCAATTAAGAAGATCTCGAGCCGTTTGAAGATAGAGATGAAAGTCCGATGATCCTGGTTGCCCATACAATCAGAATCATGGTTTCCATAAGTAGATTCTTTCCAAATAAATTTGCCTTCCAAAAATGATTTTTCCGTTCCGTGATTGATTCCAATAAAGATAACCAATACTGTAAGTGATATTTCCAACCAGAAAGCCTAATATATCATGTTCGTACTGAAGCCTTGAAGGAAGAAAAATAATCTTGAGTCTGATTATGTCTTCATTCTTCACTTGCGTTCAGTCTAGGTCTTCATCAGAGTGGAGCAGATTTCTGATGTAAGACAGACTTTGAAGAAATACAGAAGTCTTGTATTCCTGAAAATGAGAATAGAACTAGAAAAGTTTTGTCAGCTTCAAAATCTAATACGAGTTTTCTCCAACACCTTTACTTCTAGATTCTCCACAAGTATAATTTGCTGAAGCTAGTGCCTAAACAAAACCGAACGCAAACTATCCTTGGATAATAGAACTCCTCTTGGAGATTAGGACACAGCAATATACTATGGAGTTTGAATTTTAGAAGTTACATACTGCTCTCGATTCTACTTCTGAATTCCTTTCAAGCAAGGTACAATCTTTTGACACTCAAGTTCAAACTCTGAATCAATTGGCTTCACAAACAGTGGCAAAAGTGGAAGCTGTTTATCATCAGTGTCAGGAGAAGTTTGAGGAGACCCTGCAGTCCTTGGAGGATTTCCGACTTGTTCATGTTCCCAGACAACCCTAATCATTTTTCGACCCAACCTCCTTTTACAACTCACTAACTTTATCTTTTTGCTGTTGACAAAAAGGGGAAGAGTTTATGCAGATTCACACCTTTTTTTTTTAAGTTTGAATCATTGAGGTGTTATTTTTGTGAGTGTGTTTCTTGAACTTACTTGTGGTGTTTGAATTTGTGTTTGAACAAACTTATGTTTGAACTTTAATTGGTATATGTTTTGCAGAGCTAATGTATTTTTATGGATGCAGACTACTATGTTATTCGGTATCATTATGGTGTGTTCTCTTTATAAATTATCATGTGCTGCTAAAGTATTATTTTGCAAGATATAATCTCTTACTATGATTAAATCTACATGAAAGTTTTGTCACCATAAAAAATGGGGAGATTGTTGAGAAAACTCCTATTAGATTTTGAAGTTGACAAAACTTTCCTTCTCTCATTCTTATTCTAAGGAATATTAAACTTCTGTGTTATATCGTGGAATGCCGTCAAAGTCTATTCCACATCAGAAGTCTTTCCCACTTTGACAAAGATACAGACTGAACTCAAGTCAAGAACGAAGATATAACCAGATTTAGGATTATTGATCATTCAACAAGGATTCAGTACGTGCAAGATATATTTGGTTTTCTGGCAGAGAATCTCACTTACTATTTCTAAATATATTGATAAAATCGATTTTGGATTGGTGAAATCAATTTCGAAGACAAGTTCCTTTTTGGGAAGCATCTTCTTATGGAAACCTAAATTCTGTTTGTATGGGCGACCAGGATCATCGGATTTTCACCTCAATCTTCAAACGGCTACAAGATTTCTTTAATTGATTCTGTCCAACGGGTTGATTGGAAGAAATTCCTCCAGAAAGTACCAATGATTAGAAAGATATGGAGGAGTATTTAAGGAGATCATTCGGTCTATTTGAGTGGAGTGTAAGAATTTAAATTCCAAAGTTTGAAACATTTTCAACTGCTTGCTCTTCACCAATAGTACTTACAATGGTACTTAAAAAAGAGAAACACAAAAGGGGGTGACTTAGGCCCCGTTTGTTAACGTTCTTTATTTCTGTTTATGAACAAAATTTCTGTTTTTTTTGTTCTAGGGAACAAAAAAAGAACAGAAACGCGTTTGTTTGCGTTTTTGTTCCAAATCTATTTTTTTGTTCCTAGGAACACATTTGAAACAGAAACAAGAAATAAGAAAAATGTGTTTCTTGTTTTTGGAACCATTTTTAAGAACAAATTTTCTCTCTCCTCTCTTTTTCTTCTCTTTTTTTTCTTCTTTTCTTTTTCTTTTTTCTTTGGCCGATCGCCGCCATGGCCGGCGACCGGCCAGCGAGGGCCGGCGACCTCGTCGGAGCGTCGCCGGCCCCCGGCGAGGCCGAGCGTCGCCAGCCCCCAGCGAGGCTCGGCCTCGCCTTGGCTGGGGGAGCTCGAGCTCGCCCAGATCCAGTGAGCCCGATGTCACGCCCCGAACCCCGAGCGCGTGCCCATCCCTATCTGGTCGATAATAATTTGCGACTTCCCAGGACGAGTCGCCGACCCTTTCCATTTTATTGCACATGCGGAAGTGGATTATAAATCCCCTTACAATAATCATCTCGGGATAGAAAAGTGGGACAATAGATTCACAAACAAACATGCTTTTATATATAAACTGAGTCATGTACAAAGGTCTATGGCCAAAAGGCTACAAAAGACTGGCCTTCCAAAAAGAAGCAGTCCTAACTGACCTACGCTTCCGATCACCTCCTCTCAGCTCCAGGTTCTCCACTCAACGACCCTGAAAATGTTGTCCCACAATGGAGTGAGATATCATCTCAGCGAGTCTAAGCTCTAAACCCCAATTAGGAGGGAAATACGCCCAAAAGTGTCCTAATCACACAATCACACAATCAATGAGACTTACCTCGTCTCAGATCCACCCTGCAGGTCAGTACAATTTATAACTTAGACAGCATGAAAACATGAGAAACAAATAAGCTCCAACAATTGGAACACCACACTCAGTTAATCATGCGTCCCTAGTTTAATCTCGGCATATAGCACGGCCTACTCTCTGTTCGGCGGTCTTCTGGCATTGCCAGGCATCGTCTCACCCCATTGAGCATGGCACGTCTCTTTATCAGACAGCTTTCCCGAAGGAGCATAGGGTCCAAAATCTACTGCGACCGACTTCCCGTTGTCCAGGGGGTATCCCAAATAGGGATAACGTCCAGCTCAATAGCCCGAGACGATTTCTCTTAACCATCACACGATCACTCAAATATGGCCTAGGGCACCGTACATTGCACTCAAATGCTTCAATTAAAATGGTGAACCTGGCCTTTTTCTTTGTATTAGAAATTCACATGAAATTACTCGTGTGTGGGTACACGGTCAACTTGACTCAGAAAAATTGATATTCTCCCTTTTTGAAATCCCACTATTTCGTATAGTACTAAAAACTATTTTCGGTGTCAAAACCCGACACACGGGATTTTCTGAATAAATATTGGAAATTCACAATTTTTGGAATTAAATACCAAAAATCCAATCAACACTCAATTTGCATAATTTAACACTCAATTGCAGAAATTAACCACACCATTGCAATCAAAGACGAAATTCCGGTCACCGGCTATCCCGGTCTAATTTCCGGAAAAATAATTAATAATTAACTAATTTCGAAAATTAATTAATTAATTCAATTTAATTTCTAAAAATACTAACCTAGGCCAAAATTATTAAATTAAATACCAATACGGACTTGGAAAATTCCCGAACCCTTCTAGGTAAATAGTACAATTTATTTAGGCCTTAGCTAAACCATGCTAACCACCTAACATGCTCAATTAAATAATTACATTTCTAATTTAATCTAACTAACCACCTAATTCCTAATAAAATAAATCTAAACACCCCTTAAACGTCATTAGCCTACTAAGCAGAGTTTAGAGTATAAACTCACCGGTGCAAAACGAAGACCGGTTTACCGCGACGGCGGCGCGACGGCGGCCGAAACTTAAATTGCAGTGGCGTCGAAGAAACTCAGAACGGGCCTAAAACGGGCCCAACAAATCTCAGCCCAACTGAGATTTGTTTTTAACTTGGGCTGGGCTTCACTTGATTCGCGGGCTGAATTTCAAGACTGAAATTGGCTGGGCTTTCATGGGCTGAAGAAAACGCTGGATCCATGGGCTTCAAAGGCTGGACTGTGGGCTGCTTCTTGCCAAAGACGCTGGATTGGGCTTGCGAAGGTTTGGGCTGGAATTCATGGAGATGCTGGCCGAACTGTGGGCTGGCTTGGACAAGATGGGCCAATCGAAGAAGTTGCTGGTTCGTGGGCTGCTTCGCGAAGACCAACGGCGAAGGAGCAGCTGCTTCGTGTGGCTTCGATTCGGGGGAAGATTGCTGGGTCTTCTTTGAAGATGGCTGACCGAACGTGGCAGCTCGATGGAAGAGAAACAAATGAGGAAACAGCTCTTGCTGGCGCTCGACGATGGAGTGAGGATGGACGGCTTGGATGCATGGCTGCTGGCAGGGGAAGTCAACACGGCTGGGGAAGAATTCCTTCGGTTGACCCAAGGGTGGTGGTTTGCGGACGTGTGGCAAGTGATTTCGGTGGGTGGAGAGGTGGAACGGATGATGGATGATGAAGATGGGACGATGGGCTGCTCCACTTCGGTGGGTGGCTGTCTCGAGGGAACTGGAAAGAAGGCAGGGATCAAAGGAAATAAAAAGAAATGGAGAAGTAGCAGCCTTCGGTGGTTGAAAAATGAAGAAGAAAATGAAAACAAAATAGGAACTGGTGGAGATGAAGTCGGCGAGAAGACGTAGGGCAGCTGGACGACGTGTTGGAGAAGTCATGGTGGGGCCAAAAAAATCAAGACTTGACCATTCAATTTAATGCTTGTCCCCCCGTTACTTTCCAATAAGAATATCCCACAAATAAGCCATTTTAAATGTCAAAACTTCAGCCCCTTGCCAAAATTCCGAATTTCATTAATTTGGCTTCAATTTCCTCTCCGATTATCCAAATCGAGATCAGATTTTGGTGAAGAAAAATCCCAAATAATTTTCTGTAAGTCCTCGACATTTCAAGGCTCAGTTTAGAAGTCCCAATTTCCATCGATTTAGCCCATCTGAATTTCCGCTAATTTTCCGCGACGTCCGAAACGGTTTTCCGTAAAAGTCTTGGAATCTCTGAAAAATCTTTGGAGGATGAGTTGATGTTCCTAAAATAGTCGTGACACCGTAGAACTTTCAATTTCTGAAATCGGGTTCAAATTCACGGTTAATTTCACTCCGGCGTGCTTTTAGCGTGACCTAGTCTACCGGGTAACTTTTAGGAATTTTTTTGTGCAATTGACTTGTGATCGATTTATCTCGAGTTACAATGTACATCTCCGACACATTGGAGACTCTCGATTGTCGTGAAAATCTCAAGATTTCAATTACAGACACAGGGTACCCAAAACGATAAAAAAATCAATTTAGTGCCGATCGATGAGAATTTTGCAATCAGGTGGAATCACCCACATTTTGATCACTTATCTCAATCGAATCGACCTATCGTTGATCTCTGATCGATTTTTAATTGTGTCGTAATGATCCTAGCAAATTAGCATGGTCGAGCAATCGATTCCTGGTCGAATTCTCAAGTCTTTTGCGTTAAAATCCCTTAATAATTTTCCCAAATAGTCTAGTTATCTCTTGAGTGATCGGCTCAGAGAATAGCACTATAGACGCATCGATGAAAGGCCCGATTTATTCAATTGAAATCAGATTTGAAAAATCAGGATGTCACACCCAAGCTCGCTCAGCCACCGGCGAGGCTCGCTGGCCTGACGGTGGCCCGGCGAGGCCGAGCCTCGTCGGTGGCTGGGCGAGCTCGGGCTCACCGGATCTGGGCAAGCCCGAGCTCGCCTAGCTAAGGCGAGGCCGAGCCTCGCCGGCGCAAGGCAAGGCTGGGCGAGCTCGGGCTCGCCGGATCTGGGCGAGCCCGAGCTCAGCCTTGCCGGGGGCCGGCGAGCCTCGCCGTGGCTGGGCAAGGCCGCCAGCCCTCGTCGGTCGGTCGCCGGCCATGGCTGAGGCCAGCGATCGGCCAAAAGAAGAAAAAAAGAAAAAAGAAAGAAAAATAAAAATATTAAAAAATTAAAAGAAACAAAAAAAGAACACAAATTTACCAAACGTGTTTCTGTTCATTTTTTATTCCCGGAACAAGTTTACCAAATGCCTTCTTCTGTTCAAAAATTATTCCCCGGAACAGAAATAGTTTTTTCTATTTCTGTTCCCTGGAACAATTTTTGAACAGAAACGTTACCAAACGCGCCCTTAGTGAGAGAGAACAAAACTCTTCACTGAATGATAGTACTCCAATCGTTGTAATTCTCTTATGATTCCATAGTGAAATCCAGCCAGAAAGCTATCAGTGTGGGAGAGTGGACGTAGGCTTGATTTAAGCCAAACCACTATAATTCTTGTGTTCAATTCTCTCTTCCCTTAACTCCTTTAATTTGGTTGTTGCGATATTTTTCTGCGTTCTGCTAAATTCCTAAATATCTTATTTGAGTTTGAATTGATATTAGAAGTCTGGTGTTAGTCAGACTTTGTTTTAAGAAAGTAATTTTTACAGCTCTTATTGGATAAATTCATTTTTACACCTACTCACCCCATCTAAATGGTAATACTAGCACTTTCAACCTACAATGGTAGAGAAATGAACCTTTAAAAGGGCATTTTATCTGTAAATATCGGACTATTAGGCATAATATAAGCATGTTGCTTATAAGAGCAAATTAAATACAACATGTCAGACAAAGGTCTGCCAGCACTCTATTAGGATCAAAACTGTACTCTCCATAATCAAGATCCTTCTAACAACATTGCTCTCCTCGATGCAATTGCCACCCAACCCCCTCCACGCCGCACACAAAACAAAAAGAAACAGATAGAACTGTCACGACCTCCTTTTTTCCGTCCGGGGGAAAAGAAAGAAGGTTTAGGGGTATTTGCCTAAAGAGGCGGACCAATGGCCCTAAACTAGGCGCGGGCTCTCCCAAGCCCATACCTCGCGCGACATTGGATTTTGTTTAGTTCTTAACAACCTAAATATTTCTAGGAGTCGCCACTAGCCTATTAGGGTCGGCTAGAAACCAATCGAGACACGGGAGTGTTGTCTCGATTCCTACGCAACCGCAGATTTTCTAGGAACGGGGACTTGTTTACGCTAATGTTTCTATTAGCGCCCTTGCGGTACCATTAACTTGAAAGGTTGTTCATTTAAATGGCCACACAATCTTGATTACCAATTATAATCCTTATAAAACCGCTAAGCGTCCATGCAAATGTTTTTGTAAGTTTGTTTTCCTTAATGTCTAGACTAATCCTAACATAATTTAGAAGAGAAAAGCGGTGCGCAAGTAAATATCCAAGAAATTGAAATGACTTGAAAGTAATGCGGAAAAGAAAGACCCGATACAAGTCGGGCAAATAATATTAGATGGCCTTGTTATCACGCCCCGGGACAGACCCCGTGAGCGAAATGGGAATTTAAATATGCATGAAATTACTCTAGATGCATGAAATCACTATAAATAATTTTAATCTACACAAATAGATTATTTACAAAAATGGTTATAAAATACCAAAATAATTTTAAAATTAGAAAAAATTCCTAGATGTCATTTCTATCATAATTTGATATCATCCATCATTTTTATATTTTTTTTGAAATTTTCATATTTTTTATTTTTTTAATTTTTATTTAAAATTAATTCCCTAAACCGATATATGCCAATTTACACTAATATGGGACTGCCCGATACATGAATATAACAAGAACCAAGCTTAAATCGACCGTTTCAAGATCGAAACTTGGTTTGCACATTTCGTCGAACACTTGGCGTGCATTAAATCATCCCAAAACAGCTTCTCCGGGCCGTGTTTGCGGTCTTCAATCTCAACCCATAAGCAATCTCATGCGGATCTAAAGTATCAAGATTATACTAACACATTCAAGGAGTAAGGTTAGATAGAAATCACAGCTTAAAACATACGAAAACCAAGCTGGAATCGTCATCAAATATGCGGGTTTGATCTGATTTTGCAAATCTGGGTTTGAACCCAAATCAAGCAAACAGGTTGAATGCCCATATTCAAGCCCCGACACTTATCACATACGAGATCTAAGGGAAACACTACTTAATCCGAGTGAAAGTAGGTAACATGAGATTTCAAATGCAACAAACATCATAGAGAATGACCAACCGAGCACATCAAAACGACCTCTTCAAGAAGCACACATGCAAAACTCTTGAAGAGATTTCAAACACTTAGAAAAATTTCAGCCTCAGAAATCAGTTTTCCGGGCTGGTTTTTCTCTTGATTTTCATGATCAAAACACGCTCAAACTCAAAAAAAAATACATCTAGGATATTTACCTTGCTTCCTAGTTTCCCTTTCAAGTGGTTCTTGGCCCAAGAAACCAAGAAATTATCATCGGGGGCCCGTGGGAGTTGGCTTCTTCAACTGGGAATGAGATCTGCAAAAAAAGGAACTGACAACGAAGGTTTTCGTTGACCTCTAAAATTAAACTTCAATACCTCTTTTGTTGGAAAACTTAACACCAAACCAAACTATATGTATTCTAGTTTGGGTTAAAAGTCAATATTTTCCTCATTTGTCTCTCAACTTTCTCAAAAACACTCGCTTTCTCTTATCCGTGACCAACCGAGCTCAACAGGAAAATTTTCGGACTTTCTTGGCCCGCCAGGAGGGTGGTTTTCGGGGGGCTTTAGGAGACCTTCCCGAACTCCATTTTGGACGTGCAACCTATGGATGGAAATATATTTGAGTGAATTTTAACTCTCTAGTTGAAGGTTTTGGCTAATTTTGGCCTCAGATGTGTGAAAATATCACTTTTCTCTCTCTAGGTCGGTCTGGAATTTCTGGGTTTTTTCTTTTCTGGAGTTGCTTCTGAGGGCTTCTTGGGGGAACGATTCCGAGCTCTCCCCTCTCTCCCTCGTCTCTTTCTCTCCTCCCCTGAAAGAAGCTCATTTCGTAGATCTTATCCCCTGAATTAGAGGATTTTTGGTCAGCCTTTTGTCCACCTACCAAGCCTGTCAACAGGGCTACTTCACCCACTCTCACTTGAGCCAATTTTTTTAATTCTGCAGCTGTTGAGTGTTCAGACTTTGCTGCGATTTTCCCGTGCTTTCAGCAGCTTATCCCTGGAAAAATTTCGTCCACTTGCACTACTATATACTGCCTTCCATCACGTGCGAAGATCGGGCTGGTTGGGCAGCTGAGGAGGATATGGTGGGGCCACCAAATTGCTTACTCAGCAACCCCGAATTAAGACCAGCTCGTGGACTGAGTTTAGGCTGCTGATTTGAGTGCTTTAATCCACTAATTTGGCTGCGTTTTTTTATCAATTAGAAAGCTCATGTATAGTAGTTTAAGATCTTGATCATTTTTCGCAATTGTCTCTACCCAATTTTGCAAAAAAGTCCCTCAAAGTTGGCCATTTTCTTGCCCGAAAATGCCAAATTCAATGCAATTAGGTCCTTTTTGCCCGATTCGATTAATTAGACCTGACCCAAGTTCAATTTCAACTCAATTGGGGGCCAAGATAATGATTTAAGGGTTCGGGCAAAATTTTGCAAATTTTGCAAATTGGTCCCTCAACTTTTGGAAATTGCATTTTGGCCCCAACTTGCCGTTTTAATTACAATCTGATCTCCTGGGCTTGGCTAGTCACATTCAGATCATCGGCCCCAACTTGCTTCTTCTTCTTTTTTTTTTTTTTAGGAAAAACATATTCCATAAAAAAAAACTATACTAAACACCTAGATAATCTTTATGCAATATTTTTTTTTAGGTGTCAACAAGAACTCCATTAGGATCAAAACTGTACTCTCCATGATCCAGCAGCTACCAGAGCTCGCGGTCCCATATGTAAAAGTATACGGCAATTTGTCTCCCTAATTATCCCAAAAGTACGAAATCCATTAGAGGAGGGAGAAAAAGAAAAACTATCCTGGTCATCAATGAAATTTAGTAAACAATAACCAAAATATGCAAATGAAACATGAAGTTTTCGAAAAAAACTTAAACGTTGACAAGTAAAGGGCATCGGCAATAAAACAACAATCTATAAATTGGGAAGTCAGTGTTTTCAGTTAAAAACATGTTCACATCAGGAGAAAACAAAAGTAAATTAATAAAAAGGTGCACTTCTCAACAAGAACCGCATGACCAAACTTGAGTGAGAAACACGCTCACTCCCACTTAAAAGTCCAGGCTTATGCTCACCCATACATTGGCAACAGTACGTCAGCGCAAGCAAACTCGAAGATCAAATTCAAATCTTACGTTACTGAGGAGCTTATTGACCACTGCTGAAGCTGCTGAGGGCCAACGTCCAGGGGAAGGTACATGGGAGGACCCAAGGTCGTTACTTCTGGATCCACCAGTTGGCACATCACGTTGTTAACGTCTCGCTGCTCCGCTTCCACCTCCATCTTCTTTCCCCACAGCAGCAAAAAATCCAATCTTTTCTCCTCGAATCCCAATAAAAATCGAAGCTTTAATCGATAAGACGATGCCGGGAGTGCGTAGATAGCACAGTATTTCTCATGCTAGACGAATATGTTGGGGAAATACGTTATTTGATAAAATCAAGCGTGCCTTATTTTATTATTGAATGTATTTTGTCAATAAACTTTTCTTTAAAAGAAACTAATTTTGCAGTTTCTCTTCTGTGTCTAGGTGCATACCTCAATGAGGAACTCTTTCTCTGTATCTTGGGCTTTTTAGTTAGATTATGTTGTGTCAGCTGTGGAGTTTTGCTTTGAAGAGGGGAACCACTTGACGAATCTGTTGTCTTTTCAACAATTTCACTGGCATGCTGGATCCTTGTGTCGTTCATGGAAGACTATATCCAATTTAGTCTGCATTAATAACTTTTCACCAGAGATGCATGTGGTATTCTGACCTCTATTATTTTTCACCACAGGGTATGGGGATGTGACAGACATCTATAACTGGTAATATCTCACCTTTGGCTTTTACTCAACATTTACAACATGAAGTATCTCTAAACGTTGAGAAAGTATATTTGTTTCCATTTCTAGTTGGGTAGGTACATAACGAAGCAACTTTTCTTTCTTTCTTTTCCCTGTTGTGCCTTTTTTGGATGAGTCTAGGATACTTGAATAATGCTGAGGATGAAAAGTATCTTAGGCTTGTTGCACTGACTATGATGACAGGCTTTAGATTGACTTGTTAATTGCATAACATGCCGTCTGCTAGGTGCTTCTGGCGATGATTTTTTACTAGAACCTCAGATATTTACATCACAATGCTTGGGAAACACGCAGTCTGTGGATACCCTTTAGTTTCTATTGAAAATGTTCTGTTTTCTGGATGATGTCTGGTAACATTGCATCATTCTTTATGTAGTGATACATTCAATGAGAACTCCTCGCCTCCAAATGATACAACATACATCTCAATGCTTGGTGCTGCAGTCTATAGAGCTATGTCACAGGGTGACAGAGATGCAGTGTGGTTAATGCAGGTATGGTCCTCAATCTCTCACCTGATCCATCCTTCGGTATTTAGATGTCCAATTGTATTTTCCCTCGAAAGTCATGTTAACATAGCTAAGCTATTATTGGTGTGACTGATAGTTCTCTCAGGACAACTTGTTAAGATGTTCATAAGTTTTTATCAGAACTCATAATTATTTCTAGTGACACCATGAAACAAATAGAGATAGTTTACAGTCAATGACAGAGGTAATGTACTGAAATTCTAGTACGTGTGCAGGGTTGGCTCTTTTATTCAGACTCTGCCTTTTGGAAACCTCCTCAAATGAAAGTATGTTTGTCCCCGAAGTACATTAAGTGTTTCCTCTACTTTCAGACTGCATGACTGGATTAGTCTTGTTGGTAAAATGGAACAACTGTAAGCATATGAGCATTTTACCAAAATGCTGCAGTCTATAGAGCACAAGGTCAATGCTCATATGCTTACAGTTGTTCCATTACATTAAACATTATCGATCATAATAGAGCACAAGGTCAATGCTCATATGCTTGTTTGCTAATAATAATCAGTAAAAAGAGAAAAGAATTGACGATGGTGTGCCCTATAACATTTCTGGGGTTGCGTTCTATTTGTGTTGGCTTTCTTTGTCAAGACTATGGGTGTGAAAACGTAAAGTTAGTCTCTTTGGCTTTGCTTGGTTGTTAACAGAAATGGCTATTGAAGGAAATGTTGAGGATTGATTAATTACTTCATAGATCTGTGACTAAATGAAGTCAAAGAGTTTAGTTCGTCTCATAAACATCTCTCTTTTCTTTCATACGTAGTGAAATTTTTGCGGATTGGTTTATCAGGATACTTAGTCTACAATGTAATGCCCTTGGTACTACAATGAACGTGCGAATGTGCCTTTCTAAATGATTATTCGAGCAAGTATTCCTTTTTGCTTGATTTTATGAGGGAAATGGTAGTCTATGCTGCCATGAAAGACACGGTTACTGACATCCAGATGACAGTGATATAACATAACAAGTTCTGAGAAATATAGTAGCCACCAGAATTCTTCGAAGTATGTGATGTCCTATTCATCAACATTTAGAGGCTTAAGTTGGGTTTGGTTCAGCAGTGGATAAATCAGAATTGAACCTGAATATTAGTTAACTTTTTGGTGCCTGAGTTCTGTGGGTCTCACCGTGCTTTTGCTGTGCACGCAGGTAGTGACTGATATGATAACAATGAAATTTGTGATATGTTCAGGCACTACTGCATTATGTTCCAGTTGGTAAAATGATAGTTCTTGACCTGTTTGCTGATGTCAAACCAATACGGGAAACTTCTGCTCAGTTCTATGGTACTCCTTATGTCTGTTAATTAGCTCTCATATTTAATTACTCCATATGTCTGCAAACTTCTGCTTGAGCATTCAACACTGGATAGGAAACTGACTATTTATAACTTTTTCCTTCTCTTCCCAAAATTAACAATTCATCAATTCAGATCCTTAACCATTGATGTGTATCAGGTGTCTTTTGCATAATTTTGGTGGAAATATTGAAATGAATGGCGTTTTGGATGCCATATCATCAGGCCCAGTTGATGCTCGCATCAGTGATAATTCAACTATGGTATGTCGTACCGTTTTTGCCTCCTATGTAGTGTTCAACTTTCATATATATATATATGTAAAATATGGGTTTTGACCCAGTCAAAGAAAAAGAAAAAGGTAGAAGCGCAGCAGAGAGAGAGGAATCGAAAGTTTTCGGGAGAGAGGGAAAAGAGAAGAGAGAGAGAGAGAGAGAGAGAGAGGAAGAAAATAAAAAAGAAAAAAGAAAACAGAAAACAGAAAAAGGGGAAGAGATAAAAAGGAAAGAAAGCCCACGTTCGGGCACCAGAAAGAAAAGAAAGAAAAGAAGAAGAAGAAGAAGAAGAAGAAGAAGAAAGGGGAAGAAGGAAAGGGTTTTTGACACGTGCACACCACGGATGCCTCGCCAAGCCGACTCTACTCCATAACGCAGCACCCGGTAAGAGATCAGGCCCTTCGTCGTCCAATTGAAGTAATTTTTGGGTTTAGGGCTCAAATTCGGAATTGTTGGAAAATCAAGTGGCGAAGTCCGATTTTGGAGTCGTTGAGCCGCGTATTTTTGTAGTAATGATGATTTAGGGTGTTGTGGAGCCGTGGGATTTTACGGATTGTGATTTGAGCTTGTGGTTTGTCCGAAACAAAATTTCAAAGTTTCCCGCGCGCAGTAAACAGTACGCGTCCAGCAGCTTTGGGCCTGTATTTTGTCACCTTTCGGCTTGATTTTGGGACGGTGAAGTTGGGATTCTTGTAATATTTGTCAAGGGCTCTCTATTGACTATAAGTACGTTCGGATCGGGGTTCGGAGGAGAAAGTTATGGCATGATCAAGTTTTGCGCTTAAACTCCGTGTTGCGAATAGTTCAATCAATCGCCTTAGTTATGCGATTTGTTAGCGTAGAAGTCCTCTTGTTAGAGTTAAGGCGTAATTTAGTCGTTTCATAGTTGAGATAGAGTTTTATTAGATTTTAACATTATTCCTCGATTATTTGATAGGGCCGTGAGTTCGACGATACGGGTATCGTTCGTCGTTTGGTTGTAGACGACGAGGTGAGTGGTACTATATCTTCTTTGGTTTTGAAAAAATTCATGTCTTGAAGTATATATGTATATACATTGAATTGAGGAGAGCATTTTGATTGCATAAAAGCCAGATCGAGCAATTGCTACTCTTTGGTTGATTATGAATATTTGAAAAGTGTGTTATACAAAGTAAGTGGAGAAATATATATGAAATTGCTTTGCAATTGATTTATGGAAAGCTTTATAATGATTTGAGAAATTAATATGAAATGGATGATGGGCTATGCTGCAATTGTTATTTGTTTGGTTTAAGATATTGATTTCTGGATTGGATTTCTGGTATTGGATGATGGTTTTCTATGCTCAATATGACTGTGAACCCAGTGAGGGGTTTTTGGGGTATGCATACCAGGTTTAGGATATCCTTCTGGGCCCAGCCATCGGCTTTGTAGGTGGAGACCTCGCCAAGGGGAAAAACTTGGTCGCCTTGTCACAAGGCGTTGTGTCGTGACCATGGTGGAATATTGAGCAATAGATTAATCAATGGATGGACCATTGATATGTGATATTTGATGGAGATTATTCAATGGACTTGACCATTGATACTTGATTTTTGATGGTGATTTAAATGAGTTTTCCATATTAGTATAAAGCTTTGATGATATCAAATAACTCTTATATGATTTGATATGTATTTTATAGATTGAGTTGGCGTTATGAGGTTTGGTATTACTTTGTATTCATGCATAGTGGTTGTTCGATCTGCTTAGAAGATATGTACTATTCACTGAGCTGTTGTTGCTCATTCCACTCCTCCTTTAATATTTTCAGGTTCCTCGGTTAGCGGCGAATAGAGCGAGTGCGTCGTCGGTGGGAAACTTTTGGGGAGTTCTATTTTTGGGTACAGCCAAAGGAAGTGGTGCACTTTCCTTGCTAGTGGTTGGTTTGTCTGAGTTCTAATTGTATATTTCTTTTTGGTGGATTATAGAAACTCTGATGTTGCAACCAATCTGTTGGTCTATCTGATATGTATATATGGTTTGATATATATATAAGTCGATATCAGGTTATTGGTTGTGTTTGAGGCTGCGTCCTTCGTGTGGAGGGACGGCCGTGTCATCTCCATTCTTCGTAGTTTTGGGGTGTGACAATATATATATGTATTCATTTATTTATCAGCTACTTGAAATGTTATTGCTCTGATGAAAATTTCATTTTTCCTAAAGCAGACTCGCTCATCATCTAGTCCTTCCAGGTAGGCGTTGGCATGTGTATGGAGGGCATTGAACAAATCCCATTGTTTATGAGTTGATGTCGGAAATGGCATTTCGGAGTGAAAAAGTTCTTGTAGCGGTAACTGCGGCTTTCTATCTTTTGCTTCCTGGCTGTTTTCTGAAGTAGAATGACATATCGTCTATTACTTGAAAGAAGGAACATTTCCACATCTTCTACTTTCTACACTGGTGTCTATATTTGCTTAACTTATTACCTCAAGAAAGGAAGTCTTCTGCAAATGCCTTGTTTTTTGGTTGCCTCCAACTTATGCTTTGCATGCTGACATGGCTGCCAGAAAATACTTATCTGACTTCATTTCTTGTTCAGGAGTGGCTGAAGGCTTACTCTCGGAGATGCTATGGTAAGACAGTCCGTCAAGTTGAGGCAGCTTGGGAAATACTTTATCACACCATCTACAATTGTACGGACGAAATTGCCATATGTCTCCTAAAACTTCTATCGATTGTCATTTTAAGTATATACCTTCTTCGGTTTTCCAGATTTTGCTCTTGAAATGCTTCATCACTCAGGCTGCATTGTTTTACTACCTAGAAGAGGACAGTCAAAAAATTCGGTTGACAATATTTCTCAATGTCAAATGTGATGTATCTGATGTATGTTAGCTATAAAGAAAGTCCTATGCTTTTCTGAATGTTCCTTACAATGCACAAGATGATCTTTGACCGGGTACTCAGAGATGTATAAGATTGGTCACTTGGAAACTGAACTGGGTTGCAATAGCATCTTCCGATGTGAGCTTTTATCTGCCAGTAGGGCTTCCAATGTTTCCTACCATATGATTTTGACATGGCTTTTTGTACTGCCCAGCAGCATTTTTTCCAGATCAATGAGCATTTCAGTTTTTAAGATTAATTTCTGGCAAAAAACATTGTTTCTTTCCTTCCGGACCATAATACAGATTTCATAGTCAAGTTTCCGGACCGAGACCCATCAACAATCTCGGCATCTAGCTTTGGAAAGCAAGAGAAAATGCTATTGCCCTTTCATATGTTCCCCAGTAGAAGATTTTTTTTCTCGAGTGACAGGCTCTTCCTCAAGCATATTTGTGGTATTCTACTCATTTCGTGGTTAATGCTTTGGAGCTTTTCCTTCATGCTGGGAATCATCTCAAGGAAAGTCTACCATTTATGTAGAATCTCGAACTTGTTAAGCTCTGATCTTTAAAATTTTCTCACCTTTCTACATAAAAAGAGTGAATGACCCAGTAGAAGTACCTAGGAAATCACGATTGCCTTTTGCAAATATGTGTATGAGCTTAAATAAGAAAGGCAAAGCTGATTGGATTTAATTTTTGCTTTTAGCAGGGTCATGTTACTCTAGAAAGTTCATTTATCTTATCCTTAATTGTTGAATCATTTGATTGAAGGGCAAGTCCAATACGAGTCTTCTAATCTACCGTGTCTACCTTTCTTCGTGTCCATTGTGGTTAATTAATCTTTAACACTCGATGATCTAATGCTTATCATGATTCAATTGATCACTGCTAAAACAATTATAGGTCATTCTTCTTCCATAAACTAGGTAGGAATGATTTTCTTATGGAGTGTACCATGTTAACAGTAGAGGTGTCAAAATGGGTCATTAACCCATTTATGGACCCATTTATGTTTAAATGGATCGTTAATGGGTCAAGCCTATTTCCTAAAGCACCCATAATGGGTTTTAATGGGTCAAGACTTAGATATATGGGTATTAAATGGGTCAAAGAGCTTACCCATTTAAGACCCATTTATCAACCCATTAAAAATGAATCTATTTATTTTCACCCAAAACCTCACAATCTCTCTCTTCTCTCTTTAACTTTACAAAAATATTTTTAAAAAAAAAAACCGAAATTATAATTATTTTTTTATTTTAATTTTCTTTTCTTTTTTCTTTTTTCTTTCTTTTTTTTTTTTCTTTCTTCTTCCTCCAGTCGCCAACACGGCAATGGCCAGCGACCGGTCAGGTGAGCCTCGAGCTCGCCGGCGTCGGGTGAGCTCGAGCTCGCCGGATCTAGCGAGGCGAAGGCCTCACCAATCTGGCGAGACTTGAGCTCACCAGATCTGGCGAGGCGAAGGCCCCACCGACATCCGGCGAGCCTCGAGCTCGCTAGATCTAGCGAGGCGGAGGCCTCGCCAACGTCCGGCGAGGGGCGAGCTCGAGCTCTCCGGATTTGGCGAGCCTTGAGCTCGCCAACGTCGGCGAGCCAAGCAAGCTCCAGGTTGCCTGTGGCCAGCCGCCGGCCGTCGTCATGGCCAGCCGACCGGCGGCCGGCCAAAGAAGAAGAAGAACAAAAAAGAAAAAAAGAAAATTAAAAATTATATTTAAAAAATAAAAATAATTAAAATTCGATTTTTTAAAAAAAATTATAAAAATTGTCCGTTAAATTTGCGTTGTATAAAATTATTTTAGCAATACCAATATATATATATATATATATATATATATATATATATATATAATATAAAATAAGCTTTCTTAAGTTTAGTTAAATGAGTCGGGTATGAGTCAAAAATTTCGTATTGCAATAAATGGGTCATAAACGGGTTAAATGGGTCGATTTGGGTAGGACCATTTATGACCCAACCCACCCGTTTAACAGGTATAGTTAACAGGTATGACTTGGTCGACTTAACACGGCAAGTACCATCAAAGCTAGCAAATAAGGTATATGCAAATGCCATGACTGCTTTTCAGCAGAAGGATGCTAAAGCTCTGCATTTTCACAGCGAAAATTTTCTCGAACTTATAAAGGATACCAATTTGCTGCTTGCTTGTGATGATAATTTTCTTCTTGGGACAGGGCTTGAAAGTGCCAAAGCATTAGCAGCAACTTCTAGTGAGATGAGGCAGGTTAGTCTCGGTAATTGTCCTCATTGGCTGAATCGTCCAATATAATTGAAGCGAATATGCAGAGTGTGGATCTATATCGACGTGGATAATGTGTGGACATCTTAAGTTCCCTTTGATCAAAAACTGTGTTGTCATTTGCCCTGCCAATTAATTTGGAGAAGTGTTCTCCCTTATGGATCTCTCAGCAAAAGCTTCTTTCGAACAACACCCATAAAGGGCATGGTATCTAATTCAGGAAAAAGCATTTTCACATGACAAAGGAGATGGGTGTCTAATTGTTTCTTCTTTGATTTTTTGTCTCAGTATGAATGGAATGCGAGGACCCAAGTCACTATGTGGTATGATACCAATTGAACAGTTCAGAGCCAGCTTCAAGATTATGGTACGTCTTGTACCTGCTCCTGTCCGTATATCTGTATACGTGTTTACATATACTTGCATGCTTGTCTTTATACCCACTTCTGGATTTGTGTGCCTTTGTTACTTGATATGAGATTCTACTATCTTTGATCAGCAGACAAGTTCTGGAGTGGTCTCCTGGAAGACTATTACCTGCCACGAGCATCAAGCTACTTTTCCTATTTTACCAAAAGCTTGAGAGAATGAGAAATTCGAGTAAGAGGAGTGATGAAAAGACTGCATATCATACTCAAACAAATGGCAATCAGAAACACAAATTTACGCAGTCAAGGCAGAAGGAGATGCCCTTGAAATTGCCAAAACATTGTACAAGAACTATTTTGGTTAGCAATCAAGTGGTCCAGCCTCTCCTATCTTCCTAGATTGCTCATCCAATTTGCCATTTGTCTGTGACTTTCTGCATCAGCCTATGGCTCAGGATCGTGTTGATTGTGTGGATGCTTGAACTTCCCGGATGGGTCCTGGACCTTGTGGAGGGAGCAAGTTCACAGATGACCTTGACTTTGCTCCTATTTCCCTCCATGCATCAATGTATAGGGACGTCTGGATCATGTCTATATTCTCTCCAAAGCCCATGTTCTTCCAACCGTCGACAATGCACTTATGCCTGCAGTACTCTCCGAATAAAGTTGCTGACGTGCAGCCTCCCTCTGTCCTGCAACCCACAATCCAAAACAAGAACAAAACTTAAACTCATATAATACAGATCAAAATATACTTTTACATGTCGCACTTAGCACCAAACACAATCTAAATTCATGATTACCAGCACTTCTTTCCGTCAAAGCATTCTCAAGATGCTCATCCGGTTCTATGCTCACAATCAAAGCTTTCAAAAGCTCATATCCAGAGCCAAGCAAAAGCTGCAAAGTTTAGAGAACTCCACTTGAGTCTATCACTCATAATAATATCAAGAATTCACTCATAATAATATCAAGAATTAAGTTTGTGTGAACAACCTCTTTGACTCTCTGTGCAACACCTGTGGAAAATTCTCTCACAGAAAGTTCATCGAAGTTGTGTCTTTCAGCGTAAGCTGCAATCGCTGTAATGATTGAAACAACAAAATCAGGGAATGCAATAGTCGTTGCTTAAATATGTTTTATTTGACACATACCATGGATCATGTAATCCTGAATCAGCTTCCTCGGATTGCTATAATTGTAAAAGACCTCGTTTGCATAGCAACTGATGGCTTTATATTGGCTTTATATTGCACAAATGCAGTAACATGTACATACTCATTCTCCTATAAGAAAAATATGACATGAGGTCATTACTTATTCAAGCATTTACATGCCATATAACAAAACTGAAATGAGAAATCCACGTGATTGAACAAACCTTAGTCTTCACTTTGCATTTTACATTATCCAACAGCTGGATTTTGAGTGAAACCTCGCCAGCAACTTGATATCCGCAAATGCAAGGTACACAGTGGCGTCCAGCATCCAGATTTTTGTGATGCTTGCCAGATTTGCCAGATTTTTCCACAACTGCTACAGTTGATTGCTTAACTTCAACACAGCCGCAGAGATTACGCATCCTCTGGATTTCAACTCAATCTTTCAACCTGTAGTCCGGCTTTCTGTTTAACGAAATCACAATGAATATACTATAAAAAGCAGAAACGACATAGCGATGACGAAACAATAGGGCATGAGCACAGTTCATCATATCGTGTTTAGGAACATTCAGTTACTCATGCAAATTACATAGCACATACACATACAAAAACACATACCCCAATTTCATGCTCCACATAGAAATTTACAGCGAAGTGGCTCAAACACCAATTGCAATTTCACTTGTCTCGATTTTATCATGGTTTGAGCATTTTATCAAGGGTCACCAATTTCGGAATTAGCATGCCAATGGCATCACAGTCCGGTGGTTCAGGGCGGGTGAAGGTATGGACCGTGACTAGTCCAAAACTACCTTAAAAGATAACAAATCAACGCAAGCACATACGACGGCATCCGCAAACTGAACAGTAATAAGTTCGAGCAACACATACAAGGGGAAACAGACTAGATTTTTTATCATGACAGAGCACTAAACACGAGCTAACTTACAAAACCCAAGTCCAGCAACCTCTATGACGGCATCCGCAAACTGAACAGTAATAAGTTCGAGCAACACATACAAGGGGAAACAGACTAGATTTTTTATCATGACAGAGCACTAAACACAAGCTAACTTACAAAACCCAAGTCCAGCAACCTCTATGACGGCATCCGCTAACAGTAATAAGTTCAAACATACAAGGGGAAACAGACATCATGACAGTAAACACAGCAAAACCCAAGTCCAGCAACCTCTATGATAAGCCAAAAAAGTGCTAGTTTCCACTCTTTCTTCCCGTTTGGTTTCGAAAACCACATGATGTTAAAACCCACTTCCATCGGCGCTAGCAATCTCTCCAACCAAATATCAAAGTTCTAAACGATTAGGAAAGTTTCCGCCTTTTAGCCTGATTTTGCAGGGGAAAAAGAAAACTACAGCCCGACAAGATGTACCCATCGTCATCGGAATTTCAGAAACAACGGACCTAACAACATAAACCCACATGCAAGAATTTAAACAACCAAAGGAGAAGGAAAAATTCTGCCTTCCGCCACTGATCACAAACCCATACCTCGCAAGAAGTAGCCAACGAGCTCGATTTTCAGACAAGAAGCCCCGCAGCCCAACCCGATGCACCTGCAGAAATCAACAACACATACCCGATCAATGGAAAAGCAAAACAGACAGAGGCCACCGGGGGTACCCAGATACCAGATAGATCAAACAAAGAACGCCTAGGAACCTCAGAAAAAAAGGAAAAAAAGGAAAAAAAGAAAAAGAAGGGAGAATCGAAGCTAGGGTTCGCGTTTCAACGAGAAGGATTCATCACCATGGCGAAATGGAAAGCTAGACCAAACAGTAGCGAACCACAGAGATTCAGACCTTCCAGGGGAACGATCGAGGCGGGCGGAGAGGAATCCGAAGCGAGGGGAGGGCACCAGAGGATCGGGTGCTGATCGAGCGAGGGCGAGCAGTAGAAATGCCGGCGAAAGAGGGAACAGATTTCGGCGAGCTTCAACGGGCGATTGGAGAGGCGAACTTCGGCGAGTGACCGGAGAGGCGAGCTTTGGCGACCGGAGAGGCAAGCTACGGCAGGCGACCGGAGAGATGAGCTTCGACGATCGGAGGGTGGGCTTTGCAGGCAGGGTCTTGGGACAGGAAAAGAAGCGAGGGGGGGAGGTTCTGCTTCTAGGGTTTTAGGCGGGATATTGATCACTACCGGATGCGGTGCGTGCTGGTTCACGGTGCTATGGTGGGGGCGATGATGTCTGATGAAAGTAACCCCAACCTGGCAAATGTAAAACTTGTAAAACCCAAACCCCCCAAAAAAAAAAGGAAAATAAGAAATATGAACGAGAAAACGAGGAAGCAACTTAGTCGGAACACCTCCTCTTCTCCTCGAATGGTTGCGAAACGTGATTGAACTTTTTGCCGATCTATGATCAAGGACCTCAGGGGCAAACTAAAGCAAGCAACTATCGACGAACCAAAGCCGAACCATCTCTGGATCATCCGGGTGTAATTCGATTTTGGCGACATAATTTTGAAGAGATCGGTTGTATTCGTGATAAGGTGAAAGAAGTAACGGTTACAATGGAATTAGGTCTTTTCGCAACTGTCTCGACTGTGGAGTTTGTCCCTGAAAACTCAATCTCCTTAGAGACGGCGACGGCGACGGCGAGGCAGAGACGCGTCGATTAGAGGAGAGGCCGAACAGTCGTGAGCGTAGGCGATAGAAGCTCCGTTGGAGATCGACGAGGGCGGCAACGGAATCTACGAGAAGGCGAAGGCACGGTCGTCGAAGAAGAAGGTGGAACCGAGAAGGAGAAGGTATGTGTTTGACTGTTTGGCGGCCAAACCTTCGGTGAAATGAGAACATGTTCGTGTTTGTTGGCTTATTTGGAATTTGGAGGTAATGTGTTCCGGGGTCGAATAATGTTCCAACCCTGCCCCGATCCAAAACATATTTCTTTATATATGTTACTCAAATAGTATCAAGATCCGAAACATGTATTATACTTATTTCGTGTTCAAGTCGTGTTCCGGTCGGGTCGAGTCGGGTTTTTTTGACACCTCTACATGCTGGCATGTGATGGGGTAACAAAACCGAGGATCGAAATTTTTATGAGCCCGTTCGTTCATTAAAATTTTGTTGTGCTTGTTTTTAGTTAGGAAGGGTTGACATTTAACTAAGATGGTAAGTCAAGAGTTCATCTTAATATCACCAAAATTTCAATTTCTAGAATTACCCACTTCACATATTGTATTTTCATAATGCATTTTCCTCAATTATAAATTTCCTCAAACCAAATCATTTCATTTTATTTACTAAATTAACATTTTTTTTCTTCGTTGAGGAGTCCGTGATACTCCTCCACCCCTCTCCATCCTCTCTCCTTATGCAATCACTTTTAATTATTTGAACTTCCCTAGACGATATTGTCGATGTCCGTGACTCGCACCTTATTATCTCATATCTAAAGTTGCGAATCATTATGGATAACCTCAAATCATGTCCATATGTCCGTGGGCGCATAGAGGCTCACGACCTCAACCTAAGGTAGTGCGCCACCAAGTCGTCCATGGCCCCACATGCGAGGCAAATAACGAGATCAGACTAATGTGGCCATGCTTGATCTCTCCTAAGTGCCAGCACAAACACAAGTTTATTTGGATGCTAAATATATTTCTAACTACTTTATGGAAATCCTTCAAAAGCTATATGCGTCTTTGCTCCCACTTAAAAGAAGTCTACTATCTACAGACCAACTATCCATTATGTAAATCATGATTAGAGATCATTCGTGAATGGATAAGACAAACAAAGTTCGACATATATCTCAAACCTTATCTGATATACAGGCCCGACATGTCCCTCGAATGCAGCAACAAACTTCCCAGTAATACCATTCCACAACTTCACAGATTTATCAAACGAAGCACTAGCCACCCATTGCCCATCGGATGAGAAGTAGACATGATTCACAAGCTGCAAACAAAAGGCATAATTTCCCGCATTTAATATGTCAAATTACACCTAAGACAGCTCAAGAAGGATCTAATGTACAAGCCTCAAGAAAATATTAAGAGGATGTCTCATTCATTGAACCAGTTTATGTCCTTATTTAGCATCATTATGGCGATTGATAGTATACCATGGAAGACAAAAGCAGGCAGCTGTGAAATCAATCCCCAACCCCACCCCACCCCCCCCCCCCCCCCGGGGCCCCTTCTCTTCTCTCTCTCTCTCTCTCTCTCTCTCTCTCTCTCACACACACACACACAGAGAAACACACATACCTGTTGACCAGTCATTCGCGTTTTTGGGTGCTTGCTGATAGAAGGTTCCCACAAAAAATGGTAAAATCATCAGATCCAGAAACCAATCTTTCAGGAGCATTGCCTTTCATTTTCTTGTACCTTTCTAATGCAACCTATGTTATCAACAAAGTATAGAAGCTCACTTAAGAGTTACCGGAAAGTAGAACTACGAATGTGCATAGACCCAAAGGGAGAGAATCACCACAGGAGGGGAGAACATGCACAGAGCAAAAAGACGCAGGGACTGACTAATGCATACTAAATTGTAAGCAAATACTGTGCAGAGAGTAATAACCTATGCATACTAGGTTGCATAAGCAAATAAATGTGCAGAGAGAAATAAATGTGTGTTTTATTGCTTCATTATGAAGATGATTCGAAATGATAACAGTTACCTACTTGCTCCAGTCCGAAGAACATACTCAGTACTCAGAGCATGGGAGTTAACCCAATGTCCATGAACCTACAACAAAAATTTTACATTGATATGGATGATCATGAAGAAAAGAAGAGAGGGATCTAGCAGCAACTTAGATTAAGAATGCAGACTTGGCAGTAGAAATCAAGAAAAGACATAACCACACGAGCCATGAAAACTAAACTCTAACCTAAATATGCATATCATGTCTTAGTGACATCAAAAAATAGTGGCGTTTCCATTCTTAATGTCAAAATCTCCTGAGAACTAAACAATGAAAATGTTCATGGACATGATATCAATTAGTATTGGGTAGGTCACTAGGTGCCAAACTGCCTCCTGACACCAAAGAGATCGAGTGAATGCAGCTACTCCAACGGCACAAATAAATCTAAAGCTCTTGTGGAGTAGAAAAAAACAGGCATGCAATGTCCCTGCAAAATGTATAATGAACTTTAAAAAAGATATTACCTTCAATTCCCTTATCAGCTTCCCCTGGGAAGTTTCCCAGACTTTGATTGTGCGGTCCTAGGAGCTGCAAGAAATTCAAAACAATTACTTCATCAGGTAACAAGTAGTAAAAGCAGCAGTTTGGCAAAGTCCAAGGATACTTAGTTGCTTGACAGCAGAATTTACAAGTCACCACTTGATCTTAGGCCCATTAGAAGTATGATTTAGTCAAGAAAAATTCATCATCTTATATTTTTGTCGTTCATGTAGCACAGCACTAGCATATGGACATTAATACATCACAAAGTGATTAAATATTTATCTAAGAGTCAAGTTGCCTCTCTTGTGACTATCTTGTCAGTGGAACAGCTATTAAGGATTGGGAGAGAGAGAGTTCATGACAAAAATTTGAAACCATTAAGTAAAAGGCAGTTTCACCGACAAGTGCCCAGTATATATTACACCGTCTCCTCCCCACTTAATGCATGTAACAGCTAGAGTGTGACCGCTCAGACATATTACACGTCTCCTTAGTGTTACATCCCATATGCGTGCATCACCATCTTTACTAGAACTCACAAAGCGACGGCATGGTGAACTCAGATGGACTGGTTCCCAAGATATACCTGTGATCCATTTCTTGTGGCCCTGACATTAACCAGATTCGATGTCTTGGTGGCACAGAAACTATTCTTGCTATGCATAAGCCACAAAAGCAAGTTAGATACTTCAACACCTCAAAAATTATTGTCAAAAAATGGTAACGGATGTCAAAAAGCTTTCCTCAACATAAATGGCACACCATTTATCTCATCCTACTGAGGCGAAGCTACACAATAAATTGTACTCACTAGACTAAAGTTATGGATATGATCCAAATTAATGCCGACACTGGTCCCACTTATTTTGCCACAAGTATTAAATTAGAAGCAACACATTTGTAATTTTATCCACCATTTCCTCGTCAATATGGAGGGTTATAAACCAAGAAATATTAATAGGAAATGGAGTTTCATGGATCCTTGCAGGAAGGATTCTTAAACGATGAAGTCTAACACCAAAGGTGCAAAACTATTTGGTCTGAACAGCTTTCCAAAAAAAAAAAAAAATTTAGCTCAAAGTTAAATAAAGTCAGTAAAAGCGGCAAAATACAATTAACTGAACTAGATACTTTCTAGTCTTATAATGCAATAAGGATCATACAACAAGTGGATTGCCTGATGGTTGCCCGGTCAACGAATCCCAACATTGGAGTTCCCCAGCCTTGCTTCCACTTACAAGATGCTTACCATCAGGTGACCATGCAATGGAGAGGGCCCACTTCTGTGTCCTGAGTAAATAGAACTTGTCATTAATCGAACAGACAAAAGGGAAGCCGAGTAATTTTCCACTGCCAACAAACCGCTTTTTTTCCACCCACAATCCACTCCATCGGTGCAACTTTTAGCTTATGCCTCCAGGAAACTTCAACCTACCGCACCCCCCGCCCCACCACCACCACCACCCCCCAAAAAAAACGTAAAACCCAACTGTTCTCCAGCTAAGCAGAAAGAAAACAACGATACAGCAAGTAGGCATGCGTATGTTTAGATGCCCCCATGATGGGAAAGGGAGCACACATTTAGAAACTTGAAGGACATAAGGAAATGAGAGATTCAAATATTCAATCTTTGCATGTAAACATCGGGGTCTGAGTCTTTAGGTCCCACAATCGGACAGTGGTATCTCCTGAACCACCAGCCAGTTGCTTCCCGTCAGGACTAAAGGGCACAGATAGAACAGCTTCTGAATGACCTGCAATGGCAGAGAAATGAACCTTTAAAAGGGCATTTTATCTGTAAAAATCAGGCAGGCATAATATAAGCATATTGCTTGATAAGAGCAAATTAAATACAACGTGTCAAACAAAGGTCCTCCAGCACTCCTTTAGGATCAAAACTGTACTCTCCATAATCAAGGTCCTTCTTACAACATTGCTCTCCTTGATACAATCGCCACCCACCCCCCTCCACACAAACACCCACACACACACACAAAAAACAAAAAGAAACAGATAGTATGCTATGTTGTGCCTAAGATCAGTCTAATTGAAGCAGGTATACTATGAAAGATGGATAGCATCCAGCAGCTACCAGAGCTAAGAACTCTGATGGATGGGAAGGCTCGGCATCATACCAGCAATTGTTGCTGAACAGCAATTTACAGGATGAATTCGGAAAATGGCTTGTGGCTGATAGACTATGGACAACACCTTCTCCACAGAAACTGCAATAAGAACCCAAATTGAATAAGAATAACAGATAGGCAGCTAGAGACCTGAGGAATCTTTTCAAAAGAATGAGGCCTCGGCTTCTTTACTGACCTTTGTTTTTCTGTAAGTAAGATTCAAGAGGGACAACGAGCTCTTGTTCCTCCATGTAAAAAGTATATGGCAATTTGTCCTCCTAATAATCCCAAAAGTATGAAATCCTTTCGAGGAGGAGGGAGAAAACGAAAAACTATCCCGACCATCGATGAAACTTAGTAAACAAGAACCAAAATATGCAAATCAAACATGAAATTTTCAAAAAAACTTATGCATTGACAACTAGAGGGCATCCGCAATAAAACAACAATCTATAAATTGGGAAGTCAGTGTTTCACTTCACAGAAGATAAAAAAGACACCTTTTCAGTTAAAAACATGTTCACATCAGGAGTAAACAAAAGTAAATTAATAAAAAGGTGTTACACTTCTCAACAAGAACCGCATGAGAGAAATTGAAAAGCTACAAGATGCTTTGGACAACATGCGCAGCCTACTAGATGAAGCGCATGCTGCAGCCATCCGTGAGAAGGAAGCAGCAAAATTAGCTATTGAACAAGCTCCTCCTATCATAAAGGAGATAGCGGTAGTGGATGATTCCAAATTGGAGCCACTGCGAAATCACAATAGGAGTTGGAGGTAATTCTGGTACTTAGCTTCAGACCTCACTCTACAAGTGGTACATATTCAATTTTCTGGAGCTGGAAGCATAAGGGTATGCTGAAGATCCACCATCACTGAGATTATCGAGGAGCTAAGATAATATGATTATTGAAGGCAAATTCTTTGCACTCTCTTTCATTAGGGTTCGATGATAGCATCCTTACAACTTAGGACTAGGACTAAAAATGTGACTATTGACTATTGCCTAGAAATAGTTGGGAGTCGGGACTTATGGGATATCATGTCATTATATAATGTGAATGTATTTTATTCATTAGACGAGTGTACACTTATCAAGTGATAAGAAAAACTATAAATGATGCTTGAAAATTGTACATGGTGATAGGACACTTTGTCTTGCTCCCATTCATTAGGCTACTTGAGACAGATGCCCTGAAGATTGCAATGCTCAAGATTACAAAGAGAGCTCGATGACATTATCTGTAAGTTTTCATGTATGAGACATTAAAAACCTAAAAACGCTTCTTGCTACACAGAGTGAACTGGAGGAAGTGAGGCAAAGAATGGAGGAATTCGAGAAAAAGAATTTGGAAGTTGAGGCAGTGAACAGAGAAAGGGTAAAAGAAGCTGCTGAAGCTCAGGAGAGAGCAACGCAACTTCAGGAGACTGTGGAAAGGTAGTCAAGGGAAAACAAGTGAAATTAATGTCATTATATCTTAAACCGCAATTGACCAATTCTTGTTTATGTGTCTTAGATTGGAAATGAATTTGTCCAACCTTGAATCAAAAAATCGTATTCTACGGCAGCAAGTATTGGTCGCACCAATAGAGGGGATTTTATCGGATGAATTGCGTGGGTAAGAACATAGTCTTTAACATTTTAGGTGCACCTCTTGTTGTTGTTACCATTTAATGAGATTAGTGGCTTATTACCGAGAAAGAGCTGACTGGTCTGATTTACAATATCATCTCTGCCATCATTAAACAAATGAAATGGTTAAATTACAACACCAAAAATTAAAGCTGCTTATGTAGGTTGTCTCATACGATAGCACACATTTTAGTTCCATGTTTCCAGTTTCATATCTTGTTTTTTTCTTCTTCTTATTCCCATATTGCGCCTCGTCATGGAATTCATCTTGATAACAGAGCATAAAGACTCCACCAATCCATGTGTCTATCCCCTTGATCAGTCCTTACATGTAAAAGAGGAATTATTGCTTGAAGTAGTGACCTGTCTTTAAAGAGCCCTCAAGGCTTGTAGTAGGGACCTGTCTTTAATGAGCTCTCAAGCCTGGATAATTTTAATGTAGTTCATTATCATTTGTTACCATCTTAAGAAGAATCCAAGCTCCCTTTTCGCAGTCCAAAGACCGAGATTCTGAACTTGGAGTCGGAGAATGAAATCCTCCCAAAGCATGTTGCCACAAGGGAGCAAACATCTACCTTCGGAAGGAAAGCAACACATGTTAAGGTCTGCTATTTCTACTACCTGCCCTTTTCTTATACAAGGACTTACAATCACTAAACACCATGGGGGATTGGTGCAGATACAGGAAAATGGACATCTAACAGGTGAAGATGATGGAACAAAAGTATGAGCATCTTTCTGAGAATGGTTCAACTGTAAGACTAGAAAAGTGGAGCTTCTTTTGAATTATGAAGACCTAAAAAATTACTTGCCTGCAGGAGTCAGGACAATCTGTTTCCCTTCTGTCAAGACAAAGATTCTTAACAGAAAGGCAGCAGGTATTAGCTACCATATGCAAGTTTAGGCGTTATGCCAAAACTACCATGCCATTCTCGTTCTAATGCAACTTTTTTTTCCTTGCATAAACAGGAAAACCATGACCTATTAATAAGATTTCTTTTGGAAGAGAAGCAATTCGACAATGAAGATCAAAAGCTGCTTGTATCGCATTCACATCACTTCTACAATGGAGAGCCTTTGAAGCAGATAAAACAAATATATTTGAGAGGATTATTCACCTTTCGAGGTGGTATTCAGCAAGCAGTTGACAATGATGGCATCTAAGTAGAAGCAGCAGTTTCTAATGTGTTAATGACTGAGTTATTTTTATGCGCATTAAGTATCTAACATGATTTGACTAATGTTCTTCTATAGCCTTTGAAGCAGATAAAACAAATATATTTGAGAGGATTATTCACCTTTTGTATTCAGCAAGCAGTTGACAATGATGGCATCTAAGTAGAAGCAGCAGTTTCTAATGTGTTAATGACTGAGTTATTTTTATGCGCATTAAGTATCTAACATGATTTGACTAATGTTCTTCTATAGCCTTTGAAGCAGATAAAACAAATATATTTGAGAGGATTATTCACCTTTCGAGGTGGTATTCAGCAAGCAGTTGACAATGATGGCATCTAAGTAGAAGCAGCAGTTTCTAATGTGTTAATGACTGAGTTATTTTTATGCGCATTAAGTATCTAACATGATTTGACTACTGTTCTTCTATTGCCTCACAGAGTCAAGATAGCATCGACAATCTTGCATATTGGTTCTCAACAACATCCACTTCTCTCTTTCTTCTACAAAATGCAATTAAAGCAAGTAATTCACCTAATATGGCCTTAAATCACACAAGGAACATTCCTGCAATGTTATTTGGTGCCACGCCGAAGGTATCTCTTGGAAAATTCTCTTCAAGTATGGCACATTGAGATCAGGGGAAATTGACGGGGCTGGTTGCTGAAACAGGGCTTCCATTCATCTTCAATGGGCTTGGGTATTTCAAGTGGTTACAGTGGAGTGATAGATAAACTGTCAGAGCAATCAAAAATAGAAGCCAACTACCCGGTACTACTATTGAAACAATAGTTGACCGCATGTGTGGAGAAACTATACGGGATTATTCATGATAGCCTAAAGAAAGAGATCAGTCAATTTTTGAACTTATGCATACAGGTGCACATATGAACACTTGCGTTTTGCTTGAGGATAGCAGTCGTTGCAAATTTTGCAGTCTGGTAAATCAATTCTCCATCACTACTGACAGGTGCCAAGATCTGCAAGAGGGAGACCACTTAGGGGGTCATGGAAAAGAATGCTATCTAATATAGTTGATAAACAGCACACATCAAAGGCATGCTGGCAAAGCATTGTCAAGAAACTAGACCAATACTTATCCATTATCTCTCATAATCATGCGAGATTAACCAATCCCTCCTACAGCTGATTATTTTTTATCTCGAAATAAACCATGTACTGCTTTCCTAACTCATGTATTATCAGGTGCCTTCAATGATCACAAGAAAAATGTATATTCAGGTCTTCTCATTCATCAATGTTCAACTGTTCAGTAGGTAGGTTTCCTTTAGACTCCATCACATAGACAGCTACATCCTAGAGATGACAACATAACTAATTGCAAGATCCTTATTGCTTCGTCGAGAGTGCTGCTCCTTCAGCAACAGGGAATATCTGAATAATGGTCTGCAAGAATTGGAGGATCAGTGCCTCGAAGCTCGAGATCAGGCAAGTCTTACCGTGCTGAGTTCAACCTCCTAGTTCCAACTTAAATTTTGAACTATTTCAGAGTCTGCAGCATTGCTAATGGAGGAACTTCTACATATAAGACAAGCTGCGGGATTTCTTGTGAGTTTACCAAGATTCCCCGTGTTTTATTCACGGCCTGCCCCGAAAGGTGGGAAATGGAATAACTGAAGTTGCCTCCTGATCGTAGGTTTGTCCTAAAAAAACCCAGAAATCTTTGGATGAAATCACCAGTGAACTCTGCCCGGTAACTCTTCATCTGGAAAGGGACTTGGCTGTTTCGAAAAGTAGTCTGGAAAACAATAAAACCGCCATTTCGGCGCTGAAGAAATTACAAAACTCACATTTGCAACTGCAGGGTACTAAACCCGGTGCGCGCGCGCGAGCATCCCTCAAATATATCGCATTGGAACCACGTTTTGGGACGACAAGTACGGAACGCGAGGGTTGTCGCTGGATGTGAGTGGCTCTTCTCACTCTCTTTCTATGAACACCCATCATTCCTTTGGGAACTCAGCACCGGGACATGTTTGGAACTTGCAGGTCATAGGCAAAATGAGAGCTCTTACGGCTGCGGATTCAACGCACACCGACAACTCCTTCTTCCTCGATGTGAACTCGAGGTGATTTCTTCTCGTTTTTTCTCTTCCTTCCGCTGTTTCATTGCCCCATTGAAAGAAAGAAAACCTGATCGACGACGGGTATGCGAAATGACAGCTCGCCGTTCTCGATGGAAGAAGTGTTGCGGTGCTGTGGCAGCAGCATAAACAACCCGGGGAATGTGGATCCTCTGCCGCTTCTCCGTCAGAGATCGGACTTCCACTTTCCCACGCAGCTGCAACCAGAAGATTGAGTCCCTCTCGCATTTCTTTCCAGATTTGTGTTTGCAAACTTCTGTTTGACTTGGCCGAGCCTGATGATCTCCTTCTTGTTAGCCTCGGGTAATCTGCTTTGATTTTTCCATTCGCGGTTTAATACTTTTGGGTATAGCTTTGGAGATTTCATTTCGTTTTTTATTTCCCCATATATTTCTTCACGTCATTATTCTAATATTTGTACTATGGTGATAATTTTCAAGTCTTTTCATCTGATTTCCATTCAGAATTTGCTGAAAATGGTTAAGTCGGCACCAAAAACTAATATGCGGTGTTAGTATACACGGATTTTTAAAATAAATTACACTTTCATCCAATATACTCTTTAATGATGATCCATTTTAGCCTCGGTGTTTTGTTTTTATGATAAAACCAGAGATGCATCCGTGCATCACCGCTAGAAGGTATTTTCAATTAGTAAACTGCATTGATATTCATAGTTGAATATAAAAATGTATTTTATTATTTGATGTCAAAATATACAAAAAATACAGTACTGGATCAATTTCTCATAACTTGCTTTATCAAAATAAGAATAAAATTATTTTTCTCTTAGTATAAATCTACATGAAACCAAGTTAAAACTATCCACCTTATTATTTGTATGTCATAATTAATATGTATAGTACTCATGTAGATTTAAACAAAAAATCAGAAGATAAAAAATTATTCAAATTTTATATAAAGTGGAATATCCTCGCGCCTTTAAGATGAATAATGGGAGAAAAAAAAGTTTTTCATGATCATAAAAAGATCGAGAGAAAATTCCAAATGATAACCTAAAATGCTCTCATTCTCTCGGATAAGAACTTAAAGTGGGTCTTATTCCAAATAAAGGCCTAAAGTGATTATATATGTTTTAAAGAATGGCCTGACTTTTTAGATGGTTAAGGGCATTTTCATCCTTTATCTTGTTTTCCCTTTTTTTTTTTCTTTCTTTTTTCCTTTTATTCTAATTTTCTCTTTATTCTTCGCTAGTGGCCTAGGCCGATGCCCAAATAAGGTTGGGCGAGGGTCACCCGCCCCATCTGGGGAGGGCCACCCTCGTCGACCATAGGTGAGGTTGGTCCTCGCTAGATTGAGATTCACTAAGCCCTTGCCAGCACTTGTCAGAAAAAGGGGAAAACAAAAAGAAAACAAAAAAGGGAAAAAGATAAAAGATAAAATAATTTAAAATCAAAATTGTCTTTTGACGAAAATATCATTGATCAATCAGAATATCCATGCACCTTTAAGATGAGTGATAAGAGAAATGATCATAAAAAGATCGAGATGGTAAAGTTCTGTATAGTCTATCTATAAGACCTTTGCAAAATATTTTTTTGAAAGATTGAGATATTGTTCCTATAAATAATGGTTATAGCGATGTGCTTAAGGCTTACATTGTACATATTGATGTGCCATACCGTTCATACGCAAAAGTCATGAATATTTCATCACTACTTATTTTCCCATAGGAATTTTGCAATCAAATAAGCTTAAAATATATGCATTTAAGATAAGAAAACTATATAACCAATAAAAAATATGACATTATGGAAATATACATCAATCAATCTCATGTATCTCCTAAAAATCATTTCTCATATTTATAGATTATTAGGGTAACTATCTATGCCAAATTGCAAATGAGTTGGATTGACATGAAACTTGTAACTCTATATATTATGCACGTATTAAAACAATAAAAAGTAAGAAATCACTTATGATTAATAAAACAATAATCAATAAAGTATAAAAAAAAAGTAATCAAGATTGATCTAGTCATAAGTATGCTAAATCATGTATTAAATAGATAAAGAAGAGAAAAATTGTGTGGCATTATTCGATGAAGAGAAGCGATAGCATAATAAAATGAGTATATGTTGAGTAGGCGAATAATGACAAAATTAAGAAGGTGTGGTTGCTACGACCGAAAAAAAGAAAAGAAAGAAGGTGCGGTTGGTGAAAAGAAGCCCACGTGCAGTCTTCTTCCACTCTCTCTGCTCTCCCCATGGTGAACGTTGAGGAACTTCTCTGTCAATATTTTATATTCAATTTTCAAAATTACATCAATTGCATTTCCGCTCAAAATCTTGTGAAATTATCGAATCAAGATCAACTATTAATTACGTAATTTCCACGTGCATAATTGTGAATCGGATGACAATACAATAAGGTAAATTCAATATATGTAATAATGGGGTTCTCATTTCTAGCTTATGCATACATAGAATAGCTCTTATAAAAAATCTGGATCAATTTTAAATATTCTAACAACTATTTAAATTTGTCCATTTCAAGTTGATTGTCGAGAAATTTCTCCATTTAAGTTTGAGGCAATTCATGAGAATTCTTGGAATTCTGATAGTGACAACAAATCCATATCGAGTTGATTGTTGGGACTTCTTTTTGTAGTAAGTAGGCTATATGTGTCAAGTGGCAACATTAACCCTTTAATATTAAAGCTTAAAAGAACTTCTTTTGGTTATTATTACAAAGTTGTTAATATTAATTTAAAGAATTGTATAAGTGTATATCAATTATAAGCCTATCAATACTATACTTTAAAATTAGTCGACATAGTCCTAAACCTTTTAATGATAACTAATGTAGTCCGATTAGTCAATTTTTAGGTCGGAGATCACTGACATGATAATTTAGTCAACATCGAGCGTCCTATGCAACACCACTTGGTGGCTGACAAGGATTAAACAATGTTGTGCAATTTTTTTTATTTTATTTTCTGATTTATTTTTCTTTCATTTTCTTTCTTTTTTGTTCTCCTATTTAGCTATTCATCTTCTTCCATCATAAGTCGTCGAGGCCTTTGTGAAGCTGAGGACAAGTGAGTGTCATGGTGCTGCCAACCATTGCCAAGTAGAATAGGAAAAATAAAGAAAGGAAAAAGAAAATGTAATTATCATCATTTTGTCCACATAAGCTACCTGCCATGCCACGTTAGACGGCCGGTGCTAATTAGATGGCTACGTCATCTTTTTTTGGCCTAAATTGATTGAAGGGGCTAAATTAAAAAAGGGAACTACTACTAAAGGAGTAGGGAAATGACACAATGGTGAAGAGCCCCGCACGCAGCATGAATGCTTTTTTGGCATAGTCTAAAATGATGGATTTGACTTTCCCCGTTAGGGCGAAGTCAAATTATACCGGAGGTATAGATCCCGCAAGTTAACTTTGCGTTCTGTAATATGGGCCTTTCAGCCAAACATGCATGTATTTTTTGCATGGTCTCAAAGGATGGATTTGAAAAAGCAAAAGCGGAAAAACATGGCCATCTTTCTTTTGATCTGACTCTGCAATCAGCAGGCACTGGCAGGGGCAGGGGTGTTTAAGTATGTGTTACTTTACATGTCACCGGAAATGTGTGATAAAACAAATCCAAAGCGATGGGTCCGGTCCAGTACTACAGGAAGAGATAAGAGTGGTATTGCAACTTAATGGCTCAAGCATCGAATGATCGTTATCATCAATGATGAATACCAATTGCATTGCAATTCCAATTGCATCCACCATTCCCGCGCCAGACAAGCTCTTCCTGAAAGTCTAGTGGAGGGAGCGCGATTCTCCTCTGCTGCTCCTTCCCTTTGTGCTTTTCCTTCCCTTTTTGCCCACTCTGCTTTTTCAACCTTCCTTTTCAACGACACTCCCTCCCTAACTTCTATCTTGTACTTGATTTGCACAAGTTTGATGATCGCATTCCCACGCCGACTCTCAGCATGGTAAGCATCCTTGGTTAACATCCTCTGCTCTCCCTCTGTTTGCTTCTCTCTAATGGACTTAGCTTTCACCATCCAGGAGACTTCCGTGAACATCGCTGTTGGATCCCAGGTGCGGGTTGATAATGCAGAGCTCGCCCAGGCTGATGGAGAAGTCAAGGCCCTCACTGCCAGAGAAGCCACCTTTCTCACCTCCCATGGGAAAACTGTACGCACTCGCCGGCCTGCCTTCCCCATCATCACCATTATCACCACCTTCGGTTATCCAACCAACTCATCTTCTTACGTTGGTGCCAGGTGGTTGCAGATATCTCAAACATATATCCAAAAGATACGGAGGTGCCACCTGTCTGGGTCGATGACATGACTAAATTAGCTTACCTCCATGAACCAGGAGTCCTCCACAACCTTGCATGCAGATTCGCTCTCAATGAGATATAAAGGAGTTTATTCTCCATTATAATAAAAATTATGCTGAAAGGCAATCTGGATGAGTGACCGACCCGTCAGTGATAATGAGCAGACATATACGGGCAATATCCTAATAGCAGTGAACCCTTTCCGGAGGCTGCCACACCTGTATTACATTCAGGTGATGGAACAATACCAAGTAGCAACCTTCGGAGAGCCAAGTCCCCATCTTTTTGCGGTTGCTGACACTTCTTATAGGTATATTGGCTGGGCCGAAGCTTCAAAGAACTTTTCGCTTGACGTTGCATGAATTGGAAATTTACTGTCACATTGCCATCTCTTTCCGATTTTACCAGGGCCATGATTTATGAGCAGGAAAGCCAGTCCATTTTGGTAAGTGGAGAGAGTGGGGCTGGAAAAACTGAGACATCCAGAATGCTTACGAGGTACCTGGCCTTCATGGGAGGCAGATTAAAGTCGGAAAGAAGAACAGTGGAACAACAGCTTTTGCAGGTGAGTTCCAATTTCTTCTGCTTTTGCCATATCAGGGTATCTGTTCATCTTTATCAACTGCTCCACCCAAAGTCGATGGGTGCAGGCCAGTGCTTGCTAACGATCCCGCAGACTAATCTGATTTTCTCGTTCTTCAGTCCAATCCAGTCTTGGAAGCATTTTTGGCAATGCCAAAACGGTGAAAAACAACAATTCCAGGTACATCTTCTGAAAGATCGCATCAGAAGACTCTCCACCTTTTGTTCCTTCTATCCTTGCTGCTGTGGCCACCGATTCTGCTGGTTGTCATTGTGACTCTATTATCTCTTTAGCCTCAGTCAAGTTGAACCAGAGACTCTTGATTTCAAGCAGTAGGGATGGAGCTATTAAGGTTTGGAAGTAAATAAACTATGCATAACTTTACTAATTGTATATATGTAGAGTCAACTTAGTTGAACTTTATCCTCCATGAATTTTTTCTTATAGTCCAGTGATACAGTCTGTACAGAATAGTAACATATATTGTCAGTCAGGAATTCGCCTTGTTTACTCTTCTACGTTATTTTCTCGACTCTAAATCGCGAACTAGGAAAATGGCTTTCAGGTCGAGGAAAGCTAGATTCGGATTCGGGACTTGAAAGCACTTAATACTCATATTGTTGGGGGGATTCCCAACTAATCTAAGTTGAGGATTCTTTTCCCCTGGGGGAGGATCTATCTTATTATCGAACGAATGGGAGGAGAGCCGTAGCAGTGAGCGGGGGCAAATGAAATGAAAAACAAATTTCATAACTTTCTTTTCATAGTAATAAAATCCTCAACTGAAATGCCCATACCCTGATTCGGGTTTTATTGAACGAAACCTCCTTTCCAACAATGGTTACTTCCCCCCTTACTTAACATAGGCCGATTTACATCGTTTTTATAGGCAAACTCTGCAGTTGGAAGAACTTATTCCCACTTGCTCGGTCTCCCTTGCACTAAGCTCCTCAGCAAGTCTTCCAGTAAACCGACGACTGGAGTCTGGCCGTCCTGAGTGATAAGCACTGCTAAGCCTCAGTTCAGCGCCTAATTTCTTCCGTAGCACCCTCTATTAGGGGGCAGACTGGTGTCTTGATCGGACGTAATGCTCCCCTTTCGTCATAAGGCGTGGTTTCTCACCACCTAATGATGATATCATATCACGATCATGGGGTAGCCCGGTTCGAATTCCAACTGTCCTCATGTCAAGGAACTGCTTTCTCAAAAGCTATGGTGACTGAACTGACTAATGATTTTTAGTATAAGTGATGTATTTAAGGCATCTGATGGGTAAAGTTGACTGTGGTTCAATGGTTATGTGAGTGCAATTTGGAAAATAGGGATGTGTCTTTGAAGCATGTTTCAATCAATAAGAGCTACAGAATTGGTAGATGCAAAAGGAATAGAAATAATTACTTTTGATCATTAAGTTGTATAGGTTGCCAATGTGATCTTTCCAATGCTAACTACCCATGACCATTGCTAGTAAGAGTAGCATACTTTAGCAGCGAGTTACCTGTGATTCTTGTAATCAGTCCTTGCCCAAACAAGTGCTTGATTAAAGGATGTTTAGGTTTGCAATCTGCAGTTTAATGCAGAGCAAATTTTTGTTCTGCTTGCTAGGTGAATGGCTGATGTAAGGTACTTTCTAATTTTCCATATAGCGTGAGTGCAGAAAAAGAGGAAAAAATAATTTGCAGCATATATCAGGGGTCCCCGTTACATATATTATGGATGTAATTAATGACACTGGAACAACGATTTAGAAGCCCTTTGCTCTGCATTTCACATTACGGGTAACAAAATTAGTGTGTTACTCAGCTTAGAGTAAGTCATCGCAATAACAACGGTTTCTTTTGATTTAAGAGTTGTGCTGGTGGTCATTAGATAAAGACCACCATCATAGTTTGGACTTCACTAAAACTGCCTATCCTACTTTATGAAAAGTTTATGGAGTACATGAAAGACTTTGCTTTATCATGTGAGTTTGCCACTGAGCACTTGTGAGGCATGCTTGACAGCCCTAGAGACTCTCCATATCTCATGTTGTACAGAATGCCATGAGTCTGATGTGCTGACTTTCTTTGCTTCCTCAATAGCATCATCTATTCCAGGGAAGGATTTACTTCCATAATCATTATGCTTTGAAGGGCCATAAATCTGCAATATGCAAATTCACAAGTCACTTTATTAGTAAATATGTGGATATAGTGGTCACCAAGGAGTATTTCCACTATCTTGTTTCTGTGAAAATTGCCCCTGGTTAAAACAGCTAGAATTACATGAGGAAGAATGAGCATACCAAATGCTTATACCACGACCTTCCGAAAAGTCCATCAGGGTCTGCAAATGCTCTTTCTGCCATCATTAGTCTGTCATTCAGCTCCCTTACTCTCATATGGTACTCTTTCCATATTGATCACCAGCTTTTGCTTTCTTTTATTGCCTGGGATTAATTTCTTCTATCAGCGATTACTATGAGAATGAAAATTTTACTGTTGCTATCTATTAAGACCTACCTTTACGTCAATGTTTATTTTGGTGGCTGCTCCTCTGAAATCCTCGATGGCCTTAAACAACGGGGTGAGGTTCAGCCCCTTATCTGAGAGCTCATCTTCCAAATGTGGACTTTTTACTTTCATCTATCCATATTTCCAACAACTTGCTGCAAACTATTGAATTTCTCAAAAGTCAAAATTACTACATCCAACTCAGCATTGATATATACCTGAAGTGCAGATGCATACGAGAGGTAATCGAAAGGTAGAAATTCCTCATCAGCTAGACGGAGAGCTATGAGACCCCAAATGCTTGCCACTGTTTACAGAAAAAAGAGAAGTCAGATGCCAGTATTTTGGAGATGAAATGATATGGCAGTAAATTGGTACAAGTTCCAGTCGACATACTGGTACGGGAGGTGCAACTGATGAGGCATTACTGATCCAACTGATGTCTCTTCTTCATGCACATGTATTTTTTTCTCCTGATCATGTGAAGGTCTATGTGGTACCTGCAAGATGTCTGTGGAACGTTGGGTCACCATACTTTTCCATCCAAACAAAATCATCGTACATAGAGTGGTATACTGGGTATCCTGCAATGCAGAAGAGGATTACTTCATCAACATGCTATTGGTGAATTACACTGTAGATGCTTTTGAAAGCAATGTCTAGAACTTGAAGTTATGAGGAACCAGAAGGCTGGAGTTCTGGGAAGGAACCCAAAGCTTAGTTAACTAGAAGGTAGCATTAGAAGAACTTACATCTTACAAATTTGGATTACATCATGCGTACGGTAGTCATACTTAAGTACAGAATGATGGAACCAAATGATTAAAAGTGAAAACTAGAATGTAGAAAGTCAAAATTGGCTAGTGAGAGATGGAGTTATGTTTTCTTTCTCTCCTAACCCCTTTCCTTGGCGCTCCTGGCTTGTTTGCTCGCTTGATTTTGGAAAAATAGGGACATGTTGACAAATGAATTCCTGAAGAACATATGAGACGGTGCAATTCTCGACTTTTCATGCTAGTTGCTTTCATCGTCGAGAATGACATGCTAGGGCTTTACTCCTAGCACGTGTCCTTTTGTAGTTAGTGATGCGAGTGATGTTGCTAAAACCTCCACATCATATAAGACTGTGTATCCTATTGGTTGAGAGACATCAGCAGTCTTGTGTACAGAATGATCGTAAGTAAGTACTCACATTTATTTTGAACAGAATTTCAAGAACTTGACGATGAATGTAAGGGCATAAATGTAAGCAAAATTGTTGCGGCCATGAATTTCCACAGCCTCCTAGTCAAAATGGTTGCTTACATTTTGCAGTGCTTTTAACCTCCAAGAAAATCATAGACACTAGCGTGCATAAATGAATGCTATAATGGTCTTGTTCGTGTGACCTTCTGAACTAGCATTTCCATGCTAAGTATTAAGTCGTCTCATAGCAGAAACTTTTGTCAACGTTACCTCCTCCAAAAAATGAGTCTGCTGCTGGGACACCAACATGCTGAACAAAAGCTTAAAATTCAGGAGGACGTTGCACTAACAAGCTTTCCATGATTCTGGTAGTGAAACGCCCGAGTGGCGTTGCGCGGAAGCTACTCAAGGAGAAATGGTTTCCTTCTAGAGCCTGGTACCAAGGGACCGGAGACTCTTCGGCTAGATCTTTCTCCCATGTGACCTTCACATAAGCAAACGTCAAGTCATGCGGTCAGAGTTGAGACTTTTTAGCTGTCGTATTCCACTTTAATACAAGTAACTTTGTAAAAACAGCTCACCTCAAAGCCTGCTTGTTTTGCAGCTTCAATGCATTGCCCAGTCAGCCGGATGTCTGGAAGGCCATTTCCTATCTCAATCTCTGCCTGCAACAATTCAGCGCGGTCCCATTTACATCATAAACCGAAGTCGTTAAATTGCACACGCTCAATAATTTGGATGGATCTCAGTAAATATCTTGGTGCTCTTTGTTGTGCAAATCAATTGAATCGGTCATGCACCATTCGTATGCAGCAAAATACTGCCCAGGCTTCTGTAAATCTTTGTAGCATCCATACCGTCCACATCAGAGGGAAAGGAAAAGCGAGACAGCTGGTTAAGTTATGAATGATCTTAGCAGGTCGACAATCCTCGGGTGCATAAGCAAGTATATATCTAAATGTAACACACTACGTTGGGGGCATGGCAGGTAGCTTCAATTGCATAAAGTGCATCGAAAGTATTGTTGGAGAATGGCATATGCATGAAATCAGCCTGCAGGCATCAGCAAGAAAGGATGACTTGCGAGATGTTTTCCACCCCACCCCACACTATTTCTTCGAGTGTGTAGACCAAAATAAGTGGATAACTATATGACATGAGGCTAGCAGCTTAAGAAACAGAGATGGTTGATGAAAGAGTTCTGAGTGAAATCAGATATTAGACTAAACCAACCTTAACAAATTTGCATGTCTTGTCCACGCCTGCAGTGCGATTCAGTTCCTATGGAGCAAGCGGACCTGTCAACTTCTGAGCTATGATAAATTTAATGCTTTTCAAATGGAAGGCAGAGTTGAAGTCACCTCTTCCCTTGTTATCTGGTACTCGTTGTTCAATACTGTAGTAGATGCGAATGCGAAGCTGCAGAGTAGAAAAGGGAGAGCATCAGTCAACGAGGACCGTAATTAAAAACTAAGCTACTTATAAGCTTAAAATATATGCATTTAAGATAAGAAAACTATATAACCAATAAAAATTATGACATTATGGAAATATACATCAATCTCATGTATGTCCTAAAAATCATTTCGCATATTTATATATTATGAGGTAAATATCTATGCCAAATTACAAATGAGTTGGATTGACGTGAAACTTGCAACTCTATATATTATGCACGTATTAAAATAATAAAAGTAAGAAATCAATTATGATTAATAAGACAATAATCAATAAAGTATAAAAAAGTAATCAAGTTTGATCTAGTCAAAAATATGCTAAATCATGCATCAAATAGATAAAGAAGAGAAAAATTGTGTGGAAATATTAGGTAAAGGGAACTAGAAGCGATAGCATAATAAACTGACCGTGCGTTGAGAAGGCAAATAATGACAAAATTAAGAAGTTGTGGCTGCCGCGAGCCTACGACCGGAAAAAAGGAAAAGAAAGAAGGTGTGGTTGGTGTAAAGAGCCCCACGTGCAGTCTTCTTCCACTCTCTCTACTCTCCCCATGGTGAAAGTTGAGGAACTCTTCTTTTAATATCTTTTATTCAATTTTCAAAATTACATCCATTGTATATCCGTTCAAAATCTTGTGAAATTATCGAATGAAGATCGACTATTAATGAAGTCATTTCTACAGATATAATTGTGAATGGGATGACAGTACAATAAGGTAAATTCAATATATGCAATAATGGGCTTCTCATTTCTAACTTACGCATACCTAAAATTGCTCTTATACAAAATCTGGATCAATTTTAAATATTCTAACAACAATTTAAATTTGTCCATATCAACTTGATTGTTGAGAAATTTCTCCATTTAAATTTCAGGCAATTCATGAGAATTCTTGGAATTCTAATAGTGACAACAAATCCATATCAAGTTGATTGTTGGGACTTTTTTTTTTTTTTTTGTAGTAAGGAGGTTACCTGTGTCAAGTGGCAATCTTAACCCTTTGATATTAAAGCTTAAAAGAAGGTCTTATGGTTATTATTACAAAGCTGTTAATATTGATTTAAAGAATTGTATATGGCCCTCTTTGGTAATACTATTGGGAAGGACTAATTCTATTCTTTTATTCCTTAGAACAAAAAAAGAATAAAAATCCGTTTGGTAATTTTTTTTTCTCGAGAACAAAAATCTGTTTTTTTTTTGTTCCCGATAATAGATTTAAACAGAATCAAAAAGTAAAAAAAAAAAAATTGCTTATTGTTCCCGAGAATAATTCCTAAGAATCAAAATTTTTTTTCTTCGCTTTCCTCTTCTTTTCTTTCATTTTCTTCTTCTTCTTCTTCCTTTTGGCCTGTCACTGACCTCGGCCATGGTTGATGATCAGTCGGATGATGGCCGGCAACCTCACCCGAGCGTCATTGGCCCTTGGCAATGTTAAGCTACAATGAGGCTTGTTGGCCCGAGCCTCACCATGGCTGGGTGAGGCCAACCTCACGCCTAGGCAAGGTCGAGCCTCACCGGTGGCTAGGCGAGGTTGCCGAAACTTTGCAAGCCGATTGTTGACCACCACCGATGCCGCCAATCGACCAAAAAGAAGGAGGAAGAAGAAAAGAAAAGGAAAAAGAAAAAAAGAAAAATATAATAATATTACAAAAAAAAATTAAATAAGTCATACCAAACGCATTTTTATTATTGGAATAAAAATTTTGGGCAATTACCAAGCGCCTTATAATACTCAGAAATTGGGAATAGAAAAAAAAATCATTTCTAAGCAAAATTTGTTTCGGGAAATATAATGGTTATTAAACGCCCCCTAAGTGTATATCAATTAAAAGGCTATCAATACTAGAGTTTCTAATTTGGTTGATATAGTCCTAAACTTTTTAATGATTGCTAATGTAGTCCAATTAGCCAATTTTTAGGTTGGAAATCAACGACATTATGATTTAGTCAACACGAACTGTCCTACGCAGCACAATTGGTGGCTGACATGGATCAAACAATGTTGTGTAATTTTTTTTTTTTTCCTTTCCTTTTCTTTCTTTTTGTTTTCCTATTTTACTATTCATCTTCTTCCTTTGTAGGTCGTCGAGGCCTTTGTGAAGGTGAGGACAAGTGAGGGTCGTGGTGCTGCCAACTGTTGCCAAGTAAAATAGGAAAAATAATGAAAAATGAAAAAGAAAATGTAATTGTCAAACGACATCATTTTATCCACGTCAGCTACTCTCGCCATGCTATGTTGGATGGCCAACACTGATTAGATGGCCACGTCATCTTTTTCCAACCTAAATTGATCGGAGGGACTAAATTAAAAAATAATAAGAAGATTTAGGATTATATTGGCCAAATTGAAAAGTTTATAATCGAATCAACAATTATGTAATAAATTTAGGACTTTTTGAACAATTTTCCCTCATGTAATTGGATGATAGCTAGTACCACATCTCGGCTTGTTTTGGGATCAGAAATGAATAAATTTTACTTATGATCTCATCAATAAGTAGTACAAGAACTAGAATGGTTGCAAAAGAAAAAGTATGTAGACGAAGTATGGAGAGCCAAACAAGTAGGATGACTAAAGGTGCAACTTCTACTTACAAATTTGTACATATGGACGCAATTTCCAAAAAGAAGCGCCCAGGGACTAAAATTATAACGAAAGAAAGAATAAGAACCCACATGTGAACCTCCCCGCAACATCGTGAGGACGGTAATGGGAATCGTCCCAATCAGCGATGAATAATGATACCCGGAGAGGAGGAATCGATCCCCTTATGGTGGGTGGATGAGTGGTCCGCGAGGAAAGAAGAAAAGAGAAGTCGAAAAAGAGCAAAAGGAGAGCACCTTCAATTTTATTTTATTTTTTAAATACGATAGGAGTCTCAAATTAGCCTTTTGATGGAAGTTGACCTCTCGAAGGTCTCTCTAATTTCTGACCAAAAAATAACAAAAAGGTCTCTGTAATCGGGATCGTGCCCGGAGCGTCTCTCTCTCCCCCTCTCTCCATCGTACACCTAAACAACAGCACGCGACACCCTGGTTTGGTTTTCCAAAACGACCGAGCAGTAGTAGTTGGCTGGCGCAGGAGGAGGAGAGGTAAGATCGAGAAGGAGGGTCCGAGATTGCGGTGGTGCCCCCTTGACCAGGTGTTTCGGTGTGCTAAAAGAGCAGGGAGCCCCAGCCGCCTCCTCCCCCTCTTCTTCTTCTTCCCTCGTTAGTCCGCGTCCCTTCTTCTCCCTAGTTGATTGTTCTTTTCCCCTTTGAAATCTCTCATTCGATTATCGTCGTGCCATTACTCGAATTTGTTCAAATTCATTTTTAATCCACAGGATCTCTCTTTTCTGCGTTCTCACTTTCTTTTTCTTTTCTTTTTTGGGTTGGAAAAACCTCATAACTTTCATTATGCAATAATCTGAGAAAACAAAGTAATAACTTCAGAACATAGCAGCTCCGAAAGGGGTGGAGGGGATAAGAAACCCAATTCAAAGGATGGCTTTGTTGCGGACCCAAACCCCAACCCTATTACTCTCTCTTTTGCAGTGGGCCATCTAATAACAGGGAATTCTTCATGCGGGCTTGGGCGTCAACGATAATACCTCTTGCGTCCCGGCCCGGTTGATCTGCCGACACGCTTATCTCCTTCACCAGAGTAAAGTGAATCTGTCTCTTTGGTCGATTACTTCCTGTCTCCGCACGCTCCGAACCTCCTTAGGGTTTGTACGGTCGTCGACACAGCCACGAAGGAAAGACTATCAAGGTAATATTTTGGTCTTTGTTCTCTCGACGTTTCAGTCTCCATGTGGTTTTCTCGGAAACTTCAGAAACCCAATCGCCAGAGGAACTCCTGCTTTTTCCTCTTTTGGAATGGTGGTCACCAAGTGCTCGCTTTCTTGATCGGATCAAGAGGTATTATCGTTGACGCCCAAGCCCGCATGAAGAATTCCAGTTATTAGATGGCCCACTGCAAAAGAGAGAGTAATAGGGTTGGGGTTTAGGTCCGCAACAAAGCCCTCCCTTTGAAGTGGGTTTTCTTATCCCCTCGAACCCTTTCGGAGCTGCTATGTTCTGAGGTTATTACTTTGTTTTCTCAGACTATTGCATAATGAAAGTTATGGAGTCTTTCAACCCAAAAAAAAAAGAGGTGAGAACGCAGAAAAGGGAGATTCTGTGGATTGAAAATGAATTTGCACAAATTCGAGATTGGTTGCACATGTACGAACTAATTCGAATGATACTTATCACTAAATTTAAAAAGGGATTTTGATATATTATCTCAAGGACATTAAGATGTAACGAAATTGTTTTGAAATTAGGAAAAAAATTGTAATCTCAATTTCGAATCATGGGAAATTCATGTGATAATGTTATACTCAGAAAATTTAAGATTCGCGAAAATTTATTTATATGCCCGTATGACAAGCGGTATAAGATATTTATGAAATTGAAAAGGGACAGAGATCTTCGACTCCATGTAACATTATTAAGCACCTCGACAAATCTCAACAATTAATGTATCAGTCATAAATTTCATTAGCAGACAGTATTTCTATGGATCAAATTTTGTAACTACGAAAGTACTAACATTTTTCGCGAATTGATGGTTTGGATAGATGAGGCATCAAATGAAGACAACTATAGTGAATTGCTGGGGTGGCCACGATTCGCGCACGAGATTGGGGAGGTGGGGTTTATGGGGTTTCCCCAAGTGGGCCTGCCAAGCTCCTCGTAGATGAGTTCCAGAGACCCGGAATACACTTGCCAACCAAATCCAAAATAAATAAATAAAACAACGATGGTGCGGAGGAGCTCATCCGTGCAAACGGAGTCCAGAGACTCGACTACACCCGCTCGAATAGTTTAACTGATAATAGGTTGGTCTCAATTAGACACAATTTTTTTTTAATCCAAATTAACCTCTGTTAGTTTGAAAAAACAAAATTGGATACTAAGTTTGGTAAGATCTTTCGATTTGTTTTTCCCAGAGGAGTCGTAGTTATCAGGGGAGTAGACTTATCCATATCTACTTAAATCTGATCAACACGGTGTATAAAATTCAATGTTTTGAGTAATAGTTACGGAAAGCCATAAAACTTGTGACGAAAGTACAATTGAGTCCACATAATGGGATGGTCAAATGACAAATGAATGGGTGGATTTGGGACTAAGATTGAGCCCAAGAAAACCTCGTTCAGGCATGCGAATGTAATCAAGCATATAAGTTGTCAAGTAGCAGACTCGATAATAAAGTCGACTCAAGCTCGATCCATCATTAACTTTCCTGCTTTGATTTCAAAGTTAATTGAAATTAAATTAAAGTAAAAGATTCGAGATGAACAAGCTCGATTCGACTACAGTCAACTCATGATAAAATTAAGCTCGGGCTCAATCGACTCAAACATCGTGAATTTGCTAACTCATTAGTGGAAACTCAAGTCGAGCGCGATCCAATATCAACTTTCCTGCTTCGATTGTGGCTCGACTGGCAACTCGAGATAATCTAGTTCCATTTGACTATCATTGACTTATAAATGAACTTAAGCCGGAGCTCGATAAGCTCAAGTATTTTAAAGGGATTTTTTTGTTAAACCGCAAAATACTTCTGAAAATAACAGAAAAGAAGTTAGGGTAGACTCACGGGCTTGTCGAATTGAGAATCGACAAACTTGAGCTCGACTTGATGAGTAATCGAAGTAGCTCGAACTTGACTTGAAATTAGGCAAGTCAAATCCCAATATGTCATTAAAACTATAGGCGTTAGGAAATCATTTTCCTGAATTTTAATTTTGTTAGGAAATATTTTATGTTGACTTATTTTTCTAAGCGAACCAAATATCAGAAAATAAGAGAAATATTTTATACGAAACAAACGAATCTTAAGTGTCTAAACACTCTATAGGAGTTGTTTCAAGTACTTCGTGAGTAATACTAGTGTTCTTTGACATGCAATAATGAAAATTGAATTGTGATGAAACTTTTGACAGCAACTAGAGATTATTGTCTTTCTAGTTTTTTTTTTTTTTGGAATTCGGTTTTTTATTATTTTGCATTCAGTTTGAACTTGTTGATTTCACACGTTAGCATATAATGTAATTTTATACTGCGGAAAATACAAAACATAAGATCTTTGATCTTCATGATTTTTACGATAAGAGGGATGAAGACATACATTTTATCCATAGCAAAACCTTCAAAGTAGTTGTCGCAGAAAAATTGAAGAGATGAAGAAATTCAATTTCTCTCTCTTAACCCACTTTTCCTCAACGTATTATGTCTGATGATGGATAAAATACAACGTTCTTTTCACATCTCGCATCGTGAGTGGAGAGAGGACTAGATTCTATTTTTATAGGCCGTCACCAATTGCCTTCTATCAAAGCACATGCCTTTTCATAAGAACCGTAACTTCTTCATGAGGATTGCACCATTTCATTTCATGAGAATTACAACTTCTCATAGCCAATACATTTTAGCTCTTAAAGACTTATTAAACCATGGTCCATAATTAATAAAATCATGTGGCCCACAATAATTCTTACATTCTCCCTCTTGGCCCATATGGCCTTCTTTTCATGGTTTAATAAAGAATATAATGGGCACAATAATATAATGCTAAAATTTTCCTTAAATTGGCTATCACATAATAATCACAATTAAGTAAAAAAAACTAATACGAGTCATGGCGATTGTATGTCATTAATCCGCATAATCCCTCCCATGTAACATAATATAGACCGCTACTTAACATGATCCATAAATGAGAAGTATAGAAATGGTCCAACTATAATGTCTCAGTTAGAGACTATCATGTTTAACATTCATCTATTTCCATAATATATACTAAATAAAAAATAGGAAAAATTAGAAACACATAAATAAGCTCAAAGTGTCAAATACATATACTTAATGCAATTATAATACAATCATTAATGACGTCCAATAATGCCAATCCTTTCAACATGTTCATTAAATGTTTTGGGCTGTAGTTCTTTGTTAAAGGGATTTGCTATCATAAGGTTGGTACTAATGTGCTTAATTAACACTCTTTGTTTCCGAACTTCTTCTTTAACAAACAAGTATTTAGTAGCCTGGCAATACTGTCGATAATCACAAGCTCTGAAACAAAGTTCCACAACCATAATTCATTAATAGTCGCCTCAAAACATGCCACAATCTCAACCTTCATAGTGGATGCATCAATATTTGACTATTTCGCACTTTTCCATGATGTTGTCCCTCCAGCCAGAAGAAACAGGTAACCAAATGTTGATTTTCTTGTATCGACACATCTGACTAAGTCTGAATCTGTATATCTAATCACCTTAAGATGAACGGATCTTTTATAAGTGAGCATAAAATTATCCAATTCATGATCACTTTGATACTTGCCTAGCATTCCGACAATAAAACTAATGTTTGGTCCGGTGCAAGTTTAAGCATATATTAAGCTCCCAACAACAAATGCATAAGGAATACTTTTCATTCGTTCTCGTTCTAATTCACTTTTCGAACATTGTATAAGGTTAAATTTGTCTCCTTTTTTGATATGGAACTACTCCTGCTAAACATTTATCCATATTGAATCTCTCTAAAATTTTCTCAATGTAGGCTTTCCAAAACAATCCTCGCAGTCCTTGTGATCTATCACGTAATATTTCTATTCCTATCACATACGTTGCCTCTCCAATATCCTTCATTTCAAAATTCTTAAAGAGAAACTTCTTGATTTCATGTGACAAATCAAGATCATTAGTAGTAAGCAAAATATCATCAACTTATAAAACTAGAAAAATAAACTTACTCCCATTGACCTTCATATATATACATACGTATGTACACCAACCAATAGTGTTTTTCTTAAACTCTAATGAAGTTATGGTATCATTAAACTTATGATACCATTGTCAGGAAACTTTTTTAAGTCTATATATTGATTTCTTTAATTTATACATCATGGGTTCCTTTTCTTTAATTGAAAAGCTCTTGCGTTGGTCCATATAAACCTCTTCTTCTAAATTCCAATTAACTAATGCAGTTTTGACATCCATTTAGTATAACTCTAAATCATAATGAGCTATCAAAGTCATAATGATTCTAAGTAAGTCTTTTTTGGAGATCGATGAAAATATCTCATTATAGTCAATGCCATCTTTGTAAGCAATTTATATTGTTTGATATTGCCTTTTGAGTCACGTTTGTTTTAAAAAACCCATTTACATCCAACTTTTTTACATTGATTAGGCAATTCAACACGGTCCCAGAGTTGGTTTTGATGCATAGATTTTAACTCTTCTTTCATGGCATTAAACCATTCATTAGAATCTTCATATTTCATAGCTTAAGAAAATAAACCCGGATCATTTCTAATTCCTAAGTCAATTTCTAACTCTTGTGGATAAACTACAAAATCATTGGAAATAGCCTATCTCCTTTCTTGTTGAGATCTTCTTAATACTTTTTCTTGTGGTTCAACTACTATAAGTTTAATGTTGACATCTTTATTATGGAGTGTTTGATTATTCATTTATTGTTCTTGATTACTATTGGGTTGAACTATAACATCAGGAACAACAACGTTAAAAGTCTTGGGTATCGGAACTTCCACCCTTACTTCTCCAATATAAGCATTACGCACTCTTTCACTACCACTTATGTTGCCACCAAGTATTTCTAAATTCAACAATTCCCGTACTATGATTAAAACAATAAAATCTATACTCTTTGGATTTCTCTACATAACCAATGAAGTAACTATTGGTCGCTCTTAAATTCAATTTCTTTTTACATGGATTATAAATTCTTACTTTTGCAGGACAACCCCAACATGCAGGTATCATAAAATAGGTTTCATTCTTTTCCATAATTTAAAGGGAGTCTTTAAAACTACCTTACTAGGAACTATATTTAATAAATACATAGAAGTCTGTAATGCATACATCTATAAAGATAAGGATAAATATGAATAACTTATCATAATCCTAACTATTTACATTAAAGTACAATTATGCCTTTTTGCTACACAATTTTCTTGTGATGTACTCGGCATCATATATTGAGCATATATGCCGTGTCTTTCAAGGAATTTAGCAAATGGACACATATATTGTCTCAATTCATCATATTTTCCATAATATTTACCACATTCATCCGACCTTACTATTTTCACTTATTTATCTAATTGTCTCTCAACCTCTTTAATATACATCTCAAATACATTCACTAATTGAGATTTATCATGTAATAGATAAATGCAACAATACCATGAAAAATCATTAATAATGGTGATAAATAGATTTTTCTACCAAAAGATGGAACATCAAAAGAACCACAAATATCAATATATATATATGATTTCAAGAAATTCCGTGCTCCTTGTAGCACCTTTGTTAGTGTGTTTTGTTTGTTTGCTAAATATGATCAATATACATCCAAGATCAGTAAAATCCAAGTTTGAAATAATTTTGTTCTTCACTAATCTTTACATTCTTTCCTTAGATATATGACCCAAAGGTTTATGCCACAAGTAAGCAAAATTCTCATATACTAAACCTCGTTTAGTGCCAACATGATGATGTAAGGTCTCAATAAAAGTATTATCAAGTTTAAACTTGTAGATACCATCACATAAAGTTCTAGTTTCGATAAGATTCTCATTCTTAAACAAACTAAAAAATCAATAACCAAACTTATAAGAAAATCTCGTTACATCAAGTCTTGACAAATAAACTAAATTGTGAGAAAATGTAGATACATAAAGGATTCGAAACAAATCTAAATAATGCCATGTATCTAAGTGTCAATGCCTTCAACTTAGATACATGTGGTTTTAAGAGCATTTTTCTTTTATTATTGCATTTATATTGGACCAGTGATGGATTGATTTGACTTGATGGTTTCGAACTTTAATTTAGCGAGTTGGACTAAGCTGGTGGTGAGAATGAATTGACCCAAGCCTGTTATTCTCTTATGGCCAATAATCGACTCAAAAGGAATGACAAATTGGAAGATATATATATTTCAAAAAAGATTTATTTTATTCTTCCAATATTCGGTGAATTTTTTGTATATTCATGCAATATATACACTAAACGATATATTTCTTGGCAGGGGGAGGTTTCGAGGGAAATATGGAGCAATTAAAAAAGGATCTTGTATGCAGAGGTGCATATTCATGGTAATATCCGGTCAATCAAAAGAAAGAAGAAGAAGAAAGAAATAGCTAATCGGCAGAATATTTCAGTATGAGCATAATCCTTCGAGTATTTGCGGCGGCCGATTTTTGTGTTTGTAGGAAAAAAAAGGAAATGCAAGTGGCAGAAGGATTTCAAGGAAAAGAAAGAACGTAGCTTGGGCCCAAAAGGAAAATATATTTCAAAAAGAAATATATTTGTATGGTTAAAGGTACAAGTTCAAAGAAAAAAATAAAAAGAATAAAAAGAATATATTTCAATGCATCGACAATAGGAAAGTAGATCATCTTATTGGGGACCCCACGTGGTCTTGCATTTACAAGGAAGAGTCCTCACGCAAGAACTTGGGGGGAGGGCTAGAGGAGGTAAGACTAAAAGAAAGACCTCTCTTTTGTTTCTGAGTCAACAGGTCAACAAAAGGTGAGGTCTTCTCTGATAAGGTGCGGAGAGAGGATGTGAAAGAGAGAAAAGTTAAAGAAGGGGAGTTGTCTTCTTCCAGTGGGGGTCTTCGAGCGTCAAGCTCAATGTCTGTAACTCTGCCGTCCGCAGTTGCCAATCCGTCGTCAACCGCCGCCTGCTACTGTCCCGACTGTCGCCATTGCTGCCACCTTTAGTGCCGTCGTACTTGCTCCCATCGCCGACGCCTGCAACCTGCCACGGCCTCCCTTCTTCCGGCGAACTCCGCCTGTCACCATGCCTTCGCTCGACGTCCACCGCCCGCGTCTACCGTTCCTCTATCAATTGCCGTTGCTGCTCGACCAAGCCTACACCTTTGCCACCGCTGTTGTTGCCGACCTACTTGACGCCACGCCACAACGTTCTCGCGACGATGTCGTACCTCCCTGTTGAGCTGCAGGTTCCTTTAGCAGCGAAGCATCCAGTTTGGTGTGTTTCAGCTTGTGATCCATCCAACAACAAAGTTGTGGTACCATCCTCCATTGTTAACCGTTACCTGCTAAATCGCGAGTCTCCGCACCTAGCCACGCCGATTCCTGGGTTCCTTGGTGTGCTCAACATCACAAGAACTTACTTTGCTAGACTTTGCTTAGCCTTGTGGAGTCTAAACAATCCCTCCAGCATTGTTGGGTTCACGTCAATATTGGTGGCATTCTAGTTTCAGTAGTCCCCCTTGCTGAGCTACCTGAAGGCCTGTCCGCTGATCGTACCGAGAGCCCCCATTGAACTCACTCCTTGCCGTCGCATCCCGTTTTGGAATCAAATAATCCAAACAAGGTCATTTTCTTTAATCAAATTTCATCTCGATATTATTGCCTAAATTGAAATATTTGATGTTAATAGTGATTTCATTGAGACTTTAAGCATTATCCAATAGGATATTATTGGCAAAAAATCATTATAATTACTATTTGATTCGTAAGACTTGATTACTTTTTTAATTATTTTAATTTTTTGCGCATCGATGATGTTTTAACTTTAAAATCGTTATAATTATTAATTTACTCCATGAAACTTCAGATCAATTTTTCAATTATATTGATTTTTTCTTGCATGGTGTATTGTTTAGGATTAGAATAATTGTTAATTTAATCCGCAAGACAATTGATTATTTTTTTCAATAATTTTAACCCTTTACTTGAATTCTCGACAAATATCTTGAATAGGTTTGATATAATGCTTATACTTGGAAATTGCTTATTTTGGAAAACACCTGAAAAAATCAAATTGCCTATTAGATAGGATAGTTTCCTAAATTAGGATTGCATGTTAGAATATATAGGATTTCTAGATAACATTGTCTAGTTTGAATAGGATTGCATGTTTAGATAATTTTAGAATAGATTCGAATGGATTATAGATAGCATTTTCTTTCATAAATATGGTACTAGATAATGCTTGCATGTTTAGAAAATGTTGCTTTTTAAAATATTTTTCTAAAATAGGATAAGATTTAGGTCAAATTAATCCCTAAATTAGATTAGATAACTATTCATTTTAGATAGTTTAATTAGGGATTTTATTAATTTAAAATTTTATAATAAAAATACAAAAACAACTCATGCATGTCATATAAGTTTTAATTTCAAGACAAGAGAACCCAAAAAAAAATTGCTTTGGTGTGCTTAGTTCTTTTGATGCAATTTATTCGATTCATTAAGTGTTTAATAATGGTTGTGCACCCGCATGGCAACTCCATTGCAGATTTAGACTAAAACCAATCTAGACTGCCTGCAAAGATATTTTGAAAATAAAAAGAATGATACCGAAATGGTATTAGAGAAATCTACTATAATTAAGTCCCCATACCCAAATTCTCCAATTCGTAAGAGGAAAATAATTCTTCCATTATTTTACTTTTTTATCTAATCGACCTACTATAAATTGATTAGTAGTGACTCATAGATAAAATTCATTTGCATGTTAAAAACTTGAATCTAAGTCGTGGATTGGTATGGGCTTAGAAGTGCCCAAGTTAAGTATACGTTTAGTAGTCCATTAGCCAAACCCTAAGTGGTGTATCCAAGGTTAGGTCGCGACATTGAGCTTTGTTTCTATTCCCCGTGATCACATAATTTTCATTTAACTTTATGGTTTAGATCGTAAGAAATCCTTACATTGTATTTGACACGCTAATGGCTGCACCAGAATCAATCCACTAAGTATTATGAGGAACTTCAATAAAGCTTGATTCAAAACATACTAAGTCACAAGGCTTACCTTTCTTTTCGAACCATGCTTTAAACAATCTTTCTTCAAGTAGCTAACATCATTACAAAAGTGACACGTAATAAGATTGTGTTCCTTCTTGTGGATTTGAAAAGCCTTAGAAGATTTATTCATGATGTGTAATCATTCCTTATTGCTCCTTCCACATTTCCTTTTGGAATTCTTTTAAGTTTCTTGATAACTTAGGAGATGAATAAAATGAGTTTTTTAATTCTTTATCCTTATTTCGTCTTGAACAAGCATACTGTCCAATTTATTTACATTCTACTAATCCTTTATAGTTGTAATTCATCTAAAATGACCCATATTGTTCATGAGGCAAGATATTAAGTATAAACTGTACTCAAAAGTACTCATCCACGTTCATTCCCAAGGTCCTTAACTTTGTTACTAAATTCGTCATCTCAAGAATATACTCATGCATAGTATGCGAACCATCATACTTTATGGTGGTCAAAGTATCCATTAATATACTAGCAAGTGACTTATCAACGGTCTGAAAATAATCTTCCACAAATTTCATAAATTCCTTAAAACTATCAGTCTTAGGAAGAGTAGTATTTAAGTTATTTGCAACTGTCATTTGAATGAATACCAAACTTAGTCCGTTCGATCTTTCCCAAGCTTTATGAAAAGTCTTCTTATCATCGCGACTCTCATGAGTAATAGCAGTTGGTTTCTCAACTTGAGGTGCCAAATCAAGATCTAAGACACTAAGTGAAACTAGATTTGTTCACTCAAATCAGAGAAATCCATTCCTTTGAACAAAAAACAGATGAAGCGTGCAAATGAAGTGAAATGGGTACGAATACTGAAAATATGTAAGAAAATAGTTATACATTAATGCTTTGGGCAATCCTATGATATACTTACTTACATTAAACCATAATTATACGAATAACTTTAATTTTGTAATTATAAATATATCTCATTAAAATTTATTTGCTATCTTTGAATATACAAACAAATTTAACAAGAAATATTAATTACCAACTATTATGTCCATGAATTATAAGAAATTGATTAATCTTTGGGTTAATCTCTAAGTTTTTATAATAAATGAACTTCAATATACCCATGACATCAATAATGATATTAACATATCAATTTCAATCATAGCATCAATTAATTATAGGTAATTGAATAAAATAATTCCAAAATAAAAAATTCAAAATACCTAGAGATTTGACCACTTTGGTGACTAACAAATAATTCTTAATTGAATTTTTAATGTTGTAAAACATATACATTCACCAAATTGCACCCAAAGGCAAAACCGTAATTAGAGCATAAGGGTAAAGCTGTAAAATAATAATTCCAGAGGGGCAAAACTGTAAATTAAACATCTAGGGGCAAAATGGTAAATAATTGGCAAGGACAAAATCATAGTTATCCAGCAAATAGGGGCAAAAAGTAAATAACCATATGGAGAGCAGAACCAGAATTGTGCAGCACGGAGAAGGGCATCAACGTAAATAGGTGCAGAGGGTAGAATCGTAATTAAACCCGCTAAGGGGCAAAATGGTGAATAATAGGTGGAGGTTAGCAGGTAAAAACATAATGGGACTCCATAGGCGCATGAACGCGCCTCACCCCTGCACACACCTACACTGCAGTGTGCACGCGAGGCGCGTGGCATGTGGATTCCACGCATTCGATCGTCCAGCGTGAGCAAGGGGCGCGTGGGGGCGCGTGGATTCCACGCGCCGTCATCCTCTTCGTCAATTTTCTTCACTTTTCGCCCTGTTTCCGCCTTTTTCCTTTCATTATTCGGGTTTCCTCCGACCACCCTTTCGAAAACAATTCAACAACAGCAAATAACAAGAAAAAGACTACCGTTATTCGATGAATCTTCATTCGTAAACCATAAGATTTCAATAAGCCAAAAAAAATCATGAGATATTAAACCACGCTTTATATCAACTGTAGGCATATAACATAATTTTATAACACGGAAAATACAAAACACAAAATCTTTAATCTTCATGATTTTCACAATAAGAGGGATAAAGACATATATTTATTCATAGTGAAATTTTTAAAATATTTGTTATGAAAAAGCCGAATAGATGAAGAAATCCAATTTCTCGTTTAACCCAAACCCACTTTTCCTAAACGTAATTTACTTGATAGAGGATAAAATACAATATTCTTTTCACGTCTCACATCGTGAGTGAAGAGAGGACCAAACTCTACTTTCATAAGGCTGTCAATAGGTGATTTTCATCAAAACACATTCTACCTTCATGCCTTTTCATAAGAACCATAACTTGCTCATAAAGATTGCACCTTTTTATATCACAAGGATTACAAATTCTCGTAGGCAATATGTTTTAGCTCTTAAATATTCATTGAACAATAATTAATAAAATCATGTGAGCCACGATAATTCTTACATCACATGCTCACTTTTTTTTTTTTTTTTTTATCAAAGCTTACTTAGTTGAGTTGAACACTTTTGGATCTTAGAAACTCATTAAATCTGTACATTGATTTTAGTCGAATGGGTACATAGAGGCGAAAGCAAGCGAGCTAAAATAAGGGAAAGTATCAAATTATACTTAATCCTTCAAGAATCTAACATTCGAGTTATGGATCATTGTAGATGCAATTCGTATTTTTTTGGGATCATCGTAGCCACGTTCGAACAATATAGAGGTAGGCATAAGATTCTCACGATGTTGGAAAAAAGCCGAGGGATTAGTTTGACAGAACTATAGGAGAATTTGCAAATTTTCTCTCCTAATTACATGTGTCGGCAAGAGGCGCTGCTTTTAGAGATCACCGGCTGACGGTTGACCGCAGGAGAGAGCGGTGAAGACGTCTGATCTGAGCGACCAGAAACGCAAAGCTTCAACCGTGTCAACCGACACGTGTGCAAAGCGACATGGAAAGAAACTCTCTAGAGCAAAAGAGGTGCGCCCACTCCGCGGTGCCCCTCGCGTGAGTGTCGCATGCGATTCTCTCGCTTGCTCCTTTGGTGGTCCCACCTCTCAAGAGGCAAAGACGGAACACTTCAATCCGTCTCTCGTGGAATTCATTTACCAATTATGGTCGATTTGTTTCGTGAGATATTTGTTAAAATAATAGTTCAAATTCTTTATAGACAAAAAAATTCCAAATAAAAATTTCAAATGCCATCATTTTCTCAAATAAAGGTTTAAAGTAGACAATATCTTAAATAAGAGCCCGAAATATCTCCATTTTTTCAAATAAGAGTCTAAAGTTGACCTTATTTCTAATAAGAGCCTAAACTCACCATTTGATGAAGGGTAATTTCATCTTTTACTTTTAATTTTCCTTTTTTCTGTGTTTTCTTTCCATAGAAAAAATGAGGAAAATTAAAACTTAAAAAGTAAAAATAAAAAGATAAAAGAATACACATGAGAGGGACAACTCCCTCTTGCCTGTGTTGGCTGCCCCATCGCTGGTGCGCTGGTGGCAATGGCCGATGGGGTCTTCGGTGTGCCGACCATCGCCATTGCCCCACTGGCAATGGGGCGTCGGCCATGTAACGCCCTACAACGCTCTAATACAATAACCATTATATAAATTGAAGACATTGGCGGGTGAAGATGATCTTCTTACTAGCATTCTTTGGGTTTGTAGTGTTCCCTCACTATAGGAAAGCCGTTAGTCCCTCAACAGTATGGGTAGTTCGAGAGGTGTGTATAGGGAAGGGTTTTGTTAACACCGCTTTAACTGAAACCTTCCTTTCCCTCACCCATTTTAAGGAAAACAAGGAAATGACTTTCCATGTCTCTCCGAGTTTTTGCAAATTTGGTTCATTTCTGACATTAGGGGGTTACCAACTTAATGGCGATACCTTCAGATTGCTTTATATATCCTGAGTTTTCAAGATGATAATAGAAGAAAGAGAGAGTCACTTGAGAAAATAGGTTGTAAGGGAGATAAAGATGGTTTTTGCTTTTGTTTTGATGTTATATATACACCAATACTGTTGAGGGAGGATAATTTCTTTAGCTAATAAAATATTAGGTTTCCTTCTTTTTCCTTTGAAGTTGCCCCCTCTCTATAGTGCTGTATCTGAAGGGAGCTCCCCCTCTCCCTCTCTATCTCCATCTTCCCTCTTTTGAAGCTTTCTGTCTTTCTTTTCTCTCTCTATATGTTCAGGGAGTTTGTGAGTGGATGAATTTCTGCAGCTGATTTTGGATGAACATGAAGACCAGTTCGGCCATTTGTCCAGCCCACAACCATTGAGGAGAATGTTCATAACGTAATTCCACAGTCTATCTGAGATTAGGCCGCTCTCCTTTCCCGATTAAGATTTAGGTCAAGTTTTGACAATTTTACACTCCCGAACTAGATCTAAATATAGATTTGAGAATTGCTTACAAATATTTGATTTGTGTTTTTTCAACATTTTGATGCCAGTATCTCTACACAGTGATGGTAATGAGGACATTAAACCTAGATGAGTGCCACAAACCGTTATAAATGAAGTGAGAGATCTCACGTGTGCTCATCATTAAATTTGGTGAACAACTATCGATCATTTACGGTGTCAGATATGTTCTTGAAGAATGAGAGTGTGTTTCTAGTTACAAACTATACTTTGTTATTTGCATTCTGGCTTTTTATCTAATTTGTAGTTATTTGGGATTTATTAGGCTTGAAAGCCTTCTATGTCCCTCTTGAGTATTATTTTGATGTATGAATGGTATCTTTCTTTTAATAAAATAGAAAAAGAAAAAGAGTAACGACACGTAAAATGGTAATCAAGTCTTTGAACTTAGTAACTATTGAAATGCCTTGTTTACTCAAGAAAAGTTATGCCAACTCAATTAAAAATAAGGTCAACAAAACATCTTTTTTCTCTTCTTATTATAATGGCCATTGCTAAGCCGTCGTTATGGACGAGCCTTTCCTGTTCTCGAAGAAGAGAGAGACCAAGAAAAGCCTCACGATTCATCCTCACTTTTTTCCTTTTTTCTGTTTTTGGTTTTCAAGTTGCATTGTCTGGAGCATGCCCCACGCAACTTCAAGATTAGCCTTCGAATTTGGGCTCGGTCAAACTTTTAGATCTAGAGACCATGCATGCGGCCGTGGCTCCGGACGTGGAACTCATGGCTGCAAGCTCCAGATTTGATGCCATGACCGCGAGCAATGAGGGCTCGTTCGGCGCCGTCGGCCAGATCTCAAGAGCTGACCAAAAAGACGTTTGAAAATGGCGTTGATGGCCACTTCTACTCATCCGAACCCGTCTTCCTGGATATAATAATATTAAATATTAAAAATATATTAAAAATTCAAATTCTAATTAAACTTTTAAAAAATTCAAAATTTCAAAACTTTTTTAAAAAATTCGAAAAATGCTAAAAATTCAAAAGTTTTCACAAAATTCAGGAAAATGTTGAAAAAATTCAACAATATCCAGAAAATTCAGAAATTCATAAAAAATTAAAAATCATAATTCTTAAATATTTAGAAAATCCAAAAAAATATTTAAAATGATAAAAAAAATTTGAAAAATTCAAAAATCCATAGAAAATGGGAAAGTTCCAAAAAAAATTTAAAATTCCTCGAAAAGCTTAAAATTAGTCTTTCTGGTAATTTTGTCCTAAAAAGTGGAAGACTTTCAATCTAGAATCATGCTCAAAGTTGACCAAGCCCTTTAGGCTCTATGTTAGGGATTGTCCTCAGAGACAAATGTCATTGGTTACGCACTTTCGATGTGATCATTATGGCGTCCCTTTGGCCTAATTAGGATTGGCATTTATCTCTTAATGTTAGATGCTTGTTCCCCTTGCATTTTATTTAATGCTTCTCGTTGTTGATTGTTATTTTAATGATTACGCAACTGCCTGGTCACCTCATATATTTGTGGATAGGTCTAAAATTAATTTAGACTACCTGACAAAAATCTTTTAAAATGAACAAGATTAGATACTAAAAGGGCATAATTGTTTAATTAGTGTAATCAAATTCCCAACCTTAGACTCTTTAATTGCGTAGAAAGTAAGGTACATTTCAATACCTCACGTGATTTCTAGCTAACCCAAATAGGTTAGTGGTGACTCCTCATTAGAAAATTTTCATGAACACTCCAATGTCGTGCGAGACATGAGCTTGGGAGAGCCCGCGCCTAATCATAGGTTGTAGGGCTGTGTTTTGGGCAATAACCTTAAACTTCTATTCTCTCCCTCGGGGGTAGGTTGTGACAGCCGGCTACATTGGTAATAGGACACTTCATATGGGTAAAATTGACTTATAGAATCCAATATTTTCAAAATGCGAAGGATCTATTTGATATATAATGTGCATGGCATAGTTTTAATTGACATTTGTATGTCATGTGGAGAACACTACATGCAATAGATTCTTACTAGTGAGATAAGGTAAAAAAAAAAAATCAATTTATTTTCAACAAAGAAAACAATAACTAATTGCCATGTCACGAGTGTGGTAAAAAATATTATCATTTCTCCAAATTTCCAAATTCGTTCCAATTTTATTCTCATTAATGTCCATGATGGGTGGATTCACCAAAAAAAATAAAAAATAAAATGAAGTTCATCAATTGCTTCTACGTGGATATTGCTAGTAAAATTTATGTTTGACATGTTGACCCGATGAACTTACAATATATAATATGGGACGAGTAATTGAACTTTCATGTTTTGGATAATTCAACCGGTTAAATACATTTGATTTACGATATAGGAAAAACTAAATTAGAGTTTTTCAAAGGGTTATTTTAATTTAATTTTATTAGTTTTTCAAGGGCCCCAGAAATTTATGAAAAAATAACTCATGTAAACCCATATGAGATGACATACTCCATGCCTTAACTTTTCTTATAGCCTAGAGGGATGGATATGGAGACTTAGTTACTTAAAGACCAACAACATCCTACAAGTCTCATAAATCAATTAAGTTCAAACATTTGGCTTGTGCAAGTGACCCTTAAGTAGAATTATTTGTTTGCAATTCTAAGACTTATTTTTGAAATATCTCAATGATTTATTTATTTTTGAGATATTGAATCATAAATACAGCTTTGTATCTATATATGTGGTTTCCATGCACATACGGACTTAATTATAGCTTTCCCCCCAGGGTAAAAGAGTATTAGTGAGTAATTCGATTACAAAATAGCATCTCAATCATACATAAAGTATGGACACAACATGTAATAATAAACTAAGGTGTAACACCATTAGATAACACAGAGGTTAAGTTAGTCAAAAAAAGTTTCAAAAAAAGGGCGAATACTGCAGGGAGAACGCGCTCCAATGACCATATAGTCGACGAGTTTAAACCTTCTCCTGGGTGGATCAAGGACGGAAATTGCCATAATTTCCTTGTTGATCTTCTTGGTATGGAAACTATATAATGATTTCTCTAACCCTTTTTTATGTAGTGAAACACCATATTTATATACGTAAGAGTTCGTTCTCAGCAAAGTGACAACTATTCCCGCTAATCTTCTTAGAACTTTTTGCAGTGATTTATTCAGGGATTGTCATAATTATTTTTTCTCTTCCTTCCGACAAAAAAAGTGAAAAAAGAGAAAGAAAAAAAAAAAAAAAAAAAAGGAGATCACGAAGTTCAAGTTCTAATAAGTCTCCCATAACTAATTAATGTAGAAGAAGAGTTTGAGATATTGCATCTAAAATGATTCTCTTAAGGTGTTAGAATTCCCTCGAAGCCCACCCTGATGATGGGTTTTGATCTAATTTTTCCTTATTCCAAGATAGAAGAAATCAAGATTCAGACCGATAGCACCAATCTCGTAAGAGTCAGCGGAGAGAAACTGACGAAAGACAACAAGTACATTTACATCGAAGAAACCTTCAAAGTTCCAGAAGACTCGGACATCCAGAAGAAGGTGGAAGACTTGAAGATGGACTTATCACCGTGACAGCGCCTAAGCAAGCTACAACCGTGGTGGAGAAGGAAGAGACCGAACACCATGAACAAGACTAGAACAAAGAAAACCACGACGAAGCCCCCAAGCCACCTGAGAGCGAAAGAGGGAGAAAATCTAGCAGAAAATGTTGCTACCGTGACGAGATCATCAAGAAATGGGGAAGAGAGAAGCATCTTTAGGAGCGTAGTGAAGATGCTTAACAGGAACAGCGGGATTCATCAGTTCCTTTTTAGGATTCTCTCGGGTCTGGGTATCAAGTAAATTCAATTTGGGGGGACATGAAAAAGCACTCGAATGATTTAAGGCCCATTCGGTAATACTCTTGAGAACAACTAATTCTGTTCTTTTGTTCTCGAAAGCAAAAAAAAGAATAAAAATTCATTTGATAAATTATTTATTCTCCAGAACAAAAATCCATTTTTTCTTCAAAAATAGATTTGAAACAGAATTAAGTAGAAAAAAAATTATTTATTATTCTCGGGAATAATTCCTAAAAATCAAATCTATTTTTTTTCTTCTCCCTTCTTTTTTCTCCTCTTTCCTCTTCTTCCCTTTTCCTTTTCTTTTTCTTCCTTTTGGTTGGCCCTTTTGGTCGGCTGCCGGCCTCGACCATGGCCAATGACTAGCTAGACGAGAGCCGGCTATGCCGAGCCACGGCGAGGCTCGGCCTCACTCAAATCTGGCAAGATCGAGCCTCACGGTGGCCAGGCAAGCCTCCGGCGAGCTTGCCGTACCTTGCCCAGCCGATCGTAGGCCACCAAGAAGGAAGAAGAAGAGAAAAGGAAAAAGAAAAATATAAAAAATATAAAAAAAAATTAAAAGAAACAAAAAAATTTAAAAATCCTACTAAACACATTTTTATCTCGGAATTAAAAATTTTAAACAATTACTAAACGCTTTTAAAAACTCGGAATTTTTTTTTTATGACCCTGGAACCACCGTACAGTCGGCAGCCGGCGGCGCAAACCAGGAGGAGCACTAGCGCGGGGACCCACCTCCCATGGTACTCCACTTTAGTCACGCAATGGGGGCGCGGAGGTTTGAACTCCTCCCCTCCCGAATGAGGGGGTAGGGCGCAAACCAGCACATCCACCGCAGGGTGGGTTAAAAAAAAAAAAAAACTCAGAAATTATTCCTGAACACAAAATCAGAAAAAATCATTTCTAAACAAAAATTATTCTTGAAAACAAAATGATTACCAAATGCGCCCTTAATCTCTTAATCTCCAGCCATCATGTCTCAGATCTAGTCAAAATAAGAGCATCTTCAAAATCAACAAAAAATGACATTCATTCTGTTGCCTAGTTTATTGTAACTTTCAGTGGCAAATTAGATCTTAGGTTGCAGAAGGGCGACAACAAGTCCATCCAGTCTAATCTTCCCCGGCCAAGATTTCAGAAGAAGGAACCTCTAGAAAGCAAATGCACTCGGTGAACAAAGAAGATTACGACAGTTGGGAAGCGGAAGCACGATCATAGCATAGGATATAATTACGAATATAAATTGAGTCATTCATATCTTTTCATATGCATAAGACGCACTCAAGACACAATGTAAACCACCGTGTTAAGACTCTTCAGGGAAAAATTTCTTCCTCGCGAGTGATGAAGACTCTTCAGGGAAATATTTCATCCTTGAATCTTCAGGGAAATATTTCATCCTTGAATCTTCGGGGAAATATTTCATCCTTGAATCTTCCGGGAAATATTTCATCCTTGAATCTTCCGGGAAATATTTCATCCTTGAATCTTCTGGGAAATATTTCATCCTTGAATCTTCTGGGAAATATTTCAACCTTGAATCTTCAGGGAAATATTTCATCCTTGACTCTTCAGGGAAATATTTCTTCCTTGACTCTTCAGGGAAAAATTTCTTCCTCGCAAGTGATGAAGGAACGGCAGACATAGTGTTCTCTGAGAAGCCAAGCACACTAACCAGCCCAGAAAGGTACTTGAACTCAGCATCACCTTCAGCTCTCATGATTTGCCGAAACATTTCCCCTTCAGCCTTCATGTTTGCTGAAACCCTCGGTCCAAAACGAAAAACCAAACTTGCAGTTAACTCAAATATGATGCAGATCAAAATACACTTTTACATGTGGTGGTGTATCTACTATGAGTTCAAATTTAAATCTTTGATATATAACCTCTTAGAGCTGCAAATGACATGATGTCCAGTATCACTAACAATTTCAAAATTTCACAATGTTGAAAAATTATCTAGAATCAACTGGCAATTGAAATTTGAAGGTTACCAGCATATTCTTCATTCATAGCCAGCTTAACAAGCCCATCCAGTTCAATGCCAACGATCAATGTTTTCACAATCTCGTACCCGTAGTCAGACATAGCCTGCAAAATTTAGGGAACTACAGCTCAGATTATCTCTCATAATAATATATAGAAGTCTAGAGTGGACAACCTTTCCGAGTACCTTGACCAAAAAAAAAAAAAAAGACACCTTTCCGAGTTCATCTTTAACAGCTTTGTCAATTTCGTTCTTCCGCTCATAAGCGTCACCCAAGTTTAGTTTTGCAACACCAGCTCGAATCACTGGAATGATTGAAACAACAGAATCAGGGATGCAATATTTGTTGCTTACTCAAAGTGTTAATTGAAGGACTAAAGTGTGTCACTTGCACACGAAAATCGTACAAATTTGTTCCAGTATTATATTTGTACTGATGCAGTGAAATTCATTTGGCATATACCATGGATCACATTGGTCTGGATCCTACTCCTCACGTCGCTAAGCTTGTAAAAGGCATCATATGCTTTGTCTGTAAGGACTCGATATTGCACAGATGCAACAACATTGACAAACACATTGTCCTGTGAGAAAAATATCTCGTCAAGTCTTTACCTATTCAAGCATTTACTAGTCAATTGGTAACAAGTGACAAGCTGCCATACCACAAAACTGAAACGAGAAAGGAAATTGACAAATTCATCAACATTCACAAATTATTTGAAATACATCAATAGACCCGCACTAGCACTTCTCAATAAACCCACAAAAGCTAGTTTAATTGAGAAAATGTAGTTCTCATGATTATTTGAGCACAGGATGTTCAAACAGTGATGTGCTGATTTAAACCTTTTTTGTTTCCTACTAAGATGACTACTGGTGCATTTGTGTAGTATAGCGAAATCCTCTAAAATATAATCTAAATGTCGATAGAAATTTGCAGAAAACTTTGCAAGCAAATCCACGTGATTGAACAAACCTTGGTCCTGGCTTTACAATTCACATCCAACTGCTGCAATCGGAGTGAGAGATTGCCAGCTCGCTGATATCCAAGAATCCAAGGAAGAAAATGGCACCCAGGTTCCAGTACTTCTTCAAACTTGCCAAATCTCTCCTTAATAGCTACTGTGGACTGGTCAACTTGAATGCAACAGAACAGGTTACCCATCTTATATGTCTTTCAACTGGATCCTTGAAAGAAGAAAAACACAACATTACTTCTATGTCCTGACTCCTGTGAGTGCAGGAACGCAAAATATCCAATGCCAAGCAGAACATAAAAAGAATTTGAAACAGGAAAAAGCTCCAAATTTCATACACCTCAAGCAAAATAAAATCACAACGAGAGAAAGAGTTCTGTATCATTCAGAGAAATAAGATCAATAAATTAAAGGAACAGAGAAAGAATGCCATAACCATTGGGCAATTCAACAATACATGAAAAGTTTGCACTACATGAAGGAGATGTAAGTGACAGGACTCTAGCACACCAAGCACGCAAACAGGGGAGGGAGGGGGTTAGCGCCAGTAACTATGCGGAAGATGGATGGAAAAATGACTGGAGGAAGATGAAATAAGAATTGCAAATTTTAAACATGCACACACACACACACAGAGACAAGGAATTACATTTTTCAGTAGCAAATCGGCACAGAATGGCTTGGAGGAAGATAGGATTGGGAGACTTCTTTAAGACCAGAGCAAATGCTGTTATTAAATTCTTTCAAATATGATGTTCAGTATTAAGATCGAAACACGAAACACTTTCGTTGATGAAGATATAAAAAACGTAGTTGAGCATCTGAGCTGTAACCTCTAACAAGGATAATAAATTGCATTCCATGCGAAGAAGAAACTGTTCTTGGTCGGACCACCATACATTCACGTCAGCGTATTTCCTTGAAACTCTACTAACGGGCAACTTCACTTCTTCAGTTTGAATTGTTCCCGATACTTTTCCACGTAACAAGATTAGAGTCACAAATTAGAGGCACCAGTGCACTAACTCGGTGCAGACCGTGGAATCGCAAACCCAACAACTTCTCCACATCAAATTACACCAAGAAAACTATGCTCAAGGAGCAAGAAGTTGAAAAAAGACATTAAAACAGAAACGGTCTTGAGAATAGCGAATGCTAGATGAGCAACTGAATGTGGTACCTCTAAATAGTTAACATATCATAGCTATAGATACTGTCGCTCATGTGCTAAGAGGTGCTTTCATCTTACAATGCAAAAGCCATCAGACTGATAAGGACAACAAAGCATACACTTAAAAAAAGAAAGCCCTCTGCACCTAACAATCTCATTGGTAATACCTAATTTTGCAGACAACAGCAAAGGTAGGAATTATACCTTTATGTAAGGATGGAAAATAGAAGGCGACTGTGAAGTCAACACCAATCCTGTAAAGATCAAAGCCTCAGTTTTCAAATTTGATGTAGATGACTTGTCCTGGTACATATAAAAACGTGACGGTTAGTAGCTAGAGAAATAACCAGTAGATCATTTACATCATGGAGTCAAAAAACTCTAACAAAACATTTGGAAAATGACAATGTACATACACTTAGTGCCTTTTCAATTCCAGGAATAAGTGATCCAATGTGGTCAGCGAGACAATCTGGCAAAACAACCACAAGTTCTTTCAAGACAGCAAAACCACCAACCTGCAACAATTGCATATATTAAAATTTACTAGGAAGGAAAAATGTCTAAAGAGACTGGAGGACTGCACCACCTTAGTTTTGATTGATTTCTCACGCAGCTGTCTGTTAATAGATCTGACAATTTTTGCTACTTCTTGTTTCAACAACCATCTTGGACTGCATTACACACCCAAACCATTAGCACCATAAATTATTGACCAACGAGATTTTTAAAAGTTCAGAATACCAGGTATCCTAACGACAGAACAGTAATTCCTGAACCTCTACGACATAAATATTAATCACTGACAAAAATACAAATTGAATTGTATGATCATTAAAAAGAAGTTTGAATAAATAGTCCTCGTTCATGCAAGCAGAATCCTCACCGGTTCCTCAAGTAATTGACTAAACCTATAATGTAAATTCTTATGAAGGCAAACCTGTTAAACTACATCCACGTCTACACTAAGCAGCTCCAAAATCTGCTAACAATCTGCTATAGATGAATCTGGCACTAGGAATGGAAACCAATACTTGGTAGTAGAGATATGAATGTCTCATGATGCTGAAAAATTAGAGGAACGTAGCAAACATAAACGAACAAAGTGAATGAAAAAAAAGAAAAAGAAAAAACTTGGGGACGTGTGATCATTTCAAACGGCATGCTACGGATTGGCGATGCTCAGCGAATCACACGCCATTCCCACGATCCAGGAGGGAAACAAAAAACCAGAAAGCCTATCGACACAGCATCAGCGTCCAAGCTCTACGCGGATCACGTGCACGGCACTGATCCGTTCAAACACCAGCAAACGAACCCCACCACACCAACAGATCACAGCAAAAGCCCCGCGAAATCCCGCACAGATCGAGGACTAGAAGAAGACAACCACAGCGAAAATCCACGAGAAAACGGAGGAATCGGCCGCGACACGCGCATTCCACAAGGATTCACTCCACACTCAGCTCCCGCCAACCACCCGCGCCACAAGAAAACGGCCGGCATTGTCGCCGAATCAGAGCTGGGAAACAATGGGTAGAAGCAGATATTCACTTACCACGATGACTAGTCTCTGTCTCTCTCCCTCTCTCTTGCTCGAGCTGCGCAGCTAAAAACACCACCGCTCGCGGGTGGTGACCGGAGTGATTCATCAGCTTGAAACGGGGGTTAGGGTTTGTGAGGAGTGCAGGACCAGCGACACCGTGACGATTGAGCTGTCGGACGACCTCGATGGGCGGCGCAAGGCGGCGATCGGATTCGTGGAAGGGTGGACGAAAACGAAGAGGGAGAGTAATCGTGGCGGTGGCGGTGGCTGTGTCCCCGACTGCGCGCGTAACAGGCTGGGTTCATTAAAAATGGGCTGATAAATGGATTTTAAATGGGTGCGGATTAGACTCATTTAAGACCATTTATTTTAATCTCGTTATTTTTAGAACTTTGAGAAATAAAGCTTGACCATTAACGATCCATTTAAATAAATATCGGGTTCATAAATGGGTTGCGTTACTTGTGAACCATTTTGACACCTCTAATTCGGACTCTCCACTTTCACGTTTGGGAGGGGCCATCGCTGGCTCTGAACTTTCATCAGCACCCAATTCTCGTTCGCCTTCGCCCCCATCCCCATCCCCATCCCCATCGGATCGGAGGGGAAGAGGGAGGACAGGAGAGGGATGAAGGAGGAGGAGGAGCAGCAGGAGACGAAATCCGGGAATGGGAGCGGGGCACCTCAACCCTCCAACCCAATGCAAAACGCCGCGCCTGATGCTCAGCTTTTCCAGCTCCTCTCTGGCCTTCTTCACCAGGTAAATTCCCCTCTTCGATCCTCCCTATCCCCCTTGTGAATTCCCCGACCATTTCCATTCCCAACCGTCCGTCGAAATCCCCCACCCTTTGTTTTCTGCTTGCCGGGTGCTGCGTATTGGATTCGGATTTGTTCTGTGTGATCTGTGCGGGCCGGGCGAGAGAGGTATTTGTGCAAAAATATTTGCTTTCTTGGAGCTTCTGAAAAAAGATACACTTCCCTGGCCTTCTTTTTTCTCTCTCTTTTTTAGCTCGGTCGCCCTTTTCTTATCAAGGCCATGGATGGCCACACACTTTCTAGGAGGGCTCACAGATTTTAAATGTGCTGTTTTTGAGTTCCAATTTCCCTAAGGATTCTGCGCATCTCTTGAACCCCGACCATACTCTCTTCTTCCTGCTTCTTCTTCTTCTTGTTGCTCTAACCGCTTTGAAAGAATGTACATCTCTTCGTCACTATCCCCTGCTCAGTTCATCATCGAAGGAATCAATCGTTTGGCTCGTCTAGGACTAGGAGTGCCGTCTAAAGAGAAAAAGGGAATATGATTCTAGTGTCCGTCAGATTTTGAAAGGTATGCAATGGACACTCAGTCAAAATTTGAATTATATCATTTATTGTTTTTTAGGGAAGAAACTCCGGAGGTAATTAAGATGATGGTTATCTGTAGAGCATCTGGAGTTGCTGTATGATTCTGGCTCCTATGTCATGTCCCAGCAAGCATCTTTCCTTTTACTGTTGTTCGGTCATCAACCTGCGGATATCTGTTTCCCTTGTTTTCTTTGAAAATATTTTCTAGCATTCTTACCACAAGCATTTTCGAAAAAGAAAAGTTCACTCGGCTTCTCATATTGCCTGCCCTTTATTCTTCTAGGTGGCGAGAGGAGGGACTCTGGAAAATCATTTAATAAGTCTTTTTGGTTTTCTTTGGCATGTTCAGCATTTTTCTGCTAAAATATGAAGAGCATTTCTGGGCCATGTGATTGTGTCTGCCGTGTCTATGCCCGCGTGCGGGCCTTGGATGCATGTTGGAGTGCACACATCTACCTTGCATGTCTATGTCTCTCCTTTATTGCATGGGGTTAGAGGTGGCATTTTCTCTGAGACTTGTATGTACTGGGTAGTCGAATTGGATTCCATCGGCGGCTATCTGCTGATGCTTTCTTGAGGTTTTATTCACTAGGTGGAAGCATTGACCAATGATGAGGAAGTCGAATTGCGATCCAAGATTGAAGCACTTGGATTAGAGGTGACAAAAGTTCCTTCAAGCTCAACGCGGCATCTTGATGAGGTATTTGTTTCAAGATTATCTAGCAATCATGTTTCAGTTGTTAGTGGTTCTATCTCTGAGCACCCAAGATTTCATTTGATGCTTGGATTGCTATAACTACTTCATATGATGGATTTTCCTTCAATGTTTCTGTTCGATTTAGCTGGAAATAGCCAAAGAGTTGGACAAGCTGTCAATGAAGTTGGATGATGTGGATGAGATGATATCTTCAGCCATAGCTTCAGATCCGCATGTGCAGTCGCTCTTGAGTGGTACGGCTGATATATGGATGCCAGTGATTACAGCAAGCGCTGATGAGAGACGTAACTTTGCCGGACCTACTGGAGAAGGTGATGCCAGAGAAAGCGAGAAGGCTCCTATGTAGTTCTTGTAAAATCACGTCGACCATTTGAAAGGCGGAAAATATTCAATAGAGTTTGTATGCATGACCAAACACTTCGTGCTCATTCTTGCAGAAACCAATTTGATGTTTCAAATGCTTGCGCCTTCTTCAGTTCCAAACTGATTTCACTGCATAACCTGTGTGATGAGAACATAATAGAGGTAATCCAGGGAAGGCCATTTGTTAATGAGTGTGCTTAGGGCGGTAATCAATAAGGGAAAGTTCTGTTTTTATGATATGACCTTGTAAGTGCTTTGAGAATATGTCGAGATTAGAACGTGGTGTTGGTGGACAGGGATTCTCTCTGATGTTTTGTATGTCGGAATAGAGGTTAATGCCCGTTTATTTTTACTCGTTAACTGCAGATATGTCGAAAGTTTTGGAATGTAACCTGTGCTTAAACCTTTCAGCCAAAAGTTTTGGAATGTAACCTGTGCTTAAACCTTTCAGCCAAGGAAAGAAAGAAAGAAAAGGGTTAAACTCAAAACATGTGCATCAAATGCAACTCCTTGTGTCCCAGGTACACTTTGTTAATCCATATCTTCTAATATCCCAGGCAAAGCGGCAAGTTTACTTGCCAACTACTCAACACTTTGTTAGAAGAAAATTAACTCTCTGATATGTCAAAATATATTGGTAATAACAGATGCAATTGTTCAAATAGATCATATTAAAATTTTAGAAAGTTCATGCTAATTCTCACGTCTTTAACTTTGTGAGCCTAGTAAGTTCGTTTTTATATGAAGTTTCTTATATGCATATGGAGTGAAAAGAAAAGGTAATGAAAATTAGAAAAAAAAAAAAAAAAAAAAAAAAAAAGCTGTAATTCATGAATTTTATTTTCATGAAATAACTTGGGTAAAGTGTTTTCTTAGTCATATAAAAAACATGTTACATGTATCCATACTCCATAGACTCGCTTAAATAAAAATAGGTCGGACCATTCTGGATCTATTTAAAGTTATTTCAGGTGTTTAATTTTCTGTTTTCTTCTTTTATATATCGTACAAAAAGAAAAATAAATAATAACCTGAAATAGAAAAAGTACCCCAACGAAAAGAAAAGAGTAGTCTCATCTCTTCCATGCATTTTAATGGAATGTCAAAAGATCAGAGGACCCCTAAACGACTAACGGAGTTCATAAAAGCCTGATGCATAAGGAATCAAATTGGGTTCCTCTGGTCGCTCAGGAGTTCTCTGAATTGATGAAGAGAATTTAATCACTCTGCCAAACCCAGAAATTGCCGTACATGATATGAAGAGAATAGGTCCTTGTATCTTCGAGTCATGCCTGAATACAAGCTTCGCATTTGTTTGAGAGTTCTTACTAAACAGGTGGTGTCATTTGGTGGAGGTTCCACTTTTTAACTGCTCTCCTCATCATCAACAGTGCTCCAAACAATTCATTTAACCAAATCGAGAACTGTTGGGTTCGGATTCTAACAAGAGGTCGCCTTTGCATATGCAAGGGATGAGTCCATTGAACACTCAACTCCCAAAAAGCTATTGTCAAGGACAGCAGCAGGAAGTAGAGCTGACCAGACGAGTGAAAATCATCGCCAGCCGTGAAGTCAGGCCCACGAGCAGGACACTACGATACAGAGGGTGGTGAATAATTGGCATTGGGCATTATGTTGGAATTTTGGGACGAATGCTTTCAAGCTTATTCTCATTTAGAATTCCGGTGGATATCCCATCCAAGGAAGGTACTCCAAGTTACATGGGAATACGACAACTACAAGGAATAGATATTCTGCTTTGTTCTCAAACTAATATTAAAGTTGCTGTCATCACGAACGAACAACCACTTATGCAGAAGAAGAAAGCACTGGCCGCTATGCTACTTGCTTTTGCCCTTTTAATCTAAAACCATGAATGTCATGTTTCAACACACAAAATAACAGAATAAGGGCTCCGCTAATAATATCTACAATAGCTACACTTCATAATCATAATCTCTTGCAAGGCAAGGTAAGATTATCCACTCTGCCGACCAAGCCTGAGAGTGAAATGCGAGATGTGTGAAAGGAGCAACCAGTGGCTATCTGGAGTTAATGCCAGATGATGCATGAGGCTCAATCCTAGGGTAAGTGGTAACCAACCATTATTTCCATTGAAGCCCATTATTTGTATATCACACAGCTACCAGGTCAATAATTTGGCAAGCCACCATGAAAAATTCAAAACTTGCTGAGAAAGGAAACAGGCGAAGAGTTCCAAACCTCTCACAGCTAGACAACATCATAATTCAACCTCGCCGGGCCTATCAATACAAAAATCAGGACCTCCAAGAAAATATCATGGAACAAACATAAGTGGCTCCATCGTCGACATTTAGGAGGTGGCTGCTTTTCTGCAGTAATTTTCAAGCCATTCCATGGTAACACTTTTGGGCCTCTCTAAAGGCAAACCAAGCGCCCTGTCCCATATCAACTGAAAGTGCAAAAACCCCTCCATTAACTCTTAAGACTGAAAAATCAATACTCAACAGTAAATGAACAATAGAGGACTACCTGTGAGCATATTCCAATGCTCCTTGATACGCCAAAAAGAACGGTAAAGTATCTGTTGCATAGTTTCAAAAGAAATTAAACTCCATCTAGATCTCCCACCCCCCCCCCCCAAAAAAAAAAAAAAAAAAAAAAAAAAAGCACGCGCACACAGTAAAAACAGATTGTAAGCAACAATAGGAAACGTCACCTTGCTTCCGTCAAACCAAAATGATTCAGCAAGACTCCACTGTGAGCATCCACATTAGGCCATGGGTTTTTGACCTACAAGAATCCCCAACCACACGCGGATACAGCATCACAAAAATCCCATCAGGTACAACAACATAGACCCACAAATGCTGCAGGAAGTGTAGCTTAATTTGTGCACACACTTGCTATCCATACTTAGTTCTTTTTCTGGTGATTCTAGGAAAGTATATTAGCCAATTAATAAACAACCAGATGATTTAGAAAACCTACATTACTTTGAAAGAAATAAAATGTATATTAAATCAATCTTTCTCATACAAAACTTTATCATTGCATGGTAATTTGGACCCATAGACTGAAAAATTGGAAATGGTTTATCATCATGCAAGTCTGGTCATTCTCTCTCATAGTATTCCCTTCTCTATGAATTGAGCTTGACTTAGATAATTGTGACGGTTTTGGAACAACGTATCACATTGATAGAAAGTGCCCGTCTAGATAGATAAATAAAGTGATAAATAAAGCCAATGAAAGGATCAAGGAAGAGAAAGACACTAGTGTATTGAAGAAAAAGGGTTGATAGAGATGATAACTAAGAACAGCATGTAACTAAAACTATTGAAGAAAAAGATATAAGTCGAAAGGCAAAGGAAGAGACAGAAAAAGAAAGGGGGAAAACCACAGTAATTTGAGAGGAGAAATGAAAGGGCAAAAATAGAACACCTGATTTCTAGCATATCCCCACGACCAAAAAGAAAAGACCGAAAAAGAAAAATGATAGGACAAAAGAACAATCCATCAAATTCAAGATTTACTTCTCTCTTTTTTCCCCATAAATTACATCAAGACTTAAGGGGCTGTGACTAGTTACTTTTTTTGTGTAAGTTTGTACTCTTCTAGAGTTTGACCATCAAATTTTCTTGTTTCACACAATCAAATAAGATGGGGAAAAAACTACTGAATTCTAAAAGGCCATCACCCGAAGAGGCAAAATTCAGTTTTTACTGTCCTCTGACTATCACGAAGAATGACAAGAAAAAAGCCCATCAGACAGCATATTGACTTTTAGTCAATATCAAAATCTCGACATATTTCATGATTTTCATCTCTTTTTTTTTTTTTTTTTTTTTTTTTTTTTGAAGGTGAATTTGACATAATGATGAATGTACTAAGAATACAGAATTTTAATTAAAAAAAAAACAAAGTATAATCTAAAAACATAATTGCATTTCACTTAGCAAAAGCATAATAGTATGAAGGTAAAGCATGGATTTGACATTCACTAAAAGTCAACACTGAAGAGTTTTTTAATTAACACAATACCTTTCCCAACTCAGTCAGTATAGGAGGTACCACTTCATAAAGCTTCGAAACCTAGTCATTCAAATTATGGTAGATGGTTAGTCAAACAGTAAGTTGATTAAATAACATAATTAGTTACACCAAGCTAATTTTTGTACACAATGAGGGCTGAAATACTAACCAGTTGGAAAAGTGGATCATCAGGCAAATGCTTCAGAGCAAACTCCCTCTGACATGTATATCTGGGATCTGTTTGCCGGAGCACTCCATGACCATACCCAGGAACAACCTGCATACTCAAAAGGAGAAAAGAAAAGAATGGACAAACGATCAGCAAAATCCCACTTAGAATTTCAGTTGGGCATGAGACTGCTAAGTTTGAGGACAATACATTGAGACACGCAAAATTTACAGAGTGCCGAAAGATAACAATTATAATATCACTTCAACGACCTCTCCTACACAGCGACATCTAATCCCAATGAAGCACATGATAAGAATCTAGTAAATGTAAAAAAGAAGCAACTTATTATTACAACATTGAACAAAGAGTGAATCAGCATTTCCGAAATTGACATGTTAATGTATGGAAAACCAAATTCAACCGAGTCAAGCATTAGCATCATCGAGAGTTTACAGATTTCTCAAAATGTCCTAACAGACACAGGCTGCACAGACCACCTTTTAACATTTTCTCTCGATTAGATAGCAATGTAAAGAGGGGAGGTCCAAAAAATGGATATGTTGGACTTTGAACTAAACCAATGATGGTAAAGGCCACTCTATGATTCCATGATGGAACCAACATATTGCTTGAAGGGGCATAATGCAACCACCCGGTTTAAGGCAGTAATCCAAGAAAGTAACAGAAATAGGGAGCAACAAATTGTCTGACACTCAAGTTTTAACAGTATTCAGGAATTTACTGAGGCTGTGTCAATAAACACCTCACATTGGCTGGTAAATCTAATGTCTCAAAGGAGAGAAGTACTCTATTCAAGACTGAAATTAAAAAAATAAGATGTAATACATATTCACATTCAGGCTCGAGCTCTTAGGATCAGCAGCACGCCAAGGGGGACTGGCAAGGGCCATTGTTTCCTTGGCCATAAGGTGCCGTGGTATATTTTTTCCAATAGCCAGAGAAATTTTGTGTAATACTTTTTATTTCACATCTCCCCTTAGGATCTTGCAAAATTTTCATTTCAGCCCCTAATCTAAGGTTCTGCATTTCGTTTGTCCCTGCATGGTTTGATATGTAAACACCATATAAAGGCAACACCAAAGCGTACCCAAAAAAAAAAATTGATAATATGTGAGACCCAGACAAAGAGTTTCATCAAACAGTATTTTTCTTGCCTGAAATCACCAAGATTAAACCTCAAGGACTGTCTTTCAAATGGTGAGTAACAGTAACTTTACCAAAAACATAATATATGAGATAGATGAATGCACCTTGCCACTATTCAGAGTCTTCCAGATATATTCTTTTAATTGTTCTGTACTGACGTTCTCTCCACACTCATCTACAATTGACTTGATCCAAAGCAAAACTTCCTGCAGCAGAATACAGTGACAGTAAGAGATGGAAGGGCGTGAGAATCAACAAAACTGTGACCAGTAGATTTCGAATAACAAAAAAAGAAAAAAGAGATGGAAAGAAAAACAATTAATACTAAGATATGAGCTAAATTTCATAGAGTTTTATCCAATGTTGATTAATAAGCATTAGCCATAAACAAACAACAGAAATAAAGCGTGTTCCTAATTAGACAAGTGACATTTGCAGGGAGTGTTTACAAAAAAACAAATGATGAAATGAACCAGGAAATCAATTACACAGTTATTGCTTTGTCATATCGATGCAAATTATGCATTTAGTTTCAAGCCATTTAATTATTAATTGTTACTGAAATACAATGAAGAATAAGTTAAAAAAATTAAGTTGGGCATATGCTCCTTAGTGGATATTCATTATGAAACCAGGCAAATCATCTTTCATGGAGGATATATTTTTTGTCTTGTGCCAAATTTAATATTCTAGGTACTATACTAGATTGCAATGACTTTTATCTAGGCTAATGTCAGACAACAAAATATCTCATCTACTTACATATTTACTCATTTAAATTACTTTACAATGGAGGGATACTGAAGTTGAGAACTTTAGTCCCCATGTAAGCAGATAGAGGCTTATGGCATGGCTTTAGAAGCAGTTTCATAAAGTCCAATATTATTAAAAATCCATGGTGGGGACCTCTAAATGACATTTCTTTCAGCACAACAAGTAGGCAACAGCCAAACTGCATGCGACTAGCCTATCTGGCTTCATTAGTACTCTACGTGCCAGAATTTTCAAGTATGCTCTACTTAATAATACACAATCATACCCTAAACACACCTTAAGGAGTTCTTGTGTTCAGAAAGGGTAGTGCAGAGCCCTTAAGTAGGGTTGCACATTGCATAAGACTAGATGTCTAACAAGACAATCGAACAATTTCACTATATTTTAAAATAACAGATGTAGAAGATCCTAAGGAATTCAGAAATATTTGTCGGAAAGCTTTGATGTCCGGTATCTCACTACTCCACCAGCAGCCTAATCCTTCCCCAACACAGAACAAAACACCAAAAAAAATCCTCATCCCATCGAGCCTTTTTTTTTTTTGTTTGGGGGGGTGGTGAGGGCAGGGGAGTTATATGATGGCTTTACACCACTGCTCAGCAGTAAAGCAAAAACATATGTATCACCAAATCTTTCATTTTTTTTTCTTCTTTTTTGAGAACCAATAGAGCAGTTGCTACCACAAATACTAAAAACAAAATTTTGAATGAGCACTGAATGATTTGGCAATCCTGTGTTGAAATCTTTGTGACCCTGTTCTTCATCCCACCTAAAATGAGTTACACTATCTAGCTTCACCGCTTTGAGTAAAATGAAAATTGCATTGGTCAGATGTCATTCTACACATGAGAGCAAGGGCAAGAAGCGCTGAAACAATTACAAGAGATCTATCCCATAATCAAAGCTTTTAAAAATGAGTCATCCCATTGTTTTGACCAAATACCATGATTATTTATCTTCAACTGCACGCAATATTCAATTAATTGAAGTATGCTATGACGTAAACTGCCTAATAAAATTGATGGCTAATGACTGCATGTGGTTATGAGTAATAGAACCTGATTAGCCAATCCATGTAGTGGCCCAGCTAAACCATTTAATGCAGCTGCAAAGGAAAGATACGGATCTGAAAGTGCACTGGCAACCTGAATAAAACAGACTCATTAGAATTTGTCAACAGCATCGACATTTAACAAATGATCTCTCTGAACGTGGATTACATTGCATATATGTGATATACTTGACAATAATTGGTTCTCATCAGATTCTTTCAACTACAGGAGTTAGAAACCTATAAAAGCAACATCAAATAAGATGCTCAGTATGCATGGCACTTACAAGGTGGGCAGTGTGAGCACTGACATTTCCACCTTCATGATCACTGCAGTTAAGTTATTTAGTAAAGCCAAGTTAAATGAGAATTTATATTGTCACACGCTAACACAAACATTGATCATGACATCAAGCACATTGGATTCTTGCCATATAATGTACCTGTGAATTGTGAGATAGAGCCTCATAAGCTCATGCATTTTGGGATTATCAAATCCTAGCATGTGTGCGAAATTCCCTCCATAATCCAAAGAATCATGCATGGGTATGAACTGACCTTCCTTGTATATCCTTAAGAAGAAGGGCTCGTGTCAAGTTATGATTTGAGAAAGCCCCACATATAAGGTAAATAAAGTAATAAATGCTATGCTAACTCCAATATAATTCTCAAAATCATGCCCAAAAAGAGTCTTGGTATTACATTAAATGCAAAAAAACCTTATCCATGAATAGCTACTCAACATAATTGGAGCTCTAGTAATTTGTCTGCAAGAATTTACATGCAAAATCAATCATGTGCCTTACTAACCTCCGATAAATGTAAGCAGCAAGTGCTGGAAGACGAGCAATCAAATTAAGAGAGTCCTCAAATGTTGTTTCCCAGTATCTGAAAATCAGTTTAGCAAGTGGCATCACTAAACAATGGAAGGCCAGTGTTAGGGCACAAGCATTCAAAATTTACTAACTTTGATTTATGGATTCCATTTGCATATGCCTTCTGAAATTCACTTTGAACCTGAAAGGGAATGTCAACAAGTCAAACTATATGATACACTTCAAACTTCAGAGACATTGATAAAGCATATCCCGCAGTAATTACATGAGGTTATGCTATGAAAATTCTTTCAAGGTGGAAATGACAGTTCACCCCCTTAAAATTTCAAAGCTGCACACAAACTATTTTCCACGCGGAATTCATGTAATTTTTACAAAAGCCATATGATGCTTTTCTGCTCAATGATGATGCTTCAAATATTTCCTCGTGGGAAGCTTATAATTAGAACTCATCTTCTGTCTTTTGTTCCAGCAATCGCCTCTCCCTCTTACTAGCTGATTTGTTCACATTACTTTTTTAGTCGATTTTCTCTTACACCATTAAAGTTTACCTACAAAAATAAAAGCTAAAGGGCACCTTTCTTTGTCACTTCATGCATCAGCAGTGTTCACACTAAGGCAATTCTTTTCAACTTACAAACCCATCAATTCCCATAGAGAGAAGCAAACTAACCACCCATCTAAACAGCTCATCCAATTTGAAATTCACTAAAACAAGACCTTACAGCAATCCATTGACACTAAGATGTACTTCAAGTTGGGAACTAACTACATCCAGTGGCACTGAAAAGGTATAACTAGTCTTTAATTCCCGCATGAGGAAACCTCATAAGAACAAGAGACTAGTTGATGGTTAAAGTTGCAGTGATGAGTGTAAAGCTCAAGAGTTGTCTTAATAGAAAAGCATAATTTGTAAATAGAATGGTCCATATATGAACCTGAAGGAACATAACCCCGGCTGATAATTGGGTCATTGGGTGAGCGGTTACATCCAGACCATCAATGAACTTGTACAACTTATCTGCAAGCAATTTTAGAAAGGCGGTGATTGTCAAAAGCCAAAATATCAAGGTTATCAGTATATAAAAAGAAAAACATCATGAGCACTATAGACCATGGCATCAACACCAAAGAATCACAGTATTTTGTTAAGGACGGATTGCTTCAGTAAAGTTAAGATGGACATCAGAGCACTATGTGCAGCCATTGAATATTTAGATAGATTTAGCCCTTTTTACAGTCATCAGAATTCTGAATAATTAGCCAATGACCCTAGCTTGAAAGGTTCTTAAGCCTAACATTTAAAAACCTTCAAATTTTCCTAAAATACTAAGCTAAAAAATCAGAGTCAAATTACCCATTTAGCGTAAGATATAGACAAGTCACCAAATAGCACCAGAAAGAGAGCAGTACACTAATAGAATCCACATGAACTACCCAACTAGAGTCTGTTCCTCATCCTCTTTTCCAACTAAGGATTCATGAGCTTTGATGTTCATTTTATCTTTCAATCAAAACAGTCAAAGCAGAAGCACGTGTTATAAACATACCCACAAATTTGTTGGTCCGGAGGGAGGGAGGAGAGAGAGAGAGAGAGAGAGAGAGAGAGACCTGGAACTTGAGCACGGTCTCGCAATTCGGCAGATAGTCCATCTACCTGGGCCTTGTTGGGAACCTGAACCAAAATAGGAGAAGAAACGAGCTATAAGTTTTCCAAAAGAATTACAAGCAACTTTTCATTTTCCAGTACATTAAAGCCTACGAGATATTTTCCTCCACCTTAAAAACTGAAATTCAAGGATTTTCAAAAGAAATAGCTGTTAAGAAGTTCGTAGCTTAAATACTGTTGTTCTGAAACTCAAACCACGACACAGATTCAAATCAGATGCTAAATGACAAGAAGCAACCAATAAATACTTTCTTCTTAATTACCCGAAAGTTCATAATGATCCAAAACTTGGAAAATGCATGCTCTCTCATAATTCCCCAGCACATCGAGAAAACTAAAACTACCTAGCACTTCAGGAAAACTAAAACTAACATTCTTAATGGTTCTATATAGCTTCAGGGGACATACTTAAAATATGATATTTCTTTGATACTAACAAGCATGGAACATAGCTCTTTTATCTTAGCATCCACAATATTGGAATTTATGGTAAGAAATTAAATGGGCTTGGCAACCCAGCGAACTCCGCTCCCCACCCCCCCAACCCAAAAAACAAAATCACTCATGTGGACCTGGACATAGTTTTCTGCTCATCAGAATCTGGCTTGCCCAATCACAAAGATTTTTTTGACATGGGTCGTATAGCCCAATCAATTCCTCTAAGAGAAGCAGCCTGACTACTGCAGCACTTCCAATATTTTGTTAAACTTATAAATGTGGAAGGGCTTGAGCATGGACATTTAAGCCTGATCTCCCAACCAGCCCATCAAAGACAATATGACTAGGCTACCCCCGAGCCCATTTGAACCAGTCTACTGACCACCACTTTGATGTATTTGTCATAGTCATAAGTGAAACTGAATAAAATATCTTCTTCCTCATTCTTATATTTGTTCCACCTAAAAAAAATATCCACTGTCTACGAAACCTCACTTTATCCGTGAACTTTTATGCATCACTTCTTACGAAAAACTCATGTTCATATTAAAATGCTCCCTTAGGAGATGATCCTGGGGATCAAGCAAAAATAGTTCTCATTAGTAGTTCCTCCGTCCACCCACATTGGCACACCCCTTCCTTTCAATCACAAATTTCTGTGCTGTGGGAACAATTCGATCTTGAGTATCTTGGCATCAAATCAATTTAACTCTTGACATCTTTGCAAAACTATCATACATAGCTAAATAGCCCTAGACATCATATGCCACTGTACTGTTAACATTTTAGGAAAATTAAGATATCAAACATAAACATAAACGACCTTTCCAGTCAAAAGAAGCCAGAGAAGGCCCTCCGGAAGCGGCTCTCCCCCAGGTTTTGCAGCTGGTAAAACCTTTTGGCATTCAGGAATCGAAAGACCCCTGAAGCGAATGCCCTGGAAATCAATGAGCCACCATTAAAATTTAAATAACATCACATAAAGGAAAGCCAACCGTGAATGACAGACCAGAACTACTTTAAGAAATCATCATACCAATAGAATCTAGAGCATAAACAACACTTAATGACAACATACCTCATCTGGGTCAAGTAATGAGGTCTCCCACAGTAACCCAATCATTCCTCTCATGCCACCAAGCACCTTAGCAATTTTCACATAAGATATGTCAAGTAAGAATCAAGAAAAAAGGAACCACCTTTTGCATGAAAACAGGTTCCTCCACAAATAAAAAGGGGAGAGCACTTGCACTATTGTAACAAGAGCTGAAATGAAATATTAACGTATATACCATATCAGTTGTGATATTTCCCAACTGAACCTTTCCATGTTCTGATTTCAGTTTCTTCAGTCGCTCCTGTGAGCAAAGGAAAATTTCTGAGTGTCAAACATTAATTTTCTGAGTTTTAGCATGTCACCATGTTGCAGTCACATAAGAGACTCAAAAATTCCTCGAGGGCCCATGATGGAGAATAATGGAATTGAACAGAGACCGCTCTAAGGTGTTTATCAATTTCTAATGCAAACCGATACACCGTTAAGTCTGATTGCCAATACTTCAAATTTCAACGCTAGGATTAGTGTACTATTTATTTATTAATCCCTATGGAAAGAGAAGAAATAATGTCGAAGGTATCGCCGCAAAGTCAAAAGCAGAACAAAACCTGTTGTTCCGGAATCATCTCCTTCAACTGACTGCGAAGATCCTGAAGGAAAAAGATATCGTGTAAGCAAATCATGCGGTACTACAGTAAAAGGGAAAGTACTTGTTGACGATACCATGAATCCATGCTATATTCTAGTCCTAATTTATGACTCTATGTGGTGATATGTATCAAGATGAATCAACTGATATGGTTGTAAATACGACGTTGGTGGACCAAGGCATACATATTGTGGTCTGGTGGTTCGATAATGTGCAAGGGTTAGGTCTAGGGCATTAGAAGGTATCAGAGTTGCTGCATAGTATCATAGCATTTGGTTGAACTCCATTTCTCTAATCCATCCAACCAAGCAAACTCAGATTAGTTGTGCAACTTCCTAATGAAATCTCAAGTAAGCATGAAGGTCTCGAAGATCAATTAATTTAGTGATCATGAGTTCCTTTCTGAAATGTCCCAAAATTCTGAGATCGAAATCGACACGCAGAATCGAAGGAACTAGCAGACCGTGTAGATCAAAATCCCACATCAAACGAGTCTATTTATTTGTATTTTTATTTTTATTTTTTGAACAAAAAACGAGTCTAGTTATTGAAATAAAGTGGTCGCCAACAGAAATTCTACTCGGACCTAACATAGAGGAGTAGAGAAAGGGAAATGTTTGCGGGGGTGGATTTTGGACCCAACATCGGGGAGAGTCAACGAAGAAATCACCGTAAAAGATTTACGGGGCGTGCGAAAGAGCGTACACAATCAAGAGGGCCCCACCCACAAAACAAAGAAGAATCGTCCTAACAGAAGATCGGGGAGAGGGAGAGATTACAAGATCGGAAGAGCTCTCCATCTGCAGCCATCTGACGGAAGTTCCGAGAGTAGATTGCTGCGCCTGCAAGATGAGAATCCAAGGAATCAGGAGAAGGAAACCGGAGTGCCGTTTTCAGGTTTTTTTTTTTTTAATTAAATTAAATTATGGTTTCTGAAATCAAGGAAGAGGGAGGATGGGGAAGAAGATTGGAACTTACGGAGCGGGAGCGCAGTCGGGACAGAGCAGACAAGCTTCGAAAGAACACCATGGCTTTGGCTGTGGGTCGCTTTGGAATCGCCTGGATGCCCCTAATTCCAAATCGAGTAATGACGACGATAATCGAATGAGATAGAGAGATTTCAAAAGGGGAAATGAACAATCGACTAGGGAGAAGAAGGAGAAGAAGAAGAAGAAGAGGAGAGAGGAGGCGGCTGGGGCTCCCTGCTCTTTTAGCGCACACCGAAACACGTGGTCAAAGCGGGGGCAGTTCACGAATCACAACCGCAATCTCGGACCCTCCTTCTCGATCTTACCTCTCCTCCTCCTCCTGCGCCAGCCAACTACTTACTTACTGCTCGCTCGTTTTGGAAAACCAAACCAAACCAAACCAGGGTGTCGCGTGCTGTTGTTTATGCGGACGATGGAGAGAGGAGGAGAGAGAGACGCTCCGGGCACGATCCCGATTACGATTACAGACACCTTTTTGTTATTTTTTGGTCAGAAATTAGAGAGACCTTCGAGAGGTCAACTTCCATCAAAAGGCTAATTTGAGACTCCTATCGTATTTCTTTTTCTTTTTTTTGGCTCTTTTTCGACTGTTGCGGAGGCACGCAGCTCTCCTTTTGCTCTTTTTCGACTTCTCTTTTCTTCTTTCCTCGCGGACCACTCATCCACCCACCATAAGGGGATCGATTCCTCCTCTCCGGGTATCATTATTCATCGCTGATTGGGACGATTCCCATTACCGTCCTCACGATGTTGCGGGGAAGTTCACATGTGGGTTCTTATTCTTTCTTTCGTTATAATTTTAGTCCCCGGGCGCTTCTCTTTGGAAATTGCGTCCATATGTACAGATTTGTAAGTAGAAGTTGCACCTTTAGTCATCCTATTTTTTTGGCTCTCCACATTTCGTCTACGTACTCTACTTTTTGCAACCATCCTAGTTCTTCTACTACCTATTGATGAGATCATAAGTAAAATTGATTCATTTCCGATCTCAAAACAAACCGATATGTGATACTAGCTATTATCCAATTACATGATGGGATTGTCGATTCGGTAATATTTTAATTTGGCCAATATAATCTTAAACCTTTTTACTATTTTATAATTCAATCCCTCCGGTGAATTAGACCGAAAAAAGATGACGTAGCGGTCTAATCAATACTAGCCGCCTAACGTGACATGGTTGATAATTGACGCGGATGAAATGATGTCATTTTACAATTATACTTTCTTTTAATTTTTTCTTCTTCTTCTTTATCCTATTCTACTTGGCAATGGCTGATAGCGCCATGACCCTCACTTGTCCTTGCCTTCACAAGGGTCTCGATGACCTTTGAAGGAAGAAGATGAATAGCAAAATAGGAAAACAAAAAAGAAAGAAAAAGGAAAGGAAAATAAATCAGAAAACAAAAATAAAATTGCACAACATTGTTTAATCAATGTTAGCCACCAAGTATGCTACGTAAGATGGTCGGTATTGATATACACTTATACAATTCTTTATAGTTAATATTAACAGCTTTGTAATAATAACTAAAATAACTTCTTTTAAGCTTTAATATTAAAGGGTTAAGATTGCCACTCGACACACATGGTAAAAGAAGTCCCAACAATCAACTCGATATGGATTTGTTGTCACTATTAGAATTCCAAAAATTCTCATGAATTGCTTGAAACTTAAATGGAGAAATTTCTCAACGATCAACTTGATATGGACAAATTTAAATCGTTGTTAGAATATTTAAAATTGATCCAGATTTTTTGTAGGCGCAATTTTATGTATGCATAAGTTAGAAATGAGAACCCCATCATTACACATATTGAATTTACCTTATTGTATTGTCATCCGATTCACAATTATACACATAGAAATTACCTAATTAATAGTTGATCTTGATTCGATAATTTCAGAAGATTTCGAACGAAAATACAATTGATGTAATTTTGAAAATTGAATATAAAATATTGACAGAGAAGTTCCTCAACTTTCACCAGGGGAGAGTACAGAGAGTGGAAGAAGACCGCACGTGGGCTTCTTTTCACCAACCACACCTTCTTGCTTTTCTTTTTTCCGGTCGTAGCAACCACACCTTCTTAATTTTGTCGTCGTTTGCCTTCCCAACCTATACTCGTTTTATTATGCTAAACTTCTCTTTACCTAATATTTCCACAATTTTCTCTTCTTTATCTATTTAATAAATGATTTAGCATATTTATGACCAGATCAATCTTGATTACTTTTTTTATACTTTATTGATTATCGTTTCATTAATCGTAAATGATTTTTTTTTATTTTAATACGTGCATAATATATAAAGTTACAAGTTTTACATCAATCCAACTCATTTGCAATTTGGCATAGATAGTTGCCCAAATAATCTATAAATATGAAAAATGATTTTTTAGGACATACATGAGGTTGATTTATATTTCCATAATGTCATTTTTTTTATTGGTTATATAGTTTTCTTATCTTAAATGCATATATTTTAAACTTATTTGATTGCAAAATTCCTATGGGAAAATAAGCAGTGATGAAATATCGATGACTTTTGCGTATCAACGTAATGGCACATCAATATGTACGATGTAAGCCTTTAGCACATTGCTATAACCATTATTTTATGGGAACAATATGCCAATCTTTTAAAAATTTATTCTGCAAAGGTCTTACAGAATAAACAGAACTTTATTGTCTCGATCTTTTTATGATTATAGAAAAAAAAATTCTCTTATCACTCGTCTCAAAGGTGCAGGGATATTCCACTTCATATAAAATTTAAATAAATTTTCATTTTCTGATTTTTTTTAAATTTCTATGAGTACTATACATAGTAATTATGACATGCGAATAATAAGGTGGATAATTTCAACTTGGTTTCACGTATATTTAAAATAAGAGAAAAATACTATCATTCTCATTTTGATAAAGCAGGTTATGAGAAATAGATTTAAGTATCGTATTTTTAGAAGAGTATATTGGACCCAAGCACAATTTATTATAGAATTTTGTATATACTAACACCGCGTATTAGTTTTTGGAGATTACTTAACCATTTTTTGTAAATTTTGAATGGAAATCGGATGGAAAGACTTATATTGTCACAATAGTAGAAATATTAGAATAATAACATAGCGAAGTATATTTGGGGGGGGGGGGGGGGGGATTGGGGAATTGGGGAATGAAATCTCTAAAGCTACCAAAAAGTACCAAGTTTTCCTCTCTTTTTTCATTTTTTTATTACCAGAGAGCAACATGGAAACACCCCGAAATGAGCTATTATTATTTAAGTGAGTCTATTTTCCCTTTTTGGATTTTTGGGATTAATGGATACATGTAACGTGTTTCTTATTTATGACTAAGAAATACTTTACGCAAGTATTTTCATGAAAATAAAATTCTTGAATTACAGCTTTTTCTGATTTTCATTGCCTTTTCTTTCACTCCATATGCAAATAAGAAACTTCGTATAAAAATGGAATTAATAGCCTTGCAAAGTTAAAGACATGAGAATTAGCTTGAACTTCAAAATTTTAATACGATCAATTTGAACAAGTACATATGTTGTTAACAATATGTTTTGACATATCATCTAGTTAATCTTAGGGAAAATTGTCTAAAAAGTCCTAAATTAAATGCACGTTTACTAATTCAGTTATAATCTTTTCAATTTTACCAATTGAGTTATATACCTTTTCACCTTTTACCAAATGGGTCCATTTAACCAAAATTGGCTAGAAATTACTTGTGGACATTTTTAATGATATTTTAATAAATTTTGAATTTGTATGACTTTTTTCTTTTTCTTTTTTTAGGTTTTTGGGGAGAGGGCCGACAAGGGTTGCCAATTGACCCTTGCCATCAACCAACCCTCGCCTAGGGTTGAGGAGGGAGGCGATGCCCTTGCCCAAGGCTGGCAACCCTTACCGACCCTCTCTCCACTTTTTTTTTTTTTTTTTTTTAATATTATTATATAAAAAAGCAAAGAAAAAGGCAAAAGAATCATAAAAATATTATCAAAAAATGTTTATGTTAGCATAGATCACGCCACATAGGACGAGTGGTGTCCATGATAGCAAAATTCCAGTCAATTTTGGCCAGATGGACCAAGGGTGCGTTTGGGAACCACTTTTGGGGAAAGTCTTTAGGAAAATGCAAAGACCCTAGAGTTAAAGGTGTTTTCCAAAATGCAAACTGTGTTTGGTAAATTGTACTTTGAAAGCCCTTTGTGAAGTACTTTGAGCAAAATGGTGTTTGGGGAATTACATTTACAAAGGAGTTTTGTGGTAAAAAAAAATTATCAAAAGAAAAATTAAAAAAAAATTGACCGGCAAGGGCAGTGGCCTTCGGCGACCTCCGGCGACCCGGATCAGGGGTGGGGAGGTCGCACGCACGCCGCCGTCGCGACCTCCGGCGACCCCGGATCTGAGGCGGCGAGGTCGCGCGCGTCGCGCGACGCCGCCTCGACCTCCGGCAACCCTGGATCTGGGGCGGCGAGGTCGCGCGCGTCGCGCGACGCCGCCTCGACCTCCGGCGACCTAGATCCGAGGCGTCGAGGTCGCGGGAGGACCTCGCCGCCCCGGATCTGGGTCGCGGCGGGTTCGCGCGATGCCGCCGCGACCCAGATCCGGGGGGGGCGAGGTCACGCGACCCAGATCTGGTCGCCGCTCGCCGCTCGAGCCTCCGGCACCAGATCTGGTCGCGACCACCAGACCTGCGACCAGATGGGTCGCGCAGCCCCGGCGAGCTCCGTGCGAAGGTCGCGGTGCGGCAGGCGACGGTCGCCGGCAACGCCGCAACTCGCGGAGGTCGCCCGACTCTCCGACGACGATCGCCTAGGTCGCGGCGTCCCTGTAGCAATCGTCGGCCCAGAGAAGATGGAGAAGATGAACAGTGTTTCATACAAGGGCACGCACCGGAAAAACAAAAAATTCGTGAGGACAATTTTGGAAAAAAAAAAAAATTGAACAAAGTCGCATGGGCATGCCGAAAATGAAAGCCCAAGGCGTCCTCACCTTTGGGCTTTCAGCCTTAAAAATACTTGCTTTGCCATTAAGTACCTTCCAAAGTTTTTTGCCAAACACCCTTATTTTGGCCCAAGGGGCTTTGGACTCCCAAAGAGCTTTGGGAAGTGGTTCCCAAACGCACCCTAAGTTGACAAAAAGTAACAAAATTTTTGATTGAATTGGCAAATTGAATTAGCAAAAGTATAATAAAGTTATGACTTTTTGGACAATTTTCCCGTTAATCTTCCTCTAACAAAGTGCTAGAGTAGTTGGCAAGTAAACTTGTTGCTTGAGGTCCGATCTCAACATTCTCTTTGTAAACAAATAATTTAATGATAGTATATATGACTACTTAAACATATGTTAGAATTTTAGTAGGATCGGTATAGTTCTTTTTTATCGAAATGGAAAATAGAATTCTACCATATGTTTAAGAAGCAACGTTATTGAAGATAATTCTTTCATTGCCAAACCATTTCGGTCCTATCAACAACCGTTGTGACACATGGGGAGGAGCTGGGTTTTTCATCCTCCCCTCGAGCATTGCATCTTTTAGTATGGGAGATAATTTAGGCTATCTGAATTTGGAAGGTTGAGAATACTTTTTTGATAACTTTCCCTCTCAACCTTTCGAGGCTCTTAAGTTCTACAGCTAGTATGTTGTTTTCGCATTTTATCGCATGATGAAAGTCATGAAGTTTTTTAAACCAAAAGAGGGGGAAAAAAGTGGGAACCCAGAAAGGAGAGATTTTGTGGGTTGATAATGAAGTTGAACAAATTCGAGATTGGATGCATCTCTACGAACTAATTTGAATGATACTTATCATTAAATTTGAATGGGATTTTGATACCTTTATCTTAGGTATTGAGATGCAATGATATTATTTTAAAATGAGGAAAAAAAATTTCATCCTTCCGAATCAACATAGATTCATGGGATAAGATTTTACTTATAAAATTTAAAATTTGTGAAAATCTATCTATATGATCGCAGGATGAGAGGTTTAAAATATTTATAAAATTGCATTATAATCACTTTCTAAAATTCAAATCAATTTTAGAATTTAATATTATTTAAGTTTGATATTGACATCCGCCTATAGGTTCTCTTTTTGATACATCGAAACCACAACCTACCGCATCGGTGCAAAAGAACCTCTCGATTATTTTCTCCTAAAAATCCTGTCAATAGTATACAATAACATTAGAAGTTATTTCATATGTGACCAAAAAAATATATTTATTTCATAAATAACGACCCTTTTCAATTATTGGGCTTTTCTGCTTCTTATTGGGATGGATCGAGAAACAAGCCTACATGCCGGTTTCTTCTTCTTCTTCTTTTTGGGTCAATAGGCCCAAATTGTGCACGCCTAGGTAATTGGATTGGATTCTTAGTGAACACATGCAATACGTGTGTGTGTCTCTACCAGTTTGCAAAAATATATTTGCCGATTATATTGCATAACGGCTGTAGTTGTTTCGTTAATATCTCCAATTTTAAATAGGAAAGGCGGGCAATGGATAACCGAGAGTGTATCTAGTTTCTCACGATTTTTTATGTGTGTCAAATCAGCGTCGGATGTTGTTCATTATAAGAAGTTATGTGTTTCTCGATAGACCCTACTCTTAAGAAACTTATTGATGGTATCGATGGAATGACAAATATGCCAATTGCAATACTATATCCTTTGATGCAAGCTTTTTGTCTCGTCATTAAAATACACATTTTTTTTTAATGTTATGTCCAAGATTGCTACTTGTACTGACATCAAAATCACGTCCTCCGTCGAAGCATGTTCTTTTGTTATGGACTAAGATTTAAAACATTCTTCAGATTTTCCTTGCATAACTCATTAGAAGAAAATTGTAATGATTCCGTCTTATGATTTAGATCAAGTCGAGAGGTTTGGATGGCATACAAAGCCCTGTTTATATCGGAACTGGGTCTGTCTTCAATACAACAGCCTTATATGGTTACGAAACTCCTGACAAGCCAAAGCATAGAAAGTCAGGAATCCTATCTTATCTCTGTGGTGGGTCATGAAAGAAAGCAACATCGAGTAAAAAGTGCTCCGACAAGAAGCCTAGCAAACAGAAAACACAGGAAACAACGATAGTGCAGAGGAATAGACCTGTCCGACCAAAAAAACATAAAGAAAACACAGAAAACAACGATAGTGCAGAGGATCGCATCCCTACAAACGTAGTGCTGAGACTAGATTACAGTCGCTCGAATGGTTCAACTAATTACAGCTTGGCCTCAATCGGACACAAATTTTATTAAACCAAGTTAACCCCAATTAGCTTGGGGAAAAAAAACTGGATAACAAGTTCTGAACAGATAGATCTTTCGATTTGTTTTCCCATAAGAGTCGTAATTGCCAAGAGAGCAGACCTATCACTATCTAAATCTGATCAACACGATGCACAAAAATTCGATGTTCTTTAGTCATTTGCACGTCCGAACGAGATTGTTCCTTATTCGACCGTTCCATTGCGAGTACAAGTGTGATCAAGCAGACAAGCTGTCAATTTGGGTGGTCATAAGAGAGCATTTAAATTTACTCTCCAGAAGATGTACGTCTGGCCTTAAGAACCAAAAATAACAACGTTTAGTTGCCCAGTTGATTGTTACTTTCAGTGACAAACTACATCTTAGGTGGCATAAGGGCGAAAACAACTCCAAGCTGTCTCATCTTTCCCAGCCAAATTTTCAGAAGGAACTCTAAGAAAGAAAATGCCTCAACCACTGAAGGAGGTTCCGACGGTATAGGAGCGAGTGCACAATCATGGCATAGAAAATAATTACAAAGATAAAATGAGTCATTCATATCTTTTCATACTGACATAGGACGCAGTCAGGACACAATTAAGAGCAGACATAACAAGTCCTTTTTGACCACTTCTACCCTAATTTCAGATTATTTTCTGACGAAAGCATTGCGCGTGCTGCGCTGATTTCTCTTATGGTGTCAAAGTATTGGGTCACGATATCCATGTCCATGACGTCATTTGCAGTTTCTCGTGGGACATTCTCTGAGAAGCCAAGCTCAACATATCTCAAGCCATCCACGATGGCCTGATGCTGGGGAGCAATACTCAGCCCAGGAAGGTTCTCGGACACAGCCTTGCCTTCAGCTCTCTTAATTTGCAGAATCTTTTCTGCTATAGCCTTCCTCTCTGCTATAGCCTTCCTCTTTGCTGCAACCCACAGTCCAAAATGTAAACAAACTTTGCAGTAAACTCACATGATGCAGATCTAAATATACTTTTATGCAATGGCCATGGACCGTATTTACAGTAAAGCACACTAAGTTTAAATTTACCATATGGCCTCTTAGAGCTGCAAATGACACGATGTCATGTATCACTAACCATTCCAAAATTTTACCATGTTGAGTTATTTAGAATCAATTGGCAATTGAAACTTTAAGGTTACCGGCATTAATTTCCCCCATAGCTTCCTCAATGAGCATATCCGGCCTAATGTCAACGATGAGGGTCTGCACAACCTCGTACCCATAGTCAGACATAGCCTGCAAAATTGAGAGAACTCCGGTTCGGATCATCTCTCATGTTAAAATCAAGAAGTCTGGAGTGGACAACCTTTTCAAGCTCTTTATCAACAGCTTTGGCAATTGCATTCCTCTGCCCAAAAGTGTCTTGCAAGTTTAGCTTGGCAACAATAGCTCTGGTCACTGGAATGATTGAAAAAACAAAAACAGGGATACAATAGTTGTTGATTACCCGAAGTGTTAATGGAAGGACTAAACTATGTCACTTGCACATGAAAATTGTACAAAATTGTTCCAATACTGTATATACACTGGTGTGATGAAATTCAATTGGCATATACCACTGATCACATAGGTCTTGATCAGACTCCTCGTGTCACTGAGCTTGTAGAAGACATCGACTGCTTTATCTGCAAGGGCTTGGTAATACACAGATGCAACGATATAGACAAATGCATTGTCCTGTGAGAAAAATATCACGTGAGGCCATTACCTATTCAAGCATTCACAAGTCAATTGGTAACAAGTGACAAGCTGCCGTATCACAAAACTGAAATGACAAAAGGAAATTGACAAATTCATCAACATTCAACTCTAAATTCACCCAAAAAGAAAAAAAAACTCTAAATTCGCAAATTATTCTAAATACATCAATAGACCCGCACTAATATTTCTCGACAAGCCCACAAAAGCTAGTTTAATTGCAAAAATGTAGTTCTCGTGATGGTTTGAGCACAGGACATTCAGAGAGTGATGTTTAAACATTTATTGTTTTCCACGATCACTGGCGCATTTGTGTACTATAGCAAAAACCTCTAGAATGAAATCTAGGAGTTTGCACAATGAAAAAAGATGAACTTTACAAGGCAAATCTACATGATTGAACAAACCTTGGTCTTGGCTTCGCAATTCACTTCCAACTGCTGCAATCCGAGTGAGACATTGCCAGCTCGCTGATATCCGAGAATCCAAGGAAGAAAATGGCACCCAGGTTCCAGTACTTCTTCAAACTTGCCAAATCTCTCCTTAATAGCTACTGTGGACTGGTCAACTTGGATGCAACAGAACAGGTTACCCATCTTATATGTCTTTCAACTGGATCCTTGAAAGAAGAAAAACACAACATTACTTCTATGTCCTGACTCCTGTGAGTGCAGGAACGCGAAATATCCAATGCCAAGCAGAACATAAAAAGAATTTGAAACAGGAAAAAGCTCCAAATTTCATACACCTCAAGCAAAATAAAATCACAACGAGAGAAAGAGTTCTGTATCATTCAGAGAAAGAAGATCAATAAATTAAAGGAACAGAGAAAGAATGCCATAACCATTGGACAATTCAACAATACATGAAAAGTTTGCACTACATGAAGGAGATGTAAGTGACAGGACTCTAGCACACCAAGCACACAAACGAGGGAGGGAGGGGGTTAGCGCCAGTAACTATGCAGAAGATGGATGGAAAAATGACTGGAGGAAGATGAAATAAGAATTGCAAATTTTAAACATGCACACACACACACACACACAAAGACAAGGAATTACATTTTTCAGTAGCAAATCGGCACGGAATGGCTTGGAGGAAGATAGGATTGGGAGACTTCTTTAAGACCAGAGCAAATGCTGTTGTTAAATTCTTTCAAATATGATATTCAGTATTAAGTCGAAACACAAAACACTTTCGTTAATGAAGATATAAAAAACGTAGTTGAGCATCTGAGCTGTAACCTCTAACAAGGATAATAAATTGCATTCCATGTGAAGAAGAAACTGTTCTTGGTCGGACCACCATACATTCACGTCAGCGTATTTCCTTGAAACTCTACTAACGGGCAACTTCACTTCTTCAGTTCGAATTGTTCCCGATACTTTTCCACGTTAACGAGATTAGAGTCACAAATTAGAGGCACCAGCGCACTAACTCGGTGCAGACCGCGGAATTGCAAACCCAACAACTTCTCCACATCAAATTACACCAAGAAAACTATGCTCAAGGAGCAAGAAGTTGAAAAAAGACATTAAAACAGATACAGTCTTGAGAATAGCGAATGCTAGATGAGCAACTGAATGTGGTACCTCTAAATAGTTAACATATCATAGCTATAGATACTGTCGCTCATGTGCTAAGAGGTGCTTTCATCTTACAATGCAAGAGCCATCAGACTGATAAGGACAACAAAGCATACACATTAAAAAAAGAAAGCCCTCTGCACCTAACAATCTCATTGGTAATACCTAATTTTGCAGACAACAGCTAAGGTAGGAATTATACCTTTATGTAAGGATGGAAAATAGAAGGCGAATGTGAAGTCAACACCAATCCTGTAAAGATCAAAGCCTCAGTTTTCAAATTTGATGTAGATGACTTGTCCTGGTACATATAAAAACGTGACGGTTAGTAGCCAGAGAAATAACCAGTAGATCATTTACATCATGGAGTCAAAAAACTCTAACAAAACATTTGGAAAATGACAATGTACATACACTTAGTGCCTTTTCAATTCCAGGAATAAGTGATCCAATGTGGTCAGCGAGACAATCTGGTAAAACAACCACAAGTTCTTTCAAGACAGCAAAACCACCAACCTGCAACAATTGCATATATTAAAATTTACTAGGAAGGAAAAATGTCTAAAGAGACTGAAGGACTGCACCACCTTAGTTTTGATTGATTTCTCACGCAGCTGTCTATTAATAGATCTGACAATTTTTGCTACTTCTTGTTTCTACAACCATCTTGGACTGCATTACACACCCAAACCATTAGCACCATAAATTATTGACCAACAAGATTTTTAAAAGTTCAGAATACCAGGTATCCTAACGACAGAACAGTAATTCCTGAACCTCTAGGACATAAATATTAATCACTGACAAAAATACAAATCGAATTGTATGATCATTAAAAAGAAGTTTGAATAAATAGTCCTCGTTCATGCAAGCAGAATCCTCACCGGTTCCTCAAGTGATTGACTAAACCTATAATGTAAATTCTTATGAAGGCAAACCTGTTAAACTACATCCACGTGTACACTAAGCAGCTCCAAAATCTGCTAACAATCTGCTATAGATGAATCTGGCACTAGGAATGGAAACCAATACTTGGTAGTAGATATATGAATGTCTCATGATGCTGAAAAATTAGAGGAACGTAGCAAACATAAACGAACAAAGTGAATGAAAAAAAGAAAAAGAAAAAACTTGGGGACGTGTGATCATTTCAAACGGCATGCTACGGATTGGCGATGCTCAGCGAATCACACGCCATTCCCACGATCCAGGAGGGAAACAAAAAACCAGAAAGCCTATCGACACAGCATCAGCGTCCAAGCTCTACGCGGATCACGTGCACGGCACTGATCCGTTCAAACACCAGCAAACGAACCCCACCACACCAACAGATCACAGCAAAAGCCCCGCGAAATCCCGCACAGATCGAGGACTAGAGGAAGACAACCACAGCGAAAATCCACGAGAAAACGGAGGAATCGGCCGCGACACGCGCATTCCACAAGGATTCACTCCACACTCAGCTCCCGCCAACCACCCGCGCCACAAGAAAACGGCCGGCATTGTCGCCGAATCAGAGCTGGGAAACAATGGGTAGAAGCAGATATTCACTTACCACGATGACTAGTCTCTGTCTCTCTCCCTCTCTCTTGCTCGAGCTGCGCAGCTAAAAACACCACCGCTCGCGGGTGGTGACCGGAGTGATTCATCTGCTTGAAACGGGGGTTAGGGTTTGTGAGGAGTGCAGGACCAGCGACACCGTGACGATTGAGCTGTCGGACGACCTCGATGGGCGGCCGCAAGGCGGCGAATCAGATTTGTTGTCGCTCTAACCGCTTTGAAAGAATGTAGGTCTCTTCGTCACTATCCCCTGCTCAGTTCATCATCATGAAATCAACAAAAGGAATCAATCGTTTGGCTCGTCTAGGACTAGGAGTGCCATCAAAAGAGAAAAAGGGAATAAGATTCTAGGGTCCGTCTGATTTTAAAAGGTACGCAATGGACAACCAGTCAAAATTTGAATTATATCAGGGAAAAAAATATGGTGGGTATGCTGCTAGAGTTAATCACTGTCGAATTTAAAAAAGAGGAAGAATGTCCAAAGTATCATACAATTTAGGCCGGGGGAGAGTTACGTAAACACCATATCAGGGAAAAAAATGCAAACCATCACTAAAAATAGAAGCGGGGAGGAGGATAATTGGATTCTTTTCATTTTCAGTGAAAAGAGAACAACGGCCCCATGATCATGTGAAGGTTGCAGTAAATCAAAACGTAATAACAAGCATATATCGTACTCAAGGACCGTGGTTCACGAGTATCTGTTTCACGAAGCTCATAGATTCAATTTCTGAACAGTACCCACGTATGCATCCAAACAAAGAAACATTAAGACAAAATGAACGAAATTCACCCCAATTTTAACATGTGAAAAATGCCAACGAATTCTAGGGTTGTAATCGAAATAGGGTTTGACTCCAAAAATCGTGGTTTGCAAATGAAGGTCGACTCTAGAAACAGAAATTGCAAAAATTGGTGGCCAATTGAATGTGAATTGGACGACAAAGAGGGAGGTGAAGCTAGATCACTGCAACAAAGAGGGAGAGAGTGACTCACTTTGTTGCGATGGAGGCTAGGTCGTGACAAGAGTTGGAGTTATGTTTGTGGTGACAGACGTTTGACGGTGGCGGCGACACTCCTTGTAGGCTTGTAGCAATGGAACTCGAGCGAAAGGAAGATGGAGAAGTTTGGGCTAAGTCTGTGCACGCAAGAGACAAGGACGAGAGAGAGAGAGAGACTTGAGAAGAGTTTTTATTTCTATTTCTTATATTTCTTATTTCTATTTCAAATCTATTTCTAGACTTCAAATTTGTCCTGAAAATTGAAAAATAAAAATGAGTTATTAGACAGATTTCTAATCCCAACTAGTTCTCAAAAATAGAAAAATATAATAATTATCACGTGCTCCTTGGATTTCATATAATGCTTTAATTACTGTGAAAAGTCGTGATATATTAGCCATTAGGCAATTGAAATCGAGAAAGCACTTAGATTGTGTTTGGCCGTTAGGGTAATAATTGGGATAGGATTGGACATAGTAAGATATCAAATCCTCTAGATTATAAAGGTGGATATATCTAATCCTATCAAGTATTTGGCACACTTCAGGACAAGATTAAGAAATAAATGTAATATTCAATTAAATTATAAAGTAGGAAAGAGAAAATTCAATTAATTAGAGGCTAGGGAAAAACCCTAGATCTAGGAATTGTAGCCACCTCCACAATGGCCATGATCGAAAAAGGCAAGCACCAACATTGCTGTTAAATCTCAAGCTACAATAGAGAGGGTGGGTGAATTTTAGGGGATCACCAGAGTTGTCTTTGCATCGCCTTAGATTGATCGAGGTCCACGTTATTAAAGATACCAAAGATTTACAGTCTCTGCATCACCATCTTCCCCTCTACCCTGGAGACATACGACATTCTCTGTGAGGATTCTAGCATTGCGGCGAAACCTGTTAGTCCACCATGATAGTGATCATTATGTCAATGAAGTGGTGCAGGGGGAGCTTGAGTTCAAGCTACCGATGTTTGAGGTGGTGCAAGAAATGCTTTAATTACTTCAACAAATGCCTATGAGAAAATTTTTGCCCCTTTTGTCTCCAAAAGCAACTCTTGGTAATCAGACTCAGCAAGTCCATGATCCAAAGGAAGAGGCACCCAATTGCTGACGTAAGAGAACCGGAGATGAAGAAGCGGAAGGAGAGGGCTGAGAACGAATCAGAAAGGCAGAGGCATCCATTCGATGCAAAGCTTACAATATCTTCTCTTTTTGTTAAGTTTCTTTATTTCTTGAAATTTTTTTTATCCAATATGAGCTTATCCCAACCCCTCCCTCGATTTTTTATTTGGCGTTATATTTAAATGTATCCGGATTTGTCCAATCAGATGGTTCTTTCCAAACATTGGATAGGACAACAAATTATCTTATCCGAACAACCAAACATAGTTGTTGCGTTTTGTATGTTTGGACTGCGATGAGGAGGCAAGTTGACCTTGCCAACTGCGCAATTACAGGAGTTCCTAATATATGCTTTTTGAAATTCCACATCTATTCACGAGAGACCTGGCGGATAGAGTTGACTTTTTGAGAGGAGAAACTTTCGGTAGCGATGACTAAGAGCAAGTATTTGTAAAGGCTGACCTCTCTCTCTCTCTCTCTCTCTCTCTCTCTCTCTCTCTCTCCTCTCCCTCCCTCCCTCCCTCCCCAAAAGAAAGTAGATGTACAGATTGAGTGCATGTAAATAAGAGAAGCCCAAATTATATGCTCTTAACAGAGAAACATATACGAGACTGAGGGGAAGTCGATTTCAATTTATTTCCCCATATTGGGATTGCATGCATTAGCATTTCAAGAAGAAAACCTTGCTCCTGATGATGTTTCGACTTCAATATTATGAAGCTACGGGAATTTGAATTGGGTAGTAGGAATACTGAGGTGGTGGTATTCTTTTGCGTATATATTTATGCTTGTGAAGGAAATAATAGCTAGCGTGTAGTGACTGGCAATCATTTCGTACAGCTCATGAGCTCAACTAATTATGCACAACCACCTATTCAAACCACAATGCTCACCGAATGCTGACCGGTCATTACCTGAAATGAAATCAAGGGTTGACTTGACCTTAATGTGGGGGAGGTGTATTAGATAAAGAAGACACCATCAAGAGGGGAAGCAGCTTGGAAACAGCGGACGAAAAAAAGGAGGCATGGCTCAACCAGAAGCATCCATCATCCATTTCAGCCACCCTCATCCTCTTACTCTCAACCATCAACCTCAACCCCAGCATGCCTACTGCTCAGGGTGCAAGCTCAAGACAGTGGGATGGACGTACGGTTGCGCACCTTGCAGCTACTTCCTCCACATTTCATGCGCCAAAATGCCCCCTCAAATCAACCACCCCGTCGACCAGTACAACCACATCCTCACCCTCATTCCAACCCCAGCTCACCCACCAGGTGTCTTCAGATGCGATGCTTGTGGCAAGCAAGGCAGCGGCTTCTCCTACCGCTGCGCTTCATGCAACCTCGATCTTCATATCATCTGCGCGTCCATGCCGTTGACCCAAACTCACCCCTCCCACCATCACCTCCTCAACCTCACTTTCTCCCCTCCTTACACCAACCGGAGTTTTTCTTGCGATATCTGCCAGAACTGGGGCTCCAGCCAGTGGCTCTACCGTTGCCACTCCTGTGAATTCGACGCTCATTTATCTTGCACCTTGAAGAAGCCAGTAGCTCCAGTTTCAACTCCGCTTCAACAACTCCCGATGCAAAGCTACTCCGCATTGCCTGCTCAATCCCCTCAGGCTCAAAATCACCAGCCTCCTCCTCAACTTCCACAAGCTCGACCTTATTACCCCGATCAAACTCACACAATGCAGCGTTACCAAACAGATCCAATATCTTCTGCTACCACCCATTTTCAAGGGGTGCCCTGCATCTTCCAGAGTCCTACTCCTACCAACCCTTGCATTAATGGAGTTGGGCAGCCAGTGGGTGTGGAAAGAAATGGGCAGGCCAACGCTCTGAACCAAGTTCTCCAGGGTCTCTTCGGTGGAGGAGGTGGAGGACAGAACTTTGATCAGATACTCCTCCAAGGATTACTGGGTGGCCGCAGCGGTAATGCAGGTGGTGGAGGTGGAGGAAACGACTTTGGTGGCGGAATGGGCAACTCCGGAGGCAACGGTGGGACTGGAATTGGAAGCTTCTTCTCAGTGGGTAATGACAGCTTTGATGGAAGTTTTGGCTATGAAAACATTGGAGCTGGTCTTGGAGACTTGAGTTAATACCACCAAAAATCTTAAACGAGTATGGATGTGCCTCACTTATCTCAAATTAAATTTTATATTACATTACTCTAATAATCTGAAACTGATCTTCAAAATTTGTTATAAGTATGCCACTTTTAAATTTTTTGTAACTCAAAAATTAATGTAAGGTAAATGTGACAGGAGTAATGGAATTTCGCAATAGGTTTGGAAGCCCGAAGTTTGCAAGCAGGTTTCCAACCTCACATCCCTACCGTTGTTATGTGCTGTTCCTTATATTTTGATTATTATGCAGAATGCGTTTTCAGACCGTCAAGACTAAAATGTACCAGAATTACATCAATTGTCGAAGAACTGAACATGCTCGCTTCATGTGATCTCCTATCTACTTTGATATTTTCATTTCCTCTACCTTCCAACTTTTACCAAGGGTTGAAGCCACTCTATTCGGTTTTTGTTGTGACCCCACAATCCTTCAAGCGATAGACGTTTCAATTTCAGTAAATACGAAGTACTGAGAGTTATCGAAAGCAAACGACGAGCACATACACCCATCGTCTAGGTCAACAAGCTTATAATCATTTTTTTTTTATCCTATTGAGTGCCCGATCACATGACTGCTTTCCCTGGACTTTGTACACGAGTTTATCAAGCGTACTTGACTCATACTCGGGGTTCCAGGAAATTAAACCATTGAGATGCGGCCATATCAACATCTCAAGAAAATTGTTTCTTTAAAAACTTGATGGTGACATCGAGAGCCAGTCAACCTTGAAGCGATCATTATGATATAAAAATAAAATATATCACATCACCTCCAGAGAGCCCGTAAAAGAAGAAATTGCAAGCACTTCGAGTTGAGGCATATCCAATAAATAACAGACAAATTGAACAAATGTGGGGAAAAAAAAGAGAGGAAAGAATGTCTTATGTTACCCCGATACTTCTTAAATAATAGTAATCAGTGTCTCACCTCAGCAACCCAACCATCTCGGTCAATGCCACAAATTCTGCTTTAAGGCAGAAAGTGAAAGTGCTGGACGGCACCAGAGGCAACAACATCTCATAACATATTCTCAAACCTACCTATTAGAATATACAAAGAGAATAATCATGCAAGTGTGTTCCAAGAATGCTAATCATAAAGACGAAGAATCAACACACATTTACTCAACCTCGACAAATGCTTGAATAGGAATAGAAACCAACTTAACGAAAAAATCAGTTTGCTTCAAATGCTTTTGCATAGATTCAACAGATTCCTCAGCAAGGAAGGTGCAGCTTGTAAAAGAGGGTAGGTCAAGCTTAAGCAGCTGAATCACCTTTAAATTGCTCCACCTGAAGGGGCAGGAGAAGGGCAAGCCTACCTTTGTACCTTGCAATCCGTTGCAATCGCTCATCTCTTAATCTATACATGAAAAGAAAAAGCATGTCATTCATTTGACTCCTGAAAATATGTGATTTCACTTCTCATGGGCAGAAATTTTGTCCAGATCTATATTACCCAAGAGATGAGCGTAATGGGAGTTCATTTGTAACTCAAATGATATCGAACTAAATACATGATTTATTATTTTTTCCCATCTTTCTTAACAGAAGCAACATCGGCCAACAAAAATCATTATAAAGTAATAAAAAGTGCAGCCAACAGCAGAGAAATTAAAACTAACCGACAATATCATCAAGGAACCACTTCTTAAAACAAAATCATCAAAAGATAAGAGATTACCTCGACCGAACCCTCTTAGCATGCTTGACATGTCTTTTCAGCAAATCACTGGCACTCAACTCCTCAGCATCCCTCTCATCCTAAGAGAGGAAAAGGAAGTAAGCAACTGCTTAATCCAGACAAATCAAATATGAGAAGTATCACTAGAAGAATTCCAGAGCTAACACGTATGAGATAGAGATATTAAATTGCAACACTGCTCTTTTGTTTCCTTTTATCAGTAATTACATACTGTCGTCATAATTATTATTGCGTTTCCTTCCACAGTGTGTTTAAAATCAAAAGTAACAGTGTGAAGATTCTTTTCCTCAACCTGCTAGGCTCTTTTTTTTTTATTAAAATCTACTGAAAAATGTTTACCAATTATAAAATAGGTGAAATTAAAAATAAGTGCCATTAGAAGTTCTCGAAGTCCTTAAATCAAGATGCGCTTCAAACTGCTATGAACCACCAATACAGATGGGGCGTAAAGATGAAATTTTTAACAAGCAATTTAACAGAAATATGTTCAGTGGAAATGATTCATTGTCTGGAGAATTTAGCTTAACTATGAGAAAACGAGTGATCCAGTCATTTATGTTGCGGGGAACAAATACAAGTTAGATAGTATCAGACCTTCAAAATCATCCTTAATGCAAGAAACAAGCATCTATACTTATCTACGAATATATGACTTTGTAAATAGACTAAAGAGGCTTGCTCATGAGAATTTCGACGCTACTAGAACAATTTTTACAGGCATCCACCGAGCTTGTGTTTCAAGAAACATAAGTCTGTACCAATAAACATTCTACATAAAGGTACGACTTATAATTATGCAGAAGTGCCATCCCAATAGACGTGCCACAAAATGGAGCTTAAATTGCCTCACCATACAGAATCCAAAAGAATTTAGCATCACTCTACTTTGAAACTTTCAAGAGACACGGGGAAACGACAATTTTAGCTCTGTCCTTTGGATTTTGGAAGGAGCACTTGTCTGCCTAAGTGACAGTGACAATGCACAGCCACCATATTGACAGGATGGGAACATACATATCTTGCACATATCCTTAGTCCTAACAGTATACCGTCAGTACCATCAAAGTCGCAATTAAATTTTCTTTAAATCATCAAAAAGTCAAAAGGACAATAACAATTTCAAACCAAACCTCCTTATCATCTTCAGCTTCTTTCTTTACTATCCTGTAACTCTCGACAGGAGGCAGGGGTCTTGGAAGGGATTTAACACCAACGCCATATTGTGGCTGAAAAAAATAAACAGCGCAACAGTAGAATTTCCTTAAGAAAAATGACTGAATGAATAAGTAAAAAAAAAAAATCATAGATCCTGCAAACAGATCTAAGATGGACCTTGCACTTGCCAAGAAAACTTGCCCCTTTATTAACCCCAGTTACTAGATCCAGCAAGTGAACTACATTTGAGACTAAGCTGTAGCCAAACTAAAGTGAAAGGTAAAGGTTGAAAGAAAGAATAAATAAATATGCAAAAAACTTTAGGAGGTGCATCATCACGAGTAATCAAATGCCTGTTAATAAATTTGACACCGACAAGACAAAATCAACTGTCTAAGGCTGGATTTATATATGATATAAACAAGAGAAAAAAGGATAAAGTGGAACACTCTTGAAGAGGTAGCTATGCCATCCAATACTTCTATTATACAGAAATTATCACCAAAGCAGACTTCCCTTCAAGTTCTCCCATGGGCTATATGCACTATCATTGGTATTTAGTGAAAGAAAGAACTATAGTTCAAACCTGTGGTTCTTCAGGGAGACCATTCCTTAACCATGATCTGCAAAGCGCATAAAGAGAATCCCCATCTGACAATCGGACCTACAGATACAGAGTTATAACCAAGTAAGGGTAATGGCTATGAGCACCAGGATGCCAACATTCCAGAAACCGAAATTGATTACTTACATAGATAAAGAACATGCCTATCAAATGCGCTTCTAACCACAGCATACTGGCCATCCAAAGTGGAATCAACTTACAAGTGCTCGTTCCACTTTCCGACACAAAAGTTCCACATCCTATGATGCTGGATATTATTCATTTGTTTTGCCTTTTGGTTACTGATATTAGGTGATCCCACCTAGTGAGAATTTGATATTTGTTGGCAGCCGAGGCAGCGATAGCAACCATACAGCCTCTAAATACCAACTTGAGGTAAGGGAATGCTCCCATATTGCCAAAAGTCCTAGATGCCAGATCTTTTATTCCAATGTAATAACTCGACACTCTTATGCACGCTTGAGATTGCTCCATACTATCCTATGAACCTCCATCAATGCCAATCTCAAGGAGTAGAGAAGACTCCAATACTTATGATGCTCTTACGTTGGACAAACCCCCTGTGGCAGGGCCAATATCTATGCCCCTAACAATTGCTGTCGACACATCAAACCTAAACCAAGTACTTATGATGCCTCTCTTCCTATCACCATATCATCCAGCATCATCCACTTGAAGGCACGCTCAAGAAAAGCCCAACACACAGCATGCATGCACGTGCGCGCACCCTACATCGTGATAGCTACTTAGCTTTACATGGCCAGTAAAATTAGACGGGAATTAAGGAACATAATCGCTACATTAAGTCAATATAAGACACAATAAGATGGGAAACCACAGGGCGTAACACGATTCAAGACACACGATGAGAGTTGACGTCATGCCTTGGTATCACAGGGCAAACTAATTGGTCCCCAAGTAAAGTCAACTTCCATATACGGATGGGGATGAAGGAAAAGGGAAATGGCTTACTTTTCTATCTCGAACGACGGTCGCTGCGTCCTCTCTGGCTCGATCCCTACAGAAACCAACCCCCCAAAAAGAATGAAGTGAAAAGAGCGAGGGAACAGTAAGTCAAGGGGGAGAGAGAGAGAGAGAGAGGGTGAAACTGAAGGAGGATGCAGGATTTAAAGAGAGAAGAAAAGAGGGAAAAAGAAAGAGAGAAAACCTGAGCTCTTTACAGCCATTGCAATCGGGAAGAGGAAGGGAAGGGGAAAAGCATGGCTTGGGATGAGAAGGGGCCAAAGCCCTAGCGGATGCGGGGGCGGCGGGATGGCGCACCGCCGTGGGGTCCAACTGATTTGGGGATTTCGGGATGAAACCACGGCCCGAGGAGGCCACCGGGTATCCCACTCCTTGCTTCGCCACGGTAGTCGCCTGCTGCGACGGCAATTGCCCCGCCCTCTGTGGATTGGACGCCGTGGCCGGCGACGAAGTCGGGGTGGCGCGGCCGTCCGCTGGAGAATTCATGCCTCTGCGGTGGCGGGGGTGGTTTTGGCGAACAATTCAAATGAAGGAAAACCAAATAGCCGCGAGCGGTGTTAAGTAGGGGCGAGCCGGAGAGAAAAAAGCCAGGCCCAGGCCCAGGCCCAGGCCCAACTAATAAATGGAAGATAGGAGGGGTTGGGGTCGGCGGGGGGGAGGCGAAACGATAACATTCGATCCGACCACCTAAATAGGAACGAAGTCCTAATCGACTACTATATATATATATATATAATATACACACGGCGCTCAGGCTCGGGCACCATCAATCATCAAAGAGAGAGAGAGGGGGAGAGAGAAAGCGGGGGGTTTCCAATTCGCGTTCCTTTTTTCAAAACCAATAGAGCACTCGCCAAAAAGGAGGAAATCGAAAACCCTAAAAGACGTCCACAGAGAGAGAGAGAGAGAGAGAAAGAGAGAGGGGTCATTCGGTCGTGATTTAATGGTGGGGGTGTGGTACGCAACACCGCACACTGTAAGTCAGTCTTAGGATTCATACATATTTATATTATCAAAAAACAAAATTATATATATATATAGTTTGAAATGACCCCGTAGAATCCAAAAACCCCACAATTGGAGGGAGCGAGGGAGAGCGCTGGAGGAGGAGGAGGCGAGCAGGAAGAGGAAGAACGCACGAGTAGAAAGAAGATCAGGATACATATTAAATAGAAAAAAAAAGAAAGAAGAAAGAAGAAAAAGATTAGATGCGATTAGAGGCCGGGAGCGACATAGCTTGAGATAGGTTGTGTTGTGTTGGGTTGTGTCCCCCCGGGGAATCCGAACCATTTCTGGATGGGGAGCCAAGAAGACGGTAGTGATAATCCTCCCAAAGATCAAGACTGGGGGACGTGGGACGAGCTCCTCCTGGCCTGCGCCGTCAAGCGCCATGGCTTCCACGCCTGGGACTCCGTTTCCATGGAAGTCCAGTCCCGCAGCTCCCTCCCCCTCTCCCTCACCACCGCCGACAACTGCCGCCTCCGCTACCTCCACCTCAAGCGCCGCTTCTCCCCCGACGCCCCCATCCCCGACTCCGACGACGCCGCCCCCGACAAAGTCGTCCATATCCCCTGGCTCGAAGAGCTCCGGAAGCTTCGCGTCGCCGAACTCCAGCAGGAGGTCCAACGCTACGACGTTTCCATCCTGTAAATCTCTCCTCCCCCCGGTCTCTACAGTATTTTCCTTCCTTTTTTTCTCGAAGCAAAGAAATTTTAATTATTATTCTTTTTGAAAAAAAAAAAATTTCTCCCAATCGACGAGATGAACATGAATACCCCGAATCTGACGAGAAAAAAGGTTTCTTCTTTGCGTTTTATTTTGGGATGTTCCGCGCAAAGGTCCTTGCAGTTGAAAGTGAAGAAATTGGAAGAAGAGAGGGAAGAGAGCTTGAGAGAGAAGCATCCGAAACCAGATCTGGCCGAGGACTCCAAGGGCGATAGATCGGTTCAAGACAAGAGGGACGCCGATGGAGGGCCCGAGTCCTCCGCCGCCGATAGACCCGCCGCCAAATCGGGCGCCGCCGGGGAGGAGTCGGACCGCGAGAACCGGTCCGTCAACGAATCCAACTCCACTGGAGTGAAGAGCGAGCGCGACAAGACCGGCGATGAGGTCGAGGAGGAAGAGGAGGAGGAGGAGGAGGAGGAGGAGGAGGGAGGAGGGAGAAAGAGAGAGGGGGAAAGCGAACCGGTCCGGGGGGAACCGGGTCGGAGAAGACGGATCGGGCATCGGAGGGGACGAAACCGGAGGTGGTCGACTCGTACAACGGGAGCTCGGAGCCGAACCGGGAGCGGAGGGGGAGGAGGACGGGGAGGAGGAGGAGGGGGAGGGCGAGGGGGAGGGGGAGGGGGAGGACGGGGGCGGCCGGAGTCGGGGGCGCAGTCGAAGGAGAACAGCAGCGACGTGCAGAGCTCCGCCAGCTTGACCCAGAAGAAGAACCGCAGGAAGAGGAAGGGGCGGCGGCTGGTGGAGATCTCCGGGGGCGAGGAGCAGCAGGGGACGGACGAGGCGTCCCCCGCCGTTGATTTGGCTGGGAAGAAGAAATCGCAGCCGTTGATGGATGTGCTCAAGATGATCCGGGCTCACAAGCACGCCTCTGTGTTCGAGCGACGGCTTCCCCTTCAGGTAATTCTCCCCTTTTTTTTTTAAAAAAAAAATTATTTATTTATTTGGTTTTTTTCATTCGTTTAGTATGAGGAGGTTTAGAGATTAAAAATAAGTAATTAATGGGGTATTAAAATTATCGGGCGCGTTCGAGTTGGGGGTGGTGGGGGTTCCTTTTTTCTCTTCTTTTGAATTTCTCGTTGAAATAATAATAATAATGAGAAGAGGAAGACGAAGAAGAAAAGCATGCAAATAACGTCGTAATTTTTTTAAAAAAAACGAGGTTGGGTTTAGTAGGGGTGGGCATAAGAGGAGAAGTTTCTCATTTGGGCCTTTTTTCGTTAGCACGTAACGTTGGGAGTCGGGGTTGATGAAGGAAGGGCTGCCCCACTCTCTCTCCCTCTCTCCCCCCCACATTCCATCCCCATCTTCACTCCTTGAAAACCATTTTCTTGCATTTTCATTATTTGCTAATTTCAGTGCCCAAAAAAATAGAAGAAGAAGAAGAAAATGCTGTCTTCGGCTTTGCCTTTTCGTACCGGAAAATGACAGTGAGGGTGAAATTTGTTGGGATGGAATGTTTTGCCACTTCACTTTCTCACGACGATTTCTTTCTTTTTTGTTTGTTTGTTTGTTTTTTTTTTTTTTTAGAGAGAGAGGGAGGGAGAAAAGTGGCTCAAGAGCAGACCACCTCAATATTGAATTTGGGTACGGGAATAAGGAAAAAAATCCACTGGAACAAAGATTAAATTTGTTTCCGGTCGTTGTTTTAATTGCGAGAGTGGGATACCCGATTAGGTATACAGAATATTGGGGATTTCGCAAAACCGATTTTCAAAGTAAATTAATTGTACGCAATTCTAATTTCGAGAATCGACCCGCCATCCATCAAATCAAATCAATCGCAGCAACGCCAAAGCAAGGCAACGCATCGAATTCGTTTCCCGGTGGGTTTTGCCGCGGTGGGGGCTAATTGAGGATGCGGGGTCGGGTCCGATGGACAAAATTGGTTAATTTTTTGGAACCGGGGGGTGGGTTGACTTAATAATTGTTTTTGAGGAACGGAATTGCTTCGCTTTGGCAGGAGAGCGAGAAATACAGAGGGATGGTGAGGCAGCACATGGACCTGGAAGCGATCGAGTCGAGGGTGGAGAGAGGCTACTACTCCTCCTCACTACCCTTCTACCGAGACCTCCTCCTCCTCTTCAGCAACGCCCTCGTCTTCTACCCAAAGTCCTCCGTCGAGTCCCTCGCCGCCCTCGACCTCCAACGCCTCGTGTCCTCCCACTTCAGGAAAGCCCCTGGCCCCGCCTCTGCCCCCGCACCCGCCTCCCATTCCCTTTCCCACTCGCAGAGATCTTCATCCACTCCTGATGCCCCCGAGCGGTCGGATTCCTTACTTGCCAAGCACAAGTCCTCCGCTCCCATCATCGTCTGCCGCAAGCGCAGCTCCATGTCTGCTCAGCAGCCCTCCTCCACCAACAACGATAAGAAGCCCGCCCTGGACTCCAAGCCCGCCCACGAGCAGGGCTTGATCAAGATGAACGCCACCACCAAAGAGAGGTCCGTGACGGGGACAAGGAGCTTGAGGAGGAGCAGCAACAAGATCATCAACAACAGTTCCCCTCCTCCCAACCCAAGCAAGAAGCATACCCCCACCTCGACCTCCCTAGAGAAGGCTGAGAATTCCAACTCCAAAGCCGAAGGCTTGGTCACAGCCTCCATTAAAAAGAGAAGTGCCGCCGATTTCTTGAAGAGGATAAAGCGGAATTCTCCCGCAGGAGGGAAGTCCAAGAATTCTGGGAGCGAATCTTCCAATAACAACAACACCAACACTAGTAACAACAAGAAGGCAAGCGGCAAGAATAATAAGAGTAAGAAGAGTGAGAAAGGTGGGGAGGAGAAAAAGGAAGAGGGCAGCCCGTCCAAGCCAAGGACCGTCGGGAGGCCTCCAAAAAAGGGAGGAACCCCTGAGTATTCCAATGTGAAGCGCGGCAGAGAAGTTGGAGGCAAGGAGTCCGCATCCGCATCCGCATCCACATCCACACTGAAGCGACCAAGAAAGCGAGGTAGGAGGTAGATAGAACAAGCAAGCACATCTGCTCTTTTCTTTTTCCAGGTGGGAGGGCGATTGAATGTGATTTTGTATAATGATGGGCAGGGATTTGGTTTTCTTTTCTTCTCTTTTTTGTCGGGCAGTTTGTGGCTTTTGTGTCTTATTTATTGTTAACTGCTGTTGTTGACTTTCGACAGTTGACCCCCTTGATCCGTGTACCGTAACATACAACTTCAGGATGGCATTTCGCTTTTGCTCCCGAGCTAATTCCCCAACACCTCAGCACCTTCTACTTTCACTTCTGAACTCAAATCTCCTCCTATGACCTAAGGAAGGAGTTTCACTTCTATATTCAAACGTCATGGACAGTGATGCATTAACGAGAGGCTTTTCAAGTGCACACTCAAGTGCCTAACCCAACAACGTTGCTGAAGTCTTTCGTGGAACATTCTTAAAGACTATCTGTTGACCCTGACAAGAGCAAGATAGTCATCATTCCGTTTAACCCCGAGTGAAAACCAAGCAACTGTTTCGATCCCCCCCGTTCATTTACATTATCACATCATGCTCTTCTACTTCCACCCTAACTTTCATGGCAATCCTACCCGAATAAAAAACTAAAAACACAAAGAAGAAACACCTTAATATAACCCCCCCCCCCCCCCCCCACCCCAAAAAAAAAAAAATCTCTTGCCCCAAAAACAAACCCGAGACAGCATTGTTTAACCAATTTAGGCAACACAAGACCACTGCCTCAGCTCACTTACCCACTGGGTTAAACTAAGCTCTCGCTTTCTAAGTAACAACTCTTGCTCTAAACAAAGTTAAAATTCATCACTATAATTATCCTAGGACTGTCCAATCTTACAAGACTATGCTATCTTTATGTTCTGTAAGTATGAGCAGAGTATGGTGGCATTGCACCTGCAATCTTTCTTCAACAGCCACTAGCTGGTTTCACCATCCACAATGTCACCATTTTCTCTCCGAGTCATTTTGCCACCAACTTCAAGCAGCAACAAGCCTTCGTGAACTGTCGGACCCCACACTTACCTGTCCACTGGACGTCCACGCAGAAACTGATCCCCTTGCTTATCTGTTTTTAAAGAAACAGTAGATTGGAAAATATTATCTACTTGCTGTAATGATGTATCAAGATGAAATAAGTACTGCACATTCATACCTTGTTCACCATCTGAGATATCTGCTAGTCTAGCAATTGCATCCACAAGTGCTCGTTCATGCTCCTGCAATTGACAGGCAACAGGCTTATTGAGAGCATTGAAAAATTGAACATCAAGAAACCACTTTAGATTTTTTGTTTTTTATTTAACCAAGTGATTTGTCTGAATAAGCCCTTATTTGCCCCCATGTCTAATGTAAGATCCGCAAGCAAGGGGGGAAAAAATAAGAGAATCACCCCTTAACTCCTTAGTCATACCCTTAATACTTTCTTTGCTTCTTCCATCTCAAGAGGATCAGGACGGCCAGTGCTGAAGACCCTCTCCACCTGTCCAAATTACCAGAAAAAGAATTGCATAAAGACAAATCACGAGCTTACTATTACAAGTAACAGATAGCAGCCTGCTTTCACCAACCTCATTTAGTAGGGTTCCTGTGTTACGTATGCGTATGTCTGGCCCTTTCTTTCCTAACCCATTTTGAAATGGGCGATGCTCCTTTTTGGATTGACTCTTTACAGCCCCTCTCCCTTTTCCTCCAGCTGAAACATTATCTCGGTTCATGGGTCTATTCATCCCAGAACCTGACATGGCATGATTCCCTCGATGAGAGACTCCAGGGTCCTCCCGCATCCATTGTATGTCCTCCGGGGAGATCTGCACTGTCATAACTTTGTCAGGTTACTGGACAGTACTATATAACAATCAGGGCAAAAAGTCCATCTTCTAGAAAGATGCATGAACATATCCTTTGTCAGAGATAACAGAATGCATCTAGTTATATGTTAAGAGACCCCCCTTAACCATTCTAAAGCACAGGAGGCCTGAGTATAGCCACATGTTCATTCAAAGGGTTCAAATAAAGCAATATATGGTCACAAGCAAAAAAGTGCGGTGTGACTTAGTGGAGATGCTTCCTTCATAAGCAGGATCAACTACAGCTTATAGTAACATGACAAACATTTAATGGCAAAAATTAGAGTCTGCAAGGGCACTATAATGTGATCACAAAAACCATCATTGCCAACCATAAGAACCCATCAATATCAGGATGAAATGGAGCAAGTTGAAGCAAATAAAAGACAGAAAAGGGGCATTTGACAAGAGAAAGCCAAAAGGAGATTTGCATCAGATAGCAGACTTGATGCAAGAACAGCAATACATGGTCCCAGAGAAGTACTCCCAAGCCTCTCTGACAAGTCACTAGCCTGGTTTGACAGAGCATCGATCAGAGGATCCAGTACTTATAATTATCTGTTGAACTAGGAGAACTCTATAAATGTCCTTTCCCATCTCCTTTTTGTCCAGCAGTTTTTGACAATCAGTGCAGTGATTTGATGTGAAAACATTATTGATAGTTGAATTAGCCTATTTAATGGTCCAACACACAAGCAACCGTTTTGCTTTTTCCTGAAATTGTACAAGTGAACAAATCACGCATTTGCCTGTACATCTACATCTGTTGTCATCAACTCCTTTATGAACTGCTAGATAATAATGTGCGACCCCGAAAACCAACTTTCTATGCATTCTGCACATGCTGCATGACCTAAAGTTCTTAACACATATGCTGTCAAATATTTGACATATTTTAACAAGTAAAGAATGCTCAGTATTTTAGTTGCCCCTTAAAAAGGTTCACAGAGGAACACTTAATTAGAAGAACCTAAATGAGGCTTGGCATTTGTCTACAAGAACAGAAATATGGAATATTAAAACAAAAAATTCCATAACTAGGATAGAATCTTCACTTTTGGTTACTCCGATTCACGAAAAAGTCTTTGATGGTTGTTTGCTTTGACTGCAAGATCACCTTAAGTCTCATTCCTAAATTTGCTTCTGACAGATTATACAGCAGACAGAACAGCTATGCCAATCCATATTCTTTAAGAGATTAGAGTATCAAGTACGTTCCGCATCAGAATATAAACATCTTGTGCCAAATTTATAGTTACTGTCTTGTGAATATATCTACACATTGAATGCATCAACCACAAACATGGTCCACAACTACCACCAATCATTTGTTTTACAGATGTGACTGTGCTAGGACTAAAATGCATATCCTCAAAATGCAAAGCGCATGCATTGCTCCATCCTTTATACTCTATATTTTGTAGAACTAGAAGTCACTTAATTATGTAACCAAAAAGAATAAGTAGATCATATTCGTAAGGTTGAATGAGGGTCATGACTCCATCTATAACTTCTAGATTTTTTTCCCCCAAAAGTACGAGCTTTTTCCACATTCAATTGATTATGTAGACAAACAAATCTGATAGCACAATCTTGTGTGAGTGTGCGTGAGAATCTCTCCCTCTCTCTCTCTCTCTCTCTCTCCCTCTCTATGTGCGAGTTTTACCCAGCAATTTAATTTTCATGATCACTTTAGAAAAACTCCAATCCTGGCAAATATTTACTTTTTTATGCATATTTAGGTAATAAATCTCTAATCACTGTACAAGAAATAATATATTGATGCATATTTTGGCAATAAAATCCTTACTAGTAAATCTTTTATCGATGTACAAGAAATAATAGAGTTATGAATATTTTAGTGATAAACATTTAAAAATAATCTAGTATATAAATGCTAGATGATGACAGATAAAATTCTATTTTCTGTTCAAATCTCTCTCTCTCTCTTTTTTTCTTTTTTTTCTGAATTTAAGTTACATTACATGATAATTCTTATCACTTAGATCAGAACAAAGCCCTATGTCTAGTTTTCATTACACATAATTCTTATCACTATCAATGAGGCTCACTGTACCGTACTGCAATTAATTATGAAAGAAAACTCTGAATGAAGTTGCATCGTTTATGGCTGTTGAACTAAGGACTAACCTAAGTTCTCACCCAACAACAATTAGTCACAATTACAAAATGTTTATCAAAGAAAATATAAATGTCTACATCGTGTATATTTCAAAAATATAATTTTTTTATTTTATTTTATATATATAAGTTCAAAAGTAATTTTCTATAGCTGTTGATTTTCGGATTATGATAAGTCCTTAAGTGAGAATTTTTAATCATTTCAAAAATAGAATATAAGATAAAAGTAGGTTTAGAAATTTGTATTACCTGATTGCATATAAAATAAATTTCTAAGCATATTTGTTTATGCAGTCATTGTAATATATTTAGTAAATTTTTTATAATGATTGGCATTCAAATCTAAAATCCAAATTTCAGAAAATTAGTTTGATGATGCATGTCTTCAAATTTAATGTTGAAAAACATGTCATTATATCAATTTTTAAGGGTATAGTTGTAAAATTCTCCAGAAACTTGATCACTTTTAAATTGACGTTGATGTCATTTATGGCATCAACAAATTGAATATAGATACTTAAAATGTCAAACATTAGATTTAGTTCATAGGTTTAGTATAAATAACATATATACATAGTGGCAAGAAAATATAACTGAATGCTACTTAGAGATAAATCTCATCAGTTTGCCATATGGGAGCAAATACATTTAGCATAACAATTTTTAAAAATTTGAATTTTTATGGCATGATTGAATTTTTGAAAGATGGATATTTCAATTGAATTTTTGAAAGACAATAAATTGTACTCTTTAATTATATTTTAATAATCGTCAACATTGATGAAGTCATGACAACATTAACATCATTGACCCAATATTTATTTATTTTAAAAAAAAAAAAAACCAAACCCAAAGTAAGGCACTTGTATTGCAAGAAAAGGAATTTTGGTCACAAATCATAAGAATGAACATGCAAACTTGAGGAGATTTTTGGCACCCCTTCAATAATCAAAGCACATCCATAATGAAAAAAATTGCTACCTATAAAAATTATTGATTTTTGGCACCTCTTCAATAAAGTTATTGATTTCTGCAAAGTATCATACTGCAGCAATTATAGCTTCTTGCATGAGGTCCGTGATATTTCAGCAGGTTAATTGCCAATTAGACTAAAGAAAAGAGTGTATGCCCATGTAAGAATCTATCTGTGTTCTCTGTATAATTCAAAAGCACAATCATATGCTATATCAGGGAAATAAACAGGCAAACTAACAACAAATCATCAGATTTGAGAGCCCTCAATGTATTATAAACCAAGTTACTTCCTCCTTTTCCCCTACTAGGATCATAAAACAATTTCATTCTCCTTCTTAGATAAAATCTCCACATTCTTTGGCGGAAACCATACATATTCAAATATATGAACACGCTACTGCAACTAAACAGGACCCTACTAACATCATGCCTTGAAGTAAGGTCTTTAGAAGATTGATTGTGGCAAGGCACGCATTTCAAAATCGAAGCAAGACAGAATCTCCAAGATGCTAATCTTGCCCAAAATGCAATTCATACAATATTCATTGGAAATATCAGAGCAAGGAGGTGAAACAAGTGACTTACCTCTGAAAGATTTACCCATTCCCATGTCTCATTTGGAGTACCTTTATCATACACTAGAGCATGCAGCCCCTAAAAGAGATAAGCAACCAAGTTAACCAACCAATTACTTACAAGCTGAAGCAGTTTCTTTTTAGATTATGACGCAGTTCATGGTAAAATAGCCTCGCCATTGTTCTTCTCAGTTACATTTTCTAGCTGGATAAAACTAAGAAACTCCTACTTCGAAGAAGTTTATGTAGCCAACACACCAGTGATACACGAAACATAAGAATAAACAATGAATCAACCTTTCTAATGATTTGTTCTATGCTAAGGGCTACTTTTGAGCAAACGCATAAGGCCAGTTCACCATCCCCATCAATGCTAAGAAAACAACTCCTTGTTACTGTACAACCCACAACCCTAGCCATGCTCATGATCAACCTCACTATTCGCTCCCAGCTTCGATTTTTCATGCAGCTTTGCATACCACTGACACCTTCCTAGACCTGACGATTATAGTCAACGTAACCTGAGGGTATTTCTAAAAGGGCTAATTATCATGACTGAGAGCACATTAATTCCTTGATACATGACAATTTCACATCTCCTATAGATAATGTGGTATTTGGAATGAATAGAAACAAAAAGCATATCGCAAGGAAAGCCAGATGTACCTCAGCTGGGTTGTAATCATATATGACAGCTTCATAGAAGTTATTGTCATCAGGCCATCGAGTTCGCACTTTCTGTCCAATCAACGAATCAACTTTTGCCGTTTCAGCAGGTTCACTCAGATGGGCACCAGAGGACGTCCTGCTAACCTGTCCCCTACCACTTGCACCTGAGGCAGGATATGGTGCTGACTTGGTGGAAGAAGAAACAGGCAATGCTTGGCCCTATATAATAAGATACACAAAATTTTGAAAGGAAAAGGAAAAATGAAACTTCTTGGGAATGTATAGTGTGATTCTTCACTCACAACGTTATGCTTCCGGCTCTTGGTGCCTCCAATAGGCCCTCGCTTTGCAGCTGATGAAGATGGCTGATGGGGTGCAGGCTTGGGTTGTGGATGATAGGATGAAGGTGGCCCAGCAAGGGGCTGAGATGAACCTGATGGAAGTGGCTGCGTGATCTTCTGTTTCTTACGAGATACTGAGACAGAAGGACTAGGCGTTGGATCATGAAGGCCTTGACCGGCACTGAGATTGCCTTGTTGAAGTTTCGCAGTCTTTCTCCACTCCCTAATTGCATTAGCTAACATGACTCATCACTGCTCGTATAGAGAAAGAAAAACCAGATCGGCAACAAAGTCTCAAACTTGAGAGAAGAAAATTTTTGCAATATCAGACCTGATTCTCCTTAGGACATCATCTGCATTAACCTGGCTCAAAAGCTCCCTATGTTCCTCGTTGGATAACCTCAGTTCTTTCCTAAGTTCAGTTATCAAACTTTCCTTCTCCTGAAGAACATAATATTCATGTAGCAGTCACTAAACCTGAATAAACACAGTCAACGGACATACGATTCGTACAATGAATTGCTCAGCATACCCAAGTAATGGCATCAGACTGAGCTTTAAAGGCTCTCAGGACTGCACTGTAAGCTTCTCTCTCAAGCTGGTGAATTTGAGTTTCCATATCTGTCTCAGAGTACATTCTTTGGTAAGACAGGGATCCTCCAAACCCAGCTCTCCCATTCCCAGAAAGGCGACCTCCTCTGGGAATTCTATTTTGGTGTGATGGAGGAAGATCGTCATCAGTCCCTGCACTCCTTTTCAAAGGAAGTAAATATGGATGGCATTCTGATACTAAGGAAGCAACTAGGACTTACATTGCAGGGACCCTTTATCGAATAGACCTGCCTGTTACTCACACATGCGGTTGCTACAGAGCTACCATAAATGTACCCTTTCAAATCCAGAGAGCCTACGACTATGGTAGATGATGCATTCAAACAGTATTTATTAGTCTAAGAAGGAAATTTTTCATTGTATCCGTGAGAAAAAATAGTCTTTCAATGGTGGAATTAATGATCAGAGACGAAAATTGCCTTTGTCAAAGATTGGCAGGCTTGGAAAGGGGAGACTTCTTGGAATGAAACCCAACTATTGGAGGGAAACAGAAGTACTCTCATATTCCCGCAGGTTTCCTATATATTAATAGATTAACATACAAATTAGGAATATTCCATCTATCAAAATTAATCGACAAGAGGCTCAGAGAATAGGATCACTCACTTCCACATGGATCATTTGAGAGTTCACTATATATTAGCAATAGCTAGACCCATGTCTTATGCAGAAATTATCTAATTCAAATCACAATCTAACATTTGTCAGATTCTTCAGTAATGGAACTTTGTATTTTCCTTATGCCACATTTACCTGGAGGGGGGGGGGGAAGGTATCCTGTTATCTAAGGTTCAATTAGTGTATGTACAAGTTGTACCGCAATTTTTATAGCGTAATGTGCTCTTGAGAACATAGAGGGCAGTTTTGATCTGTCATGATGCTAATTTTTGTTCACCGAGCTCTGTCACATTGGTAAATATCAGCTCTCTAGAATCCAAACAAGCAAGGGCCTTACAAGGAATGGAATGTGTCGGCAGCTTTGCGGATGCAATTTCGATAGACCTTTGGAAATATATAACTGCACCGGATGCTACATGAGGGCCATAGACTCCACACAGAGCCGACTAGCAGCTCCAGTCACTAAAGTTTGAAGCCATCGATACAACTGGCAACGGAAGGGAATTACACAGGCAAAACAAAGTCTACCAGTGACTGAGGGATAAAAAGACGAATCACAAGCTGAAATGGGAAAAGCGATCCCGGTAGCTAGTGAATTGATCTTCCTTCTAGAATGAAGAAATGACCAGTAAGAGGAGTACCAGCAGGAGGAGGAGGACACTGCCCATCAAAGAAACATAGAAAAGCTCAAACAAAATGCGGAATGGACATTCAAAGCGGACGGAGTGTCAATAGAACCCCGAAGTCGGAAAGACCAACAGAAAATCGACGACTGAAGTATTAAATCCGAAAGGAGGCACTCAAAAGATCACTTCAGGAAACCTAAATTAGCAGAGGAACTGAGGCTCGTTTCTTCTTCTTCTTCTTCTTGATTTCTCTTGGTTAAAAGAAGAAGAAGAAGAAGAAGAAGAAGAAGAAGAAGAAGAGAAGAACTCACCGCTGCTGTCGTACGGCTCGTAGTCCATAGCCAGTTCCGAAACCCAAGCAGAGAAAGTTGCAAAATTTGAAGACGAAGAAGAAGAAGTGGCGGAGACCCAGTAAGGAGCTTGCACTGCGCAGTCAAACTCGAGTTAAACGCAGCGAGGTCCTGATCCTTCGACCCCAAGTCCCAGATGCCCTCAATTCGCCTTCTCCCCCCCTCCTCCTCCTCCTCCTGCTGCTTCCTCCTCCTCCGCGGAGACGCGCATTCATCGATTTCGATTGCTCCCAATCGAAGACCCCAACTTTCTTGCATTCATCTCCTCTCCTCTGGTCTGCAGGATTTCCTCCTCTCTCTCTCTCTCTCTCTCTCTCACTTCCTTTTCAGAGAATTCAGAGGGGAGTCAATGCGCCAGCGAGTAAATTCGGTTTTTACACTTCACGCCCAGACTCATTCTACTACGGACCGGCTGCATGCCCGGGTGTCTACCGTCTTGTCCCGATCCATTCCCGATGACCCGGTTTTCTATCGCCTAAACCGCCATTATCTCCCTTTCTTGGGCTTATCACTGTTATCATTGCATCAAATTATGTTAGAATTGATCGACATTAACCACTTTAATCTCTCTTCCCATGTATTTTGTAACTACCCAGGGTCGTTACATCCCATTCAATAACATAAACGTAATTATTTTCCCACAAAAAAAAAAAAAACAATTCCTTTTTCATTATACTTATTTTATTCACAATGACACATAACATGAATATCAACACTAATCTATCTTCAAATTATATATTTATGAAATCAAATCACAAAATACATGGAAATTGGTTAATATGGTCTATATCAAACACCAAAGTGTGCTTTAAAAGAAGTGATTCATAAATAGATTTTCTTCAAGATCATTCATGACGTTTTAGCAAGTAACTCGAGAACATATTATTAAGATTTGAAGATTATCACGATGCAAAAATCTCAAATGAATTCTGTGTATGTAGCTAGAGATCGCCCTCACACTATACCTAATTCTATTACGACTCATGGAACCGGCAATGTCGAATTTGTTGTCTTTTTCTTCCCCGTTTCATTTGCAAGGGAGGAGGGATGGGGCCTAAATGGAGCTAGTTTCTCTTGAGGACCCCTAGGTCAAAGGAAGGGACGGTGTCCCTGATATGGGGCCGGAGCCGGATGACGTGAGAGTAAGAGCAAGAATGAGTAGCAGAGTAGGATTGGGGAAAGGAGGGTGATCAAATAAGAGCAAGAATTGAGCGCCCGTGAACTGTGAGGTCAGGTGGCTTTCCCGTGGAAGCCCCCCGGGTATCAAACCGTCGCTCGACACTTGCTAAGAAAACAGTGAGCGGTCATTTATGGAGAGGGGACGAACGCCACAACGTGGAATGGAGATGAGCCAATTTTGTCCAAATTTTGACCGCTGACCCGCTGACTGGTCGCTGTCGTCCGGGAGGGCATGCTTGAAAAAGTCAATGAATATGTGAGCCGGCAATAGCCGGAAATCAGGTTGGGAAGATCAGAGAGAAGAAGCCACAATGGAAGAGAGGGGGTGAACTTGGAATGGTCACTGCCGGTGCCGAGCGTGCAAGAGCTGGTGAGGCAGCTAAAGCCTGATGCTTTGCCCCCCACGGGCATCCGTGATGATGTGGCACCCGCCAATCATTGGCCAGAGTCATCACAGGGCTTGCCTTGCATCGACCTGGGAAAGCTGATCGACGCATATGCCATCTAATCCGATTATGTGCAGAAAGTACACATGAAGTAGTTTACATATATATATCGAATGAAGTGTCTCGATTTCGTTCCTTTCTATTGATCCATTTACATGCTTATACAAACTGGTCATTTCATAAGCTTTGATTATCGTATCCAATCTTGCACTTGGATACCCACCTGTGTTTTTTTTTTTTTTTTTGAGTCTAAATGAGTTGGTCAAGTTGGTGAGTCATTACATGTAGATGAAATGGCTAATAAGTTTGAATCCATAGAAATAATCTCTCTGAAACATGTTTAGCATTATCTTCGTATATGATATGGACCGTTGTCTCCTAAAATAAAAGAATCATTGCCGTATCTTCATAGGAATAGGGTTGAATCTGGAAAAGCAGAAGATTGCGAAGTTGCCGTCAATGTGCAGTTCGTGAACCATAAAGCGTCGGATGAAGGGATGAGGATGATGAAGGAAAACGTGCACGGGTCCTTCGAATTGCCTTACCATGAGAAGCAAAAGTCGGCAGAGAGACCAGGAAGTCTCGAAGGCTACAGGCAGGCTTTCATCACCTCTCAGGACCAGAAGGTGGAGCGGAACGGCATGATCTTCCTCAAATGCCTTCCTTCTCATGCAAGAAATCTCGATCTGTGGCCACAAAATCCCCCAGAATTCAGGCAATTTGTTTCCATCTTTTTAGTTTCTATTATGTTCCTGCATTTCTAGTTAGCTAAATTAAGCAGATGATGTTGACTACGAATACCAAATCTATCGGGATAGCACTAGAGAAGTACAGCGAAGGTTGAGGAAAGCGGCAGTGGCGGTAGTGAAGTACATTGGAATGGCATTGGTGGTTCATGAGGGTGAACTGCAGTTGATGAAAAGTTTCCGAGAAGGGAGTTACGAGGTCAGGATGAATTACTACCCACCATGCCCAGAACCTGAGAGAGTAATGGGCCTATCGTCACATGCTGACAACTCAGGGATCACCATGTTGATGGAGTGCGGCAACATGCCTGGCCTTCAGGTCCTCAGCGGGGACAGCCGCTGGGTCACATTTCCACCTGTTCCTAGCAGCATTGTCGTGAATTTAGGTCAAATCAGGGAGGTTTACAGCAACGGAACATACAGAGCACCGGATCATAGAGCGGTGGTGAACAAAGAGAAGGAGAGGGTGTCCATAGTGACCTGCTATCCCAGCCCATCTCTTCCAGTTGGATCTTCTCCCCAGCTCCTCGCCGCCACTGGACTCACCCCTCTCTACCAAACCCTTTCGCACTCTGAATACTTGCCAAGCTTCTTCAACCGCAAGCTCAATGATGCGGTTCCCATCATCAAGACCCTCAAGCTATAGCTGATGCATTCATTCATTTCGTCTTCCTCTTGTATTCTGTATCATGCATATGAATTCAGGTCGTTCCACCTATTTTCACATTTCCTGTACTCCATAGAGGACTATTAGTAAATTGTGATGCCAGCAGATCAAACAACTGATCCAATTCATTTCATGATTTTATCCTGAACTAGCATTTTTCTTGTATGGTCCATAATCACAGTGCTTTAGAAACTATTTTACATATCAATTGCCCGGCTGACGTGGGGTGACGAGCGAATCACGATACTCGCGTAGCATGAATCTTAACAACTTTTATCACCAAATTTATGACAAATCTTGTCATTGATTAGCTTGGTGCTTTACTCGTCACTGCCACATGAGATGATCAATAGACAAATTACCATCTCCATAGCATGATCAACGCATTAATATAGAAGTCTCCCCTGTCATCAAATTTATTTCTAGTAAGATTGAGTAAAAGTACAATCTAATTTCCAAGCTTAACCAATAGTTGATAGAATATTACAGCTGCAAGTTTTGACCATAGAACTCAATCTCTTAGTCAAGACTATTAAGAATTTCGAATCTGATCTCTTTAAAGTACGATATTGTAAGACCAAGGCTAAATGTTCTGGAGTTGAATGCTTCCTTCTATTGTGCATCCGGCACATATTGGACTCTAAGAGCACTGAGGTTGGCAGATGCATAGGAAGATATTTGCTTGTACTTCAAATAAGACATTAGAAGTTCTAGGTTTTAGGAGGATCTGAGTGAGGTGCTGAATTTTCATTGTGAAGACGCTGCTCTAAGAAGCATTTCAGTTGCCTTCCGTGTTCTTCAATATTTATCTGCAGACTTCTTTGCGACTGTACGGTTGAGGAGGATGAAATTAAAAATTGCTTTCATATCATTGTCTTCATGTGGAGACTTCTGAAAGTTTAGATGTGTGTGTATGTGTGAATGTGACAGAAGGTAACATTTTCAGAGTAGCAACCTCCAACTGTTGAAGTAGTCGCTTTTGTACATTCAGCTGCATCTGCAAGATTCTATAATAAGCTTCTGCAATCAGCTTGCCTCTGTTGCCAACAAATATTCAATGGGCTTAATTTCCTCATATCATGAATTCCTACTTTAAGGCAGACAGTGGAAATTTGAAGGTTGCAATCCTCTCATAACTAGTGCTTCTTTTGCGCTCTTCTTAAGTCTGTACACTGAGTTAATAAACAACAAACAAGTCAAAGCTTACATTTTGAGGTCGTGCACTGGCTTTGTGTCAAAATTGTTCTTCTCTGATTTTCCTGCATGTACAATATGATTCATGCACATAAGCTGTCCTATTGCCAAACAAAGATTAGTTACGCTTGGATTTGTCTTCAATAATGACAGTTCCTGTCTCTTGCAAGGAATGTTCATTCGTGCTCATCGTAGTGGATGCAAAGAACTACCTTCTTTAGATTCTGCAATGCACTTTGTGATGCGACATTTCTTTAATGCAATAGACAAACAAAGTTTTGGTTTGAATTTCTGAGACAAAATGTTAAGTATGGGCATTGATTTTCAGCTAATAGATGGAAAGTCATTATGTTGCAGTACCTGCAAGTGACTCTTGATATGAAAGATTGTTAACCCCTTGACATCCATCAGCTTCAAAATTAACTTTGGTTTTGCTCCAGTGCCTGTCCAATAAATCATGACTTGGACGTCAGTTGAAGTTAATATAGACATTGACTGAAAAGTGACATTCTCTATCCATTACTTACTTTCAGCTCCTCCCAGACGATTTACGCATTCATGGAATTGGTTGTGGAGATGTTGAGTCCATCTAATTCTTCTTTTACTAGATATAGCAGCTGCTGGTAAAATGAAGTTTCCACGAGGATCATCATGGGACTGAGGAGCAAGGCACTGCTGGTCTTCTGAATGACCATAAACCAATGATTCACAATTTATTGACCTTGACTGCTGTAAATTACATGTAAATAGGTTGCAAGCATCTAAATCAACTTGCGGATGATGAATAGAACATGTAACTGCAGTAGGAACAGAAGAAGAAGATGTGTTATTGCTTGACTTGTTGTCCGTTGTATAGAGTTCACTTCTGCACAGATTTGAGGAAAAACAGCTTTGGCTGCATCCTAATTGTGACGCTGGTGATTGATCACGCTGAAACTGATGAAAGCAAAGCTCGGAGGATGTACAGGGGCTCTGTTTTTGATCATTACTTTTTGCGGTGCTCATGTTAGAGCTATTGCTGCCAGAGGTTTCTATCTTCATCACCATATGCTGCGAAAAATATGGTTTACAAGACTCAACTCGGCGGTGGTTTGGTAGATCAGAGGCACAATGAAATAGAGAGCTAAAGAGATGATTGTTGGACATTAGGGATCATGAGGCATACAAAATGCCTTTCTCGATCGACGGGAATAAAGAGAGAGTCCTGCGATGAACTTTAAGTGTAGGTTATCAGGGCCAAGGTCGCCAAACAATGACAGATGAATGGTACACCCAAAAGCCAAAGCCCAATAATCATTTGGAGAAAAGTGTCCATTAAGACAGACAATTTGCCTATTATATTATATTTTCAGTCTAGATATTCAAGATAACGCGGGAACACCGAATGATTTGGATGTGGACACTCTATACAATGAACCATGATGAGCACACGATGACCCAAATATGTCATTCCAACAGCCCGAGCTTCACACTTTCTCTCTCTCTCCGCACACGTCACGCTATTCTACATTGACTTGCTGACTTGACGAGTTGTCATTTCCCACGTACTGCCAGCTTATCTCGGATTTTTGAACCGCTTAAAAAGCGCTTTTGAATGTTGTAAGCGCGGGGCAGGCATATGAACAAAGTAGGCCATACTTTCAGAACACCTGCTAGACTCTTTGGTTCTCTTGAAACATTAAACAGACGAGAGCATACTGCTTGTTATTATTAACAGGAACCGACAGATGTTCCCAACATGATAACCGAAAGAAGTATACATAGGGGAAAAAGAAAAAAAAACAAAGCAGGATTATTCCTCTAATGTTATGGCCTCTGGATGCTCCATAGGATACCTGGTCAGATTTATAATAGCAAAAGCCTGTGCTTGAGAAGTAGATCTGCTTCACGTCTCTGCTTGAAACTTTAATTAAATAACGAGGAGAGAGAGCATTAATTGCACTCATTCTTGTTGCGTGCTTGTGATTGTTTATAAGCAAGAAAACAAAGCTTAATGTTATTCATTTGCCTTTCTGACCAATTTGTCGATATCTTTGCATTGGCAGAATCCTCGGAGCCTCTCAAACTCCTCATCAATCAACCACAACCACAACCTCAACCTTAGCATATAAGTCAAAACCAACTAATCAAAACAAGTTTGTTAGATGGACTTTGGCCAATTTCTTTACTGATGGTGCTAGTGGAATAGGGGCAGACAATTAATAACATATAGGTTCACTCTCTTTACCATATATCTCTTCAGTAAATAACATTTTGGATAAGGAATATGTTATAAGATGTTATTGAAATCTGGAATGCAAATAAAATAGAGGATGCAAGCACCGGAGATGTGGCGGATGACTATTATCATCGCTATAAGGTCATCAGTAATTGATGCCTTTGGACAGAGCGTTGCCTCACGCTTAGACATTTCTCTAGCTATTGATCATGTTCAAGCCTTGTAGTAATATGGACCATTTTGAATGTCGGCCCAAGTTTCTCCTTCAATTTTGCATTCTGATGGAATTGCCGGGGGACATACAGCCTGGAATAAGACAGGACTGGACTCGTTCAGATTCTCTCTCTCTCTCTCTCTCTCTCGATCTGGGCTCTTGCCCTGTAAGCCCATTGCATTGATTTCTCTTGTCATGGCATCCGGAAGAAACATGTCAGTGGTGATAAGTACGGTATCTTTGTAGACCCAGTGAAAGTCCTCCAAACCGGTGATTAATTCAATGGAAACAAACGTAACAAAACCATGTGAGTCAGAAGGCGAAGTTCGGGATGTACTCAATTCAGAAACGGGTGCGAATCTAAAGGCAGCTTCCTTAATTCAATGGAAACAAACGTAACAAAACCATGTGAGTCAGAAGGCGAAGTTCGGGATGTACTCAATTCAGAAACGGGTGCGAATCTAAAGGCAGCTTCCTCAACCCACGATTTTCTATTTGGATGGTGAAGAGAGTGTCTCAATTCTCACTCACCCAATAATGTGATTTTTCTCTTCTAGGAAAGCTGATCTATAGTTATATTAATGAGATATATAAGTACACTAGATGACCTAAAACTTATAGTAAAAGTATAATTGAATTCTAAACTTTTTTTGGTGGCATTTTTTATTATTTTCTTTTCCAAATCTTCTTTAAATTAGATTAGAAAAAAATAAAAGAGGCAAAAAAAATTATTTTAAAAAAATAGAAAAAAAAAAAGGGGGAATGGCAAGGCCTCTCCAAGCACTTTTGCCGCCGCCTATCATTGGAGGGGCCAATGGAGGTCGTTGGTCCTAGGCAAGGGCGGTCGATCCTCTTCAGCTCATAGCGAGGGTTGGCATTGCCCATATTTAGGCAAGCCTCACCCAAGCCTAATGAGGGTTGTTGACTTTTGCTTGGGCCAACAAGGCCTCACCCAAGGGTGGCAAAGGCCAGCCACCCTTGCTTAAGGCTGACTAGCCCCTTCGGCGATGGGCGGCGGCAACAATGCCCCACTAATAAGGTCTGCAATTCTTCTTCTTCTTCTTCTTCTTTTCTCTAGTTTTGGTTTTTTTTAAAATAAAATTTTAGTCTTTTTTAGTTTTTTAATCTAAGATTTGGAAAAGAATATAATATAAAAAATGCCATATAGGAAAGAAAATTTGATTTAAAAAATATCATGTTAATACTTTCTATTAGGCAAATTGACGGTGTTCACCCAAAAGGTCGATTGCATCAATTTGATAAATTTTAAGATTTGATTATATTTTTTTAAAGTTTTATTATTTAATTGTACTTTTACAACAAGTTTGGGCACTTTCGATACACTTATTCTTTAATTATTGGGATTTTCCTTAGTGACCACCATTCCCATATGGAAAATAGAATGTGAGAAATTGGAATCCCCACTTTTTGAGGAAAGGACTAGGGTGAAAACGATTTAATTTCAAGTATAAATTTTGATTCCCACACCCTGTAATATGGTCAACAATGGCGTCAACCTTAATTACTCGAAAAAATATTAGGCGCTCAAGTTGTAGCCAACTCAGCAAAGTAGTGACCTATTTATCTTGCGGCACGAGTCGTAGCAGGCTCACAAATCATAAATGTTTAAAACTCTCACTGGCCACATGCTCTCTCTCCACTCGCTGTCACTCTTCTATTATTGGACATCCTGTCTCTCTCTCCTTCATTTCTCTCTCTTATTCACTATTGCTTTCTTCCTTTTCTTTTTGCCTTCGGAGGCCATGGATACTACTCAATTGCACTGACCAGCCATGGACGAACCACTCATGAGCATGCTAAGGCTCAGTCATGGCCATAGGTGAGGGCCGGCATAAGTGAGGGCCACGACACCCTCGCCAGCCCTCACCTATGGCTAATCACCGACTTCAAACCAAAGGGAAATAAAGAAAAAAAGAAAAAAGAAAAACAAAGGACAGAGAATAGGTGAGGATAAACGGTGAAGAGGGAGAAACAAGGGAGAGAGGGGGTTCAGGTTATTTAAAGAGTGGGCCCACAGACCCAGATGTTTTCCTTTTCTATTTTGCATTTTGACAGAATTGCCAGGGACGCACAGCTCATGAGCAAGACAAAACTGGCCTCTTTCAAATTCTCTCTCGCTTAGTCTAGACCATTGCCCGGTAAGCCCATTTACATATGAGAATTAACATTTCATTAATGATTATTATGATATTTGTGTAAACCAAATTAAAGTCCAAATCAGTGATCGATTCGATGGAACTATATTGAAACTTGAAACTGAGATTACTAGACTCACCAATTCGATGATCCAGAATTCAAAACCGGATGTGGATCAAAAGGGAGCTTCCTGAGCTCTGACTTTTTATTTGGATGGTGAGAGAGAAAGTCTCAAGTCTCATTTCACTCATCTAATAATGTGATTTTTCTCTTCCGAGAAAGTTAATATTTAGTTGTCTCATGGGAATGTGAATAGCGATAACCACTAATGAATGACGCCCCCAATAACGAGGAAGCCGTCAACCATTAAACGTATGTGGAGTTGAAGAGTGTGTTGAAGAGAGCTTTTGGAGAACTTGTGGTACAAGAGTTTCCTCGTCAACAGACTACTGACACTCCTAATGAGGCAAGCCCCCACCCCTACCTACACCAACCCCCCGAGGGCGGGGACCAATGAATGATACATTGGATTGATTGCATGCATGCAACACTTGCCCCTCCCATATTTGCCAAGAGACAAGACTATATTTAATTCGTTTCCTTCTCGAGGGAGCTTTCGCTTTAAATAATCGATCGATTGCTTTGCCTTCGATGGTTTGCCTTGTGCGTACAAGCCTTTCACCAGTTAGTACCCTATTAATCGGCCCATAAAGGTGTTTGGATGGCCTTTTTGATAGCTTTTAGCCATTCTAGCAAATCATCCACATTTGAGCTAGTTTCGATAATGCTCCGTTCGATTCACATATAGTCTGCACATATCCATACAACTTTACGATGGATAGAATGTGAAATTGTTTGCTCAGGTGGTTTTAAGACCAATTGGTCAACCATCCATTAAAATCGATTTTATGCGAGTAAGAGGATAAGCCAAAATTATAATGAGTGGGAGAATTAACGGATGGTGTTGGTTGCTATTTTGATGAACCCCGCATAAGAACAAAATACAAATGGACCTTTCTCCTTCTTGACTATGAATTCTAACACATTTACTTTTGGTGGAGCAACGAGCTGCTATTTATTTACAAAGTATAAATTGTCCAAAAAATCTTAAACTTATAGCACTTTTGTCAATTCAATTTTCATCAATTTTCATGTTTTGTCAATTGAATTCATCCAAGCAATTTTGGTCAGAAATCACTGTTATGGGAGCATGCCATCCTACATGGCACGATTGGCATTAACGTAGATAATTTTTAATAATTTTCTTTTCTTTTTCTTTTTTCTTTTTTGTTTCTTCCCTTCATTCTCTAGTTAGTCGCTGGATGTCAATGATTAGCCAAAGGCAATGGCCAACAACAAGGTCGACCTCGTTGGCCTTTGGCAGAGCTCGCCCTATCGACCGCTAGAAAGGGCAAGTCTTGCCCAGCCATGGTGAGGCCAACGTCACTCAACAATGGTGAGGGCGAGCCTCACCAAATCACCCAGCCATGACAACGCCAACCTCTCCTAGTGACAGCAAGGTCGCCTGAGACTGGCAAGGTTGACCTCCCTAGTCCTCGCCTCTAGCCAATCATCGACCATCGCCAAGGCCTAGCGATCAACTAGAGGAAGAAGGGAAGAAAGAAGAGAAAGAAAAGAAAAGAATAAAATAAAATATAAATAGTTAAAAACTGTTCACATCAAATTGGTAACGTCATGAAGGATTGTCGACAGCGATTTCTAGCCAATGGACTCAATTGACAAAATTTAAAAATGTTTAGATCTCAATTATCATAATTAAAATATTTAGAACAAAACTAGTAAACGTAAAATAGGTTAAGTACTTTCTGGACAATTTTTCATATTTACAAAAATGGTGACGTGGGAGACGATCAAGATAGCATTTAGATTAAAGAATAGCTGCCCAATTGGTGTCATATTCTAGTATTAGTAGTCAATAGGATTATGTTATTTTTCCTAGCATAATTCAGTAAATTTAGGGGATTGATGTCTTCTTCGCTGCGAGTTAGGATTTTAATTTCTTTAGGATTATTCTTATCTAGAATAAGAACTTGACAATGTTGTTGCTTATCGAAATTTCGTATTTTAGGTTGGTTATCTTTTCTTTATTTAGAGGTTACTAAAAGGTAGCTAAGCTTCGAGTCCTTTGTTATGATAAACACAATCCGATAAACGTCTTGGAAACTGTCCCTCGTTATCTTCCCTTCTTTTTTCTTTCTGCCCGTTTTGATGGATTTCTAGGGTTCTTGAGTGACCAAAAGACTGCTGTATCCTTTATGTGGCCTGGCAAGGTGGTTATTCGGTTACGGGAGGTCTAAATTATCTACTCTCCTCCTTATCCTCCATAATAGCGGCGCTATCAACCTTACCAAGATGGGATAAAAAAGTTCTGTTTAATTATTTCCTCAACACGTCCAGCATCATCAGTGCTTACAGTTGAATCGGCATTCCAGACGTTCCAACATCACATGGTATAGAGCCGTAATTTCAATTGCTGTTTTGACATGTCCCATTGTCAGTTGATATACTAATCGATAGGTTGAATTCCTTGTGGACCTTCAGGTAAGTGGATCGCGTTCATCAATCAATAGTTGATCAACATATTATCGACCAAACCGATTTAAGTACGCCTTCGAAAGAATGATGCCCACAAGCATGTAGTTGAGAACAGTTCCGATTCGTCGTGCTTGCACATTGGAAGTTGGGCCTCTTATATTCTTCTATTCTTTTCCCTTTATTATAAGTGAAGACGGAGAGAATGGGAGAATTAAAGGGGAGGAGGATGGAGAAAATCCACGCCTTCAACCGTTCATCTACAAATACTACACCACACTCTGACTTTTAGTTGAGATTTCAAAGTGAAGGTCCAACTACTCCCCCAGCACTCTCGACTCATGTTATTTATTGTCGAGAGTCCCCCAACGTGACATCGTTCGGATGAAGCATATTGAAAATGGAGCTGAAGAAGCAGCATCCACACGGTTATCTATATGCTATCACTCGCGGCGCCTCCGCCTCTCCGTCCGCCTCCTGGTGCATCGGCTTGTTGATGATCACGGCCACTTTCTTGGGTTGTAGTTGTGGTCGTGAGGATCCTGGTGTGGCTGGAGTCAATGGGGAGGACGACAAGATCATTAACCGGACGAGCTTCCCATCTGATTTCGTATTTGGAGTGGCATCAAGCGCCTACCAGGTAATCAGCGTGAAGATGGATGAGGCATGCAATGTTGATGCATTGAGACTGTACGCACGTGCACTGCTGGATCAAATGCTTTCTTCTAATTTGTCGGGTTTTGCGTAACTAGTCTGAAGGAGCAGCGGACCAACAGGGAAGAGGGTTGAGCATTTGGGACACCTTCACCGAACTATTTCCAGGTTACATGCACACTACCTTTTTGGGTTAGAACATACGGTTTTTTTAACCTTCAACGCACATGTGAACGTAATTGTCGTTTCCCCTTCTTCCCCAGATAAGATTAGCGACCACTCTTCCGGTTTTATAGCTGATGAATTCTACTACAAGTTCCAGGTAACGTGCGCTAAATTAAAGAAGTCATTTCGAGATGCAGTATTGCAGTGTGGGACCACATTTGGGTCGCCGTCTTTGAAGGCAGCGATGGAGGCTTTACTAACATTTTCCATTTGCTTCACTAATCCCTCCCTTCTAACTTGATGCACGTGATACAAGCCCTTGTCTCCTTTCCACAGCGACTGGTGGCCGCAAACCATGACAATCGACACCACAAGTAGTTTATAGAAATAATCTGTTGAGTCATGTGTTGTTGCTTAATAATCGATTTTCTTCCATGTGTGTTCTTTAACAGTCATGTGGATGTACAATTTCCTGACAAGTTATGTATGGGTGCAATTTTTTTATATATAGGAGGACATAAACCTGTTGAAAGCAATGGGATGGGATTTCTTCAGATTCTCCATCTCGTGGCCTCGTATTGCACCTCGTAAGCTCACTCTCATGCACCCTCCTTTTTGTCTTATTCCGACATAATTAGGCTCCTCCTGTTAACATCAAGGAAAAATATGATCCTTCGTACACCACGTAGACCAACACCATTTGGTTCGAGACTCACACACTGTTAACGACTCGATGCATGTAATTATATGCCTTCCTGACCATTGTCCCCACAACAGATTACCTTATATTCTCTTTGGTCTCTCTACATTTACAATTAGTCATGCCAAAACAAAAATGAACTGCGGTTTTGCCCTGCACTCAGCTCTTGTGCATGCACTATGAAGCGTATAATTAAACCATTCGGATGGTATCTTTTGTATACTAGATGGGAAGATAAGCAAGGGAGTCAATAAACAAGGTGTCGCCTTTTACAACAATCTCATCGACAGCCTACTTGCTGAGGGTAACCTCTACTGTCTAGTCCTTCACGACTCATTGAATTGCTCTTTCCAACGTGTACTAAACTTTGAGCAGGCATCCAACCTTTTGCGACATTGTTCCATTGGGATGTTCCCCAAGCACTTGACGATGAGTATGGCGGGTTCCTGAGTCTTAATATTGTGTAAGCCTTGAAATATTGTTGACTTGAAGTTTCTAAAAATTGTGTGTACATGCATCCCTTGAACTAATTGCCGATCTTAATCAAGTAACACCTGGATCATTTGGGTTATTTACTAGGGAGGACTACGTCGATTATGTAAACTTTTGCTTTCAAGAGTTTGGTGATAGAGTGAAGCATTGGGTGACACTAAACGAGCCCAATTACTTTACGATATTGGGGTATGCGATGGGTATCTATGCACCTGGTCGATGTTCTAGTTACATAAATAACTGCACAGCCGGAAATTCAGCAACAGAACCTTACATCGTTGCGCACCATTTGCTTCTTTCTCACGCTGCAGCAGTGAAACTGTACAGGGACAACTATCAGGTACATGGATACATATCTTGGTGTATTCCCCTTATTCTTTCGGCAAACTATTGACTTGGATATGCATGTTTGGACTTGACTAATTGTTTCGTGTATTGATACACAATCAGGCTGCTCAAAAAGGGAAAATAGGCATGGTCATTGCAACTTACTGGATGACCCCTAAGTATTCAACGAACGTCAGTAGGAAGGCTGCCTCTAGAGCATTTGACTTTCAGTTTGGATGGTATGTATTTTATTTATAAGAAAGTAGGTAGCCTTTATGAGATGCTAGATAGGCATTATGAACGAGTCACAGAAGCAACTGATCTAGTAATTGTACCTCAACAAACAAGTTATTGTTTAACTTCCTCAGCAATTTTGCGTGTCCCGTTAGTAAGTGCATTGCGCGTTGATGGTGTAAGGTTTGCTCATCCTATTACCTATGGTGACTACCCGAAGTCAATGAGGAGATATGTCGGCGAGCGGTTACCCAAATTCACAAAAACACAGTCGGAGGCGCTAAAAGGTTCTCGTGACTACATGGGGGTAAATTACTACACAGCGAGATACGTGGACGAATCCGCATCCCCTTTTACCGCTCTCAATCTAAGTTACACCACTGATTGTCATTGTAATATGACTGGTAAGCATGCACCACCATTACCCAAATATTTTATCCCCTAGTGTTCTTCTTCAATTGATTCCCTAACGAACTTTGTTTATTATCTGTGATGCTACCAGTTGAGAAAGATGGAATTCCAATTGGCCAACCGGTAATGTGTCTACACAAGCATGAGAAAGAATCTTATACATAATCAATTGTTCACGCATTAATCGCATGCTAAGAATAATGCTAATATAGATATCAACTAAACAAAATTGCAGACTGCCGAGGAATGGCTGTACATATACCCAAAGGGTATCAGAGAGTTGATGCACTACGTGAAGAAAAACTATCAGGATCCGACCATTTATGTGACCGAGAATGGTAAATAAATTTATCTATGTCACTGACGGTGACTTTGCTTGGGTTGACGGGTCACCTAGTAATTTGCCTTCCATACATTGTTTGTCCAACCACAGGAATGGGAGATGCAAATAACAAATCGTTGCCGCTTGAAGATGCACTTACAGATAGATTGAGAATAAGTTACTTTCAGCTGCATCTCTCGAATCTCTCCAAGGCTATCGAGTAAGTAATTCGATATCAGTATTGGGTATGCATAGATGGTAAACAATGATGATATTTGATAAAAAGTACCATATACACGAATTCGTTGTTGACAGGGAAGGAGTGAATGTAAAAGGATACTTTGCGTGGAGTTTCCTAGACGACTTCGAGTGGGCGGAGGGTTATACAACCCGATTTGGCCTCGTATTCGTGGATTATGGGAATGGACTGAAGCGATACATGAAGCACTCCGCGTATTGGTTCCAAAGTTTCCTACAAAAGGATAATGCAACCGTTAACTACTCCTTGCGGAGCGATGCCTAGCAGAGTAACTTCTTGCATGATCGTCGTCTTCATCAATATAAATGAGTGGAGAGAGTAATCATTGGGATTGTTTCTTCAAGTGAAACAGATTGGATTTCTATTTACCTTGAGGATAAAGGGGCTGCGTCCCTCCAACGCTTCTTGTTGCCAAATGATAGAATAATTTAGAATGAGTTATTGGAGTACGACGGTCTTATTGTCAGATGATACAATTAATACCGATAATGTCATCTTTTTCGACCAAACTTTCGTTAGTATGATGCATTTAGAAGAGGCCGTTGCTTGTATTGTACATTTGCCATAGCCCCTTGACATCAATAACGATCAAACATTATTTTTTCCTATTGCACGATGATAATATTTCTGCCTTTGCAAAAATTAGGTTTTCTCTATCAAATTGGTTCGGGTCATATTAAATTAGTTCATTTGGTCAAACAAAGATAAAAAAAAAAAATTAATCCAATAAAAACACATTACAGTTTCCTGGTTGAATTCTTGATAAGCACTTTGCACCACGTAAAACAAGCATGGCAGCCGAGTTTTAAGTCTACTAGCCAGAACTTCAGCAACAACCTTAATGATAAGACTACAAAGGCTTCTAGGGCTGTGTTGGTCAAGATTTCAAGGTTGGGAAGCTAAGGAATCGGTGTAATCTCTGTCTTTGTTTATCTCTAGATTGAGGGTCCCTGATTCGAAAAACTTCTGCACCTCTTGCAACACATCTTTAATATTACACCCATTTCCATGGTCATATAGGCAGGCGATTCATACAATCTGGGCCTGTTTGCCTTGAGTGATCCCAGTTCAAAAACAGCTTTCTGAACTTCCTTCATAGTAACATCCCGTCTAAGCATTACTACCTTCAGCATTCCCCAAAACGGGACAGTTTGCAACAACTGGTTCGAAGTTTCGAGGCCTCTTCATAAAACCGTGCAGTCATCTGCTTGAGTTGCTGTGATTCTCTGCACCGTTCTTCATCGGAGATTGTATTATTTGGTATTTGATAAGTCTAAGAGATTTCGTTATGTTTGGAACAAAGTGGTAATAGACAATGGGAGGTCCACAGCGACAATAGCGACAAAATTTGGTAGTACCGCAATGGGAAGTCTTCGATTCTGCTGATAAATTTGGTTGGCACCCAAATGTTAGCCTATGCTCCAAGCAAATGGGAGTACCACAAGGTGTGAGCTAGATTCACAAGCCTCACAAAAAATTAGTGGAGATTTACGGTTCTACCAATTGCTGTCGACCTCTAGGCTGGGCATAGTCTAACTTGTTGTTGCTCTGCATGGGTTCGGACACCATTTAACCATTCTAGGACTTTATGATCCGTTACAACATACTGGAATTGTATAATCAGGTAGCTACCGAGGAGCTAATATGTCAGAAAATTTTCACAGGAATCACAGTTTCACTTTAGTCGTAGCTTTGTTGCGTACAGATATTTTAGTGCCTCTTTCGTTTAATCAAGGGAGGATAGGCCAGAAGCGGTAAAAGAAAAGGAAATGCCTTGCTGATGGATTTTAGACAATTGGTGGTTTGGAACCATGACAGAGATCATTTCGTCGTAATTCACGGGAATCATCGATGACGGTATCATCACTGCTTTGCTATTCTGTTACGCTGGTTCCAATGATGCAACGTGCTGCTTCCGATTGACTGGTGCCAATGGAGTAATTGGAAGTCCTACGTTATTCATCTTCTGTCAGTTTCGCTTTCAAGAGATCTGCAAATTTCTTTACAAGGTAAGGAAGAATAAAGCAAACTATGCATGTCCATGGCTGCTTCCATTCTTGGACTCTGGATGGTGACAAGCTTGTGCCAATCTCTTTGCACGTTCAATGTCTTCTTTTCTATTACCACTCGCTTTTTTTTCCCCTTCCTTCTTTCTTTCTTTCTTTTAGACATAAGCCAACCCTCAAACTGTATTAAAACCTTTTCCATTGTCTTGCCTTCCCCTCCTTAGCCATGGACATCATAGCCACGGTAACTGCTGAAATGGCTAGATCCTCTTTCACCTTTGTCATCTCGAGAATCAAAACCCTTCTGAAGCTCTGCAGAGATGTCAAGACACTCCAGGACGAAATGAAGAAGCTCACCGAGCAAAAAAGAGAATCGGGGTTGAATTCGATCGAAGAGAAGGGAGGTTCCCTACTTTACAAGTTAACAAGAGGCTCCCGGATGTTCAGGAGCTCGCGCATGACATGGGCCCCATGCTGGACGATGGCCCTGCTCATTCCTCCGGTGCTCCTGGTCGGAACATCTACTTCCGACACTGGCAAAGCGGAAGCCATTTTAAAGAATTGATCAGCTCATGCAATTTTCCAAGCGACGCTGCTGGAAAAGAATTGATCAGCTCATCGAATTCATATACGACGACAGTACCAACAGGATCGCGGTTTGAGGAATGGGAGGCATTGGGAAGACGATGCCGCTGGCAAACCTGGACAACGTCTGCGAATGTTCCGAGACCGAATCCTTTGATAGAGTCATCTGGGTAAACATTTCCAAGGACTCAGTCTCTACTGGCCGAGAGGCGGAACCTAGAGTTTGAGCATTGTGGCGGGACGACGCCTGGGAGAAAAAATTTTCATCCCCATTCGACTCCACACCTTAATCTTCAAAAAAGAATTCGAGGAATAGTGAGTTTTACCCGAGTCAAGAATAATGGGATAATAATGTTGAAGGAAAATTGTCAAAAAAGTTTTACACTTGTTAAATGGCGATTAATTCAATCATAAACATTTCAGTTACGTCAATTTAAATTCAACCATTTTGAGAATTTATCAATTTAGTCTTTCCAATCAAAAGTCGGTGATGCAAATGTTAATAATCTTACATGCCGCGGTGAGTAGTGACGTAAGCGTTGATCGTTTTATACGTTACTACGGTCGACCGATTTTGATGATTTTTAAATTATTTTGAATTTTTTTATTTCTTTTCTTTTCTTATCCTTTCTTATCCTTTTTAACTAGGGCTAGCTGCATGGCCTCCGACGAGTGCCAAGGCTAGCTAGTCTCATTAGCCTTCACCTCCGTGAGGGCAGCCGAGCCTTCGCCAAAATAAAATAAAAAAAGGAAAAAAGAAAAAAAATTCAAATATAAAAATAAAAATTTCAAAAAATTACAAAAATTCATTTATGTTAGCTTTGACTAAGTCACATGGAATAGCTAAAGAATCGGCCAACATCCACATTAGTAATTTTTTTGCTAAAAATTGTTTGGAACAACTAAATAGAAAAATGGTCAAAAAATTTAAGACTAAATTGGAATAATTAAAAGAATTATGACTGAATTGACTATGGTACGTTAGAGTTATGACCTTTTTTTTTTTTTTTTTTAACAATTATTCCACGATATGAATACATGACAACCTTCATTATATGAAGACCACGCACGCATGCCTGTGTTCTCAAGTTGATCCTAGTAAACCTTAAAAGGAAGAGCTACGCCCATGAGAGCAAATATTGGCAATGGGGTTACCTGTTGAAAATATTGCGGTGCCCATGCAAATGTATCTTTCTCAAAAATCTCTGGCTCCCACAAACGGTGGTGGTAATCTTTTCCAATAACACTAATCCGAGAGGACTGACTGAGAGTGGGAGTCGAGCTTTGCCGATGTGGACCTCTGATTCAGTCTGGGCCACCCCTTTCTTTGGACGAGAGGGGCTGGATATTTGCCCCCGAATATACTTTCCTCCTCCTCTTTCCTGATTCTTGTCGAGAATATTGGCTTCCTTCGATCACGGCCAGATTCCTTTCTCATTGATTTTCGTCCTTAACGGTCGCATCATCTTTTCACCTTGCCCTGAAAGAATCATATGTATTCAGCCCATCCCAGCCCGGCCCATATTAGCTGAATTTCCCATCTTCTTGTACCTTGCTGAAATTCTTTTTACATTCCCGACTTAGATTTCCTATGCAGGGCGGGGCACGGTGGAATTCAGCTACTGTAGTCCGCCACCGGGCCAATGACATTATTCAATGCGCACATCTTTTAAAAAGCCTAATTGCAATGTAATATTAATATTTCTATTTAGAGTCCAATCCCTAATTTTTTTATGTAACAATTATAGTCAAATAAATTGTCAAAATTTAAATATCAATAATATCACGCCGTCAAGTCTATTGTCCAATAATCCATATAGCTTGCTAAATAATTTAAAACATTTGGTGAATGCTTTCTGGATAAAAAATCTCTTTAAATTGAGAAATAACTGAATTTAAGGGGCAACATTCACATATTCTATTCGTTTAAGGAATCGAAGGGGAGAGAGAGAGAGAGAGAGAGAGGAGAAACCCTACACATCGAGGAAATTTGTCCAGAGGAGTTCGAATCCTAGGCGACCCTGACCACCGCTCCGTGTTTCAACCCTACTTCAACACCATCACCGAGTTGAACAGCTCCGACAAATTCAACATTCTTGACTCCATGTGGCCCGTGCTAGGCATTACCAATTTTGCAGCAAGTTAGGGTCATGAATCTACAATAGCTATAAGCAATGCCAAGCTAGAATTACTAGAGCCACAATTTCCATTGTGTTCAATAATCGGATCGGAGTCAGAGTCTTTTGTAATTATATCTCATAATCTGAATTCGGATAATAAAGAGCGGACTCATTTTATCACAATTGAAATTACATAAAGATGTACTTAGGATAATTAAAAAGGCATTGTTTATTAGTTATGGAATGAACGAGAAAGTTCTTACATAACTCAATTGTGTTTGGTTAATTATAGAAAAGGAAAATTTCCAAACTTTAATGCAATGAATAGGTCTTGTGGCAACCTTGAGAGCATGAGTCTGCACAAACTCTACCCTTCTTCACATCTACTTCAACTTTCTTGGTGTTCACATGAGTTCAAATATGAAAAAAGTAATTAAAAAAGTCGCTTATATCAATATTGAAATCAAAATTTTTTTTTAAACGAGAGCATATATTGAAGTACAAGGAAATGAAATGATTTAGTATGCAAAAATCCTCTCCTAATTTAAATATAAGAATGAAGAACTTATAAAGAAACAAGATTATACAATTTTTCTAAATCGGACAAGAAGCTATGTTTTATTTTTTATCTTGATGCGAAGATTATTACCTGAATGGTAGTTCAAACAAGTAAACAAGAAACAATTGACGTTGCAATGCTCTAATGCGGCAGACATAAAAAGTACCTTCTTTTGCAACAATTGACGCAGTTCCCATTGCATTCCAAAGGGTTGGGGTCAAAGGCACAAAAAAAAAACCACTTAATCCATGTACATATGGCGTCGGCACTGATGGACAACCACAGTATCAGAGCTGCCACGATTATCATTGACCCATTCTCTTGAATATTGACCCATTCTCTTGAATATTCTTACCTTCACGGCTATTCTCATTTAATTTATTCTTAGCCTCTCTCACACACGCAACAAGTTTTGACAGCTTTGTGATCTAGGGTAGTGAAGTGTTGAGAAGAAGCAGTGCAGCACCTTTATATACTCAAAAAATGATGAGTGAGAGAGGGGCTAAGAACAAATTAGGTGTGAATAGCCATGAAGGTAACAACATCCAAAAGAATGGGGTCGAAAATGTTTGTGGCAGCTCTACTACTATGGTCGTCCATTAGTGCCGACGCCACATCTACAAAATGCGTGATTAAATGTGAAGTGATATGTATCTTTGACCCCAACCCATTTAAATGCAGTGTAGACTGCATCAATCATTGCAAAGGAGGGTCCTTTAAGTCCTAAAGCATTGTGATGTTGCTTGTTTCCTGCCTACTTGCTAGAAGTACCATCCAAATAATAATCTTTGCATCGAGATCAAAGATGGAACATAACTTCTTAAAAATTTTATAAAATCAAGAAAGTCATTGTATAATCATTTCATTTCTTGGACTTCAATATATGCTCTTGTTAAAAAAAAAAAATCAATTTCCACCTTGATATAAGTGACTTTTAAAAAAAAAAAAATTTGTCATATTTGAACAACATCAAAGTTGAAGTGGACATGAAGAAGATTAGAGCTTGTGCAATTCATGCTCTCAAGGTTGCTAGAAGACCTATTCGGTGCATTAAAGTTTGAAAACTTTCCTTTTTCTACAATTGAAAAAAGGCAATTGAGTTATGTAATAACTTTGTTGTTTCATTCCACGACTAATAAATATTGCCTTTTTAATTATCCAAAATACGCCTTTGTGAAATTTTAATTGTGATAAAATGAGTCTACACTCTTTTATCTGAATTGAGATACATAATTACAAAAGTCAAGTAGACTCCGATTCCGATCCGATTATTGAACACAATGGAAAGCTTTAGTAATTTCAACTTGGCCTTATTATGGATGAGCTCTTGTAGATTTGCAGCCCTAACTTGCTGCAAAATTGGCATGAACTCCTCTGGACAGATTTCCTTGATGTGCAGAGTAAAAACAGAGAGGGAAGAAAAAAAGGATGGAGTAATAAGCAGAAGAGGGACAAATCGGTCATGGAATAGCTTAAAATTTGGAGAAATGACGAGCTTCTTTGTCTAGAAATTTCAATACTTGAGAGAGAATTGGACGAAATCTAGAGAGGTTATGGTTTTTTTTTTTTTTTTTTTTTTTTTTGAGGTTATGGTTGAAGTCGCTATGAAGAAGACAGAAAATTAGAGCAGCAAACGAAGTCCAGAATATTTTTCAAATGGACAGATTTCTCCTTTATCTTTTCCTTCATCACTTAAAATCAATTGTTCCGACTTAATGCAAATTTTATCTGGAAAGTATTCACCAAATATTTTAAATTATCTGGCAAAACTCTTGAGACTATATTGATTGTTGGATAATACTTAATAGCGTGATATTATTGACACTTAAATTTTGACGATTTATTTTACTTCAATCGTTACATGAAAAAATTAGGGATTGAATTTAACTCGTGAAGGATGTGTGCATTGAATAATGTGATGGCAGATTGCGGTAGCTAAACCCCATGCGTGCCCTCCCCTGGATAAAACATCTAAGTCGCGGAAGTTAAAAGCATTCCAAGTACAAGAAGAAGGGACTCTTGGCAAATTTCAGGAGGGGAGGGGGTGGGGGTTGGGGGGCGACGAAGCAAAAAGGGAAACATGGGCAGGGATGGGGTGAACACATATGATTCTTTCTGGACAAGAAAGGTGGGCAATCGTTTTCGGAAGGCAACGGATCATGCACACTTAAGGACGAAAATGAATCCCATTTTCCTCCACATCATTATCATATTATTCTTAACTTGGTTAAAACTCACTTTTCCTCGAAAATGTATAAATAAAAGTATCTTGGCGATTACCCCTCCTTTCAGCAAATTATCGAGTTGAATGCGACTGTTTGGGCTTGACTATTGTTTCCTGTATTGATACAGAATCAGGCTGCTCAAAATGGGACAATAGGCCTGGTAATTGCAACGCACTGGATGACCCCAAAGGTATTCGACGAAAATCACTAGGAAGGTTACCCCTGGAGCTATTGAGTTTCAGTTTGGAAGGTAAGAATTTAATCTATCAGAAAGTACATGTGATTTTTATTCCCCCTTCTATATGTAAGATGCTAGATCTGCATTATTAAGCAGTCACGGAAGCAACTAATCTAGCAGTTTTACCTCAACTAAAGATTCATTTATTTCCTTCCTCAGCAATCCCATACGTGTCGCGTGAGGAAGTGCTACTAGTCTCCTTTTCGGGATCAAGTATAGGACAACTGGTGCCTTATTAATAAGATTATTTCAGTTGGGCATTAATTTCAACCTCATCTCCATTCAAGACTTCATTTCAAAAACCTCCCCCGGAGTTTTCACATATCAAATGATGAAGTTTTCATGACAGCTATTCGATCATTTGTGTCCCAATCACTACTAACTCCTGCTCTTATGTATTTCCCCTACTACCATAGTTGAAGTCCTGAAGAGATGAGATCATGTTTGATTTGGCAAGAATATCAACCGGTTGAGGAAAATTTAATTAACATAGACTTTCACAATGTAAATACAAAAAATGACGTACATCATCCCAAATTAGGGAACGAATGTAACATTCTTTTCTGGGCCCTAGCGATAAGTTAAATCAACTCGATTTCGTCCTTAATGCATATTAAATAGCATTCAATGGATAAGATAATATGTTAAGGACTTGAAAAAAAAAAAAAAAAAGCTGTGGGGACTTCTCCAAAAAGCTCTGCATTGGACTAAGATCAAATAATCTGTCAAAGATTAAATTAAATTAAATTTTGAAATTTAGAGCCGTTTAAAAAGAAGCTTATCAATGAGATCAAATGCGACAAGTACCTGCTTGGCGCAACCTACCCCTTGAGGCAGGAATGTTATCCTCTTGTGAGTGGGATTAGGGGTAGTTGTTCGTAAAAAAGTCAGAACAAACCGTCCTCCATTAATTACAAACATGGATCCTCCCAAATCCATGCCTCATGCAACGTTTGACAATTAAATCTTAAACAATTGAACCTTAAAGCCACCACTAGCCTTTTTGGTCGATTAGATTTCAAGTAAGAAATGGGGAGATATTTTACCATTTGTGCAATTAGAGATTCTAGATTCAAGAACTTGATTATATTAATTCTAAGAGTAATGCCTTTTCAGTACTTTAACTCAATTAAATGCTAGCTAACGCCATAGCAACCTATCAAATAGTTCTAGGTCTCATCCTAACCTTCCAAAACAAAGAAAAACATCAAATATATTGAAATTCACAACAGAGTATAATCACATAAAAAATAAAAATAAACATCCTAATATTGTTCTTAAAAAGGCAATCCAAAATAAAGAATCTTATTCTAAAGCTCTAAATCTTATACAATTTTAGATTTTAATTTTTTAAAGAATTCCCATTTTTTCTGAATTTTAATATTTTATTAATTTTTTAAAAATATTTCATTTTTATTTTTTAAATATTTTGGGATTTTTAAATTTTTAAATTTTTAAAGATTTTTGGAATTTTTTAATATTTCTACAAATTTTCTAAAAAAATTCTTTTCATTTTTATGTTTATTTTTATTTACAAATTTTCGGACTTTTTATCCTTTTTTATAGACCTTCGAAGTTTCTTAGTATTTTCGAATTTTCTAATCTTTAATTGATTTTTATATTTTTTTCAAATTTAAAATATTTTATTAATTTTAAGGACTTTCCAAGACCATTGACCCGACCCTTATACCCAGATCCAACCCGAGTCGGATTAAAATTGATTTTTTAATACCTTTATATATATATATATATTGGATTTTCCCCTATTTTCCTATTTTTAGTTTTTCTCCTCGCTTTTGTCTCTTCTTCCTGCACTTCTTCTTCCACCTCCAGAAGCGCTCGTCCTTCCTAGTTCCTGCGACCTCTATTCTTCTTACCGAACCAAAATAATCCTTCCACGCATCTTGCCACCATTTTATCATCCACCAACGCCACCATTGGACCACCAACAACAAGCAGTCATCTATTTTGGCTAGCATTCATCTTTTCTGGCCAAGCATTCTTAGTGGATAACCCCAATTTAGGTTTAATACTACATCCCAATAGGGGATGCCCATACTTGTTCAATTTTATCTCTCTCAACTTGGATGCCGACTGCAAATAAGAGAAAACATGCAAACCGAAGTAAGTTAAAACTATTCAAACCTAGCATTTCTAGCAATCAAACAATCACGAACGCACTTGAAGTGAAGAGAAACACTGCCTCGAACGACCTTGAACCCTAGACTCGCTTGAGTGGGAAGATTGGGTCTGGCAAAGGAAGAATGCACCGACACCGATTGAGGATTTTTCACCAAGTGAAAAACACGAAAAATGAGACGAGATTCAACCAACACATAAGAAGATCTGAAACTGTTTAAACGAATAGATGCCTTTGATTTTCTTTTAAAAAATTTCATCAAACACTTGTTTGCAACCTAGCAAATGAGATAATGCATTGTTTGATTTGGACATGGCATTTAAGACTCTAAATCAGCAATTATCTATCGAAGGCCAGCTTCAGTTTGTAACAACAAATCACGGTTCACTCGTTTGAAAGTGTGTTCCTAAATTTCAACAAAACAAGGGAAAGAAAAATGTATGGGAGGAGGTTTACCTGATTGGGAATGGAGACTGGGAAGACCAAAACCGGCTGTAGGTGATAGAAAGTACTTTTTAACTTCGGTCTTGCTTTCTTCGGAACGCGACCGATCTTCGCTCAAGACAGCGAGAAATGACTTTGGGCCACCCTCATTCTTCCAAAACCCAAGTTCTGCTGGCTTTTCGGTCAGCGAGCAACCTCCAGAAGCCGGCTTGCTCTCCCTCTCTCCCTCTCGGCCTTCTCAATGGCCGACCTCTCCCTCTGCTCTCCGGTGTTTTTTTATTTGTTTATTTATTCAGCGAAGCCTCTCTCTATTCTATTCTATTCGGGTTTTAGCCAGCATGCCGGCCACGCCCTTTACTTGCCAACGTCCCTCACGTCTCCCACGCCTCCACGAATCTTTTCTGTTACGCCATTAAGGATCTTCTAGAAGTGCGTGGGTGCCACCGAGGAAGAAGGGCCAGCAAAGAGGCTGAACTTCGGCTCTTTCGTTTAGTTTTGATGGGCCAAAGGAAAAACGCAAAAGAGATGGGCTGGATGGTAAAACGCGAGATTGGCCCAAGATATTAAAAGAATGGCCTGGGCACAAGGGCTTGGTAAGTCCGAAATTTGCTGAAGAAAAAGGGCTTCGAATTTTATTTATCATTTATCATACTCTTTTTTCTATCTCCTCCTTTTTATATCTTTTTCTTCTTATTAATATTATTATTGTTTGTTCAATTTTCTTGTTTACTTTTTATTATATATATATTTTTTGTAAAACGAATGAATACTTAAAATATTTACAAAATTCGGGTGTCAATGCGCATTTAGGAGAAAATTTATAATAGATGGCAAATGATTGCCCCCCCCCCTCCTTTTTTTTGGTCTGGTCCAATTATATTCTATATTTATTTTACAAGTCACTATGTGTGTTATGTATCGTGTGCAAAACCCTACTCCCTTACTCACATCTGTAATAGGTTGAGGAATTTTTTCATAAGCATTTCGTGATTTGATTTGGATACATGACAACCTTCAATATATGATGATCAGGCATGCTTGCATTCTCAAGTTGCTCGTAGTGAACCTTAAGTAAAAGCTACGCCCATGAGAGCAAACATTGATAATGGTTACCTCACTTACAAACTTGTATTATGGAAGGTAAAGAATGAGCGGCATATTTGACTTGTCAAAGCCAAAGTCAGTCTTTCGTAGTAATAAGAAGGGGTAGATGGATAAGGTGGAATCAAATGGTGAAGTTGTGGAACAAGGTACATCGGCGTTTAACGAATAATTATTTGATGGGGCGCCACTGTCAGATGATCGCTATCGCAAAGTGGAAAAGGGGGAGGACACACCCATTGACAGAAGAGAGACGGGGCGAAGCAAACAAGAGAGGAGAGGACGATAACGAGTGAGGTTTTGTATTTCAAGTTCGACTCGACACCTTCAAGAAACCATTTCATGTGGAGTGCCGCAATAATGCAGAGAGAGAGAGAGAGAGAGAGAGAGAGAGAGAGATGCCCCAGCTTCATGGACACAGAGCTATATCATGTGGGGGTGTTCAAGGGGGTGCACATGGGAGGAGACAATGGTCACATGTAAGAAGCAGAGGCCTTTTTTATCCCTTTGGTCCCTCCTTCTGAAACAATCTCTGTCTCGCTCGTATCCCATCCCCTCCCTCCCCTCCCATTATTCCCTCATCCCCACCATCTTCCTTCCCTTCTTCTTAGTGAACGGCAAAAACCGCAGCAAGTGAATTCAACACATTGAGTGACAACAGAAGACATACACTCTCTCTACACTCGCAAAATAAATAGCATGAAGTGCATTCACGTGATTAGGGTTGATGGCAATTGGTGCTTGTACAACAAAAGGCTACTGAAGAGCTGGTAGACCTCCTAATAATACACCGGGTGAAACTACCAAAGTTGGGAATTCCCATCCACCCCAACGGTACCATTATCATATGGCAATGATCACACTTATAATTGGAGTTGTTAAGTGAAGCATTCTCAATATCCTCCGCACCATACATATCCTTAACTATTCCATATCCTTTTGTACAATTGCAACGAGGTACATGCCTTGCTCTACTTATGTGATAAACACTAGTGTCAGAAGAGAGAGAAGACAATGCTGCATTTTCATGGCGCGTGTTCATCTTTCTGTCGTTGACTAATTATATCTTGGTAAGCGATTCGCTTAGAAATCTATTGTGTTATTTATCAAGGGTTCTTCAACAAGAAGATTCTAGTGAAGCTCATGCCTACGCAAAAGCAGACAATAATGGGGGATGCAGCTTAGAAAGAGATGATGCTCCGAGATTATTTATATAATCGTAAGCTGTGCGGCACAGCTATATTGATAAAGTCGACGAACCATAAAAAATGCCGCACTTGATGATGATGTAGGAGGAATGTTAGAGGGCTTGGGGAGCAGTAATGGATTATCCTTTTGACCTGGAGATTATGCTCCTAACCTTGCATTTTTTTCTTTTAACAGTCCACCCACGATGAAAGATTGAATCAGAAATACGAACGCGTGGCTGGGAAGCACTTGGACTTTTTCGATCGGCGGGTGATATCGGGCATCATCATCATCTGTCCTCCACCACGATTCAACGATGCAGTCACGGTTATTCAGAATTACTCACCGTCGGGAAGGAAGAAGATGATGGAGAGGGGATGCCATCTCTGCATGTTGCGGCACTCTCCTCTCCCTTTAGAAAGGGTGCAAAAGGCGACAGCGTGGCAGGGAATGCCAGCTGGGGGGCTGTCGTTGGGACCCTCAAAAACAGCTGAAAGGGGTTACTCGGCCCCTCTTTTTCCTTTTCTTTCCCTTAGTTTTTGTCGATGTTTTGGTGTCGCTGAATTCTCGGTGGAATGGCGGATTGTCAAATATTTTGAAATATGAAAAGATAAAGGAAAAAAAGGGGAGGTGGGAGGTGGGGAGGACAGAAGAGGTGGAGCTGGCCATATACAAGACGACACGCTTCATTCTCGAGAAGTGAGAGAGCCCCTCAAAACGTCGTCGTCGTCATCATCATCATCGACGCATTCCCCATTCCCCCAAGTTTCAATACGTCATCGACACGCGGCACTGGAGGGTTTGGTGTAACGGCCAAAGGCTTGGGTTTGCAATGGTAATTGTACCGAGTCAAAGACGGCACGGCGCTCCCACGCGAATCCCCCGAACTGTTCCTTGTTTATCATTATCGTTATTTGGGGGAATAGAGATGAGGATTAGGGACAATATGTATATTTTAATGTCATCCCCTTTTCTTATTTTCTTCCTGTCTTATCAGATGTCTCGCGATCATTTAACTATAGCGATAATTCGAAATCTCTTGATGAATAATCACCAAAAGTAAAAAAGATACATACCAAATCAACTCAATTCATGGTAATTCGATCATCGTTTAGCAACATTAAGAAGCAGTAAGCTTTTTCTTAGGTTGAGGCGTGGGACAAATGATTCGCGAATGTCATTAGTCACGAGCACATACCTTTATTTGATTGGAACTTGAAAAATAAAATTGTTGAGGAAAAGCAACGTCGTGGTGGCAATAAAAATGGGTGAGCTAGAAAGCTAGAGAAGGGTAAATGGAGTTTGGTTTTTTACTGGAACGTAAATGAATTATTAATCATGAATTAGTCGGGGGGGAAACCGAAGAAGGGGCAAATTAAGAAACACTAGGATGAGGAGACGGATGATGATGAGCTACTCAATGCGAAAACGAGGGTGGAAGTGGTACATTTACGTGTTTAGTGCAATAATGGTGGGGAAAGAGCGGGGGGTCTTCTTTCCTTCGCTTTCAGCTTAGCTGGGAACAACCTTTGATGGGAGTAAAATTCTAGTTTGGGACGTCAACATCCGATTGGTCAATACATTTGAAAGCCAGGGGGGGCGCATTCGACGCAGGTCGCTTGGCCCGGTTTTGAAACCGCCGCCGCAGCAGCAGCAGCAAGCAATGTTTGAATCCAATATTTAAGTAGTAGCTAGAAATGAAGAAGTAGAAGGAGAAGAAAAATTCCCCCCGCGGAACGCAACAGGCAACGCAACACCACACAAACCCTCCTCCGAACGCTCCAAAAACCCGAGCCACCTTTTTCCGTCTCCCGTCTTCCTCAATACCGAAGTCTCCCCACTCCTTCCCCCCCGTTTTTTTTTTGTCCTTCCCAAGACTTGGCCTTCTCTCTCGCTTTCTATCTCTCTCTCATCCCCTCTTCTCTGAGACAGACGCGACGCCTTAAAACGAGGGCAGACCAGAGGGCCTGCGTTTCCTCTTCGTCCAACGCTCAGGCAAGCGAGCAAAGCAAAAGCCAAAGCCAGCCACGCTCTGTTTTCTGTTTTCTGTTTTCTGCTCTCTGCTCTCTTGTCTGTTTCTCGGTAAATGGCCAAACCCAAGAAGAAGCTCTCCTACATCTCAGTCCCTTCCCAGATCATCTCCTCTCTCTCCTCCTCCTCTCTCCAGTCCCTCCTCGTCTCCCCCACCAAGCCCTCTTCCCAGCTTTCCTTCTCCTTCCCTTCCCTCTCCTACAAAAGCCCCCGACTCTGGTTCTTGGCTCTCTTCCTCGTCGGCCTTCTCGGCATGCTCGTGGTGGGCTTCAACCTCGATCCTCTCACCCCTTTCTCTCCATACCCCTGTCCCACCTCCGATGGCTTCTCCAGATCGCAGCTCGGCATCTCCTCCACTGTCCCCGACCCCAGCGCTCAGACCGGCCAGGTTCTGAAAAGCATTGAGGAACGACAGCCCTCCATTTCCAGAAATGCCAGCTTTCACGAGGAGAGTGAGTTCTGGAAGCAGCCGGACGGCCTGGGGTACCGCCCCTGCTTGGAGTTCAGTCAGGAGTACAGAAAAGCTAGCCCGGGGATAGTGAGGAACCGGAGGAAGTATCTGATGGTGGTGGTCTCTGGTGGTATGAATCAGCAAAGGAACCAGATTGTGGATGCTGTGGTCATCGCTAGGGTTCTTGGAGCTTCTCTCGTCGTCCCAATCCTGCAGGTCAACGTCATCTGGGGAGATGAAAGGTCTGTTCTTGCCTCAACCTCTGCTCTGCATCTCGGATTTCTCTCTTTGCCTGATCTATTATATTCAAGTTACGGACGATGCATCTTGATCTCGTACCATTTGGTTCGACTTGATTTGTTTGGGGCTCAGTCCAGTTGTACTTGTGCTCGGCTTTCTGAGTCTCTTCCTTCTTCACAGAAGCTCCTTGGACATTAGTATGCACCCCCCCATGTTCTAACGTTTGCTTTCTCGTTTGATTTTTGCAGTGAATTCTCTGATATATTTGATTTGGATCACTTTAAGAGGGTTCTCGCCGATGACGTCCATGTAGTTTCATCGCTGCCATCCACACACATAATGACACGCCCGGTGGAGGAGAAGCGGACTCCTCTTCATGTCTCCCCTGCTTGGATTCGTTCGCGGTACCTCAAAAGGGTAAGAATCTGCACTTTGGATTTCAGCATTATATCTTGACTTCCAGTTGTTATATGACTAGTTTTTTTATAAGGGACAAAACATATGAGAGGAGAATTCCCCGGTCGCTATGAGTGGGCACTTCAACCCACATTTTTCATGTGAAAGATTCTAAAGACTGAAAAGCAGGGTGGGCCTTGTAACAGTGGCTTGTGTGTGAATCTACAACTGTTATGCGATGGCAGTTGCAGAAGCATAACAGTTTACCAAATGGAGACATCCTTTCCTTCTTTCCTTTTGGTCCACGGAGTTGTCATAATCTATTCAAGTTAGGAAGCTATATCTCATAGATAAAATGAGCTTTGTCTGTTGAGTTCTTAGGAAAACATGCTTGGGCAAATGGGCCAACTGATTGAAGAGACAGCCCTATCATGGTTACATATCTCGTGGGATGGTATCCTGTGTATCGGACATGTATTGGGCACCACGTGTCACCCTGTAGAGTTTTTATATTTTGAAGTTCCAACATATAGCCGATTTTCCTTTTGTCACACATGGCTTTTCTTTTCAGAAAATCATGCTTTACTTACACATTGGCAATGTATTCAATACATGAGATACTTTCTCATCAAATTGACTCCAGCAGAATGGATATTGCCTGGAATATATGCTTGGGGTAGACAAATTGAAAATTTTGTGTAGTTCACTGTTTTGGTGCCTTTGTTAAGTTTACAGAGAAAATTTTCACTTTGAGGTTAAAAAGTCTAGGTTGTAGGAAATATATGAATATGGATCCTTAAATAGCTTCCGTTGCTTCTGCAGCTCAACAGAGATGGTGTTTTGCTCCTGCGAGGTTTAGACTCGAGGCTATCTAAGGATCTTCCTTCAGATCTCCAGAAGCTGCGATGCAAGGTAGCTTATATTCTGCACTACATTTCAAATTTTTGTTCAGATGTTTGTTGTTGTTGTTGTAGTAGTAGTTGTTACCAAAGGAAGATTCTTGAAGTCTAGGCTAGAAATGCTGTGGATTGCAGCGCCTATTGTGCATTTGTATAAGAGCTCAGTATGCTCCCCATGGGTCAAAAGAGTCTATGCAATAAAATTAGTCGGAAGGCCTGATAGTCTGTCTGTGGTTTTCTCAAATATAGCTAGGCTCAACTAAGTCAGATTCACTATAGAATCTGATTTCTTATTTATTTGCAACAGGTGGCCTTTCATGCATTGAAGTTTGCTTTGCCAATTTTGGAAATTGGTAGCAAGATTGCAGAGAGGATGAGCAGCAAAGGGCCTTACCTAGCTTTACATCTAAGAATGGAGAAGGATGTGTGGGTGAGGACTGGTTGTCTTCCTGGTTTGAGCCATGAGTATGATGAAATAGTAAGCAATGAGAGGAAGCGGCGGCCAGAACTTCTCACTGCAAGATCAAACATGAGCTACCATGACCGAAAGTTGGCTGGTCTCTGCCCATTGAATGCATTGGAGGTCACCAGGTGAGCGCTGAAATTCAATAATGAATTACCTTAAGAGTGCCAGTGGCTTATTGTGCACTGATTTTTCTATGCTCCCCATATCATCAATTTTTGTTGACATTCTTCGATGAAATTTGATGTGTGTCTGTTAGGCTGCTTAAAGCTCTAGGAGCCCCAAAAAGTTCACGGATCTACTGGGCTGGAGGGCAACCACTGGGTGGTAAAGAAGCTCTGAGATCATTGATTGAAGAATTCCCTCATTTATATAACAAGGAAGATCTTGCTTTACCTGGAGAACTAGAGCCATTTGCCAACCGAGCCTCTTTTATGGCTGCCATAGACTACATAGTCTCCGAGAGGAGTGATGTCTTCATGCCATCCCACGGTGGGAATATGGGGCACGCCATCCAGGTTTGCATCTAGATAATAATTTCACTCCTTTCTTATTTATTGGACTTGGTCCTTTAACTGTCATGCTATAGTCTTTTGACCAAAGTACGCTCCGACGGTCACGAAACTTGGAATTACTTAGTGCCTTGGCTGGATTTTTGAGTCTCCACTATGTCTGTACCATTCAACACATTTGTTGATCTCCAAGAGAATGGACAGAAAGACAAACTTTAGGGTTTTAAAACTAAATTCTTTACTAATCCCATTCGCATTGCATGGACTACTGCAGCTGCAATAGTTGCATAGCCTTTACTTTTTTGAGAAATTTAAGAGGAGTTGTTGCCAATGAAAGCAAACATACAAACTGTCTATGCCTGGAAATCCATGCGAAAAAGTGCCTTTAAATTTTACATTGTAGAAAGAGGGAATTCTCAAAACCGCTGAAATCTGAAAATTTCAATGACTAGGACTAAATCCGAACATGGAAAGTTTTCATGAGTTTTAATCGGTAGTGGTTTTATCTAAACAGGGACACAGGGCTTATTTGGGGCACAAGAAGTATATAACACCAAACAAAAGGCAGATGCTTGCTTTTTTTATGAACTCCTCTATTCCTGAAGAAGATTTTAATAGAATCATCAAAGAATTGCATCGGGATTCATTAGGGCAGCCCGAACTCAGAACAAGCAAAAGTGGAAGAGATGTTACCAAGTACCCTGTCCCCGAGTGTATGTGCAACAGCTCAAATAAGACTCATTCGTCAATGTGACAAGTGAGATTCCCAAGAGGTTGGGGTTGATGCTTCATAAGAAAAGAAAATAGGTTTGAGCAGATTGATCTGGGTTAGAGCCCCTGGAGAACCTGGTTGGGCAATGACGATCCTTTGAACTGTCATCAGAGAGACAATTTTGGTGGACCTGAAATCTTTGCTATGCATGATGAATGAAGCTGCTCATCCATGAGATATGAGAATAAGATCTCTATACTGCATTATTTTTTCATTCTTTACTTTAGAGTAGGTATTGTTGTATTTTGATCATTCTTTGTAGTATTCCGAATAGCATTATAACGCATCTCTAAATGTAAATGTAAATATGTAGTACTTTGTATAGAATAAAATAATAATTAGGATTTTGCTGTACCACACTTGGCAGATTTACTTGAGTTACAGCTTTATTATCGCAGTTTCAGATAGATGCCTTTCGGTCTACAGGATGGTGCTATTTGTGCTTGCCGGGAGCACGAAACCTGTGGTTAGTAAATTATGTGGCATGAATAAGAGGGATGGCATAATTGACAGGTAGTATAGAAGCTGCACGAGATAAGTGATGTGCATTGTGCATTGTGCAGTGCCTTGTCCAATGCGCGATATTCTGTGGAAAGGTCATATATTGGTTGGCCTGTCATTGAGACTTGAGTGTCGTGGACTGGAGTTAAGTCCATGGTACGAGTCATGAGAACTCTTTCAAGAGGCCTACCGTGAAGAACACTGCTCACTGGTCGGTGCTGACAGTGCTTTCTACTGGAGCAGCTTCATATTTGTTCAATAAAGACTGTCCATAAGCTGCCCGAATGCATTCCATCTTTGTTAAACGTCCAAATGCCTAAAAAATTGCGGTAGCTGAAAGGCGTTCCATTGGGAAATAAAAAATCCAGAGTCAAACCCTTCAGGTGTAAATGTCACCTGTGCAAATGAAGAATTCCCTGGAAAAGACGTGGAACAAGTTTTTCCGCCTCCATGGGCAGCTAGTCGCACCTTTTTTAAACTTAAAGAGTGCCTCGCCTTGGGCTGCAAAACTCCTTGATTTTGACTAATTTGTTTTCGACAATTCATTTTATTCTAACACGTTCATGTAATTTAACTGACCAAGTCAGACGCTCTTGCTTGACAATTCATGGTTGAAAATACCAAGTAGGGCTTGTGTTTCTGCAGCTCCTATAGCCCCCACTGACAGCATGTTAACTCTAGCACGCCTGACCTTTTTTTTATGACATCTTTATTGCTTCGGTCGCATTTCTCTTTCCTTCTCTCAGACTTGGTCATCTTGCAGGAATTTGTTAATCTTCAATATTGATTTCACCACCCCCTCCTCCCCCCCCCCCCCCCCCACACACAAAAAAATTCAATATTAACAGATAAAGGGATAGTCTTGAATGGGTGGTGAAAAGTACTTCTTTGTTGGTTTGGGATGTCTCTTATATAATGATTTTGACGGTACCAATTCACTCACCTGTTTGTTTAGCTTCGGAACATCACTGTAATCAATGGGTGCATGCATCTATTTCTTTTGTATGTATATGTATGTTTTTTAGTAGTTGGTATCCAACTTCCTCCATGAAGCTTAAATAGGACGCCCTCAAGTAAGGCTTGGTTGCTGGCGATTTATACTCTTGACCACGTAACTGATTTTTAAAATACAAGAGGTTGTGCTAGTATAGTAATTCTTCTACGATTTTCTCGCGCTCTGCACATCCGTTGGTCAACTAAAATACCCACTTCACTTTGAATAAAATAGATGGAACAGGGTAGTCTGCAAGCAACACAACCAGCGTTGTGCCAATATTTTAATTCTTCTTCGATTTCTTACGCACTGCAAATCTGATATTCGACTATGGTACCCATTTCACTCTGAACAGTGTAGATAGAAGAGAGTAGTCGCAGGCAACCCAAGTAGCAATTTGTTGGGTGATGGGTTCTTGCGGTAAAAATAGAAAGGAGCATAAGTCAGACTTGCAGCTATTTACTCTTCAGGCACCAGTATTACCATGTTCATGTCCTTTGCACGGGGCTGCAATCTGATCTTCAGCTTGTTTCCTCATGATCTAGCTAGGAGCTTCTGACGTAGTCCCAAAGAAAGAATTCTCAAATAACAATAAATGACTTACAAATACGATGTGGAGTTCTACTTTAGTTGCAATTTGGGTACAATCTGACTGCTGTGATTCCGATTTCCAGACAGATTGGAAGACGAACAATATCAAGAAAACAGTTGGTGCTGGGAACACTGGTCGGAGCTGCATCTGCAGGGCTTGTCATCGGGGAGAGCTTGGTGGGAAAGAAGGAGAGTAGAGTACGACGGAAGATTGTTGTGGTCAGCTACAACCGGGAGAGAGATGAGTTGACGGGGAAGTACGACATGACGATCGGGGCGGCGGCTTTGGATTTGCTATTGACTTTGGATGGGAGCGGCGGGACTTTGTCGGAGGAGGGATGGTCATTCACCCTCTTTGAGGAGGAGGAGGGCGTGAAGCAACCGAAAATGGCTCGAACTGAAGGCATTTGGGGAATGCACGACCTCTACCTGTTTTGATGGGTAAGTGAGGAAGATTGCGTTTGGACTCTCTTATATCAATTCACACTGAGGAAGGATGTTATTTATAAGGGAGAGACGAAGCACCGAAACTTGCAGAGCACGACCCTCTGACTGAAGCTTGCAGAGCACGGCTAAGAATGCCCCCGCGCATTTCTTATTCAAGCCGTTATGCCTTTTGCCAATTATTTTACTCCCACCATTTCTTCTTCTTCTTCTTCTTCTTCTTTTTAAAACACACGCGTGACTGGATACCTGGGAGATTGTTGGGCCGTAACATTGCTTGACGGACCCAAGGAAAGGCCCATGAGCAGACCACGTAAGTATATTGGGAAAACCCGTCTAAAAAAGGGTCCCTTTGTCCTAGTTTTATGATTTTATCCTCACCTTTCCCTTTATATTCCCTCCTCTCCCCATACCGAACCGCGAAACCCTCTCTCGTCCTCTCTCGCCGCTCTCTCTCTCCAGCAGAAGAAGAAGAAGAAGAAGAAGAAGAAGAAAAAGAAGAAGAAAAGAGAAGGAGAAGATGCCGTTGAAGTTGGTGGATGCGACGGTGTCGAGCTTCGACGCGGTGTTCGATAAGTTCAGATCGGAAGCCCCCAACCACAATGCCAACCTCATCCTCTTCTTGGCTGACAAGGACCCTTCCACCTCTCTCAGCTGGTGCCCTGGTTTGTTCCTCCCTCCCTCTCTCTCTCTCGTGCTTATCAATTGTCGCGTCTCTGATTCTCATGCTACTTCTCTCTGCCTCTGCCTCATGTTAATTATAATTTTACGCATACGATCACGACCCGTCGGAGATTCCTCTTCTTCAAAGGAGCGCTTTTATTTATTGAGAGATGCCATTTTCTGGGGGGCCCAATAACCTATTCCCGCAATTGCTGATGTAGTTGCCACAGGCGATATCGATCGGATGATATCCTCGTTCCTTGGGTTATTGTTCATGGATTCTGTTACCTACCCCTAGCACCACCTTACATTGGGTTCTTGTGTGTTTAAAGCCCATGGCGAGATTCAGATTTCAAAAGCTGGAAAAGCTTTTGCGTTGCTGCTTGTCATTGGGATATTGCGTTGCCTTTTTGAAAGGAAAAAAAAATGGATTCTTGCAACTCTGGTCAAGAGGATAGCCTCCTCATCCCCGCATCTGCGCCGGCATTTGCATCATCGCCCATTTCTTGATACTTCAACCCTGCTTCACTAGTGTCCTACAGATCCAGGATCAAACCTCATCCTTAATTCTCAGTTGTCCACCTGCTATGCTGTGTCGTTGAGCCTTCTGGCCAGGGGCAGCCGTGTAGCTGATATAGTTATTTTGTCGTTGAGGAATTCATCAAAAGGTCCCAGTTCCGATGTCTTAAAAGTAGGCATTTCACCTATCTAATAACTGGTCAGTCGAGCGTAGCAGAAATTTCGGGATAAGTCCGCTGCCCTTTTGGCACGTTTAAAAAAAGGCTAACAGTTTGTCGTGAAGGAGCACTACTTTGTGAATTTTCTATGGTATTATCCAGTATTTTCAAAACCATCTTCAACTCCACTCAGATGTTCCGAGAAACTAACCGCTACTTCTGAAGTGCAAAGCAGCAGTTTAGATGCCCGATCCCCAGTTTTTTAATGGACTCTTTTTGTGTCGAAAGATTATGCTTTGATGAGCGTTGTGCATTGAGCGAACTCATTCTGCGGCATCCTTTTTGGGGTTCATAGTCAGTCTCCTTTAGCTCTATAGGATGCCTGTCCCTGGCATTGAATGAGCCAAACGTTGGTGTTAAACAATCGGGGATATAACCTACCAAAATGTTAAACAAAAGGGATTGGGATAATTTTTTGAATGGACTGGACTAACAAAGTTAGACGGTCCACATCTTTTGTGGTATTTGTGGCATCTTGTCATTCTCACTCCGTTCGTGTCTCATCAGATTGTGTGAGAGCTGAACCTGTGATCTACAAAAAACTGGAAGCATCATCGGATAACATAGCGCTTCTGCAAGCTTATGTTGGAGACCGACCTACTTGGAGGAATCCCCAACACCCGTGGAGGGTAGACCCCAGATTCAAGCTTACTGGAGTTCCGACGCTGATGCTGTGGGAGGATGATGCGGTCAAAGGCCGACTTGAAGACCACGAAGCCCACATTGAGCGCAAAATAGATGGCCTCGTTGCTGGGAAATGAGCTGTCGTGCTTTTACATTTACTGAATAGGGTTCTGACTTTTCAAAAATCAGTTCCATTTAATAAACGGTGCTTGATGTTGCATCACTGAGTTATTATTAAGTTGTCTCTAGTATGATTCTCTTTGATGGGGTTAACCCACAGGTCTACCTAAAGTAGCTGAATGAATTGCACCGAATCTGCCCCCTGCATTTCTCTGTTGCTATTGAGCATGCACGTAATCCTTCCCGAACTGATGTGTGGATTTACACGCGCATTTGCCGTCCCCTAAGCTTGGGGGATCAGAATTCATCCTTCCTGGATCTCCCGTTCCTATGGTTCCCTTGCTAATCGATTTCCTCAGACCTTTCTGTCTATGGGGTATCTAATCAGTGCTGCACATTACTAGGTGCGACCAAGCCGATATGTGGTATCAGGGCTGGTGTGGATTGTGAATGTGGGTATGTGCTAACTGATGGATCCGTGTTTGGCGTAGCTTTGCCAATCGACTTCCGGCCCACAAAAGTTTTCCGCTTAAAATTCATGTGTTTGCGAAAATGGTTTTGATAGCCTATTTGTGGCCTTCAATCTAGCATTAGCATTCTGGCTTCCTCGACATGGTGAAAGGGTAAGTTTATGATTTTTTTTTTTATTGTTTTCCTATTTTCCATCTTTTCCCCAGTTCAATGATTATATTCCAATTTTTTTAGACCTTGCCACATTTTTTTATTTTTCTATAATCATCTCCGATGACTTTCAATAAATGTTCATTCAAGCCTCTCCGTTTAGATTTCATCAATGGGCTGGGCAGGCCGCAGTGTAAGATCCATTCCATAGGCCCACCGTGATTAAATTAAATTAAATAATCATTTACATTTCTATGCTAAAATCCACTGAGTCTAGGAGGGCCAAGATTTCAGGCGAGACCTAAAAGTCCATGCCTCAGGCCCATATTAATTGAATAATTTTGTGATCTTCAATATAAAATTGATTAGATTAGGCCCGAACGGTCCAGATTTATGACTTGGGCCTATTTATGTCGCATTTTTTATCAAGATAAAAGAGTATATGGAAATTCTAAAATGAATTACTTGGAATTGACAAATAGCTAATTGTTACGGCTGAGATGTATTTTTATTTTGTTTTGTAAATTTTGACAGACATCCTAGGATTTTAAACCAGCGGCGTAGATCGAAGTTAAACGGTTTAAGGGTCCAGATTTCTTTCGGGGTTATCGGTTTAAGAGGTAAAGCTCAAGAGCAGAAACATGAACGGCTGAGATTAAGATGAACATAATCCAACGGTGGAGAAGCCGGAAGAGCCACAGAACGGTGCTAGGGTTTTGAGTTTTGCCTGGCCATACTTAAGGGAAGCAAACCCTTCCTGATCGCGGTGCTGCAGCCTCAGCGAGCGAGAGCGAGAGAGAGAGCGAGAGAGAGAGATCAGAAATGGCGCCGAAGCAGAGCAGGAATCCGGAGCTGATCCGAGGGGTCGGCAAGTTCTCGAGGTCGAAGATGTACCACAAGAGGGGCCTGTGGGCCATCAAGGCCAAGAACGGCGGCGTCTTCCCCCGCCACGATCCCGTCGCCAAGCCATCCCCCGCCGCCGCCAAACCCTCCAAGTTCTACCCTGCCGACGACGTCAAGAAGCCGCTCCTCAACAAGCGCAACCCTAAGCCTACCAAGCTCAGGTTCGCACATGACTTTTGACTGTCCGCCTCTTTCCTTTTATCTTATCGACTATGCTTGAGGATTTTGTTTGTTGCGAGTATGTCTGGCTGAGAGGCGGGATGTTTCTAGATAGATTTTTTTGCGAGCAAAACTGACTTTACCGCGACCCTTGCGGATGGTCATAAATAGGCACTCTGCTTACAGCTAAGCTGCTGCTGATATAGTGGGTGAAGTTCAATCTCGTTTCCTATTTCCGGGTTGTCCTCTTTGACGACATTGGCATCGGTGTTCGGTTATTGTCTCATTGGACTCTGGCTTGGTTCTGATTGAGCGATGACTTAAGCGCTGGTCTGGTGCTTTTGCCTGCTGTTAAAGAATTTCATTTTGTTCCTATTTGTAGGGCAAGCATCGCCCCCGGAACTGTACTAATTATACTCGCCGGGAGATTCAAGGGAAAGAGAGTTGTGTTCCTGAAGCAGCTCTCCTCCGGATTGCTCTTGATTACTGGTTAGCCCCTTACATCCTCCCCTGCTTTCGTGTTTTATGTATGCTTGTCCTACCTTGCGGTCCATCTTTTTTCTTGTCTTTACTGCTTTTGTTGTCACTGATGTATTAGGTGTCCTGTGATCAGTGCCGTGGGCTTATTCGCTCTATCACCTTGCTTGTATGCTTCCTGAATGCTGGACTTTATATTGCAGGGCCATTCAAGGTCAATGGTGTGCCCCTAAGACGGGTGAATCAGTCTTATGTCATCGCAACCTCCACAAAGGTCGATGTGTCTGGAGTTACTGTTGAGAAGTTTGATGACAAATACTTTGCTAAGAAGGTTGAGAAGAAGAAAAGCAAAGGGGAAGGCGAGTTCTTCGAGGCAGAGAAAGAGGTTGCTTTTCTTCTCCACTCAGGATATCTTTTCCCCTTGTATTTTAGATGTTGTGGCTCTCCTGCACTCCCCGATATTTGTGTAGGTTCTTACGTATTCTGATTCTGACATTTAGGAGAAGAATGTCCTTCCACAAGAGAAGAAAGATGATCAGAAATCTGTGGATGCGGCATTGATAAAATCAATTGAGGCCGTGCCGGATTTGAAGACATACTTAGCTGCCAGGTTCTCCTTGAAGGCGGGCATGAAGCCGCACGAGCTGGTCTTCTAGACAGCGTGAACTGTTTTTGGTTTTCCAACTTTCTATATATTTCTCTCCAAATTTTGAGTTGGCTTGGAAGACGAGACTGCTTTAAGATTATCGATTTTAGTAGGAATCTCAATGTTTGTTATGTAGTTGAATTTGGTTGGATGGATTCCTGTTTTCCATCTTTCCCTCCATTTGAGTCATGAGTTCACGATTCCAAGTAAATCCCATATGCCGAAATTGATTCTTTTCCCCCCAAATGTGGAAAATTCAATGGGCTATGCTGTGCTCATTTTCATGTCTTAGGTGCGGGGATTTGATTAAAACCCAGCACTTCATATTTGGATTTGTGGACCTGAGTGCTGTGTCCATTCTCGGAAGGTGTTTGCTTGTTTTAGCATTTGAGGACTTGTGAATATATGTGGTCACTTTGACTAGATGGGGGTAAATCAGGAGTTGTGTGGGTTGCTGAGATAGGAAGGTGCCTATCCTTGGTTGTTGTGACGTAGAGGGTGACTGAACTCAGGAAGGGGAGCTTCTTTTCTCTACTGCTACGCAATCCATCACCAAACATGTTCCACTTTGCTTCTTTCTATATGTGGAAATCGCCAGGTGGCGGAGATCATCCCTTCATTGAGGAATGATTTACGTATACATTATTTTGCATTCAGGAGATGGGCCAATATTTCCCAGTAAGATGGCTAATTCTATCTCACCAGGCTTCCCACGGCAGTAATTGGGTGTATATAGGGCATTGTTTTGACGATCGTGAGAGACACATATTGGTCAACTTTCATCGGAAAGATCACCGTGCGTCAATTTTCGTTGTTTTGGCAACCGAAGGAAAGTAAGAGTTGCTCAGCTCACTCCGTTCCTGTTCAATTTTATGGCCGGTTAGCGTCATTCGATGATATACTTTTGTTTTCGAGAATGAAAGAGGGAAAGAAGAGGTTCATGAGGTTTTCTTTCCCCTTTCTTCACTAATTTTCAAATTTCGGAAGAATGTAACTTGAGATGTTCTCGAATCTTGCCCTCATTGGAATGAAAGCGAGAACGGACGAATTGTGCAGATTGAAAAACGTCGTAGGGTAACAAAAACGTGTCGTGCGAAATTGGGGGAACGACTTCTCTTGATGGACAATTAAAGCTCAGTTCGTCAGCGTAATGATCAACAATATGGGTCGGCAAATTCGGCGTGTGCAAGTAAAAAGGATTTAATTGGATAAAATTGAGAACATCGTAGGGACTGGATTAGAAAAAATTGCGGAAATTACGAGAGAAAAAGTGAAAAGTTTTCCCTGAACAAAGGGGGCTTCATGAAAATTCCCACGCCCCGAACCAGAAAACGTCGACCCGGAGAAGCGCCTCCAGTCAGTCATTTCTTTCTCTCTCATATATATATACAAGGGCTCATTCGTCATCCCTCTCTGCGTCTCTCCTGTCTCTGTCTCTCTCTCTGTGCGAGGTGCGGTTGAGACGGGAGGACTAGAACGTTCCAATCCCCGGGGGGTTTGATTAGGGTTTTGGCCAGGGGTTTTAGGAGAGAGCATCATCATCATCATCATCATCATCAACCCCCACCCCTCCCACTGTGCTGGGTCTCTTCCCTCGCGAGCGTTTCCAGCTTCCTCGGGGGGAACACCAGGCACGCCGCCGCCGCCGCCGCCGCCGCCGCCCAAATGGTTCGCTCCAATGGCGCCAAGCTCCTCCATTTGTTCGCTCGCCGCTCCCTCTCCTCCAGCCCCTTCAGCGACTCCACCCCCTCGGTACGCTCTCTCCGTCTGTCTCTCTCTCTCTCTCTGTCCCCCTCGCTCCCCCTCATTTCGCCTATTCCTTAACGTTGCGAACTCAGTGTGCGTACGCACGCTCTTGTCTGCCCTTGCCCCCTTGCAGATAATCAATTCGGTGCTCCGAGGCGATCCCAGGAGATTCGGTACTGGATCTTGGGTGGCTCATAGGATTTCCCCTGCAAATGGTGCCTTCTCTCTTCCCCACAGCTTCGCTTCTGCCCCTCCCCCCCTATTTTAGTCTTTCCTTCGTTTCCGTTGGTCGTCATTCCCTTGGGCGTTCTTTGGTGACGCAGGCAATTTGAGGAGTTCTTTTCTCTTGCGTGCCTTCAATTCCAATTGGGGTTCTACGAGATCAATTCATGGCACCGGTAACTCATCTTCTTTTCCGAGTTTTTCCCTCATTCCCCTTGCTATCTTATTACTCGTGAATTGTTTCGACACTATGAAACTAAAGATCTCTATTGACAAGACTCGTTATGATTATCTCGTCGAGCCGTATGTTTAGCCGGCGCATTCCTGTTTGACCTCGAACCCCCCTTCCCTACAGATGGCACTCATTTTTCAGTTGCCAATTTTTTCTTGGGAAATTGATATTAACGTCGTCATTATTTCCTTCTTGAGCTTCTTTGCATCATAGTGTCTCCATCCCATGTGCTTGCTTCTGTCTCCGCTCTCTATCTTGTGTTAATATCGTTTTTTTTTTTCTTTCTTTTTTCTGTTGAACCAGCAATTAGATATGCCCCGGATTATTATGAAATACTTGGCATAAATAAGGATGCGGGTCCTTCTGAAATCAAGAAAGCATACTATGGGGTATGTTCATGTCCTTGATTTGCTGTCTACTTCCTCATTTCAATTTCTTCACCTCTTTGGTCTTTCTGGGGATATGGTTTCGGTTTCTTTGTTCGGATGTAGATTTTTTTTGCATGGATTCTTCTTTTGATATCATCTCCCTTTTTCTCCACTTTCCAAATAAGTAGTTTAATCCTGTTTACTGTTCGGCAGCTAGCAAAAAAACTCCATCCAGATACTAATAAAAGTGACCCTGAGGCTGAAAAGAAATTTCAGGAAGTTTCAAAAGCTTATGAGGTAAGTCTTTTAATATTTATTGACTGGCCATTTCAAAAGCTTATGAGGTAAGTCTTTAATATTTATTGACTGGCTGACAATGGAGTGCATCCATTCTCGCGAAAGAAATGATAAAATTTATTTTGTTTGCAGGTTTTAAAAGATGAAGAGAAGCGACGGATCTATGACCAGGTGCTAGAAATTGGACTGCTTTTAAGTTTGCACACATGATAATATCTTGTTCACCCCCTTGTGTTAGAGAGTTGGAACCCAAGTATTGACTTGTGGTGATTAGTCTCAATTTCTCCCATTATCATGTCCTTGTATTCGGTTTCTCTTTCTACTGTTGTTACAAAATAGTATCTGATTTAGATTTAAGCCGAAATTTTTAGCACACTGAGTTTGAGTAATGAATGCTGCTTCCATCATCCTTCCTTTCTGATAATTGGAATAGTGTGATAGCCATGTCTGAAAAATATCGTAGTGGATTTTTTACACTTATCTAAGAATGGTAGAAATTGTTCTAAGTGTTATTTTCATTCACTACCATAGACGTGACTAACATCCCGGAGTGATAGATTTTGGCCTCCTTTAGTTCATTTTCATGCTTGCTCATGGGCCTTCTGAAGACAAAAGTCACTTTACCTCCTGCTTAGTAAAAAATGCTTTGTGTTGAAAAATCTGGAGGTTTGGTATCTATTAGGTGTCTTGCTTATCTTAGATCCTTTGACCTTCTATCATGGAGTACTCTTTTAGTCGGATTGAATTGAAACTGTCTCTGAAATGATTTGCTTCTTCAGTTCTTAGTGTAGCTTGTTGCTTCTCCTTTTACAATTTTAGCTCTGTATTTGTGAAAATCTTCATGAGCAAAGAATTTTCGTCTTACAGAAGGTCTTCTGTGACCGTAAGTTTGAACATCTGTGTTCTTGATACATGCTAGATTGCATGCGTGAGTCCTAACCACCTGCCTTAGAAATGAAAGAAAATTGTTTATTCTCATGGTTGCCTCCTGCTGATTTTTTATTCTATCCTGTTTATTGGAGTTTCAAGGAAAAGATTCCAATAATTACTGTAAAAATCATACTATTATGAGCTTATTCTTGTTTAATTGATTGTTGCATGTGTATGGCTTATCTTTAACTTTATTTTCTAGTTATGCTCTCTTCCATATCTCCTTTTGTGGCATCTGTTATACGGAATGAGTATGCATGATGGTGTGCTATAAATTTTCAGGTTGGCCATGAAGCTTTTGAACAGCAAGGGAACCCTGACTTTGATTCTGGATTTCGCGGATTTAATAATCCATTTGACGATATTTTCAATGAAGATGTAATAATCTTCTTCTTAGTTGGCTGCATTTACTTGTTGTATGTCTTGTAAAATTTCACAAGAGCTGATAGAGATGTCTTGCTTATTTTTTGAGGGCTGAGCTGCTATTGTTCTATCCAGATTTTCTTGTATGGATACTGCTGAATTCAAATTTTTCAGTCAACAAATTGACAGCGTCGTAGTGGAACTGGTGGAAGTTATTATGAATGCAAGTTAATTGCATGTACAAAGATGAATTGCATAAATGATGTTCTTGGGGGACTTGGCCTAGAATATTTACTTGGATGAGGCATGTTTAAGAAGCTTGCACCTGGCTATCGCTCACTTTTGCCTTGAGGGCATCCAGTTACTTTATGCATCTTTATTGTGAGAACAACTTTATTTTGGTTAGGTGATAGGTTAGTGTTGTCTTTGTCTTGTAAATTGATTATAATATTTCCAGTTGCTCAACTTTTTTATTTTCTGAGATCTGGTGCTGATTTTGACTGTTGAATTCTTTCTGTTGTGTAGACATTTTGCTTAATTTTTAACATTTTCTTTTCAAGATTTTATTCTTTCCTGAAATTTAATGAATTCTTTTGGACATCTTTGGCGATTACTGGATGGAGAGCAGATACTCAAGATATTTAGGCAAAGATTTGGTGGCCAGGATGTGAAGGTAAGTTAAGTTTTATCTGTCTGGTGCTCATCATATGTGTTCGTGTGTGTGAGTTTTAACTTTTCATATAACTATGATTCCATGTTTGCCCATAGGTTTCTGTTGAGCTGTCTTTCATGGAAGCGGTCCAGGGATGCACTAAAACAATTACATTTCAAGCCCCTTTAACTTGTCAAACCTGTGGTACATGTTTCCTCTTAATTTATTTGATGTCCTTATCCGCTAGCTTAGGCTCTCTTTTTTTTTTTTTGGGCCCCAATAGAAATATCATTTACAAATTACTATTCCCTTCTTTTACCTTCTGTGTTTTGTCAGGTGGAACTGGTGTACCGCCTGGGACAAAACCAGAAAATTGTAGACGCTGTGGAGGTGCTGGGGAGGTGCTTTCTGATGACAATATGATTGTCTATTTGGATAGAGAAATTTTTTTATGTGGCTGAAGTATTCTTTTGCTTAATTGCAGACATACATGCAAAGAGGCATGTTTAGTATCCGTCAAACTTGTAGTCAATGCGGAGGATCTGGAAAAACTGTCTCGGTATGTGAATCATCCTTATTCATGCACACATATTAAAGCTTTTCGGAGATAGTCAAACTGCTGCTTCGCGCTACTAGGATTTGCTTGATAGTATGTTTGAATCAGTTGCATTAATTGTATGTTTTCAGTATCTTGCTGCACTGGTTTTATTGTTGAGTCTGAACTCTAGAGTTATCTTTGGTCGTTTGACGTCTTTGTCTTTTATTGATTAGTGAAATTCTCCTAACTGATTAGAGAGGAAAGCTGCAGAATAGCTGTAAATGATGATTTCTTATGTATAGTGTCTAAACTCCAGAGGAACATATCTTTGGTTGCTCAACGTCTCTCTTTTCTTCAGAAGTAAGACAATTTTAATTGGTTATGGAGGAAAGATCTAGAATGGTGAGAAAAGACAGGCGTCTCATGTATGCGCGTGCGCATGCGTGCACACCCCCAAAAAAGGTGGAAACTGGGTATGTCAGAGTGACAACATGAGGTTTATTGCTTACATGGAAATGCAATATAATTTACATGTTCATTTTGTGGATATGTTAGATAAATTGATAAACGGATGTTGCATTACCTTGGCGTATGGCCATGACTATATGGTTGTCCTTTTTCTGTCAAAGATGATGTGTTAGAACTTTTTTCTAACTTGCAAGTATAATTTGTAAATTGATTGTGTTGATATTCTCTTTTTGTCTTTAAATTAATTTCTACATATCTTTACTAGCTTATTTTGCTTCTTAATTTGAATATTTGTGTTATCTTGTATCAGAGCTTTTGCAAGACATGCAAGGGTCAAAGGATTGTAATGGGATCAAAATCAGTCAAATTGGATATCATGCCAGGTACTTTTACTGGATAAACTTAATTTGCTGGGAGCATGGTTTTTATGCTTCTCTTGTCAGATATGTCAGTGTTCAACTCCAGACCAGCCACAAACCGTTCAGGTTGGGAGTTGGCAGTTGAACCAGTGGTGATGTTTTCATGTTTACATGAGCACCACTGTCTTGTTGATAGAGGGGCGCACATCTGACCCTAGGGTCTAAGGTTCTAGTCCCTTTGGTAGCAGCTTTGTAATTTGTATGGCAGTGTTCTATTGGGTCAGACAATCTAAGAAACCCAATTTCAGCCCATGTGGAGTTAAGCCTAGAGATATAGTAGTCATACCCAGGTTCTGGGTTTTTACCATAGCTGGTTTAGCTAAATAACGGGACTGGACTACCAGCTGTTTCTCAGTTCAATCTGTCCAACTGGCCATCCAATCCAGGTTTAGCAACTACTGCCTAACCAATGCCTCGGAGGCTAAGACTCCAAAATCGGGTTGATTTAGTTTGAAGACATGGACTGCTTCACCATGCCGGGGTTGATTTGGTGGTCAATCCTCAGTTGGCCTGTTCTGACCATCACTAGTTTAGCCAAATACCTGGACCAGACTATCAGCTGGTTGTCAGTTCAACCAATTAATCTGACTAGCCAGTCCAGGTTCAATGTCTGGGACAAAATAGAAGCTTCTTTGCCTATATCTGTTGGATAGAGTCTTTTCTTCCCACAAATAGCCTCTTCTAAATCTTCTCGTAACAGGGACATATCATCTCTTGGGTTTTTAAGCTGAATCAGAAGTGAGTAGATTTTTTTGTCGGGTGCCAGTGAGCGCTGATGAATTATAGCAGTGTGTTGTGTGTGGGAACTCTTAATGACTAGACAAGTGTTTTTGTTATTTTCTTTGTCACTTTTTGTTGCAGTCGTCAGAATTGTAAACTGGGCATGGATAGAAAATGATGATTACGTGGAGAGTTGAATTCAGGAGTTTGTTTTAAGATGCTTTATATTTCTCTCCCATCATTGACTTGTCACGATGGGTACCCTTCCTTCTGGGGAGTTGCTAGACTTGGGTATTACTGGGTAATCCCTAAATAAGCTTTTTATCAGTAATTATTGTCACTAGTTGACACTGTGCAACATAAACTCCTTTGGTTGAGCATGGTATGTTGCATGAAGTGAGATTATGTTGGCTTCTACTTGTGGGTGCAAACTTTTTAAATATCTGGAGGATGGATGCAGTGGATATCATTCAAACAGGTTGTATTTTCTCTTCTGTTGCACATTTGTATAGATTGATAAGTTGAGGAGGTGGAGAGAGCGGATCCTTTTGCTGTCATTTATGTGATACCCATTAATGTATGTGTTAACTATACTGCTGATCTAGATGGTTGGCTCATGACAACACCTCGCTATTTCAGGGGTAGATGACAATGATACCATGAAAGTGAATAGAAGTGGTGGTGCGGATCCCGATGGAAACCAACCTGGAGATCTTTACGTGACCATTAAGGTACTTGCAGTACACCTTAATTGCGTATTGTCTTCTGCTACTTTCGAAATGCCATCTGCTGGTCTAGACCATCTGGTTCCTGGAGTTGCGTAATTACCTTGAAATTGCACTTCTTGCAGGTCCGTGAAGATCCTGTTTTCCGACGAGAAGGTGCCGACATCCATGTCGATGCTGTTTTGGGAGTCACACAGGTGCAACTGCTCTACTATATTAACAGCATTTTGGACATTATAGTAATGGAAACTTTGAACCGTGTGAAATTATGGTAAAGCAATAACTTACACTCCTGTCTTTGTCTGACTCATGATTTCAGAAGCTGGCTGTAATTAGAAAACTATAATTATGATATCCTTTTTCTTCTACCTAAAGGTGTATCTTTGCATGTGTTGTTGATGCTTATTCATGCTAACGGGTGACTACTGGTTCTCTGCAGGCAATTTTGGGAGGAACCATCCAAGTTCCTACTCTGACAGGAGATGTGGTCCTCAAGGTCGGTCAGAATTTCAGTGGAACTTGGCTGACAGGTGTTGGCTTTATTGTTGTGCTGTTCCATTATCATGGCTGAACCAATGTTTGAATTTGACTTGCAGGTCCGTCCTGGTACTCAACCTGGTCAGAAGGTTGTTTTGAAGAAAAAAGGTAGAAATTTTCTTGATTTCCAATAAGCAAGTAATTTTCTAGTGGATAGGTTTGCATTTATATGTATGGTTTTGTAATTGCTACTTTTGTTGGAGCTTTACAGTTTAATTTTCATTTGAGAAAATATGCAGAAACTGTAATTTACTTGTAGCGCCAATGAATTCACTCCCTTGGCGACATCTGTAAATTCTTTTCGCATCATTTCTGCTTTCTGCTACACTTGCAAGTGAGCAGATAATTATTTTAGTATACCAAAAGAGAAACCTCCATGTGTCAGGCTGGGGTACTACGTGCAAACAGTGATTCTGTTCATTAATCCTATGTAGAACTTTACTTGCTCGTGATAATCTAATCTTTGTGCATTTTTGACAGGGATTAAAACTCGAGGCTCTGTTTCTTTCGGTGACCAGTTTGTGCATTTCAATGTCAGCATTCCAACGTACGTTCTCTGTGTTTTGCTTGTGATTTGATGAGTCATCTAGTAGTACCTCTGGAAGTTTTGGATAGGGGGAGATAGGAGTAAGGTAACACGCATTATGCAACTTGTTGCAGGAATTTAACCCAGAGACAAAGGGAGTTAATTGAAGAGTTCGCAAAGGAAGAACAAGGTGAATATGACAAACGTACAGCAGCTGGTGCATCTGGCTAGGTGAAATGTCTACTCTCTTCCCTATCACTTGAGACTACATTGGAATGGAGATTGAAAAGGAGCTGTTGGTCTCTGCAATTTTGTAGGATGAAGTATTTCTGCTATTGATTACACTGACATCAAATGTATTTTGCTCAAAGTAATTGACACCTAATAGTTGAGGCAGAATTTCCCTCCGCATCGAAGGTAATGTTACTGTAAATATATAAACCGATCATAGTATTTGATAAGCTAGGTAGTAGGAACATGTAAGTTCATTGAATGACTAAAATTCCTTGGGTGTACCACTGTGATTATGTGGATTTATGCCAATGCACATTCTGATACATTTGGGTGGACCGTAAACTCCATTTTGTTTCAATGGATGAGATCACTTGGAAAAGCTGTTGGCTGGCCGAGCTGGGCAAGCAACGCATTCTTAGATTCAAATGGTCGCAATGCGCCATGGAGTTAACGTCTATCTTAGTCTCAGAGAACTTGTGAAACAGCCAAAGATCATGGAAAGAAAATGACACTGGCTCGTGGCATTTCGCCTAAGCCATACTTAAAGTTTGAGGAAATAGTTAGAAAAAGGTTTTATCGTTCAAAATGCAGCATAATAAAGGGTCTCTTTGGGCTTTCCCTCCTTTTCTGTGGATTTTTCCAGATTAATGATTGAATATGGTATCCGGGAAGCCAGTCATGACACATTATAGGAATGATGGAATACCGCAAGGCAGTAGTACTTGTCTCGGCCTGGCTGGAGCTGTACGGCTATGCGTGGAGAACACCCTCTCCAGTTTGGTGTTATTTCAGATCTCTCATATTAAATTTGAACGTCACCCAATTCGAAGCTAAATGTACATCAATTTTAAGCGCACCTACTGATTGCTCGAGAAAGAAAGTTCAATTTGTGAAACTGGCCAGCTTTTTCCTGGGGGATCTTATTGTCAAATTGTCAATCTATGTCGAAGGAAAACTCCAGCGGTGACAGAGAGACACCCAGAGAAAGAAAACAAATGCACATTAATCTATGTAATCATCTATGTCAAGGTCTACCTCCATATTTCAAGGCCGCCTCCTATTCCGTACGCTTGCCACCAGTTGGAACTGAACATCGACAAGCTCATGACATCTTCATTATCTCATCGATTCTCGGTCAATCCAGCATCCAATTCCTCAGACATTGTAATCTCTGCCTTTTCGTTTTGGCTAAGTACTACCTTATTTTATCTAGACACACATACAAATCCGATAAATATGTTTTACTTCCCCTAAAGCAATTGCTTTGCATGGTTTACTCCCAATTAACGAACTCTCACGGCACTATAGGATTAGCGGTCCATTGCTTCACCCGGAAAGCATCAACCGATATGCCGTGGGGCTAGGAGAAACGTCTCCCCCAGCAACCAGGTGTTTCCTAAGTACTCTGATCATCGTTACACCCATTACTCAGGTGGTATAAATCTGCTTGCAAGACATCGTTTGAAGAACCAACAGAACCATGACCAACTCCATTAATAGGTAGTAGCATTTTTTAGAAAACGATCCATTCCATCAAATTTTTTACAAGGAAAATGAGAAGATGAATTCCGATACGAAATTAGAATTTGCAGAGAGGAATCATTCGTTCCATTTTCATACGTAAGGTACATTTTCTGTTTCTCCTTCGTGGCTTCAGTTGCTCATTCGTAGGCAAGTAAAACTGCCACATCTCGGAGCCTGGATTTGCTAGCTGCTTGAACCATCGATTTGGCACAGATAAAATACCTATAATTTTCACTTTGTCCTTCAATTGGAACAGATGCATGTGCTGGAATAAGAAATGGATGCAGGAGCCAAACGCTCGCATACTTCCATGATACCCTACGTTGGAAATTGTTAATTGGAGTCTGTTAAAAGCCACAATCCAACATGCAATGCGGACGGGTGTAATGGCAGTAATCATCCTGCTGTTGGCCACAAGCTACAATTTCAACCTTTTGTCGTCAATATCTCAGCTAAGAATTAACCTCATCAAAACACGCCCATCCCAACGACCACCGAGAGGTCCTCATAGCAGGAAAAAGGAAAGAAAATTCTTTCTGCTTGCATAACACTAGCAAGAATGATATCAATTCTCAAATTTATGAGGAAATTTATATTCGTTATACAGGTATAAAGGATCTATGTGACAAAACAACACCAATCTTTAGGGGCATGAGGTCACGGGCCCATGCTCTTATGAAGACGAGCAACAACTGAAAGTCTTTCCTTGAGGCTCTGGCTCCTGTCCCGGAACAACTATCTTCGTACCCTGCAAAAGTGAGCTCCCTCCAGACTCGGACTCATCATTTGCAACCAGGGCTTTCTTGCTGATAATTCGGTAAATCTCTGTCAAGACTGTGAGGAATGCAGTTTCAACATTCGTGGCCTCAAGGGCAGATGTCTCCATGAAGAAAAGGTTTTCCCTTTGTGCGAACTCTTTGGCATCCTCAGTGGGTACAGCGCGAAGAGTCCCCAGGTCAGATTTGTTGCCGACAAGCATAATAACAATATTTTTGTCTGCATGTCCTCGCAATTCCTCTAACCATCTCGCTATGTGATCAAAAGACTGACGTTTGGTGATGTCATAAACCAACATTGCTCCGACCGCACCTCTATAATACGCACTGGTGACAGCCCGGTACCTAAAGGAGTGGACAGACATATGAATATGGAAATAAAGAGCAGAAATTTGGAGGGGAAAATGAAAACGATACGTCAATGCTTAAACATACATCTTCTTCTTTTGACAGTCATATATGAAGATCAGTTACTCAACTGTGATCACACTCCATAATTTACGAAAACTAGGACAATTAAATTGTCAACCTCCCAATGTACACTCACTAAGTATCCACGTTGCAGCCTACACGTGCCTCGGTTGCTTTCCACCAGCATCATTAGATGAGAAATCTCATCCAAATCTGTCGGTTCAAGAAAATGCCACATTTATTTTGGAACTAGATCCTCCTCAACTGCTAGTGAGGTTATATTTTCCTGTGGGGTGAACAAAGATAAGGTCACTCAATTTTGCTTCACTGAATACTTGACTCCATGCTGTGTCATGACACTGCAGGAACTTGATCCGACAAGAACCCTCAGCTGCTTGATTCAATGACAGAAAACCATTTTCAGAACAAACTCACCTTGGACCTTCCAACACTCAAACAAGACCAGACCAACTTAGTAGAAGCAATTTCATGCCATGCCCTATTGAGCATCGCTCGCGATGATCATCAGATCACAGTTCCATCCTTCCAGTCCAGTCAGAATCTCGTAAGTACATTCTAGTTGATTGGAACTTTCGGCACCAGAATGCTTTAATACTCTACTATTGCTAAAGCAAAGATGAATCAGGGGAATTCGACAATTGCAGAGAAAAATAACGAATTCGGAGCTAAAGGGGCTCTCGTTTATGTTCAGAGGCTGATCAGTTGGCTTGGGGCGAGCTGGACGTACCTCTCTTGACCGGCGGTATCCCAAATCTGAGCTTTGATGGTCTTGTGATCGATCAAGAGCGTCTTGGTCTGGAACTCAACTCCGATAGTCGCTTTGGAATCCAAGCTGAACTCGTTGCGGGCGAACCGAGCTAAAAGCTGGGATTTGCCGACGGCAGAGTCGCCGATCAAGACGATCTTGAAGACGTAATCGATGTTCTGATTGAAGTTGGCGTACAAATTAGACATGTTAGCGATGGGTACAAAGAGGAATGGGGAGACGGTGGGACGAATGGAAACCCTAACAACAACGACGACAAGTCAAGCCGTCCAAAATTGAAGCGCACAAAAAACGAAGGAAGACGACGAGTGAGAAGCTTTATGTATGGCGGAGGAGAAGAAGGCTGCGGATCATTCGTTGAGAATGGGAGCCGAGAGTCGGATGAGTCTTTGCTTCGGACATGGCAGGCACAGAGAGAGAGAGAGAGAGAGAGAGAGAGGGAGGCAACGAAGGTCCCTCTCTGTGCGGGCTTTTTCTTTTTTAAACGCACTCCTCTTCCCTTTCTCCTCCTCTCTCTCTCTCTCTCTCTCTCTCTCTCGGTTTTGGTTTGACTTCTTCAATCGAGAAAAGACCCTGCTTTTTGCTTCCTTCCAGATTGAATTGCCCGTGCTTCCATCTCAACAACGCTCTAGAAGCTTCATCATACTTCACACGTACCAACAACAACTCGTTCCTAATCCTCTGCATGTCGACATGCATCTCGACATTGCTCAGGCCTCTGTTTTAGGAACCGTGATCGACCCTTCAGGATTTACAAAGCACATACTTAACACCAAGTGTCATCTCTGAGCGTATTGTAGGATTTAGTATTCTTTGACCAAACGGCTCTCACAAAATATTGAGACTTGTTGACCATGCGACTTCTTGAAACGTGTTCATAGTATTGGGCCCTGTTCCTTTTTGTTCTTCCTCCTTCATCGCAGTATGTTAACAGTTTGGCAGCCGCGTGCAATTCTTTATTTACTTATTCTATGTCCGGCGACAACCCCAAATGGTCTAGTCAAGTTTTTGCTAATCTTTTGCCCGTCCACTTCTCCTTTGAATCGAGGCAAGTCAGGAAGATCAAATCCGTTAACAGTGCAAGGCTTCTTCTTGTTCCTTAAGAAAATGATGTGCAGTAAAATGTTGGGGTTTCTTGCTTGATCTAACACCCCTTAAATTCAATTCTGCCGGATATAATAGAAAATTGAGTACTTGCACTTATTGTATACAAAAACTAATTGGCATGGCTTATACAATGCTAGATGATATATGGGCCCGATTTGGTTCAGTTTTTGGGAAATGCCATCGAGAAACTGCAAATACATTTAGGGTAAAAGGTTTCTCGAAATAATTTAGTATTTGGCAAATTATAATTTAAAGTGCATTGAAAACTGATTTTGGTGTAAATATCATTTGGTAAACCCTACATTTACAAAGGCCTCACATTGTTGCATCAGCATTTGGCTAAAAAATCAAAACATCCGAGCACAATTGTTCAACTTAAAAGTGCAAGATTTATCTCAACATCTCTTGAATCTAGTAATTAACTGCTTGAGAGCACGACACAACAGCTCTTGATGTAAGGACCCGGGCCTCCCATTGTGTAATATTGTCGTCTTTGGGCCTTTGGCCCTCACGACATTAAAACACGTTACACAAGTTAGAGAACTCAAGTCTTATAAACTAGTCTAGGACTTCCCCCGACATGCGGACCCCTGAAGTGCCATAACTTGGCAGAAATGGACACTTAAGTGCCATAACTTACGAAAGGTACATTTAAGTGCCAAAATCGGAGCAAAATGGATCACTTGAGTGTCAATCCGGCCAAAACGCCGGCGTGGCATTTTTCCGGTGAAGCGAGTGCAAAACGACGCGTTTTGCCGCGACGTGGCCCAAATAATGCAAAAAAAAAAATGCCGTTTTTTTGGCCGACGTAAATTTTTTTTTAATTAATTACATTTAGTTAAAATATGAAAAAATAATAATTTTAAAATTAAATTTAGTTAAACTATTAAACAATAATACTTTTAAAATTAAAAAAATTTAAAAAAATTCTAAAAATTCTAAAATTCTAAAATTTTAAAAAATTATAAAATTATAAAAAATTATAAAATTTTAAAAAAATTTAAAAATTTAAAAATGGGGGTGGTGGAGGGCTCACCCTGGCGGCGGCCGCCGCCGCCTACCCCGGCCGACCCTCCTCCCTTCGTCACCGGCCCTTCCCGACAACGGCGGGGGAGGCGGCGGGCAAAGGGCAAGGGCCGAGCCCTCACCCACTACGCCCCCCCCCCCCTTTTTAATTTTTTCATATTTTAACTAAATTGAATTTTAAATTTATTATTTTTTAATATTTTAACTAAATTGAATTTTAAATTTATCATTTTTTTAATATTTTAACTAAATTTAATTTTAAATTATTATTTTTTAATATTTAACTAAATTTAATTTTTAATTTTTAATTTTTTTTAATTTAAAATTATTATTTCTCAATATTTTAACTAAATTTAATTTCAAATTTAATTATATTATATATATATATATATATATATATATTTTTTTTTTTACCACGTCACGCCCAAAACGACGGCATTTTCGTATTATTTGGTCACGTCAACGCGCAAAACGACGTCGTTTTGGGTTCGCTTTGCCGGAAAAATGGCATGTCAGCGTTTTCGCCGGACTTTGGCCGGAGTGGCACTTAAGTGATTCGTTTTTCTTCGAATGTGGCACTTAAGTATACCTTTCGTAAGTTATGGCACTTAAGTGTTCCTTTGTGCCAAATTATGGCACTTGAAAGGTTCTTTTGCCGACTTCCCCCTTAACCAATGTGGGACAGGAGACGTGCCCCCTCCTTGCGCACATCCGAGGACCGAGGCGCAGACGCACCGCCATCCCTCCTCCCCGCGCACCGCCGCCTGGGCCGTCACACTCTCCCCCCTTTGGAGCACAGCTGTGACGCCCAAAATTTTCTTTTCGTTTCGTTCTCGTTAGTTAGATTAAGCATATTAGAGACTAAGGTCGTAATAATAATAATAATAATAATAATAATAATAATAATAATAATAATAATAATAATAATAATAGAAATAAAATTAAGGGAAACGTTTTGCCTTTCCCCCACGTGGTCACCAGGTGGAGTTCGAAAGATGGGGTGGCTGCACCTTCATTTTATTCTCCTTTTTCTCCCTTTCTTGAAAATACTTAGCTTCAGCAGCCCTGTTTTTCACGAACGCGGTAGCCCTTCCTTTTGGACGACACCCACCGCTTTCTTCTTCTAGTTCCTTTCCTGCGCCCGAATTCCAAACCGACCCCTGCCCTCGTAGCCTAGTGCCTCCGACCAACAGTGAGATTGCCGCCGTTCGGTTCCATTCGGAGCTCCTGCCGCCGACCGCGAAGCCCAACTCGCCCGACGCTTCCTCTTCTGCCGGTGAAAAATCCAGGCAAGTAGGGCAGCTATTAAGGTCTTGAGTTCATGGATTAGTTTCGCCTAGTTGTGCATGTTGATTTTAGACTTGGTATTGCGATTTAGGTGCAGAAGTTGGGCACTAAAACTCTGCCCAGAGCTGGGTTCGGAACGTATGGGTTCGCTACTGTCCGGATGCTGAGTGTAGAGCTGTCCTTGGGGTCTAGGGTGTTCGGATGAACTCCTTGTAGCTCTGCTTGTGCGATTTATGGATTGTGGTTGCTGCTTGAGTCCAAAATTGGGTACCGGAATGCACGTTTTTGGACTGCGTAGGCCTTCGATGTAACCACTTAACTTCAGCGAGTCGTGGGTGTCGAGAATCGCTTAGTCGACCGCTCAAAGGCTCCCATTTGGTTAGCTGGTTCCGTTAGATTTAATCTAGGTTTGTAGATTGCGAGTGCTTTGAGTTTTGCCTGCTGTTTTCCAGAACTGAGAACTCTTGACCTCTCTGGTTTGTCAATTTTGTGTGGCTTGTTGTGTTGAGATTTGGGTGAAATTTCTTTCATGAGAGTTGTGCAAGATACCTTAAACTATGGCATATATTTTTCGTGGATTTTTCTGAGGTTAACTAGTCAGCGTATGGACATAAGTTTCTATCGGGTGTATGCTGCGTAGAACTACAGTACGTGTGACTCTGTGACCTTGCGAATTTTCTATAGAAGTTCCTAGCTTAATTCTGGTCACGATTCCTTCATGAAAGTTGTAGTAGACATCTTCATGCATGACATATTAAAATTTCGTAGGAATTGGTGAAGTTTTAGGTACTGGAACATACTCTTAATTGTGCACGCTGATGCTGGAAAACAGTTCAGTTTGTGAGTCTTAGTTGTGCGATTTGCTGCTCCCTGTACAGAAATAATTAGGTTCAGCATTCTCAATGGAAAATGTTTGTTAATGTCTTATTTATAATATACTAAAATTTTAGGATCTTTCAAGCCCATTTCATATGGTTTTCAAATTAATTCCCGAAACTATGCATTTTGGTTGAGGTTGCCCTTATTCCGAGTTTGTTGGAATTCATGAGGAAGGTGATCGAATCCCGGGTTATGGTCTTCTGATGGTTTTGCAGATGACATATTGCCTGATGTTGTGATTTTGATCTCATTAAGACACTGGTTACTTAAGAATTTAATGAGATGGCTTGTGATACCCAAGTTTGTTTAAGTCTAGGACTCATACTCGAATTTAGGAAAGCGAGAGCTGTTTTGTGCATTGGAGTTGTTGGTGCTGCAACAAGGCGGAATTATGAATGTGTGATTGGCTAAAGAGCCAATGTGAGACCCCAGGTGTCGGGATGCCTGGAGAGGGGTGAAAAGAAGTAATGGTGTTCTCTCCAGAGGTCTGAGAAGGGCTAAATAGCTTCTCAGGGGACTCGTGATGCCAGGTTGGGTGTGAGGGGTACAGGGTGGAGTGTCATCTTCCCCTGGGTGATCGTGGACCTCGTGATGCCAGGTTTGGTGCGAGGGGTTCAGGGTGGAGTGTCGTCTCCCCCTGGGTTATTGTTGCAGCTAGACTTCCTGTGGATTTAGTTAAATGACAGCTTGTTTACTTATTTGTTGTGCTATTGGCCAAATCCAAGTAGGACTAACCGCCCACTTGCTGAGTTTTTATTTTAAAAACTCACACTTATTATTATGTCATCTCTTCAGATTAGAAGATGGCTACTGCACCGCCTACACCGCCTGCTGCCACGACGACCATCCTATATGGCTCCCCCGCCGATTTTGTATGGCGGCAAGAGGACTTCCAGGACCGACATTTCCCGGGAGTAGTCTTCGTCAAATGCACCTCTTGTTTGACGATAGATACGGGGGTGCCTACGGGGCCGGCATATATGGTCTTCGTTGCCCTTTACGCTCGGGTAGATGGACGGCTGGTGGGACCTTTGGCGCTGTACGATGACGGACCGGGCCACGGTGGTAGTCCCGCGGAGTAGGAGGTGGCAGAGGAGCGCTTGACGTGTGGGAGAACTTTTGTTTTTGGTTGTTTGATAGCATGTACATCCTAAAAGAGAGGCGGGATGTTTAGTGTTTGTGGTTCATAGTGTTTTTTGTAGAAATCCCCCTCTTAATCTCATCTCCCCACATGTAAAGAAACCAAGTTTTATGATAAAAGAGCCAAGTAGCTCAGTTCCTTATGATTCAGCTTGACCAAAATTTTTTTTTTTCAACTCTTGAAATTCAAGCGAGTCATGTGACTTAATCCGAGATCCTAGGTGTCACAACAGCGTCCTCGTTGTGGCCCCACATATGGTCGAGAGTCAACTCTGATATCATTTGTAAGGACCCGAACCTCCCATTGTGTAATATTGTCTGTTTTGGGTCTTCGGCCCTCACGACTTTAAAATGCGTGGCCCCACATGCGATCTCTCCCCCCTTAGGAGCACAGCACCCTTGCTGTGGTCCCACATGCGGTCGGGAGTCGGCTCTGATACCATTTGCAAGGACCCAAGCCTCCCATCGTGTAATATTGTTCGCTTTGGGCCTTCGGCCCTCACGGCTTTAAAACACGTGACCCTACATGCGATCGGAAGTCGGCTCTGATACCATTTGTAAGGACCCGAGCCTCTTACTGTATAATATTGTTTGCTTTTGGCCTTCGGCCCTCACGGCGTTAAAACGCGTTATGCAGGGGCAGAGGCTCACTTCTCCCAAGTCATAATATTGTCCTTTTTGGGCCTCGCACTAGGGTGGACACACCGCCATCTTAGTCGGGCCACCCCTCAAGACTTTGTTATCAACACAGTGAAATCATGTGTGAAGAGAACCCAAGTCTTATAAACTAAACTAGCCTAGGACTCCCCCCCTAAACGATGTGGGACAAGAGACGCACTCCCTCCCTGTGCACATCTAGGGACCAAGGCGTGGATGCACCACCATCCCTCCTCCCCACGCACCGCCGCCTGGGTCATCACACTCTTCCCCCATTGGGAGCACAGCGCCCTCGCTATGGCCCCACACGCGATTGGGAGTTGACTCTAATATCATTTGTAAGGACAGTGGCCCCACACGCGGTTGGGAGTCGACTCTGATACCATTTGTAAGAACTCGGGCCTCCCATTATATAATATTCTCTTCCTCCATTGGGAGCACAACGCCCTCGCTGTGGCCCCACACGCGGTTGGGAGTTGGCTTTAATACCATTTGTAAGGACAGTGGCCTCACACGCGGTTGGGAGTCGACTTTGATACCATTTGTAAGGACCCGGGCCTCCCACTGTATAATATTGTTCGCTTTTTGCCTTCGGCCCTCATGGCGTTAAAATGCGTTATGCAGGGGCAGAGGCTCACCTCTCCCAAGTCATAATATTGTCCTCTTTGGGCCTCGTACTAGGGTGGACACACCGCCATCTTAGTCGGGCCACCCCTCAAGACTTTGTTATCAGCACAACGGAATCATGTGTGAAACGCGTTACACAGGTTAGAGAACCCAAGTCTTATAAACTAAACTAGCATAGGACTCCCCCCTAGGCGATGTGGGACAAGAGACAAGCCCCCTCCCTATGCACATCTAGGGATCGAGGCGTGGATGCACCGCCATCCCTCATCCTCGCGCACCGCCGCTTGGGCCGTCACACTCTTCCTCCATTAGGAGCACAACGCCCTCGCTATGGCCCCACGCGCGGTTGGGAGTTGGCTCTAATACCATTTGTAAGGACAGTGGCTCCATACGCGGTTGGGAGTCAACTCTGATATCATTTGTAAGTACTCGGGCCTCCCACTATATAATATTCTCTTCCCCCATTGGGAGCACAGCGCTCTCGCTGTGGCCCCACACGTGATTGTGAGTTGGCTCTAATACCATTTATAAGGACAGTGGCCTCACACGCGGTTGGGAGTCGACTCTGATACCATTTATAAGGATCTGGGCCTCCCACTGTATAATATTGTTCGCTTTTGGCCTTCGGCTCTCACAGCTTTAAAACGCGTTATGCAGGGGTAGAGGCTCACCTCTCTCAAGTCATAATATTGTCCTCTTTGGGCCCCGCACTAGCACGGACACACCGCTATCCCAGTTGGGCCACTCCTCAAGACTTTATTCTCAGTACAGCGGAATCATGTGTGAAACGCGTTACACGGGTTAGAGAATCCAAGTCTTATAAACTAGCTCAGAACTCCCCCCTAAGCGATGTAGGACAAGAGACGCGCCCCCTCCCTGTGCACGTCCGGGGACCAAGGCGTGGACGTACCACCATCCCTCCTCTCCGCGCACCGCCGCCTAGGGCGTTACACTCTCCCTCCATTGGGACAGCGCCCTCGCTGTGGCCCCACACGCAGTTGGGAGTTGGCTCTGATATCATTTGTAAGGATCTAGGCCTCCCACTGTGTAATATTGTACGCTTTGGGCCTTCAGCCCTCACGGTTTTAAAACGCGTTTCACATATGCTTCCACTGTGCTAAGAACAAAGCCTTGAGGGGTGGCCTCACTAAGATGGCAGTGTGTCCGCACTAGTGCAGGGCCCAAAGATGACAATATTATGGCTTGGGAGAGGTAAGCCTTTGCCCCTATATAACCCGTTTTAAAACTATAAGAGCCGAAGGCCCAAAGCGAACAATATTACACAGTGGGAGGCCCGGGTCCTTACACTTGAAAACTTGAAAACCATTACACTACCGAAATGAACGAACTATAGAGAAATGTATAAAAAATAGTCAAATACGATGCCCACATTACAAGGGGCAAATGGAGCTAGACGAATATCATTCACAAGGAAACTAAAAGCCTGCACTTAGGCGTTAGACACCACAAACAGAAGATAACACCTCAGTGAACTTAAACTTACCATACCTAACAGCAGGAGAAATTTAGAACATTTCTCAAGTGAACTTACCTAGGAGATTTTTCAGTGGGACAGACGGAAAAAGCAATTCGAGTAGGAAAAAAAAATGTGCAAGGAGTGACCATGGCAAATCAAACCGAGTTGATCAAACATAACTAAGATGGATTTGCATAGGTATGCCACCCAATGGAAGGGACAAGTAAAATACACCAAGCAACACAAACCAAAAACGAAAAAAAAAAATACATGGGAAAAGTCAAAGAACAAGAAAACAACAATCATTCATCAAAAGGCCACAAATAGCGAAGTGATTTCAAAAGACAATTGAATGCATCGGGCACGCAAAGTCTCCGACTCTTCAATTTAGTGAGGACCAAGCAAGACGCGCCACAGGTTTATGCAAACATCAAGACATATTGAGTCGAAAGGTCTAACATGCAGTAAATTCATTCGAGTTTTCCAAATTTCACATGAACTGTTTGGTTAGGGAAATATAAAGAAGAGCCATAAGCAAAACCAACCTACATGAACAATTTAATTAGGAAAATATAAGGAAGAGCCATAAAACCAAAATTAACTTGCACCTCACAAATGTGCAACCATCAATCTTCTGAACATAGAAATTACACCTAAGGCACCCTCTCTAGTGTTGCTTCTTAGTCAATTGCATCAACATTATGTCCTCCTTTACTCTCTCCCCCTCCAACCCCCGAAACTCCCAACACTCCAACCCTAAATGCCACGACATGTAGAATAATCTCCAGCAATTTGGACACTCCGATTCCGTCACCACAATCGTGCCTCGCTTGTGGATCAACAATGCCAAGCAATCCCTAAACAGGCAATAAAACCTCTCCTCCTCCAAAATCTCAACCTTGCACATTGCTTTACCCTAACGATCAAACACTGCTAGGGAGTATCTACCAACAATACTACAGATCCAAAATGCCGCCACAACTCGAGACAAGTAGTTTATGTGCATCACATTGTTGTAAAGCTTTGAAGCTATGTAATCAGCAATGAAATTATTGCAGTACACGTTGACCATCCCGCTGACCTTCTCCACCGCCCCACCGGCGATGTGACAACGACCGCAGCACCCTCCTGCCTATGTTTTCCTTTTAATTTTTTTTTTGAAAAGAAAAAAACAAAAAATTAAAATTTTTAAAATACAAAATTGCCTTTCACAACTGGTGAGTTGAGGCTCTTCTTTGAGACTAATATGGGCACTTCAAACTTTTATTTGAGAAAATGAGAGCACACGAATCCTTATTTAAAATTTTTCTCGGAGGAGACCACATTCCGAGGAATAAGTGGCTAAAGGAGATCGCCAAATGGGTTTAATCGGCTTAACAGGTTGGGCCCGGTTTGGTCTAGCAGATTGGGCTTTGTTCATGGTGATTCGGGCTTATTTCATTTTTAGTATTTTGGGTTTTGACTTAGATAGGCTTGGGCTATGCTACGGGTTATCTTTAAGAGGAGGCCTACGAGTTTTAACTAAAGTGGGCTTCATTAATAAGCCCATTTGTTGAGCGTCCTTGTGTTGCCCAAATTCGGTTTTGACATGTGGATTGGACCTAGAATTTCTGCCTACGTCCTTGGAATCCAATTTGATCTTAATATGGTCTCGGGCCAGTTCGCAGCCCATTTTTGGAATTAAAAATTACAATAACATTAAAAAAATTAGGAAAATATTAAAAATCATAAAAAAAAGTTAGAAAATTTAGAAATTCATAAAAATTTTAGAAAATTTAAAAAAATCAGAAATCTTTGGAAAAATCTCAAAAATTAGTTTTAGAGTGATTTTCTCTTACAATTTATGAAAATCCTTTCATCAAAATTATACCCAAAATTGAACAAACCTTTAGGTTTTTAAAATAGGGGTTGTTTTGTGTTGCTCTTTTTTTTTTTTAGGGACAATGCTAGATCGTTTTTTGTGCATTTTAATTTGATCATACTCGATTAATTTTGATATGTTGATTGTCATTTTCATTTTCTAAATCTTAAAATCTTTGGTAGGCTACCTTGATATTTTTGTTGATGAATGGTCGACTTTAAATATCAAAAGGGCTCTAAATAAATAGCTAGGATAATCAAGTTCCCAATTCGAAATCTTTGATTAAGCATGCAATCAAGACGATACTCCCACATCTTGATTAGGGTTCTAAGCCGACCTTTATCAATGGCTAGTGGCGACTCATTTTGAATGTATAGACTAAAAAAATCAATGTCACACAGAAGATACACTTAGGGTGAGTTTGTGCTTTATATGCAAGTACCTCTAAACCTATTCCCAGCCCCCTCAAGGGCAGGTTGCAACATTGATATTGAGCTTCCATCTCGGTGATGGATGAAAAAGGCCAATGGTGGCGGTCGTGTTTCGTGATAAACTTAGGCGATTGATTGACAGGGAAATATAGATGTCGATATGCTGATATGTTTTGGTGCGAGCAGATTCGATCATTGGTTTTATGGTTTTGCAAGCTTCGGCCTATGGTTGGCGCGTTCTTCAATGAAGACATTTTAGGAAAATAGAAAATAAGGGTAAAAATATTATGGGCATATTATGTGGTTAAAATAGGTTAATAGGTTTAGAATGATTGGAGAGGAAATTAAGCTGAGCTTGGTTATATAAAAAAAATGGGCTTATGAATTTCAATAGAGACGTGCTTAAAAAAGTCAGGATTATTGGTGTCATATCAATTAAAGTTTAGGGAAAATTGTTTAGAGAGTCCTAAATCTGTTAAATTTTTTTCAATTAAGTATAGAACTCTTAATTTTGCCAATTGAGTCCATTCAACTAATTTTCATAATAAATCACTAACATAGCTACTTTTGATTTATTATTACTTTTTATTTTCCTTTTTTCCTCATTGACCTCCTCACTAGTCATTGCCAAGAGCCAATCGATCCTTGCCAACCATAGACGAGGGCTAGCAACCCTCTTTGGCCACTAAGTGAGGGCCGCAAATCCCTTGATTATTCTAGCCTAGAACTAAGGTTCTACTCCAAAGAAAAATAAAAATCACAATATAATCACCTTATAAAAAAGTTAGGAAAAATCCTATTTTCCATCCCCTCACTCTCACCACTTTTATAGTCAAGACTCTCTAATTTCAATTTTTCTAATCAAATCTTGGGGTGAGCTACCGATGCAATTTAACCTAAAAATAAATCCAGTTGGTTTTAGGCCAGGTCACATGGCAACCCGTTCCTAGGTTAAAAAAATTAGGATCGGTCTCAACTGATTCGGCATCCACTTCCTTGATCAAGTTGAGGTGCATTCAATCCTTCTCTAGCATCTAACTTTTGAGGCATAGTATGAAATTTAATAGGAGAAATGACATTATCTCATCATAGTTCGATAAGTTTGTAGACAAAATTGAAGCTTAATTTACAAAGTAGGATGTGATCGTAATTATTAAGCCGAGGAAATGAGATTCAAGACAAAAAAGAATTAATAAAAAGAATCAGCATATAATTATAAATATAGGAAATGTACTTTAAAAATGCACATCAGCTCTGGGCTCCCCTGCCATTGATTCAAGTTTCTGATGGGTTAGAAACTTAGAATCGCCAGGAACACAAATCGAACTAAATAGACTCGAGGGAACTAAACGATACAAGAAGCATCTGCCTTAAGGTACGCAACTTGTGGGATATGCATTCGGACATACGGATGGCAAAGCTGCAAAGCCTTTCGTCTCCGGTTCTCTACCATTAATTGATCCCATCACTGGTGTTTTCATTAAAACACATCCATTTAGCGCGAGACTTATTTATAACGATTGGGAGATTCTGGACATGTCCAACAGAAGTTAAATTATTAAGAAGCGTAGAATCTGACTATAGTGGGAAAGCGAAAAGACAAAATTCATCCATTCTCTTGCGAAATTGGGGCATCCGAATCTTTGGTTCTTTTTGCAGCAAGTGGAGATACCCACCGGACCCTTAAGACATAAAACCAAGACCGAAACTACAAAATCGTCCATACCTGAGGACTGAAATTGTAATTTTTTTCGGGAGCTTATACTTAACAAGTCACTTGTCGATTCCCCGGTGCCGAATCAATGTTTTCTGTCCTCAACAGAAAAAAGGTAACCATAAAGTTGTCACTGGTGATGAATTGAAAGATTAAAATGCAATGAAATATGGTAGGCGGACTAAAAATTGAATTTGGATAATAGTAGGACGGTCTCTTATTTTTTCCCTAAAATGATAAAAAAAATTGATGGAATGTTCAAGTCATTCCTGTAAAGAGAAAAGGGCACCAAAAGAGAGAGAGAGAGAAAGAGAGTGAAAGAAAAGGAGACGAGAGCTTTCACTTTAGGGGGACTTGAATTTTCACCTAAATAAACGCAAAGATTCAAAAATCGCGGGTGAGTCAGAGAACGACGGCGTTGACGCAGAGCTACATTAGCATGACTTGCTTAATTTATTTTGAGCGGTGAAACCTCAACAGTGAATGAGCTATTAGAATACATTCTGCATATATGCTTTTTCTATGAATAATTTTTTAATTCTAATTTGCGTTGTTTTTTTTAATTACTACATAGCCATGACATATGGTCAATTATTTTTCCCCTTACAATATGTGTGTTGTTGAAGTACACAACACTCATCCACTCTCGTGACAACAAAACGCAATATACAAGCCCAATCTAATTGAAGAATTGTTGCACAAGACATTGGTTTCGTGAAAAATGCAATTTATCAAATATTTTCCGAAAAGTAATTGCTTGTGTCGTTTAAAGTGATTAGACAATAAATGTTTAATTACCAATGATAATTTATGTTTGATTATTATTATCGTGGACAGTAAAAACAAAATTTTGTTTATTTATTTTTGTGAGTAATATAAGTGATTATTTTTAGATTCATGTTTTTCAAATAATAATCAAAACCTTGTTAAAAGAATTTTAATGAGATCGTGTCGTATGTCTAGCATTATTTAATCAAATACTTCAACGTATAAATATCAAAAGGAGAATAATGACTCGATCGGTGCTGCTCTTTAATTCGTGGAATGGATAACGCTCACTGGGAGCTCCTTCTCGTTAGTACCTTCGCGTTCACTAGACTAGAGGAGGGATCATCCGCGGAATCCAAGCAATAAATCTTGCTCGCTCGAGCAATCTCTCGTGCTTACCAGTTACCACCCCCCCTCGGGGCATTCATGGGACCTAAGTCCTGACACCATCCGCCTCCCTTCACCCATCACGCTCCCTCTCCATCAGTGCACGAAAAAAATGCGACCTTTCCCCATAGACACCGCTGGCCCGCACTTCTCATCCCATCCCATCCCATGTCTCCACAAGCCCCACCACTCGTTCGACGAAATTCCGCACTGAGCTTCGCAACGCTCGCTACCCACCATTCGTACTTTGTCAAGCATCCCAACGGAGCTCCTCATCGGACAGCCTGGCCCTGCGGAGGAGAACCCAGAAGGATCTTTCCTTGATGCCGAGGGCAGAGTCAATTATCAAGGAGATCGAGAGGAAGGCCAACTCCAAAAAGTACAGAAACTTGTGGCCTAAAGCCGTGCTGGAGGCCCTGGACGAGGCTATTAGAGAGAACCGTTACGAGTCTGCTCTTAAGGTTTGTGAATAACTCGTTCTCTGTTTTTCTTTCCTTCTCTGCATTTTGTCGGTACCGCCTTCAGGTGAGCTCTTTTCATTGTCTGGTCGCATGCTAGGATATTTGTTATTCAGCTACATTCCCTAGGTAGCCTTATAAAGCTGGAGGATGAAAGTGAAGCTTGAAAAACGTATTGAGCTTTTCTAGTTGGAGTGGAAAGCATATACATCCAGAGGTTTAATCTCCACTTAACAGTCGTGTGTGAATTGTGTACACAAATAGTGAAGACTATACTACAAGTGACTATGTATGGCTCCTGTTCGTGTTAGTTTCGTTTTTCAGTTTTAGGTAGTTACAACATTACTTTAGGTTACTCAGAGAGTTGAACACCTTGAGCTGTCTTTTCTTGCAATGGAAAGGGAACTTTAATCAGTTCAGTCACACCATTGACCTGCGTCATTTCATAGAGGTAAAATGTTTAAATCTATCATAACTCTCAAAGCATTTAATTCCCTTTTAGATATTCAGCCTTCTTCGTAAGCAGCACTGGTATGAGCCAAAATGCCAAACGTACGCAAACCTTCTGATGATGCTTGGCAAGTGCAAGCAGCCTGAGCAGGCAGGTTTGCTTTTCAAGTTTATGCAGGCAGAAGGGCTCAGACCTACTCTCGATGTTTACACGGCTCTCGTCAGTGCTTACAGTCATAGTGGCCGAATTGACGAGGCATTTTCTACTCTAGAAGCAATGAAGTCTGTCTCAGATTGCAAGCCCAATGTGTACACGTACTCTATTCTTGTCGATTGTTGCATGAAGTTCCATCAGTTAAATCTGATTGAACAAATACTTTCTGAGATGTCATATCTCGGAATAAGTTGCAGAACCGTCACATACAATACGATAGTCAATGGATATGGCAAGGCTAAAATGTTTGAGCAGATGGAGAAGTCATTGATGCACATGATTGACAGTGGATTCTGTCTTCCTGATGTTTTTACGCTAAATTCAGTTGTGGGGTCTTGTGGGAAGAGTGGGCAGATTGATGAGATGGAAAGGTGGTATGAGGACTTTCAACTCATGGGTATAAGGCCTGATATAGTTACATTCAATACCTTGATTAGATCATATGGAAAGGAAGGGCTTCATGACAAGATGAGTTCCGTTTTTTATTATATGGAGAAAAGGTTCTTTTCCCCTACAATTATAACCTATCATGTAATTATTGATATCTGTGGAAAAGCTGGCGATGTGGAAAAGATGGAAGGATACTTCAAGAAAATGAAGCATCAAGGAATGAAGCCTACCTCTGTCACGTACTGCTCTCTGGTTAGTGCATACAGTAAATCTGGACTGATCATGAAGGTGGATTCGATCTTGAGGCAAGTCATTAATTCTGATGTGGTGCTGGATACTCCTTTCTTCAACTGCATCTTTAGTGCATATGGTCAGGCTGGGGACATTGAAAAGATGAGGGAATTGTTCTTGTTGATGAAGGAGAGAAAATTCTTACCTGATACTATCAACTACGACACCATGATCCAAACATACAATGCCCTAGGCATGACTGATGTTGCTGAAGATTTGGAGAACAACATAATAAAAACCAAGGATCATCCACATATCTCGATGTCAAGTAGCTTTGCAACCGTCTGTCTCTTTGCAAATTTGTACTCTTCCTTCGTGTACATTGCAAAGCCTCATGTAATGTTCAAGTTCTTGCACTGGATGGGAAGTTTTCACACTTCTCACTCTAGGGTATCAGAGAGGTTATTTTGTACTGTATTACACACCCCGCTAGTCAACATAACATGTTTGTGCAAACCTTGTATGTTTACTCCATATCTCCTGCTCAGTGTAGTGATTTTAACTGATAGCCAGCAAAATACTGATGCTAATGGCAAAAATACTAATAATCCTGATCAAGCAGATGAAGTGGCTTTAATATGTTATTCACAACAATCGGATTCAGTCATAGAATCATTATACCATGGAGGACCTCACTCATTAGAGTCCAAGAATGAATTTATGCTGATGAATTGGAATTTACAGCATGAGATTCTTAAGCTTCACGTGATGTTATTTGGGGTGTATAGTGGCAAAAGGATGCTTTCAACTAAACATCCCGAAGATTTTATTGTCTCTCCCGAGTGTGCTGCTATCTGTGGCAAGCACATTTGTTTGCTCTCTGCTAATTGCTTTAGCCTCTGACCAGTGAGTGAACTTCACTATATTTATAGCAAGCCACTTGAGAGTTGCTTAAATTATATTCTATTCCCACTCAGGCTTGAAGTTGACTGGATGCTAGCATTGGTGATTGACGGGAAAGGGATCTGAATTGATGGAGGCCTAAAATGTTCAAGATTGTCGAAGCATAAATCGGTGATTGCTTACTTTTGAGACCTTACCTTGTATGTAGAGTTTCTTATACCTTTTCCTTAGTTTTGTAGATTATACCATCACAGATTATATAATAATAAAATCTTTTATCAAGTTCCAAAATTACAAGTCTCCCAATGCAGGATTGTTTTGGTGCCCGTGAAGTCACAGCTCACCTCAGCCCCATCCGGGGCATCAACCTGGGGATGTCAGTTGGCTGAGCAAGATTGCAAGAAAGTTTCATCCGGAGGAGTTAAGATAATTTATAAGGTGCGAAATGCTACTAAGACAGCTTAGCTAGATTTTTCGGAGGCATTGAAATGCCACTGAATTTGATGAGTACAATTTGGTGAAGCTCCTTCTCGTGGATATTCTATCTTTGTTCTGTCTTGGCAACCTCAGCACCGGGTTTCCATTTTTCAAAACAAGAGCACCAAACAGCTGCCATGTCTATGAATCTCACCAAATTTCTGGTTCCCCAAAGTAGTGTGACAGAAAAGATAGCGATGAACAACAATGCCAACTTTCCACGAGGGCCAAAGGATTGTCCTTGGAGACCATTCTTCTGGAGTTGGACCATGAAGCCGCGTAGCTTTTCCAGACATTGGGCTAAGCATACAAGATCTTCGATTCATTAATGAAAAGTTGCCATGAGTAAAGTTCGGGAAATAGAGCTGAGAAGGCGGCATCACGGAGGGGAAAATAGGGAGAAACACAGAGAGGAACACAGAGAAGGACCGAGAGGGAGAGGGAGACTGAGAAGGAGGTTGGCCGTTGCCGGAGGTCCGTTCTTCAGCCGCCGTCCGCTGCAGCCCACCCCTCGAACCAGGTAGGCTTTTTCCGACCGTGTGTCCCTTGTTTTCGGAAGACGACGGGCCGGAGCTTGCGCCGACTAGTTCGCGCAAGTTTTGGCCCAAGCCGGTCCTCCTCGAAAGCCGATAGTTGTTCTGGATGCGTCGTTAGGGGTTTAGATTTGTGCTCGTGTCCGTATCAAGTCGAAAATCCCCCGTGTCAATAGCGTACACCAAGTGCTTGTGAAAATGTCCCGCAAAGGACCGATCCGTGTTTGCGTTCATAGCCGTTGAATCATGTTTTCTCTTTGTATGCTTATTGCGTTTTGGCGTGGCTTTCGCAAAATAATTGTATATCGTCAAGAGAGCGAGAGTTTTCGTCGTTTCGATGTTTGGATTAATGGTCGCCGGAGTTCGTGGCCGACGGTGGTTTGTGCCGGTTGGAATGGCAACGCCGGTTGCTTCGGTCGGTGTTGCCGTTTTGACGAGCTGCAGTGAGGGACAAGATCTCGGTGAAAGAAGGGGCTTCGAGCGTGCAGAACCCACGAAGAAGAAGGAGGCCAGAAGAAGAAAAGAAAAGAATAAAAAAGGAAAAAAAGCAATACAAAAAAAAAATAGAAAACTATAAAAAGGTAAAAAATGACTTCGGGAAGGAGGAGTCGTAGGAGGAGAAAGTGCAGTAGAAGAAGACGAAATAGGGAAGAAGACAAAAGTTTTTTTAAAATATATATATATATATATATTAAATTTTTGAAAAAAAAAATTAAAAAATATATTTTTTTTAAAATATAAAAACATGTCTTTTTATCCGATTGGGTCAGCGGGTCGGATCGGGTTCATCCGGTCCGAACCCGCTCCCATGAATATTATAATATTAAAAATTTCAAAAAAAATTCGAAAAATAATAACAATTCAAAAACCCTCCGAAAATTCAAAAATTCAGAAAACATTAAGAAAATTCAAAAAAATTCAGAAAATATTGAAAATTCGAGTTCTTTTTAAAAAGGATATGTTTCAAATGAAGTCAAAAAACTTTAAAGAAAGTGCGATTGAGTTAAAATTTATAAAAAGTCGCGATTAAGTCTAAAACTTGTCAAATTGGTTCAATTAGTCTTAAAGTTAACGCCGCGATTTATTAACGGAATTTCTTGACGCTAAGACTGACGTCATATTTGAAATGAATTTTTTATTTTTCAAATGGCTTTTTTAAATCTAATTTTTTTTTAAATGATTAAAAAATAATTTAAAAATCCACGTGAAAAATAAAAAATTATTTAAAATGCCACGCATCATTTTTAACTAAAATCTAACGCGTGTTAACTTTGTGACTAATTAGTACTAACTCGGACAAGTTTTAGGACTTGATTGACTTTTTTGTAAATTTTAACTCAATCGCACTTTTTCGACAAGTTTTTGTGACTTCAACATATCCCTTTTAAAAAAATTAAAAAATTATTATTATTTTATTTTTAAAAAAAATTAAAAAATTAAAAAAAAAAAAAAAAAAAAATTTCGAAAATCCAAAAATGATGGGGTTTGGTTAGGAATTGCCATATCTTGTCTTCTTAGCATAATTAGGCATTTATTTGCTCGTATTTTGATTATATCGCATGTTTAATTTGCATATCTAATTATATTTAATTGCACGTGTTTAATTTTACTGCAATTAGGATCTTAGTAGCCATGATTGTTACTTTAATGATTGCGCACCCGCATGATAATCTCACATATTAGTGGATATATATAAAATCAATTCAAACTACCTGCCAAAAAAATCATTTTGTTAAAATGAACAAGATTAAGTATCAACACTAATTGGTCAATTAGTGTAATCAAGTCCTCGACTCTAGATTCTCTGATTGCGTAGAAAGTGAGGTACACTCCCATGCCTCACTTGATTTCTAACCGACCCCAATAGGCTAGTGGCGACTCCTTTTATGCAAAATTCCTAAAAAATATCTCAATATCACGCGGGGTCTTCTGGTACTTTTCTGCCCTTTCTGCTTCTACAAATTACAAAATGGGAAACGTCTTACACTTGACTCCACATGATAGACGGATAGAAAGTAATCGCTTTCATTGAAAAAGTTGTATGATGCATTGAAATTTAGGAGTCATTCCATTTAAACCGTCAGAAAGGAGTGAGTACTAGCAGTCTACCACTTCAGCTCAGCAATAGGATGACCTCCCACATATATCATTCGGCATCGTATAAGCCATGCCAATTGGCTTTTGTATATAATGAAGTACTCGATTTTCTATTATATTTGGCAGAATTGAATTTAAGAGGTGTAGATCAAGCAAGAGACCCAAAATTTTACTGCACATCGTGGAGGAAGTCACTCCCTAAGAAAGCACCAAGGTCCAATCCCACTTCCCATTCTGCAAAACCACATCAAGCAAAGCAATTACTATTCCATAATATGAAAGAGTTCACCCAGAAAATTTCAAAAAAGCAAGAAACTATACCTCCAAATACCAGCTAAGGTCCGAAGACCCATATGTATAATCAAAGCACCCCATATTTCGACAAAACCATCACTTTTATGAAGAAGGAATAAGGAACCAATGGTAACAATGGAGACTAAAAACCTGCATATAGAAATTTGTTAGAGAAAATCAACATATTTGGAAGTCATGAGAACGTTTGGTAAGCAAAGAGTAAGGGGCTTGCCATGGAATATGCAGAGTAGGCAAAATCCAATGATCCAAAAATGACACCTTTAGAGATAAAAGCCAAGGAACTAATGGCTTGTGTAGCTGCAACAAACTGTTATGCATATAAAGATGATTTACTCAACTTATGCAAGAAAACTCTTACTGGAAAATATTGAACTACTTGAGAGAACATACTGGAATGCCCACAAAAATAAGATGTTGAACATGGACATCTTTGGAGAGTAGTCCAGTTCCAAATCTCAGGAAAACACCAACAATCACAGCAAGTCCCAGGCCAAGCACAACTCCCATCTGCATGATTTAATAGTTGTAAAATTAGAATACCTAACTAGTAACTAGAAAGCCTTAGCTACGACACTATGTGGGTGAAAAGCATAGTGCCCCGCTAGTGATCTTGGACATTTGTATCCATAGCCCACTAGGTGGGAAGAGCAAATTTTCAAGAGAAAAATAGGATGACATATTTGACGTTGGCCAATATCTAGAACCATATTAACATGGGTGGCCATGCTACTATAGTTCAGACTCCTACATTTTCGGATCCAAGTGTGTGCGTATGCATGGCCACATGCAAAAGCAGGCATGCACTTGTGATCATGTGTCCTACACGTGATCTCTATGGACGTAATCAACATGAATGTCTTTTGTGTGAGTCTCGCCAAATGAATAACTTGGGGAAACATCCGGTTATTTCCCACTAAATATGATGCTGGTTTTACTTCATAAAGAATCTTGGAGTATTGCACTTTGTTTGTCCGGTGGTGTATTTGGAGACAATGCAACAAAAATTAAATTAAATTAAATTAAACGGATGCTTCATTCTACTATGTTGAATATTTGTGCACCTATTTTGTTTTCATGCTTGAATACTGCTTATCAATCAGTCTATCAATCTAAGCAATTTTAATTGTTTCCTTTTTTTTTTCTTGGCTCTCGAAAATCTCCAATTCACAAGATCATGGGTTCAAAAAGCCATTATTATTCATCAAAATAGGTACCTGTAATAACCTAGACGCAGCTGCAGTTGCCTTGTCATAATCATTCTCCGCAAATCCACTTGCGAGGATTGCCTATTTGTAGAGAAGGGAGATCTTAGTCAATGATCACTACCAACATTATAAAATTTAAAAAAACTTCTATCATGATCGATATAGGGCCCACGGTAGATGTTATAAGATAAAGGATGATGATATGATCCGAAGCACATATGAGGAGGCTTTAGCATTATTTTTACATCAAACGAGAAAACTTTCAATTGAACATTTATAAAAATCATGGGCAAGAGGTACCCATTTGAGTGTTATAATATTTATGATTGCAGTAGTTTCTCTATATTAAGTTATTAAATGACTACTACCTGCTAATTCAATGGATCATAGTTCTCTTTTGCATTTGGCTAATGTCTAGGTGGTTTAGAGAAGCTTGTGGGAAATCCTTTAAATACGCTATGCTAGCACTGAAAAATAATTCAAGCCAAGATTGACACCTCTTAAATATTCTTCATTTCCTTTTGGTCTTAGATACCAAGCTGCATTATGTACTCTATTTGAGATCTTTCTAATGTGCTCAAGTGGATGGTGACCATTTTAAAGCAAGATTAGAAGTGGATATCAAACTAAAAAGTATAGAAGGGAGAAAACAAAAAAGAATTCTAGACATGAAACTACATTTTTCCAAGAAAGTGACCAACACTTGGGGGAATTCCTATTCTTGTTTTTCTAGAAGATAATTGCCATGTGCATTGCATTGCTTCACCTAAAGATCTAATGAATGTGTCACACACTGAGAAAGTGCATTTGTTTCCAAAAAGTATACAAGGAAGTAGTTTTACCTGTCCAGCAACAGCCAAACCATTAGCAGTAAATGATAATATTGTCTAAACCATTAAGCATGCTTCATTTGCAGCCGTAAATGTTGAGCCCAAGTGTGCAACCAGAATGGTAGCAAATGATGAATAGGTTGTGAGAGCTATCACTCTTGCCAACACGAGAAGTCCTGTGAATGAACACAAGTATACATTTAGAATTGGCTATATTCTCAAATTTCAAAAAAGAGTATTTTGCAATATAAATACGAAAGACCATTAAATTTGTCCTTGTGGCAGCTTTTTTGTATTGTAATACTAGGGGAGTACATGACTATAATACCATGAGCAAATAAATTATCAGTATTCATATTAAACAACGGTGGAACCTAAAGGGCAGCTCTAGTCCTTTTGTATAAGGAAGGAGGAAGATGAAGTGATAAAATATTCATCGACCTTTCTTTAGAAATTGACGAAAATCTATATCTTTAATGCTTGGAGGTAAAAGATAAACTTTTTTTGTCAGCCTCCACAAGAGAATAAGAAATATTAAGTACTAGGTGAAATCACAAGACAAATGATATTGTCATTTGTCAATACTTTAAGACATTATGACATGTGTATGAATAAGTGATTCTATTTAACTTCTTGAAACAAAAATAGAAAATCAAAGAAAGTTATGGATGGATGGCACTATTCACTAAGAAGAGACATGCACAACTGTAGCATCTCTAACCCCCAATTTGCAGATAAAAATTAATATTGGATCCAATGCAATATTTGCAAGATTTCCTGCAACTGTTATTAACCAATCAGATAAACAATCAAACAACTACCAAGAAATAAGCATAGTTCTTAATTTGCTTAGCCACAAAGATCATTAACTTCATTGCGGTAATGAAGCATGAGTATAGCCTAAAAATGTAAAATGCAAGATAGGAAATCTCTAGACCCTTCTATTGTATTTGCTTTCCTAGCTTAAAACATTCAATATCTTTTTGTACTCTTGGCTTAAGTTAATAAGAAAATGAACTTGTAACAACTTTATCTGGGACAGGAACTACGCATTTTACCCAGACATATCATCCCACCATCCAATCAGTATAATAGATTCAATTAATTGACAAAGAAATGCAAATATAATATGGCTTACTATAATTGGAATGATAAACTTTTTCAACAAAAAATTTGAGCCATTCTAGGATTTGTAATAATGCATTATGTAAGATATAATGACTGTTAGTCTTTTTGTTGGCATGATTATCTTTAAAAGCACTCTTCCTCTAACCTAGACTTTTAATAATTGGAAACTCTGATGCTTTGAAGCTCCAATAGAACGACTCTAATTAATTTACACTCAATTGTTTTTTCTTTCTCTCTAGTCAATAGGTGATTTCTCCTTATCTTAGGCACTTTCATTGTAAGCACATTTTTACCCTATGTTAGACATATCAAATTTGCTTCCACATTTTATGTAGTGAATATTACCAAGACATATGCTATATATGCTAGTGGACCTATTTTCTAACAGGCTAAACTTTTGAATAAAAAAAATTTGTCAAACCCTTTATCGAAGCATATGTGTAGATTTCAGGTTGTGACATCTCATTTATTGCAATTTTGCCTATTCTCCACTTTTGTTATCCCTGCTTTTAGTCATCTAATTGATTTAAATTTCACATATCAGACTCATATACGCAAAACATGAAGTATTAAGAACTGTGTTATGTATATATTGTGAGCCCATTTCTCCATACTTTTAAGTTCTCAACAAGAAAAAGTCTAAAGTAAATAATAATCACTCAAATGCAAATTTATCATTTTGTCACAACAGTTGGAAAAATAACTTATGAGGAAGAGTAAGAATATTATCTCTCATACCAGTAACATAAAGAGGAGTTCGCGTATCCTTGAATCCTCGAAACACACCTTACATAACATTAGAAAGGAGAATAGCAAGAGCCCTAATGGATTTCAATCGCAAGTAGCTCCTAGCTAAGATTTATATGGGAGCCTATTCAAACAAGTAACAGCTACAATTAGTCAATGTAGTGTCAAGACAATCCAACATTTATATCTAGAAGGAAGACACTTACAGATCTTACGCCCATAAAAGCAAAGAAGATTTTAGCACCAAATGCTAGAGATAATGATAGCAAAACGCTAAGAATCCCGGCAACTACTAGTGAAGTAGATGGGGAAGAGATATATTCTCTTGCCTTACTACATGTAGTTGCCGTAAAATCTGGTCATCCAAAAATACGATCGAACTGACATCTTGCCAAGTCTTTTGATTAAATGGTGAAACTAATAAGATGAGTACCTTCTGCTGGAACGATTTCATCATCAAGCCTTGGCTCTTCTATTTCTATGATTTCATCGTCGATAACAAGATGAGATTGGCCATCTATCTCTAGAGATAAATCACTTTCATCATCATGCGTCGACTCTTCAATTTCTATCTCTTCAGTTGAGCATGTGTTGATGCTTTCATCTCTTGCTAGGTTGGTAAAAATTTATAAATTTTTGCATTTATTTGTTTTTTCTTCTTACTCACGGACCGCCGACCGTCGCCCCACGACCGCCGCACGATCGTCGCCAGCGCGCACGATCGCCGACCGTTCTTTGCGATGACGATCGTGCGGTCGTGGGGCGACGGTCGGCGGTCGGCGGTCTATAAGTAAGAAGAAAAAACAAATAAATGCAAAAATTTATAAATTTTTACCAACCTAGCAAGAGATGAAAGCATCAACACATGCTCAACTGAAGAGATAGAAATTGAAGAGTCGACGCATGATGATGAAAGTGATTTATCTCTAGAGATAGATGGCCAATCTCATCTTGTTATCGACGATGAAATCATAGAAATAGAAGAGCCAAGGCTTGATGATGAAATCGTCCAGTGCGTAAGGTACGTTCCAATCTCATCTTATCAATTTCACCATTTAATCAAAAGATTTGGCAAGATGTCAGTTCTTTAATAACCGTATTTTTGGATGATCAGATTTTACGGCAACTACATGTAGTAAGGAAAGGGAATATATCTCTTCCCAATCTACTCCACTAGTAGTTGCCGGGATCCTAGGCGTTTTGCTACCATTAGCTCTAGCTTTTGGTGCTAAAACCATCTTTGCTTTTATAGGCGTAAAATCTGTAAGTGTCTTCCTTCTATATAATTGTTGGATTGCTTTGACACTACATTGACTAATTGCAGCTATTGCTTGTTTGGATAGGCTCTTATACAAACATCTGCTAGGAGCTACTTGCGATTGAGATGCATTGGAGCTCCTGCTATTCTCCTCTCAAATGCTATGCAAGGCGTGTTTCTAGGATTCAAGGATACTAGAACTCCTTTTTATGCCACTAGTATGAGAGATAATATTCTTACTCTTCCTCATAAGTTATTTTTTCAGCTGTTGTGACAAAATGGTAAATTTGCATTTGAGTGATTATTATTTACTTTAGACTATTTTTCTTATTAAGAACTTAAAAGTATGTAAAAATGGGCTCACAATATATACATAACACAGTTCTTAATACTTCATGTTGTGCGTAAATGAGTCTGATATGTGAAATTTAAATCAATTAAATGACTAAAAGCAAGAATACCAAAAGTGGAGAATAGAAAAAATTGCAATAAATGAGATGTCAAAACTTGAAATCTACACATATGCTTTGATAGAGGGTTTGACAAAAAAAATTTATTCAAAAGTTTAGCCTGTTAGAAAATAGGTCCACTAGCATATATAGCATATGTCTTAGTAATATTCACTACATAAGATGTGGAAGTAAATTTGATGTGTCTAACATAGGGAAAAAATGTGTTTACAATGAAAGTGCCTAAGATAAGGAAAAATCACCTATTGACCAGAGAGACAGAAAAAACAATCGAGTGTAGATTAATTAGAGTCGTTCTATTGGAGCTTCAAAGCATCAGAGTTTCCAATTATTAAAAGTCTAGGTTGGAGGAAGAGTGCTTTTAAAGATAATCATGCCAACAAAAAAACTAACAGTCATTATATCTTACATAATGCACTATTACAAATCCTAGAATGGCTCAAATTTTTAGTTAAAAAAGTTTATCATTCCACTTATAGTAAGTCATGTCATATTTGTGGATTTCTTTGTTAATTAATTGACTCTATTATACCGATTGGATGGTAGGATGATATGTCTGGGTAAAATGCATAGTTCCTGTCCCAAATAAAGTTGTTACAAGTTCATTTTCTAATTAACTTAAGCCAAGAATACAAAAAGATATTGAATGTTTTAAGCTAGGAAAGCAAATACAATAGGAGGGTCTAGAGATTTCCTATCTTGCATTTTACTTATTTTTAGGCTATACTTGTGCTTCATTACCACAGTGAAGTTAATGGTCTTTGTGGCTAAGCAAATTAAGAACTATGCTTATTTCTTGGTAGTTGTTTGATTGTTTATCTGATCGGTTAATAACAGTTGCAGGAAATCTTGCAAATATTGCATTGGATCCAATATTAATTTTTGTTTGCAAATTAGGGGTTAGAGGTGCTACAGTTGCGCATGTCTCTTCTCGGTGAGTAGTGCCATCCATCTATAACTTTCTTTGATTTTATAATTTTTGTTTTAAGAAGTCAAATAGAATCACTTATTCATACACATGTCATAATGTCTTAAAGTATTGACATTTGTCTTGTGATTTCACCAGGTACTTAATATTTCTTATTCTCCTGTGGAGGCTGACAAAATTCTTTTATCTCCAAGCATTAAAGATATAGATTTTCGTCAATTTCTAAAGAAAGGTCAGTGAATATTTTATCACTTCGTCTTCCTTCTTTCTTAGACAAAGAGACTAGAGCTGCTCTTTAGGTTCTACCGTTATCTAATATGAATACCGATAATTTATTTGCTTATGGTATTATAGCCATGTGTTCCTCCAATATTACAATACAAAAAAGCTGCCACAAGGACAAATTTGATGGTCTTTCATGTTTATATTGCAAAATACTCTTTTTGAAATTTGATAATATTGCCAATTCTAAATGTATACTTGTGTTCATTCATAGGACTTCTCGTGTTGGTAAGGGTGATAGCTCTCACAACCTATTTATCATTTGCTACCTTTTGGGTTGCACGCTTGGGCTCAACATTTACGGCTGCAAATGGAGCATGCTTATTGGTTTGGACGATATCATCATTTACTGCTAATGGTTTGGCTGTTGCTGGACAGGTAAAACTACTTCCTTGTATACTTTTTAGAAACAAATGCACTTCCTCAGTGTGTGACACATTCATTAGATCTTTAGGTGAAGCAATGCAATGTACATGGCAATTATCTTTTAGAAAAACAAGAATAAGAATTCCCCCAAGTGTTGGTCACTTTCTTGGAAAAATGTAGTTCCATGTCTAGAATTCTTTTTTGTTTTCTCCCATCTATACTTTTTAGTTTGATATCCACTTCTAATCTTGCTTTAAAATGGTCACCATCCACCTGAGCACATTAAAAAGATCTCAAATAGAGTTAATAGTGCAGCTTGGTATCTAAGACCAAAAGAATATTTAAGAGGTGTCAATCTTGGCTTGAATTATTTTTCAGTGCTAGCATAGCATATTTAAAGGATTTCCCACAAGCTTCTCTAAACCACCTAGACATTAGCCAAATGCAAAAGAGAACTATGATCCATTGAATTAGCAGGTAGTAGTCATTTAATAACTTAATATAGAGAAACCACTACGATCATAAATATTATAACACTCAAATGGGTACCTCTTGGCCATGATTTTTATAAATGTTCATTTGAAAGTTTTCTTGTTTGATGTAAAAATAGTGCTATAGCCTCCTCATATGTGCTACAGATCACATGATCATCCTTTATCTTGTAACATCTTTTCCCTATTTTTATCGATCATGATAGAAGTTTTTTTAAATTTTATAATGTTAGTAGAGTAAGATCTCCCTTCTCTACAAATAGGCAATCCTCGCAAGTGGATTTGTGGAGAAAGATTATGACAGGTACCTATTTTGATGAATAATAATGGCTTTTTGAACCCCTAATCTTGTGAATTGGAGATTCTCGAGAGCCAAGAAAAAAGGAAACAATTAAAATTGCTTAGATTGATAGACTGAATGATAAGTAGTATTCAAGCATGAAAACAAAATAGGTGCACAAATATTCAACATAGTAGAACAAAGCATCCGTTTTATTTTATTTTATTTTATTTTATTTTTGTTGCATTGTCTCCAAATACACCACCAGACAAACAGTGCAGTACTCCAAGATTCTTTATGAAGTAAAACCAGCATCATATTTAGTGGGAAATAACCGGATGTTTCCCCAATTATTCATTTGGCGAGACTCACACAAAAGACATTCTTGTTGATTACGTCCATAGAGATCACGTGTAGGACACATGATCACAGGTGCATGCCTGCTTTTGCATGTGGCCATGCATACGCACACACTTGGATCCAAAAATGTAGGAGTCTGAACTATAGTAGTGTGGCCACCCATGTTAATATGGTTCTAGATATTGGCCAACATCAAATATGTCATCCTATTTTTCTCTTGAAAATTTGCTCTTCGCGCCTAGTGGGCTGTGGACACAAATGTCCAAGATCACTAGTGGGGCACTATGCTTTTCACCCACGTAGTGTCGTAGCTAAAGCTTTCTAGTTGCTAGTTAGGTATTCTAATTTTACAACTATTAAATCATGCAGATGGAAGTTGTGCTTGGCCTGGGACTTGCTGTGATTGTTGGTGTTTTCCTGAGATTTGGAACTGGACTAATGTCCATGTTCAACATCTTATTTTTGTGGGCATTCCAGTATGTTCTCTCAAGTAGTTCAATATTTTCCAGTAAGAGTTTTCTTGCATAAGTTAAGTAAATCATCTTTATATGCATAATAGTTTGTTGCAGCTACACAAGCCATCAGTTCCTTGGCTTTTATCTCTAAAGGTGTCATTTTTGGATCATTGGATTTTGCCTACTCAACTTATGCAAGCCCGTTACTCTTTGCTTACCAACCTTTATCTTGTTCTCATGACTTCCAAATATGTTGATTTTCTCTAACAAATTTCTGTATGCAGGTTTTAGTCTCCATTGTTACCATTGGTTCCTTATTCCTTCTCTATAAAAGTGATGGTTTTGTCGGAATATGGGGTGCTTTGATTATACATATGGGTCTTTGGACCTTAGCTGGTATTTGGAGGTATAGTATCTTGCTTTTTTGAAATTTTTTGGGTGAACTCTTTCATTTCTATATTATGGAATAGTAATTGCTTTGCTTGATGTGGTTTTGCAGAATGGGAAGTGGGACTGGACCTTGGCGCTTTCTTAGGGAGTGACTTCCTCCACCATGTGCAGTAAAATTTTGGGTCTCTTGCTTGATCTACACCTCTTAAATTCAATTCTGCCGATATAATAGAAAATCGAGTACTTCATTGTATACAAAAGCCAATTGGCATGGCTTATACGATGCCAAATGATATATGTGGGAGGTCATCCTATTGCTGTAAATTAAGAGCTGAAGTGGTAGACTGCTAGTACTCACTCCTTTTGACGGTTTAAATGGAATGACTCCTAAATTTCAATGCATCATACAACTTTTTCAATGAAAGTGATTACTTTCTATCCGTCTATCATGTGGAGTCAAGAGTAAGAGGTTTCCCATTTTGTAATTTGTAGAAGCAGAACAAGCAGAAAAGTACCAGAAGACCCTTCTTAGCATTATTTACTCAACATATGCACTTCGCCTTACTTTCACTGAGCAACTGCACAAGAAAGTAAAAAGTTTGGAACGGATGGTTCGGTGGAATTCATGCTTGAGTGTTTTCAGAATGGATGGTGTCTTTTGATCATTACCTTAACCTGCTCCTGAAGGTCTTTAATGTACACAACTGCCATATCCAGCATATCTGCTGTGCTCGTTTGCTGCCAGGAAGAAACCATGGAAAATTGTTAGTTCTCTCCAAGTACCAACTATTCTGAAGCCATCCAAATATACAAAACTGGTTTCAGCTACCTTGTCGAAGTTTGGGAAAAGATCTTGCAATTTTCTCATCCTTTCACTGATGCGCCCTCTTCTAACCTGAAGATCACAAAACCCAGTTAGATCTTGGAAGAGCAGAGATGAGCATTTGGTTTGGACAAAGATATCAGCAACCGGCCATGACTACTTTGAGATCTAGGTAGTCATAGCCAATCCTACAAGAAACTCATACTTCTGGCGACATGGCTACTTCAAGATTTCAAAGGAATTAACATAGTTCTAGGAAATTACTCTCTCAGCTATGCTTCTTGGGTGGGTGGCACAACCTCGTTTCGCACGAGCTTTACAAGAAACAGAATCTTGAAAATGCAAAATATTTCCCACAGCTGCCATTTCAGTGGAAGTCTTGGGCAAGCTCAAATGGTGTGTCAACCCATGCGTCCTGTTTCGGGTCATGTTATCCTGATCAAACGGGCTATCAGCAACTCAGAAAGCATAAACATTGAGCAATATCTGAAAAAAGCTGCACCTGATACCTGATTTTCCGTAGTGTGTATGCTGGAAGACAAGTTTGCATCCTGCTCTCTCACCCTCTTTAGGCCATTGAATGTGGTATTTTTCCAAGATTTTCTCATACGGTCTAGTTTGTTCTCATTCTCCATTTCAGCAATCTGAGGCATATGCCTTGAGGTTGAAATTGATGTGGACCTCAAATCTGTTTGACCAACTGATTTGGATTTATTACAAAAAGAACCATCTCCTTTACGCATTTCAAGATTCTGAGCATCTCTCCTGGCGTCAAAGCCTATAAGCAATAGATTCTGATCAGACAAGAATAATTTGTAGACAGATAAAACTTACAGAAATCAGACAAAAATAACTTGTAGATGGACAAATCTTTCAGAAATCATGATTGATTGCAAATGACAGTACCAATTTCGACAGCAATGTTTGAAGTGAAACCAGCTGGGGAGCTACTCTGCCTGACAAGATTGGAGCGTTTTCCGCTACCCAATTCTGCAGGGGCATTACTTTGCAAAACCATGGAATTGGCTTCATCGAAGAAGCTCCCAAATCCAATAGAATTTGCTGAAATTTCATGATCCAGATGGCGGTGCACTGGGGAAGTACCATCCATGGCCGGAGATACACTAGTCCTGAAGACAACTTCTGACTCCTGCTTTACAGATCTCTGGCCATCCTCTTGCATATCATTAGATTCAAAACCATCAATCAACATGAGTTTGACAATGGCAGCATCCATTTCAGGGCTCAAAGGATGGGGATAGCTGTAATCCTCACATCCAATGTCACAACCGTGGCCATTGACCAAACAGTCGAAGAAAGAGCTTGGAGAAGACCGATATCGCATTAAGGAGGAGTTCAGCTGCTGCAAATGCGGTGGGTTATGCATAACCGACTCCATGAATCCTGGATCCTTTTTCAGCTCTCCCTCTAAACATTCCACTCTTGGACTGAACAAGAGACTCATCGTATTTATGAAGATGCCTGATGGTAGTCAAATATATACATATATCAGAAAGAACTTTCCGGTACGATTCCTATATTCTTAATTAGTAAAAAAGACATTCACCGGATACTACCTTAACAGCTCTGCCTAGCTGCGAGTAGTGATCGATCTATTAGAGAACTCCGGGTTTGCTTAAGACCAAACTTCGAGTTCTTTTTTTCTGTAGCAATGGAAGAGAAGTTAATCTTTCTTCAAAGTACGAAAATGAAAGAAATCACATAACTCATGACGAACCCAAATCAAATGCACGCGCCTATAATCTTGCGACTCACAATTCAGTACTCAAGTTGGCCGCTTTAGACAAATCTTCTAGTGCTAGCAGCAGAAACGAGAAGCACAGAAGACAAGTCAGGAACCGTACCAGTAATGAAATAACTCGAGTATCTTTCTGGGGTCCTGCCTTCTGGTTCTGCTTCTTCCAAGTGGCTTCAAAACAGGAGTCCAAAAGAGTCTCAGATCAAACCCAATCTTAATACCAGAGGCTAATTTGAGATCAACCGTACAGCGAGTCCTTTCTGGGAAAATATCCAAATGGGTTTACTCTATGGAGTAGAGTGACGTACAGTCTCAGGCACAATGGCGAGAAGAAGAGCCGAGGGACACATATATAGATGGGAAGAAGCCACGGGAGAGCAGCCAATGAAATTTGTTTCTCCATTCAGTGAGTTTTTGTTTTATTTTTATTCAATTTTATTATCCATTCTTATCCATGGTAGTGTGATGTTATCCACGACACGTCATAATACAGATTGAGTAAAACCGCCCTAAGATTAAGACGAAACCGCACTAATATGGTTCCTCGGTTTCGCAGGCGGTTTCGCTCTCGTTTACACAGGTTTAACAATATAATAACCGATTAAGAAAGAGAAAGAAAGCCGAAATTAAGGACCATGGAATGCGAATGTGTTCAAAAGCAGATGGTACTTTTGATTTGCTTATGGGTCAAGCGACTCTAATCTCCAATGGGGAGGTGAGAAACAATTCAAAGATGACGTGGTGAATGGGTGGGGGTGGTGTTGGTGGTTTTTGGTTTGGAGGAAGAGCCACAAGTTGCTCTCCATCAAGTTGGAATCTCGATTACTTTTATTAAACAATCCCAGGTTAATTGAACTTGCCGCTTAATTAAGCCGTGTATTATAATGCTTAATGACGGTCATTTTCAAACCCCGTGACAGATCGCGTCGTCGCTTTACTTCTGTCAACATCCACAAATAAAAAACAACTAATCTTCTCTATTGTTCACGTCTTAAGTTCTCTGTAGATGTTGTTCCACCATTTTCTTATATCCTCATTGATTTGTGTCTCACTCATGCTATAACTGGTGTGTCGAGTCGGGCGATTTCCATTTCTCTTAGCACGTGTGATAAAGAAGGCAAAATCTAGAGATGAAAAGCATAATTGATCGAGGCCCTCCACCTCGTCAATCCATATCGATAAGAGCAGAAAATTGTTGATTTTTCTCTCATGAAAGAGCGAGATTATTGAAAAGAAAGTTATTAGCGTGAGCCGCGCCTTAATATAAAATATGAACACATAAATGCCCTCTCAAAATAGCAAGTTTACACGGGCCAAAGAAAACTTTGATTCTTTATTGAAGTGTAATATTGGGTAAGGTGATGCCAGCAAAGGAATGTACACGCACAATACTTTATTTTCCTTAAAAATTATGTACTGTGATGATTATATTAGGGTGATGTGGTCTCATGGTATTGCCAAATTAATTATGTTTAACAAGATTCTATATATGTGTATATGTTATCTCATTCCATGCATGCAAACAGGAGTGGTGCATTTGATTGGTAAAATCACGTGTGCAAAGATTAAAGCAACATGTACTTTTTGGGTCTGAAGCATAAAAAGTAAAAGGGGATCTCTTCCTCAAGGTGGCTGCCCAACTGCCCTATCAGCCTCGTTTGCATTCCATAACTCAGTGGGTCAACGCGATGAACCGTTGACTCGGACATGTCCTCCTCATCCCAGGGTCCATCTATTCTTGACTTCTTCAACTCCAGTCTTTAGCAGATTCTTCTGACTTCCATTGCACTCACTCGCAGCCTTTGCATAGGAAGTTAGGAACTCCCCTTTGTCTAAAAACTGTCCGGGCGTCATTTCCTTGGTCGTCTTTCCGGATAATTAAGATTCGAATACACAACTAACTTTGCGGATCCATCATGGGCCGTCATCACTCCAAATGGAAAATGTCAACTTTGGCGGTCTGCAAGTCTGAAGAATGAGGGCAAAAAGAACAGAAAAAGGGAGAAAACATAATAAAGGAAGCAACCTAGCCAATTTATGACTCCACCAAAATTGACTTCCCTACTTCCTATTCCTAATAATGCCACGAAAGTTCACACATGGGATTGGCGCTTCCGTGTGTAATCAGTTTGTAAAAGCCCGTTCAATTGACTTGCTTGTCCAGCAATTATGGGTGCCCCGGCTTATCCTCTCTAATTTTTTGTCAGCTTCCTGGACTTAACCGTAACTCAAAAGTCAACTCTTACGCCTCTGCCCTTCCCAAATCATCATCCTTTTGACCATCAGGGCTAACATTTTTTCGTAGAGATTACGACCGCTGGCGTTGCAGCCATTAATTTAATATCCTCATCACACGGGTTGCACACAAAAAGAGAAAGAGATTTCCCCAAAACGCATCCTAATAAACAGACATATCGCAAAACTTTCTTGAAACCACTAATCGATTTATTGAAACAATGGTCGAGCTCCCAGTTTCTTATTCAATTCTAAATGATTACTAAAGTAATGTTTGCATGTACATGGTGGGTCTACTCCAAGTTTACCTTCAGGCAACCTAACGGCACTCCTATTATAACTCGATTATATTTTCTTAATCCAAATTGCACCATCGTTTTCAGACTTACCTCACAAGTCAGACTCAGATGCTCTCACGCTCAAAACCCCTTTCTGTAAACAGGGGTGCACCATGGAAAACAATACCGTCAATCGATAAACGGTATTTCATAAAGTTATATGGGCCATGAGGGTTTCAGGAATGCGGCAACATCACTGTCATTTCAGCGGGCTAGCCTAGGGCAGAAGTCGACCCCTTCATGGAGTGAATTTGGAAGTTTGAAGCTTCCTGATTTTCCAATTCCATCCAGCTCAAATCAGCTTTAAGGAAATTCTATTCTCCCGTCGCCTTGAATACTAATCCTCTATATTTAAACATTTCTCCACATTAGTTGCAACTATCTGTACTAGAAAAATAAGCTTGAACGTCTCCGTAACTAGACTTTCTCATGTAGATAGTAATTTCTAATACTCATGCAACCCATAAGTTTATATATGAAAACGTAACTATTCATACACCTATATTTACCAATATTCATTCTTAATTAGTAATTCTTTTATATAAATACAGTAACTTTCAATGAATTAGTAGTTAGTATTTATAATTCTCTCAAGTTCATCTAAAATTACCCCGCTTACCCTTGGGCACCGACCGATGCAAGAATGACAAGTGCCATTTTGCATGCACGTAAAGACTAATTGACTCCCACTTCTTATTCTAGTCATTTCCAGTTCAGTGCCAATGCGATCATGTCGTGCAACAACGGAAATGAGTACATATATTCTAAGGAAGCAGCGAAAACCCAGGGTCGTCCCTAACTGTCCACAAATTCGCTTCCCAGTTATAAACCACATTTAACCATGTGTCATGAGTCTGTCAGAAAACGAGATGTCGATCTAACATGTTTCACAAAATGGAATGGCAGTAACGTAGCTCACTCTTTCAGAAATATCAGAACTATTGGCCTTTCTGACGAGAGAAACGATTGCATTCCCTATATATAACATATAGGAGGTTCTTCAACATCAAAACAATTTGTCCAGCCACATCACAAACACAGTAACGAATTCGCCATCTTCGTACAACTACGACAAAATTACTTTTCCATCCCTTTTCTACAGCAGAGGGGCACCTTTCATCCCAAAGTTATTCAATAGTATGCTTTTCGAGGATTGTTCTGTAAAAGAGAGAATAATGAGTTAAGTCAATTTCCACACGGAACAAATACTAGGCACTTGAATGTGACACTAAACAAACAACTAAAAAGGTTAAAAAGATAATCACCAGAGGGTTTGGCCTGTATCGATATCCAAGCATCATCCGCTTCTTATACTGCTCGTATATATCATCATCTGGCGTCACCTCTCCTGGTTGATGTGCACCAACCCCCAAGTTGTTCGTCTTCACATCACCTGCCATGATTGGGTTGGAAATCCCACTTCTGGAGCTCCCCAGACCCTCCCCTGTTTTACAAGCCATAGCTTACAATCAGAAAGAATTCTCCATATACGGTGTTAGATAGAACTAAGCAACCTATTGACCCCGTGATTCAGAAAGACATTCAGTAGACTCAAAACTATAGACATTCAAAATGTGAATTCAGAGCCAGAATTTACAACTGACCAACAAACTACCGAAACCACAATAAACAAAAAGCTGACTGTTTAGCAAAACCATAAAGCACACATCAGTAAAACCAAGTCTAAAGTAAGCTGTTGTGAGCTACGATGAGCATACCAACCAGACATACTGAATGGTTACAGAAAAATTCTATGGCATTAAAAAGAACTACAGTCATGGTAAGAGAGAGAGAGAAAAAGAACCTTCTTTCCATCCCATCTTAGACAGAAGTTTGTGGCCAACATTGTCAGCCTGAATTTTAGCCTTCTCAGCAGCCTCTTTAGTTGCTTTCTGTGCAGCTACATCATTACAGTTTGATAGGAACTTTTCAAGCTCTTCTAGAGGAATGTAATCACCCATGTGATGACCCCTTTTTGCAGGAGCTATAATGGAAAACATGACATGAGCTGAAAATTAATAAAAACCATGCCGAATAGACACTTAAAAGAAAATTACCCAGAGTTAGAAAACGTATGTTAAAAGAGGCAACACCAACCTTGGAGGGAAGCAGGTGGAGGCATCTCATCTTTTGACTGTTTAGGTTTCTTCCTCCTTTCCTCTTGAGCAGCCTTTTTCATGTAAAATTCCATCATTGCTACAGGATCTGCATCTGCCACACACAAGCACAGATCCATTATTATAAATGACTGTCTAGTTAAGCAAAGTAAAAGTACAAACCTGCAAAAGCAATTACCATGGGATGGATGACTATAATACTATAAAGCTTGAAAAGAGGCAGAAAACTTTCATCAATGCAAGGCTTACACTTCCTCAATGACAACATGAGAACGAGATAAACTATATTTTGCACAATTTCCACTTTCTATTTCGGCGGTAAGGAGAAAGCATGGTAATATCACAAAATGTAACCCGCTAGTGGTAACACCTCAAAGAATAAAACACAGAGTACTTTTCAAAATAACCCAAAAAACAGTTTTGTTTCGGTCTTAATCGTAGTTCTAAGAATAAGAAAAGAACATTTCCAAAGTGACACTATATATTTATATGCTTGAAAGGACAGACATCTTCCCATTTAGAATAAAACTAAATATAACTACCACTTTTCCCAGCTGATGTTGAATCAACAAATGCTCTTGGGTTATCCACATCTTCATACAAAGCAGAGGTCGGAATGTGATAATTCGAGGCATGCTTAAGTGACCTTTCAGGAGCAGGAGCAGACCTAGATGCTGGAATGCTAGAACTACCTGTGCCAATAAGAAATTAAAGGAGCCACATAAGAAAACAACATAGACTTTCAAGGGGACCCCAGAATGCGGATGGAGAAATAAAGAGCTCAACATCAACTATGAAGTATAAAGGCTCATTTGTTTGGAATTAAGTTTTAAGCAAAAAGTACTTCTTTTGCTTTGCTGCCTTAAATTGAAATATTTTCTAAATTTAAAAGGATTATGAAAAAACTATATGTTAATCTCAGATTATGAGTACATACTCCAATTCTAGTACAGAAATCAAACATACACATGCACAATGTGTCACATGCACAATACGCAAAGCATCCAAGTTTTGATACTATACAAGGTATGTTATTTTATGAAAAACGACCTATGGGAAGGAAAAAATCTTGTAGCCGTACACCATAGAAACTATAGAGCCACAAGAAATTATGATTGAATGAAAGCCGCTACTTCCGCAATGAAAGTGCTAAAAGGTTACGGATAGATAATTAGCATTACATTGACCTCATAAGCATGCATATGACCAATTGACTGCAGGCTCCTAGAGAAGATGTGTAATTTGAAACTATTTTATGTGAGTGTTTCCATATATTGTGCAAACTTCTACTCTTGCCTCGACTCGGAAAACTCGCTGCTCTCCTAGTTGAATACATGATTTGTTATTGCAGTGACCTCAGTTTGTTTAATAAACTAATAGATCGATCTCCATGTATAAGCAAACTTTAAGAACAGATGAAGTTATTAATTTCTTCAACATCGGTAATCACACCAAGAGTAACTACATTAGTCTACTGACCGACCAAATAGATATAGTTCAATCACCAACCACTTTGAGATTTTTGGGAGTCCCCAGACTGTTTAAGGGCTTTCTCCTCCTCAGAAAGCCTGTACTCATAATACCGGTAGTCTGCACAGGCCTCATCAAATAAAAACCTGTGTAACAGAAAGAACATCAGAACGATCTAAGTTAGTGACAGAGTAACAGGGCACCCATGCAAGTAAGATCAAAATGCCAGCATCAATCAGGAAAAGAAATATAAAAGTGAGTTGAAAAAAGAAACAATCATAAACTGGAAACCACAGGAGAAACATGGTGTTTGCATGTAGTTGCATAAAACATACTTGAAAGGCGTATCTCCAGGGTTCTTTTGACGAGTAACATGTTCAAGTTGCCTTCCATGTTTGGCCACAAAATTTGCTAGTCTATCAGCGACATTCTTTACTGTAGGATCACTTGGAGAAGGGGGTGCTGCATATCACTTATAAAACTGATTAAAAGCGAGAGCATGCACAAGGGAATGCAAAGTACTCTTGCAGCGGCTTGACACAAGTTCCATTGAACATCATTTGCCACCCAAGCTCATAGGTACTTAAGCAAAAAGCTGCATTCACGAGACAAGAAACATTCAAGAATGTTTTTTTCTTGTCAACAACCAGCTTAAGAGTAGAAATAAATTTTCTCAAAGACTGTACTTGAAAGAGGAAGTAAATCCCAACCATGCAATGATATCATCAATAAAATGATGCAGATAAAGTTAAAATCATTATAATGTGAGATATCTGTCTCAAACATCAGGCCCAGATGACTCCAGTAATCAACATTTCAAGGCACTAAATGTGAGCCATCTCCAGCATCTTTAACCTGGGAATTCTAAGTTTCTGTGATTTCCGAATTTTCAGATAAGTAAAGTAGATGCAAGAAACAGATAGAAGCATCAGCATAAAGGACAGTAAACCAATACTTTACCTGTGCGCGACACATTCATCTAGACATAAAATTATTGTGCAATCCAACAATTATATCTAGGAGGACGGAGTGGGGGAGGCTGCACAGGTGGCAATAAATTTAACTCCCTGTCCCTTGAATCAGATTAGGCTGATTTGTACAAAGCAAAACCGCCCCCCCCCCCCCCAAAAAAAAAAAAAACCCACAAAGATAAATAAATAATCATGAAGGGACCCTAAGCAGGGCCAGCTCCACAAAAAGAGGCAATAGATGCAGCAGACAACCCATATGCTGACAAGTATCATTACCAATATCATGTTGTCTTGATGAATGCTTGGAGATATCTGATTGACCTAATCTCTGACGTTTCATTGGCGAACTACCCATATCAATCCTATAATCAATTTCTTCTTCCTCCTCATCTCCACCTAACTTAGCTGGACGTGCCACCAGCTTCGACTTCTGTTTCAAACTGAATGCGAGTTTTCCACCTGAAGCAGCCTGAAGGGGCTTGCTTGTATCATTAGTTTTATTGTAGACGTGAGTTTTACCACCAGCAGTGCTGGGGGCCTTAGCTGCTGATACAACTTTAGCTGGTTTAGAGCTTTCCAGCGAAGCACCCACTTCCTTCTTCCCTTCGTTCTCTTTCTCTTGTTGAAGCTGCTTGAACCTCAGCAGGAACGAACCGTCATTCACAAAAAGATTGGGATTGTCCATGGGCAAAATTCCAACTTGCCTAGATAAAGTCCCTGAGTAGAACAGATGCTTCTCAATAATTTAAACAGTACACCGAAATTAGCTCTTTCTATTTGCAATCACAATAGCGATGAAATCATGAACCAATTCCAATCAAAAATCACACTAGATTTCAGAATCAGACGGGACTACTTTCGCAGTACAAAATTCAGAACAAATAACCTAGCGGCAAGAATGCGGAAATTCTTTGAGAAAAGCATATGCATCGGAGGCGTTGCCCTTGTTTCTTTCGACCGAATAAGTTCGATCCACAGGACCAATTCGAGAGGATACATAAATGACAGGGAAACTACTACCGATTGAATCCAAAAGAAACCAAAAACCAGCAATCGAGAAAAGACCCAGCACTCTTAGCAGCAGATGCAAACGACCGAGATTATCCGCCAAGAAGCGTCGGGCATCACCTCAGGCTCCCGACGGCGACGGAATTGGAAGCTCGACGGTTGGGCTGGGCTGGGTTGGGCGCTAGCTCGAATTCATTCGGTGGTCAATCGCCAGAAAAGGCCGCGGGTTGAAGAAATCGGGATCTGATCTGAAATGGTGAAAAACGAAGGAGGGACGGTGTCCTTGCAATTTGTTTTTTATACTGGTGCCGTGTCGAAATATCTTTTTTTCTTTTCAGGACCCCAAAATTCTCCCTTTTTTAGACTTGTAGCACGCGTGAATTTTAGTTTTCAGCCCTATCATTGGGCATTCCCTACGTCGTCTGCCTCTGTATACCATGGAGTTTCACAGTTCGGCAAAAACACCCTGCTTTGCTATTACATTTGCAAACACAACCCCCCCTCCAATTAGTTATCACACGAGTTAATATCGAGAAATCCGAGATGACGGATAAAAAATGGCATTTTATAGTCCATTTCTAGTTTAGCCATCATGTTGGCTCTCAAATGACAAATCGAATTTCCCTTCCATAAAAAGTCTTCTCAAAAGCAAACAAGAGGGTTTTCTCGATTCAATTTTAGCTATTTCCGCTTCAATGAAAACATTGATGAAGCGTTCGAGAAAGTTAACTAGTTTATCTTTCGTTGGGGTTTGTTCTTACAATTGCAAATGAAGAAGAAGTTGAAATCTCATACAGTTAAGGGACTGATATGCAAATGAGTGGGAAAAGGAAATGGGATGGTAAGAATGGGGTGTAAATAAGTCATCTCGAATCAATGGATTCATTGTAAAATTTCTCTATGATATAATGCATTTTTATTACAATTCTTTTGGCTAGTGGATAAAGGGATTAAATGGTATAATTATTTTGTTTTGTTGGTAGATTGGAGGATTGGAAACATGATTATTGCTTTCCAATTTTTTGTATTAATTGCTACTTGATTAATTTTAAGTTATATTTAGTTGTTCAGATTTCTAACCGAGATAGGACTAGATAGAATGGGATATGAAATCCAGAGGATTTTGATATATCATATCCACCGTTTAGTAATTATAGTAATAAAGTTGAATATATTCACACCATATTATATATATATATATATTATATGGTATAAATGACACACTAAAAAAAAAATGAACTAAAAATTTTATAAACAGAGATAGTAAAAATCTTTCGCAACTTATTTTATTTTATTTGGTTATTTTATTTTATTTTCCTCTCTTTTATTATCTAATTTTTTCCCCCTCCCATCATTCTTTAATAAAATTTATTAAATAGTAGACTGTACTAATATAACCAAAATACTCAAATATTAAATAACTAAATTGTTACTTTTTGTTATTTTGAATTTCTTATATTATGATTCAAATATTATTTATATTGAGATATAATTTTAATTTTGTTAATTTAAAAAATTTGTCGTTCGAGAAAAATAACTACCTCTTGTGTCATTCGTACTTACTTTATTTTATTTGTTTTTTATTTTATTTTCCTCTCTTTTTTTATTTTTTTCCCTTCCCACCCTTTCTAATTAAATTTTATTAAATAGTAAATAGTACTAATATATGTAAAATACTAAAATACATAAAATATATAATATATATCAATATATATTTAAATTTCAATATAAGATTAAATTAAAATAGCTAATTTTTTTATTTTGAATTTCCTATATTATAATTCAAATATTATTTATATTGAGATATAATTCTAATTTTATTAATTGAAAAAAGTCCATCATTCGAGAAAAATAATTTTTATATTATGAATATTAAAATTATATCCATCTTTAACTCACCTCACTTTCATTAGATAATTTTATTCAATTTAATCTCCCTTATATCCTCAGTTATCCTGTTTTGATAAGCACTAAATATGAGATAGGATAAATTTTATCTTGTCTCGAATTTTATCTCATTTTATCTTTATCTCGAATTTTATCTTTGCCTAATGCCCGCTGTATTTGCTTCTCCCGTGGGGAAGAGCTTGGCGCTTCGCCCCTCATCCGCTGCAGCAGAGAAAGCAGAGGCGGAGGAGAAGGCCTTCCATCCATGAAAACCCTAAGCGTGATTACTCCTTTCCACTTTCACTTCCGCCCCGGACCTCCTCTTCTTCGTCCTCCCGCCTTTCCTCTCCTCAACTTCAAGTGTCGCCCTCCTTTCTGTTCCTCTCCAGGCCTCTCTGTCTCTCCCCCTTCGTCTCTCCGTAAGCCCCTCCTTCTATATCTCCGGTGTGTGTTTTGCTTGTGTGGATTGATGCTAAAGTTTTGAGCTTTATCGCCGCGTGTATATATATATATATATGTGTGTGTGTGGCGCCTGTTCAGTTGACCTTCTTCTTGCGCGGGTGCAGCTGCAAAGGAACATGGGGACAATGAAGGGGATTCGCTGCCGCTTGTGAACGGGAAGTCGCTCCAGGGTCCTTCGCCAAATAAGTTCCTTCAAGTCGTTTTAGTGTCTCCTCAGGTAGTATTATAAGACCGCCTGCGTTACATTTGCTTGCTCAACTCTAATCTTTGTGGTCTCTGTTACCCAATGATAAGTCTCATTAAATGAATGATGGAGGTTGCATTTCTTATGTGTCTGTTCGATTTTTTACCTGCATTGGTTGAGCTAGTTCAATTAAGGAGGATCATGTTTGGGGTATAGACTGACAGATGGCATTATTGATTAGTAATTCTTTTTTTTTTTTTTTTGGTCGAAGATTAGTAATTCAGACAGTAGCTAGTTTACTTTATATCTACTATCTTTCGTGGATTCACGAATTCTTCAACACTGCAGAATGCTGAGAATTGTGTTATTTATCAAGTTGACACATTTAAGCCTTATTTTCTTGCATAACTGAGCTCCTCAGTTTCTCACTTTTGCCTTACGTTGTTCTCGGCAGATTCCTGGAAATACTGGTTGCATTGCAAGGACATGTGCTGCATCAGCCATCGGCTTGCATCTTGTTGGGGTGCTTAGTTTGTCCCAACCGCTCGAGCTTTTCTTTAGTGTACTTTGAAGGGAATTCCTCAGTGAAACATATGTTGACGAGTCACTGATTATTTGTGATTGCCACATAACATCCAATTTCTTTTGATGCCTTTAGAGCTTAAACTAGTGTACCATGTTTTAGTAATATTACTACTGGAATTCTTAATCATACCAGATAAAAATACTATATAACTACTTGAATTCTATGTCTTACCAAAATAGTGATGTAACTATCCAAACTCTGTGCGGTGTACTGTCAGGCCACAGGCTATCTTGGATAAGTGCTGGCATTCAGTATATCTATCACTGCTATAAGCTACTTGAATTGACTGCAGTTTTGTTGACTTGCTGTGTGCATAGAGATGTTTGGTTATCTTAAAAACTAAGATCGATGGCAAGTTTGTTAACATGGGCTCTCTTTTGTAATTTTTTTTTCCTCTGTCCATTCAGCCACTAGGTTTTCAGGTGGATGATACAAAACTCAAGCGTGCAGGATTGGATTACTGGCCGTATCCTCCTCAATGCAGTATATCTATTTTGTGTAATGTATTTTTCTGAAAATAGCGCAGATTTGAGGGCCTTTAGAGTAATGTCTTTCACTTTTTTAAATGTTCAAATTACAGTGGACACTCTTCAAGGATATCCTGCTTATATGTTACAGAATTCAGCAAAAATATGGAGCTTTGTGCAATTACGTGTTTTTTTTACCCTGCTTCATCCTTTGATTGTCTATTTTGATCCTGTTGTACGGTTTTAATTGACGGTATATCTAGATATGTGGTTGTCAAAGTTCATAATTCGTGGGCTGAGTTTCAAGACTACTTCAGGAAGCAGGTATTTCCATTTCTAGTAGATGAATTAGAAAAAGAACCTCTAATGTGTCCTTTATCCCATCTTCTTTTGCTTGCTATGTGTTGTAGGATGGTGAGAAAAGATTGATGGCATTCACCAAACGAGGGACAGATATACATTCTGTGAGTTAACCATCCTTATGTACTTCGAATCTATGGTTTTTGACCCTACCTTACAAGGAGATGTAACTTGAATCTGTGCATCTTTTCTAAACGATCACTTTCCCTCAGCTAGTACACACATATAAATCGAGGATTAGCCAGCAAGTTCATTGAACCGAAAATTGGTTTGGTGGATAAATCCACGTAGAATGGCTACAATGGTAGTCTTACAAGCTATATCTTTCGGTTTCCACAGTACTGTTAAAAGTTACCTTCCAATTTCATCAAACTATCTAATTCATGCTATGTCATTTTTGTACTAGATAAGATTGAACAATGTTTAGTATCACACTTCTTCGTAGATGTACTGGTTGTGACAGTGCTTCTCCCCCGGCAGAAGTTTTGTTGAAATGTAAGATTGTTCACATCAGAGTGAACGAATAACATTTTTCTTGGCCAAAAGGACAGACACGGGACAGAATTATTTGAACAAATTTTATAGCTAATCCGGTGTTGTTGCAAAGCAAATGCAAATAATTTTCTAGTAGAGAAGCCAGAGAAGCACATATACTCAATTTTATGGCATCTCAGTATCTCCTACTATTAGTTGCTTGACGGGTAGCTCTCCCCAATTGACCCAAGCAGACTCTGCCATGTGCTTTTGGAGGATCTTGTGTTGCTCTGGTCTCTTTGTAGAACAAACTAACTAGTGTGGTGAAACAGAAAAGATTTAATATTTCAATCTATTCATGTTGCAGGATTTTTCCTACAGAAAGGGTGATTGGCTTGTGTTTGGCTCTGAAACTTCTGGACTGTCAAATGAAGTCCTGCATGATTGCAAGAGTGAGACATATGGTGGTGGCACCCTTCGGATACCAATGGTTGAAACTTATGTTAGATGTCTTAACCTTTCTGTGAGCGTGGGAATTGCTTTGTATGAGGCATGCAGACAGTTGAACTATGAGCAGCTACAATCATCATCATGCACTGCTAACGACTATGAGCAAGCGTTCATTACAGAAGATATTTTTGCCTGAAACATTGGCGTAGTGGCTGTTGAAATTTTTTTATTTTCAAGGAGATACATCAGAAGTGAGCCATTACAGAGTGCAGCTTGACTATGGCTTGTGCCAGGAAGACGTTCGTTGAATTGGATCAAAGAAAATGCTATTTGGATGCATAGTGGATCCTGCTCTGACTTCATCCCAGCACTGTCTAAATTGCCAAAGCATTGTAGAAGAGAGTACAATATTTCTGTCATGAATTGTTGGCTGTAGTTCTTGAAGAATGCTGGATGTTCTGCTGATGGAGCCTTTACAGCTTCACAAAGCTGATCCAAGTTGCTGGTGAAATCTCCATTTAGTTGACTGGTTTGTGGTAATCAGTCTGAAAGGTTCGTAATCTTTGTTTATTAGCTTTTCTTGGATTAAGTAATAACTATTGAGAATGAGAGTTATTGGGCCGGTTAGTCCATAACCTTTTACTTATCGTCAATGGGAATGGAAAATATTTGTGGCCTGATTGTATGCACGACTCTTCTGCACTTTTTGGAGCGAATGAATTTGGGGTAAAAGGACCTTCTTCTATGCTTGCAGATCAACATTGATCTACATACTGGGGCGGGATCACTATTTCTGAGGTTTTAGAAATTTGCTCTTCAGATTTCTCCTTGGCAAACGATCGTGTGATTTTGAATTCATGGCATAGGAATTAAGGAAGGTTTGGTGGCTGGGAGACCGAGTGGGTAGTTCACGAGGTTCAGTAATTCGTGCAAGCATGACCTTATCAGGTCATAACTTGACTTCAAATTCCTTCATAGAATGGAGGTATGGTGTTCTGGGACAAGCGTTGGCCATGGCCATGACTGATGAGGTCCTCTACTTTGTTGGGGAGAAATATTGCATCATGCAGTAGGAGATTGATTTTACTTAGAATTGATATGTTTTAAGTCTGCAATCGTTGGCCGTTGAAGAATGAGAGGTGATGGTTTACTATTTATGAATTTCCCAGGGATGTGAAATGGTTGTGGCACGGTGCCGTTGGACATTGAATGCGGAATTTGAGTTAATTCTGAGTTGGCTCGTTGAAGGTGCTTAAACCGAATTCCCGTGTCTCTGGCTTTGGCTTTCGTGGAAGTGAGGGAGATTCATTCGCATGTGAGGACTTTGAATTATGTTCCGGATCACGACAGCGCGATCCCATGTTCTCTCCCCTGTTCTTCCTTGTGTGTGTCGGAAGATAGGGCCCCCCTCCCCTCTTCTGCTCCCCCTGAGATTCCGCCGCGTGGCTCCCTCTCTTCCCTTGATCTTATCCTCGAGTTCCGTTTCCAAAATTCAATTATGGTAATCTTACATGATACACCCACATTATCCAATCGTGTAACCATAAAGATAACCCTTGGGAGTTTGACCATGTGTAGACACATATTCAGTCGACCATCCCGCATTATCTGCTTCACGGTTGCTGACTCGCAATACCTATTATAGCCAAAACCCGTTGAACAATAAGAGTGTTTTCTTGGTCGAATACAATGGAATTCAGTACCTCGACACTCAATAGACTCTCAGTGTGAAAATGCAATCGATAATTTCCACCGTCAAACTCGATCATTTCGATAGAAGAAAGAAAATTAGCAGCTTGACATGACAGTATGTTTCTCGGGAAACACTACATATTTTTCCGGTGAAAAGTAAACCTAATAATGATCCATTAGAGAGAGTATTGCTTTTAGAGAAATTGCCCTCGCATGATCATGTCGGAGAAAGTGCATTTTAAGGTGAGATGATGAACCAAACGTTGGGAGGCGCACAATGACATTAATGTATAAGGATAGATATAAAGTAAAAGGGACCAATGCACTGCCCCCACTCACATGGGACTTGTGGATCTGTTGATATAACTCTGTTGTCTTTCTCTGTTTCTCCCATTTTGATCATCACATGGGGGCACTGGGCATGACAAACGGCCAATTGGCAACCAAAAAGCAGCTAGCATCACAGTGGGGTTCCCTCTCTATCATTATCCTTTTTTGGGGTTAAATCCACACTCTTTCGACGTACCTTTGAAAATTGTCACGGCACTTTTACCCGTAGTCTCTTAACTTTCCCGTGTATTGATGTTAACGTTACGAGTGTGCGTCGACTTATTTCATCTCTCTTTTGAATTAGCGTCTACAACCCCTGCCCCAACCCCTTCTCTAGGAGAAAAGGTGGGGCATACGATCCTTATCGACCATATTTGTGTGGGCCCACCTACAATAAACGAATTAGGAACACCGCACACACAAATTAAATTGCGATAAAACTAACTCTGATATTATGTTAGAAAGTCCAATCCTAAAACTTAAGTTAATAATGTAAAGGGCGACCACGTACATATAAAAGCCATGTAAATGCTATAAATATATCAATCATTTAATGTCTAATTTGAAGAGTATTCAAGCTACGTGCAAAAAGATCACTCGCTAAAACGTGAAGCTCTGCGTGGAGCAAAGAGGGAGACCATTAATTGATATGTAGATAGTGATTCCCTACCAACTAGCGGCTCCACATGTAGGGAGCTAAGCTTTGGTTATGTGTACAATGGCTTTCTACTATGCCTGCGTTGTGTTTGCATTCCATAGGTAAGGAAATTAGCATTCTTGGAGTTTGATGCCTAAGCTCTCTAGATTAACGGTTTCACCAACTACACCTACATCTTTTCGAGGTTTCTGGTTGGGATGTGCTAAGTTTTCTAGTTCACCTAGTATCCAGGCTTTATCGCACGTTCAGATCCTCCTCTCCTAAAGGCGAATCTACTTGAAACATGAAAAGGAGAAGGATGAAGGAAGTTGCAGGAATCTGGAAAGAAAAACATTATCGGAAGACGACGCGGGGAAGAAAGGGAGCACATGATCTTATCTCGCCATGTCCGAATCTTTTAGCCAAAATTCGGTGACCGTTCTTCACGTGCCCTGCCCATTTCCCCATCCAACATAGATCCTTTTCTTATGTCACAACCTTAGGATTCCCATTAAACAATAATATTACACACGTTAAGCTCGTCGACCTGCTCTTGACATGTCCTGAAACTAGGACGACCACACCCATGTAAAAAAAAAAAAAAACAGAGTATGGGATTAACAAGTCCTCAAGGGATTCCCGCACAGACAGTCGTTGTTGGCAAACGACGACGCTTCGAGGTGCTCGAACGGCTCGCCAATGGGGATGGGCCCGCACAGGTGGTTGTGACTCAAGTCCAAGTGGCCGATGTACTTGGCCGACGACAGCGATCCCGGTATCTTGCCTTTCAAATTGTTGTGCGACAAGTCCAGCGCCATGAAATACGAGTTCGACCCGAACACGTCCGGAATCTCCCCCTCGATCCAGTTCCGGCTGAGGTTCAGTATTCCCATGCCCGCGTCGCTCAACAGGCTCGCCGGCAACTTGCCCGACAGCCAGTTACTGTCCAGGTTCAGCGTCGACAGCACCCGCATTTTGCCCAGCTCCTCCGGGACCCAACCGTTGATATGGTTCATCGACAGGTCCAGGTCCGCCAGCCTGTACATGGTGGCTATCGAGCTCGGGATCGTCCCATTCAGCTGGTTCCGGCCCAGCAGCGCCCGGCTCAGCATCGTCAGCTTCCCGAAGTCCGCAGGGATCACGCCTGAGATCCAGTTGTTCCTGAGGTCCACGTGCATGAGGCTCGACATCTGGACGATCGACGCCGGGATCTCCCCGGAGATCTGGTTGTCCGCCAGGTTGAGGACCGTGACGCGGCGGAGGTCTCCGATCGCCGGGGGGATGCGGCCGGAGATCTTGTTGCCGACCAGGTCGACGACGCGGAGGGAGGAGAGGGAGGTGATGCAGGCGGGGATCTCGCCGGAGATGCCCTTCCAGTCGGCGAGGATGAGGTTGGTGAGGCGGTCGAGGCGGCAGATGGAGGGGTTGATGGTGCCGGTCATGTAGCCGGAGCGGCCGGCCTTCTCGAAGATGGGGTCCTCGGACTCGCCGCGGAGGTTGATGTCGGCGACGCGGGCGTTGGTGGGGTCGCAGCTGATGCCGTACCAGTTGCTGCAGCAGTCGGTGCCGGTCCACGAGTTGAAGATGCCCAGGTAAGGCTCGCTCAGCGACGCCTTGAAGGCCAGGAGAGCTTCCCTGTCGGACGCCGGACAACCGCTCACCGCCCAAGCCAGCACCACCAGCAGCAATGCAGCACCAAACCACAGCCTCATCTCGCTCTATGCAGCCGTAAGTAGGAGCCAAGTGGAGTGTCGAAATGAGCAGAGAGTGGAAAGATGGTGGAGGTTGAAGATGGAGTGCGTCCGAGCTCTGAATTTAATGAGGTCCTTTGGACCAAAATGCCCCTGGCATAGTGTCGTATTTGCGCAGGCCGGGGTCGGGCAGGCTACAATCGCACATGCAGGATGCAATGGATCGTCTCGCCTGTTTCTTCTCTCTTTCTTTAAATTATTGTGAATGAAAATAATGGTCTTGCATGTGTGTTAACCTGAAGAACATTGGTCCACATTTCCATATTAATATCAAATTCTTGTTTTCCAAATTACTAGTTCCTTTTTTTATCATTTCATTGATTCCGAATACTCGCCTATTCGGTAAATTGATGACTACATAAGCGGTTTCCCCGTGAATTGAAGATATTGACCGTACTTCATCATAGAAAAATCAGCAGCACATAACACAACATGGGCTCCAGAAATCCCAATGATAATGAGAGCTCCATTATTTTGCCGAAACCAATGATTAAAGGCACGTTCACTTTGATGATACCCCCTTTCTTTTTACCTTTTTCACTGAAATGACAAAAATTGACGCTGTCGACTTTCCAGTGAGAGAAAGGGAGAGAGTGAAAGCAAGATGGGAAATCTGCTTTGGGAACATGGCTGCTTCAGTGTGCTTCCCCCAATCATCTTTGCTAATTTTCCGTTTGCATCATCCCAAATCAACGGCAATACCCGAGATGTTCTCTGCTTTACTATCTCGAATTGCATGAATTATATCGGATCCTCAATTTTACCACTCGCATAAGCAAGAGCGCCTTAGTAGATAACAGTCATGTAACTTAAACCTATGAACAAAGCAAAGCATATTTACATCTTTACCCCAATTCTGAATCTCGCATATTTATTGGCACTTGAATCCCCGTATGACTTTTCATGACATAAAAGAGAAATGTGATCAGAATAAAGATTGGTTCAATCATTTCAGAAATCGATCGAGACAAATTAAAAAGGCAAAACTAATGATGACCATCATTAAACAAGTAACTTTAGGAACTAGAAAAGACGGAAAATTTCAAAAGGTAAATAAGAGATTCAGAAACAACCCAATCTCAAGACGATTGCGTTCAATTCATCCTCTTAACGGTGATGGATAGGTGCAAATTTTGCGGCAGAAAACCCGATGGGCCAGTGTACGGGAATAGACTAAAGCTCCAAACATTAAATACGAATCGCCAGAGTTTTCCCAGCTAGGCCTGACGTCCGTATTCAATGCAGGTCGCCATCTCCAGAGCTCGAGATGGAAAACTTACGAGAGCTATGGCCTGAAGCTTCGTAAAGCCGTCATTGGGAAATGCTCTCCTCTGTTTTTTAGTCCCCACCAAAGGTTAATCAGAGATGGGCACGTTCTAAAGTTGCAAGGAGCTCGCACCAGATTTACTGGCAAAAGGGTCGCGGAGTCGGTAGAGAATAGAGAGATGTTGGAGAAGAGGGTGCCAATGGCAAAGCTTACATCCATCAGAGAAAAAGGGCCTATTTTCTCAGGTCAATAGGTATTATTCAAAATGGGCCGGAGGTTTTGCAGAAGCTATGTTGTCCAAGATACCAGATAGGGTCTTCAAGCGGAGGCCCTCCCATTTTCTAATGTTGGGTTCGGTCAGAGGTTCAATCGTGAGTTGGACTTCCAGACCAGCCCAAAGATGACCCAGGGCAAACCCGGTACCATCCTTATACGAGGTATAGAACTTAGCAATGCGGGAGATCCGCAAGACATGTAAAACCCCAACAACCAAGGCTGATAGTTTCGGTGCAGGATCCGACATCTCCTATACATTTTGCAATTGGGATCAAAACTGTCACATCCCGAGTCTCGCCAAGCAAAAGAATTAACTGAATTTGAACCAGCAATGATCCATTAGTATCGCCAAGCAAAAGAATTAACTGGAGATGGAGCGACTGGCTCAAGCACTTTTGCCATTTTAGAAAGGCGAAACCACCCACTTTTGATGGGAAAGTTGATCCTCTCGCGGCTGAGCGTTGGATTAAAAAGATTGATGGGATCTTTGAAGCTAAAGAGGTTCCTGAGGATCGGAAAGTTAAATTTGCCACCTAATACCTGGAAGGTGAAGCAGAGTTTTGGTGGGATGGAATGAAGCCAAGTCTTGGAGGTAGGGATGTTATTATATCCCGCGAGGACTTTCAAAAGGCGTTCAATGCTCAATTCTTCCCAAAGTCATTCTAGGCAAAGAAGAAGGGTGACTTTGTACATATATCTCAGGGTGACTCCAAAATTTTGGAGTATTCAATCCGTTTTAATCAATTGAGTAGATTTGCGGAGCACTTGGTAGCAAATGAGGAAAATAAGGCCGACCATTTCCTAGGATGGCTCCAACCTGAAATTAATTCCGCACTTGCACCTTTCGTATTAACAACTTATAAGAATGTGACGACTCAGACCCGAGACAGTACGGAAGGACGATCTAAGATCACCTCGGCAGTACGCGGGCGAAGAGCATGTGACAGCCCAGGCGGCGGTGCACAGGGAGGAGGGATGGCAGTGCGTCCGCGCCTCGGTTCCCGGACGTGCGCAAGGAGAGGGCGCGTCTCTTATCCCACATTGCTTTAGGGGGAGTCTTGGGTTAGTTTATAAGGCTTGGGTTCTCTAACTTGCGTAACGCGTTTTAAAGCCGTAAAGATTTAGTGTCCAAAGCGGACAATATGTGTACAGTGAAGACCCTAGTCTGTTACAAGTGGTATCAGAGCCGACTCCCGACCGCATGTGGGACCATAGCGAGGACCATGTGCTCCTAAGAGGTGGAAAGCATGACGGCCCTGGCGGTGGTGTGCGGGGAGGAGGGATGACGGTGTGTCCACGCCTTGGTCCCCGGACGTGCGCAGGGAGGGTGTGCATCTCTTGTCCCACATTGCTTAGGGGGAGTCCTGGGCTAGCCTTTAACTGTACATACGCGAACAAAAGCGTGAGACTTAGTATTCAAAGCGGATAATATGTGTACAGTGAAGACTCGAGATGTTACAAAAACAAAAACGAACATCTCCGTGATTTCATACGTGCTGCCGCACACTCTACAACAAAGATAAAGTTTCTGCTAGTTGAGTACCCGACTTATACCGATACTCACGGGTCGTGTATCATGTCTTTTTCAAGCAAATGCTGTTCATTCTCCAACTCCAGGAGGAGCATGTGTTTGCCTCCATAATATGGGGAAGTTAAGAAGGATGCAGCCAGGCACATTGGCATTACTTAGGGTGCGTAAGACAATGACAGCGTCCGCACCAATGTACAAAAAACAGTTAAGATGCTCCCCTCTCCCATCGCATATTATATTCCTGCTTCCCTATTCATTTATTTTGATTTCTCAAGAATCAACTGAAGAGGAAAAGAACATGCGACCCCCCTACCAAGAACCGCCCTTATTTTGTAGGCACTCCCAACATGAATACTCCCCCATTATAATCGACTCTGGTCCCAAGCATGACCTTAAATTATTTCGTTTATCAGAGTCAATCCCAAACGTAAAATGGGGTAATGATAAACCAGTGGGGAATTTAACCAATTTGGGAACCTCCCCCCACCAGATCCCCGCGATGAGGCCGCCTGGCATGCCTAGATCCACCGGGTAGGGTCTAGGACGCCTTACAGGCGATTTTTTTTACGTTGGATTATTGCTAATTTGTTCGGTAAGATAGAAGTTTTTTTCTCCTTTGCTAAAGTTCGAAAATAATGACCAATTGAATGGGGGGAGAGACAACAATTTCCTTTGATATGATCAAAAATTATTTGACTGACTTTCCAATATCATTGCCTCCTAAATGAGGTAGTCATTTGTAGTTATACCTATCAGCAACTGATACAACTATCGGGGGTGTGATGGCATAGGATAACAATGAAGGCAAAGAGCAAATGGTGTGCCATCTTAGTCAAATCTTGAATGATGCTAAAAGGTCGTACACCGCGGTGGAAAGATTAAGTTTATCTTTGTATTTTGTATGTACTAAGTGACGGCATTAATTATTGCCAACTAAACTTGATGCATCATGTAAAACAAATGTGATAAAACATACGAGTTCCAGGCCAATCATTAGAGGTCGAATAGTAAACAGGCTTTTGCTTGGTTTGAGATTTATTCAATCCATGTCCCCTTGAGGCCAGTCCGGAGACGAGCCATTGTCGATTTATTGACCTAGTCTTCATAGAAAGAGCATTTGGATGAAAACTTCACAGAGATAATGCCATGTGCTTCATATTTGATTTATTTGATGTCAGAATATTATCAATTTCTCCTAAAGGATATAGAACGAAATTCATGTTCAAATTGGATTTCGGCAGTATATAACTTTTGGACTGTAAAGCAGAAATAAGTTCAACATGTGAGTTTTAACAAGGTATGGAACTTGGGGAGTTCTGGTGGAAATATAAAGGCCCACACCCAAGGCTCATACTTTCGGTGCAGGATCCGACATCCCATGATGTATTTTGCAATCAGGATCATACCGAACATCTAATGTGATATCGAATGTGTCGGCTCACGCCCTCAAATAAAGACAACAGTCTCTTCCAGTCTAGCGCGCGACTGATGTATCGATTCGCATTAGTCGTGCGTTATGTTCTTTTGCGAAGCAGATGCTGTTCGTTCTCCAGCTGCAGGAGCACCATGCGTGGCATTCATTATTCGGGGGGAATCAAGATGAAAGCAGGCGGCATTAATTGGGGCGTTTAGGATAATGACAATTGACAGGGTCCTCATGATTTGGTTTCTGCGCCAATGCAGAAAACAATTAAAAGATGTTCCCTCTGTCATCGCATTTTATTATCATGCCTTCCCCATAAATAATTTTCTTTTCTTTTCTTTTCTTAATTAGATTTCTCGGGAATCAACTGACAAAAACAAAAAGAATATGTAATTCCCTCCCACCAAACGCCACCATGAATATTCTCCTGTTTTAACCTAACCCAATTATTATTAATTTTTTTAATAGAGGTTCGCCGATGTGCTTAATGGGGGGACATGCCGCACCCAATCAAGCCCCGTGTGTTTCCCCCTTTGTTAAATATATGTAGGTTATACTTAAAGAGGGAGACAAAAGCTTCCCCATTACTATTTGGATTTCTAGTTGGAGAATTCCCAGAGGCAATTCATCCCGTGTAAAAATTATTCCCGATAAGAATACTATCACACGAATGAGCCTAATTAATTCGAACGGTCACTTATAGAAGGCCCCATCGGTTAGCAAATATGTCAAAATTTGATATCTCTGGCATTACTTGTTCCGGTAGTAAAAAATCCCAAAAGGAAAACGCCCACGATCCATCCAGCGTTCAAATAAAAAACTCACCGTTCCAACCCAGCTTTTTTCACGGGTGCCTGAAAGCTACGCATATCCAACTCCAAATGCCAAAAAAGGAGAAAAAGAAAGGGTAAAAAAGAAGAAAATCAAAGCAGGCGTTTCCTGTGCAACTTGCGACGCATCATCCTTTCCCCGTTCGTCGCTCCTGCCCGACTCAGCTCCACGTAAGCTCGTTCCACCCGTCGGCTCGGGATTGGCCGAGCGTCCCGTCAACAGGCTTTTCAACTCGCTCAAGGGTCGCACCAACTCTCCCCGTCCCCATAGATGGAGGGGCTTTTCGGCAATTTTAGCGTCGCTCCGCTTTCATTGTCTGACAACCTGTACGCCACACGCGCCCGCAGTGCGTCGTTCGTAGCCCCTCCTCTTGGACCGATCCCAGCCGTCGGATCCACGCACGATTTGGGCCTTAGAGATCATCACGTCCCCCCATCCATCGCTCTCCTCTCATTATTCTAAAGCCGCTCACCCAATCACCCTACGCCATTTCGCCCCCCGCCCCCACGACCTACTTTTTCACAGCTTTTTCGCTCGACTTTGTGCGCATCCACGTGGCGCCTCCTTACTGGGCCTCGCCCCTCGATATTTTCCATTTTCCCTTATTCTATCTCGCGAGAAGCGCCGTGCGAGCGGGGGCCGCATTCGTGAACTCCACTTGCCTGGACCCCACCGACTTTTCTCCCTTTGCCCCCACCACCGCCCCCCCCCCTCAGCCTGCCGAACCCAGGTCGCAAAAGGACAATTCGCCATTTACCGCGCCACGCGATGCGATACGATACGATACACACGATATTATCAGGTTAGATTCATGGGGACGCCATTTCCGTTCGCTCTTTATTTTTTCTTTTTTCAGAAAATGCGCTGCCAACGACGACTGGCGATTGCGATTGACGGGGAAGAGCACGATGATTGAAGACTCCAATGGAGAGCATCGCAAACCACAATAATTCTATTTAAATTTTGTTTTCCCCAGGAGGATGAAAAATAAAAATAAAAAGAAAAAGAAAGGCTAAAAATCACGAGGAGGAAAAGAAAGAAGAAGAAGAAGAATAAAAATTTAAAAAAAAAAAGATAAACAAAGCGGGAAAAGGAAAAAGGGATAATCAGAGATTGATTGGTAAGAACAACGAGAACAAAAAAAAGCGATTTTTGTTGATCTTCAAATTTCTTCAGATCTTCATATAGAATTCCCTCACGTCCCTTCTTCCTCTTCTCCAATCCAACGCGTCTTCATTACCCGTCTTTCGAGAAAGCAAAGCGAGATCCGGTCTCGATCTCCTGAGAATTCGGTTTCTACCTCCGGCTCCTCGGGCTCTTCTCTTTGGATTCGCTCCCCAGATCGTCAGACTCTGACGATCTTCGCGGCCTTGACCACCGGGTTTTCCCTCGCGATCGCCTCGCGGCCGGCCGCCTTGTAGTCGTAGCTGCAGTCGTGCCGATCGGAGTAACGGTGCTCGGCGCAGAAGAGTTCGCCGCATCGGCATCGGAATCCGGTGAGGCCGACCCTCTTCCGGCATCCGGAGCACCGATTCACCTCCCTCCTGGCGCTGTTCGACTCGGTCGAGGAAGGCGGCGAAGCGCCCGTCTCTCTCCTGATCGTCCCCGTCGCGAGACCAGATCGGTCGGGCGACCTAGAAAAAGGGCCCGATCTGTGGATCCTCTCGGCAGAGAACTTGAGGACCGAGGTGCCGCCGGTGAGGCCGGCGGAGGAAGAGGTGGTGGGGGCGGAGGAGGAGGCAGTGGAGGCGGTGGTGGAGGTGGTGGAGGAGGAGGAGGAGGAGGAGGAGGAGGCGTTGAAACATTTCTGGCACATGTTGTTGGTGGCGGGGTTACCGGCGAGGCCACAGTTGTTGACGCAGAGGGTCAAGGCCTCGGGTACCTTGAACTCCGTCTCCTCCTTTTCCGTCCTCTGAGCCATCTCCGACGACGAGGTCGATTTCGAGAGCTAGAGAAAGAGAGAGAGAGATTGAACGAGGGAGGAGATAAGGGGTATCGAGAGAGAGAGAGAGAGAGATCGAGAGGAGGGAAGAGATGGACCGGCACAGGGGGGTGGGAGGAGAGGGGGAGAGAGAAGGGGGATATGAAGACGGAGGAAGAGGTCGGTAATGGCGACGGAATATGGGCCTCATAGAGACGCGTTTCAAACATTGGTTGCTCCCATCCGGGATTTATCATAATGACCGAAATGACCCCCGGACCACCCCCCCTATTTTACCCCCCTCGTTCTATAGATTATTGATAATTATTGCTTCTTCTCCTTTGTCTTCTTCTTTGCGTGACGTCCCTCTTTTTTCTTTTTTTTAATATTCATATATTCATACGTATATAAAAAGTTGTGTCCGAATTCCGAAAGTGGACCCCCCACCCCCCACCTCCCCCAGCATTGTAAATTGCCAAATTGAACTTGTTTTCTATCTTCTTTTTCTATTTCTTTTTCTTTTTTCCTCGTGAACGAAATCGGACGACCGAAAAGACGTTCTCCGTCGGAGAGTACGTATGCTATGTATAGAGCATTGAAAAGTGGGGCGTGGTCAGGCCCCGGTCTCGATCAAATGAATCCCACCACCTTTTATGACTCCTCCTTTAGCTGGCCGTCTCATCTCCCTCCCATTTAAAATCCCCTTCCACCCCTTTTTAAAATCGTCAGTCTTTATTATTCCACCTCTTTTCTCTACTCAAATATCTCTCCACTTTTAATTATTAAGCTTCCCCTAACCTATGTTACTTACTTCATATTTATATAATTGCATTTCACTCGTGCTGTCTTTCCCTACTTTTTCTAAGTTAATCGTTTGTATAAAAGGATCACGCCTCCACTATCGAGGAATAATGACTATTCTTCTACTTCTTTTTTTTTAGATATAGAAACACTTATTATTTAATCCGCTTAGTATGAGTAAAGTATCCATCGATATCGACAAGGACTATGAACGGAAACTTGATCGCTAATATGCAATGTGAAAAAAATTTTGGGAGTGAGAATTATTTTCCTTGAACTTGAAATGAATATTTGATAATTCATATAATTACTAGAAGGCGAAATGACGAGACGATTAGATTGCTCGTTATGAAACATGACGAGTGAGATTTTCGATTCCGAATCAAAATCAACGTCTTGATACCATCACGTAATGAATATCGGTATATGTTAGAAAAAAGGTGAGTCTACAATCATCATGTGCAAGAATTTAGTACGCATACGTAAGCAACTATGGTTGTCCTGGTCAATTTAGGGGAGATTATTATGTATTGTCGTACCCCCGCACGCCATAAGCCGAATATAATACGTGTGTGATATGGTAATAATTGCAATTAAGAAACAGGAAAGAGTAATGGTGGGGGGAGGGGAGGGGAAGCAAAGCAAAACCACCAGTCTCCCGTATCCCCCAACCTTTTCTTATCAAATGGTTTTGGATCCCGTCAAAGCGGCATCGCAACGCCACCACGCCCACCCTCTCCTCTCTCGTTTTCACCGCTTCGTCCCCCCCCACTTGCATTATCTTTATTTTATAAAATTGGAAAGAGGGGAGAGAGAGCGGGGTGCCAATTTGGATGGGTCGAAATTACAGAAATGGGCTTTGACAAAGTACGGAGGGTCAGTTTGGGAATTCCGCAGGGGAATAGGGGGGCCGCCCTCCATCCGAAAGTGTCTCCGGGCTCTCTCTCTCTCTCTCTCTCGCCCTCCACGCCCTACACGTGTGCGTCCAACGCGTCCTGCTGACCTTCTTTGACCCACCTCCTCCACGTCACTCTCAAACCGCGCCTCCCCCCCTTCCCGTCCTCGTTTTCTCTTTCTTTTCCTTAGCCCGTTAGAGAGAGAGAGAGAGAGAGAGAGAGAGAGAGAGAGAAGTCGTGATTGAATTTCACCCTACATTTCGTCGATGTTACGTTGCCTCTTCCATCAAATCCTCCTTTCCCCCAGCTTTCTAACCATCGTCTTGTCGAAATTTCAAGGATCGTCCCTCTCCACAAGCATCTTCAACGAGTTTTCCTTAACATAAATCTGTAGTGGAAAATTGCATCCGAATTATCTATATTTACGATGTATTATAATAATTACATCACATCTCCCCGTCCCATATTAATAAGTTCATAACTTCCATTTATAAATATCCAATTACATTTAAATAATTGCCGGCATCAAAGTCTATCGATATCATAATTACGAACGTGCGCCTGAATTTTTCAACTCGCCACCGTATGCTATTGACTTTTCAAAATTCACCATTCGCACGGATGCGACGCAAAACTGTGGAAACTTCTAAATCTTGACAGAAATTGAAGGAGACATCCAAAGTTGCTGCTTGTTTTTATGCGGAGATTTTAGCAGGGACGATGCGATCCTGGGAAGGTCATATTGACTTTGGGGCTAATATAGCATGAGAAGATGTCAACAAGGTTAGAAGGCACATCCCCAACACGGGGGCATTTTGCTTTCTTTTTTATTATTGCATTCTATCGAAGAACATGGGGTGGGAACACACGGACACGAGGAGAGAGAGAGAGAAGACCACGAAACGTATTAAATATAAAAAAAGAAGCTCTTATCCAACAAATCAACTTGGCCTCCCTTCCCTCCCCATCGTGTTGATACGGTTGATATGCCTCTAGTGCAAGTAGTAGGCGACGAAGGACACGAGGGAGGCGCCCACCAAGGATCCGACCACGGGCAAGCTGGCAGCCGCCCCGTTGGTTGGGGAGGGTGCGGGGGCCTCCTCTTGGGCCATCACCGCGCTCACGGAGGCGGCGGCGAAGAGGACTGCGCAGGCGATCTTCTTCATTTCCATTGCGGCACGACCGGCGAAGAACCTCTCGGGCTGTTCTCTGGAAAAAGGGGTCTCGAGATTGATCGCCGAATCACGCTTGAAATGCAGCCTGAGGGGAAAATATTGGGAGGGGGAGGGCGGTCTCTTATAGTATTGGGAGGTGGGCGGGCGAGAGGTCATGGGGGAGAACGTGACAGTTGTTGCTTTCCACAATGTGTGGGTTGATCTGTGAATTGGGATGGCGAGGAGAGGTTTGTTCGTGGCGGTTGAACGGATCTCGCGTTTCATTTTGGTTGGAAAAAGATGCAACTATATGTTCGTTAGTGTTGGCAAAGGGGAGGCCGCGAATGCCAGGGTAAGAGACTTCTCTTTCTTTAGGGGGGAGAAGAGTCATACACTTCAGCCGGACTCCAAAAAGCATGTACTCTACAAACCCATTATTTGATAATGGGCTGGGCCTCGAAGACTCTTACTTTAACATACAATCTATGGTTATAATAGAGGACTGGGCTCTTTGCTCCGACATGCCCAAGCATTGCTTAGACGAGAGAGATAGAAGAGAAGACTTGGGGAGACCCAAAAGCCCAACTTTACTCCAAAGCAGAAGCAAAAGCACTTTGAAGCTAAGTAATGACGACCTCGGATTGAAGAAAGAGCACGCACGCATTGTACCGTCCTGTGTTTCTGTCGGTTCCTTAGTGGCGTCCAACTCTTCATCTCGACATTTTCTGTTCTTCAAAGCACAGAGCATATAATGCTGCTGCTCATGGGCCCCTCGCACTTGTCTCCCGCTATAAGTAGTACCCACAGCTCTCGCAGACTCTCCACACAATTCACAGCAGACGCTCGCATCCATTCCTTTCTCTTTTAGTTATAGCCATGGCTCCAGCGGCGACCGCATTCAATTTGGTTCTCTTGGCCACTTATGTTGTTGCGGTTGCTCTTCTTTCTGCACCCGCAGCAACCCGCGTTTCAGCTCAAGGTTTAGAACCGGCGCCATCGCCTGCGATCTCGCTGGACACTGGATCAGCTCTCTCTTTGGGTGTGTCCGGAGTTGCCATCCTATGCTCTTTCTTGTTGGCCATGCTCCATCTCTTCTTCAGCAACTGATATCAGATCCGGTGCATCCTATCATCTCTGTCGGATGCCTTCAGCCCGATCGAGGATGTGATTTACGTACATAATTATTATCTTCTTTTGCATTCCTGTATAGCAAAAATTGACACATTACACACACGGAATTACAGAGATCCATTCATATTGATACATGTACACTCCACATATATAGCTTCCCAATAATGAACAAGGGAGCATCCACCTATTGCTGATAGCAATATGCTTTTTCCTGCGTTCTTTTGAATTCCCTTGGCGATCATTTGCAGACTACTTAGATGTCCACATATTCATCCATTCATATAATGCTCACGCGCACGTACAAAATTCAACATTCCTCAAATGTAATCATTTTGCACATACTCTAACAATTAAAATATTTATGTACTTCTCCACTCCAAAATAAAACCTATATCCATGAATCTCAGCACATGCGAAACAGATTTATCATAATCATCTATCATGTGAACTCCACATAATCCTTGGATTTGGTACGTGTAAGAATTTCTCATGAGGGAGGAATAGTTGTGGATAATGTATGATGGGAATGTGGCCATTACTATTTTGTATGAACAAGAGTTAGCCCAACCATTCATGCATTGCTCTACAAGAGCCACAACCTATTGAACTGGTTCATCACGTGCTTTTTCTTTGCTAGCGTCCACTATTTTTGAAGTGGAAGAAGCCAATAATTCAAACTTCTAAAAAAGCTGATTAGTGTAAGAGTGGTTAAGTTGTCTTTTATTTAGAAAAGAGAAATATCAAATAGTGATTCCTACTATTACACTTTAAAGCTATTTCCAATCAGACATTCGAATTCGATACTTGTTATCATGATATGAGACGATCACTATTATAACAAGATTTAGGAAAAGGTAAAAGATATTGGAGCTTGCCTAATGCGTTTGTTTATGCTTTTTTCTTTAGCTAAAAAGTTTTTTCCTCTCATTTTTTCTGCCGAATTTCAAATTACTACTTAAGCTTTAAAAAATTGCAAAAGAACCCATAAACGAATTCACGGCAATATTCGTATAATTATTTTTAAAAAGTTCTAGGTGCCCCGCATTTGAATTAAAAGTCAAAGTTACACTTTTGGGTTGAAAAGCCAAATTTGAAAGCCCTTTTCAAATATTGTTGCGTATGCATTTTCAAGCCTTTGTTCTGTGAGAAGCAGGAGGTGTAATTTAGAAATCTGTCCTCGCCCCTGTAATAATGCTTGGAATGCTCCTAGCGTTCCGATGAGATGGCAAGCTGCCATTGGTCTCAGATAATTACCCACCACATCCCAAAATGACGTCATAATTGGCGAGGAGAATTGGATAAGAGAAAAATCATCATCATCTTCCATTCCATTGCAGAGACGCCCGCATCCACCAATCCTTCTCCACAACCAGAAGACCACCACCAATCCATGGCAACTTCACTCTCACCATCTACCATCCTCTCCTCCACCGCCGCCGCCAAATCGGCCCAAGCCCCTCTCACCGTCGCCACCAAAACCCATATCTCAGCCCACCCCAACAAACACCCCTTCCCTGGCTCGGCCGCCGGTCTTGCGGCCACAGCCCTGGCCGCGGCCACCGTACTCGCCACCGCGCCACCCTCGCTAGCCGAATCACCGCCAGCGACCTACCACGTCTACTACGGCACAGCAGCCAGCGCCGCCAACTACGGGGGCTACGGCGGCAATGCCAGCAAGAAGGACACGGCGGAGTACGTCTACGACGTGCCCGACGGTTGGAAAGAGCGGCTGGTCTCCAAAGTGGAGAAGGGCACCAATGGGACGGACAGCGAGTTTTACAACCCCAAGAAGCGGACGGAGAAGGAGTACCTGACTTTCCTTGCCGGTTTTAGGCAGTTGGCTCCCAAAGACGCCGTCTTGAACAATTTGGCTCTGTCCGACGTGGAGTTGCAGGACTTGATCGCCAGTGCTGACAACATATCATCGGAGGAGAAGAAGGATGAGAAGGGGCAGCTGTATTACGTGTACGAGATCGATGGGGTTGGTGCTCACAGCTTAATCTCTGTAACCTGTGCCAATAATAAGCTCTATGCCCACTTTGTGAATGCTCCCGCTCCCGAGTGGAATCGGGACCAAGATACCTTGCGGCACATTCACGAGTCCTTTGAGACTGTCGGATCCTATTAGAACTTTCCGGAGAGAAATTTGTATTCTGGGTAATGATATTTGTAAGCTCTTTTGAGTTTTGACGATGTAATGTGTAACTCCATATACTTATATCAAAGTTTTGTAAACCAGTCGCACCGCAGGGGTTCTTCAAACCGGTTACATCGGATTTTGCAATGTCTACTCGTACGCTTTACTTGGCACTCCAGCTTTGCCAGGCATTCCTACTTGAACAATATAAAGTAAAGTTAATGACTTTTCTACTGCTGCTAGTTGTTCAACTGCGATTGCTTCTGAGCAAGATAAGTTACAGGTACAGCAGTTGCTGACAGACGCCACTCTTCAAACTTGTCACCGAGCAGACCAAAGACAGAAGAGAAGCTCACGATACAGCCAGCATACTGCATAATATTCTTATACATTAAAAGATCCAGTATGAACTACCACATGTCAGCATACAGGCCCATAATTTCTCCAAATCTTTTCCGAGCACACCATAGCTACGAATGCAGATCCGTCACTTGGGATGTTTGGAAAGGGGAAATGAAACTCTCTGTGGCGTACTCTGTGGCACATCTGTTTTCTGCTCCTGTGATGGATTGGCATCACTTCTTTCATCTTCTTCTGCTTCTTCCATTGCCTGAGCAGATTGCCTCCTCGGGATTGCAAGTTGGTAATTTGGGCTGATCAGCGTGTCTTGTTCTGGAGGAAGTGGAATTCCAGGACCTGATATTGTCTTTGGTAATGGAATCTTGTTCCTGCTTCTAGCCAATTCCAGTAAAACCTGATGGACAGTAACATGAGCATCAGTTTTTGACCGCCTGTACAGTAACATCAAACAAGTAAAACACGAACACCAGACGTATAACTGTGAGTTCACACACATAAGCCCTCGATAATTAATGAATTAGACTAAATGAACATTCAACAGCAATCACAAATGTCCAGACTTCGCAAGGACTCAAGTGTGCAGCTTAAAAATTTTGATTTCATGGTCTTCACATGCCAAATGCCATGGAGAAAATGGATAGTTAAGACATGCCAAGACAGTTCTGACTGGGAATCAACTCTAGCTCAAGTTAAGTGGACAATACACTATAACCTAATATGGTTTCTGCTTACTGGTCGGAGTTCCATTCACAAATTCAGTCCATCAAGAAACTGCCACAGCTGATATGAACAGGACATCATGCATTGAAACAGAGGATCATCCATGGTCATATGGACATATGTTCAATGATAACAAATCTATATAATTAACAAAACTTTACACACCTCTCGTGGTGGAGGCTGTGAAAAGGTGAAATTGACTTTTGACTGGACTGCAAGCTTAACATCATCAGAATCAATTGCAGCCTTGCCAGCATGCTCAGAGTAGACCTGTGCATCTGTCAATACATCAGCTACATATCGGTACCACAGCTCTAAGAATTGGTGGATAACGCGAGGTTCATACTTCTCGACACCCATTGATTTCAGCAGTGACTTCATAACCCTGGCATCTCTTGGCAATTCGTTGTCTTTCTCCGCCATCGCCCCTAATGTCTATGATGACTGCATAAAAGGACACCACACAGACATCAGAAAGATGTAAAAGCATATATGATCACTTTGCATTCAAAAAGGCAGGATAAGAAAAATGAGTTGCGAGAAGTCAATTCCGTCAGCTTAAAATGACATCATAGGAGGAATTAAGATTATTAAGTAATCCCTTGCTCTGTATTGATTAAGTAAATGTGAAAAGCAAAAAGACTCAATTTCAAACAGCAAAAAAAGGGAAAAAATGTCATGCATGATGAGCCTGGCTGAGAACCATACTAATACTAACATGAGTAATTCTTTGTTAGCAACGGAATTTTGCTGGAGAGTGTGAAGGAAATGTTACAATTTGCTATAATTGACATGCTTCGTACTTCTCTTGGATCATGCCTCCAGTGAATCGCACTTAAGGGAAAATGCGAAAGAAACTCACTTATAATCACAATGGGAGACGGAAACACTGGTATAACCTAAAGGTTTCATTGTAAAAAAGAAATCAAGTCTTCTTGGTCCTGCAAGTTGATCATCAACAACAGTAGCTCACACAGCAATTACCATCTAGTTTTTTCTCGTCAAAAGGGGAGTTATAGGAAATGCAAAAAAAGCATCCCATTGTGACATCTTTATGTCCACCCTAGAAGTCTCAGTCTGCATTAGCATAACCATCTGAACACCAAATTAAGTAAATGTCAATTAAAAAGCCAACAAGAAATGCCAACTCTCCCAACACATCTCAAAAAAGTTTGCACAAGATGAATGAGGGAAATTGCCCCTTTATTTAATACTTCATAGGGAATAACTCCAATCGGGGATTGGCAATCTCAATAGAATGCTTCCAGCAACTTAAAACAAAGACACAAAAAAACAAAATGCACATTTGTGTGACCCATTTTACAAAATCGAAGAATAGGGACTCTTCACCACTCTCGGACAATATGCCATCTGAACTTAGATTAACGGTACAAAAGGGAATGCTCTCTCTCAAAGGGAGATGCAGATGAGAAGGCAATGGTGCTCTTCTCTGTTGACTAACTCTATCTTGCACTTCACCGAATTTCAACACTATTGAGACAAAAATTGGAGATGAGCAACAATTGAGGGATTCATGTTCTCTCTTTCTTTAGAGCTGCATTTATTTTGCGGAAAATGTGATATTTCTGGAAAAAAAAAAATCGTTTTCCAAGAAAATAATATTTTTTGGTATTTGGCCGAAACTAAAAATGAGCTAGAAAATATTTTCCGTCGTATGATAAGAAGAACTTTCTTTTATTTCCTTTGCTCATTCCATTGTTTTCCTTGTACACTTAAACACTCCAAACCAAAACTCAGCAAAACTCCACACCAAAACTTAGCAATCATGATCGCAGTACACATATCATCTTGTATTCTGATACCAACCAAATACTTGTACGTATTTAATGAATTGAACAACGGAGTTGACATGGGCTAGAAGCATATATGTGCCCTTCATACTGAAAGGACATACAAATGTTTTACTTCGTGTCTCCAACCACCATACAATTTCCATCATCAATTGCCAGCCATCACATATACACAACCAAAGCCATTAAGAGAGTTCAGAATACAAGAGTGGAAAGGGAATCAAAATAGAGAGAAATCATAGTAATATCCAAACAACAATTTGGATACTCAATTCTGTTCAGGAAAATCGGCAAGCTATGAGACACGATTTTCCTATCATACATTTAGTGAACAAACAGCATGAACCATCAAATTGATTCGAGCAATGACAAACTATGATAAGGCTACAACGAGCCAAGTTCTAATTGGATTATCATATCATAACTCTCAGATCAAGCATGAAAAGAAACATGGACGTCTCAAGATATAATAATCCAACCGTGCGAGGTCAAACAATGAATGAGTGCATTCTGATGTCATTTAGGCATTTCATCAAACAGGTAGAGCGAATTATGGCCAACGAACTCGTATGCAAGAATACGATAATGATTCGCGCTTCTGATCATTACTTTCGAACAACTCCCAAGCAGTAGAACATTTCATAGAAGAAATTGCATACCTGAGTTGAACCTCTAAGAATTTTGACACGACCACTTTCGAGAAGTGGAAATTGATTCGAACCACGGAAAACACCCGAACCAAATCACTGAGAAAAAAACGGGGCAAAGCCACTGTTCAGTATGGTCACAAATTCTTCATCTTTAAGATAATTACGATGTCTCGTTCAAATATCCCGGGCTCAACCAACCAAAAACCGTATAAATCGACGAGTCCACACCACGAATTCTTAATAAAACAAAAACCCAAGAAACTAAAGGAATTCCAAACGAAGGAATCGACTTACCAAAAAAGAGACGATCAAGTGCAGCTTCCGTTGATTAATCCATAGGCGTGAATCCACGGAATCGGACGAATATAGTCAACCTCGCTCAAGGGAATGCACTCGACATTACAAACGGGGAGCAAGAAGCCGGGGCGAGCGAAGGAAAAACTCCGGAGGCGGAGTGGCGAAGGAGGAGCACGAACTCTGGGGAGGCGGGGAGATGAAGATCAAGCGGGCGGAGAGGAGGAGGAGGAGGAACACGACTCTGGAGGCGGAGAGAGACGGAAGAGCAAAGGAGGCGCGAAGAAGGAAGGCGAACGAGCGGAGGAAGTGCGGGAGACGGAGGAGGAGGAGGAGGTCGTGAGAGAGAGAGAAAAGGGCATTTGGTAACATTTATTATTTTGAGAAATATTTTTTTAATCTATATTTTAAAATAATGAATTTAGTAATTACATTAAATTTTTTTCTCGAAATAGAAAAAAAATTGGAATGCATTAGATACAACCCATAAATTTTTTGATAATATAAAATTTCTTTTAATTTTTTAAGATTTTTCTTTTTCCTTGCTCTTCTTCTTCCCTTGCATTCTCCTCTAACCGCCACTCGGGTGGGTGACAAACAATCGATTCTTCTTGTTTTCCTCTAAAGGGATGGCAGGGGAAGGGGATGGCGGGGGCGATAAGGAAGAAGAAGAAGACAAAAAAATAAATAAATAAAATAACTTATTTGTATAAATTATTTCCGGAACAATGAGTTATTTTTTTTAACTTCTTGTTTATGTTTTAAATCTATTTATTGGCTACTTTTCTATTATCAAGAATAAAAAAATTAATTAACATTACTAAATGAATTTCTATTTTTTTATTTTAAGGACAAAAAAATAGAAATTATGAGAAATATAAACATTACCAAATGAAGTCTATTTATATTAAAAGTGTTATTTTGTTGATTGAAAATATTTTGTTTTTGAGTAATTAATTTTCTGTACATCAAATTCTGAAAAAATGGCAAAATATATTCCTTTCGCTCGGAAAATACAAAATAATTTAAAAGGTCATAACTTTTACCCTTTTTGTTTTAAAAAGACAAGCATATGAATGAGTCCTGTAAGTATACTCACGGACAATTAATTTAGGAGATGTCATTGTGAAATTTATATTCGTTAAATAATTTTCTTAAGTGTCGGTGCTATCAAAGACATTATATGAGTGAAGAGGGGCTTCATATTTCAAATGAAATGAGAAGATGGGGTATTGATGACAAAAGTATAAATGAATGGATCCAACTGCATATCAAATATGCTTTCAAAATGTCCATTCTTATTTTGAAATTTTCGTTTCTATGAACTAAACACTTTTTTTCTAATAAAATATAAAATTCCAAACCAAAAAGTATTTTTATTTTCACAAAATTGAAAAAATTTTCACGGGTTAAAAGCCCGTACTTTTCAAATTTTTTTACTAAAAACAAGGTTGTGTGGGAGGATAATATAAGAAGCAAGCTTGCTGGGGTATTTCCTAAGTATTTCAATAATTTCAAAGTATTGTCTTCCTAGTATTATATACATTCAGCAAATTGTCGTTAAAATATATTTTTTTCTCCAAATATGCTTATCAAGTGTCCCAATGATATTCAGTCCAAAAATTAATCGGGCGGATTAGTTATGTCAAAGCGAAAAAACTAAAGAAAAGCTCAACAAGATGGACGAAGCGTGATAAAGTTGTAGGGTCCAATCAACGCCTCGCCTTTGAGGCAACAAATCACGACTCACCCACATGCCATGTGGATCGCGGGATTGTATTTGTCGATTCTTACATCGTTGTTACCGTACAACCAAAAGCCAGCTATCATCACGCATTCTTTTATAGTTTTTAGATGGTTAAGGTAGTTCGAGTTTGTACCACGCGGCCAGTCTAATTATAAGGTCTCAATGCCATTAAACTTACAAATTATCACCGCACGAAGCTTTTCGCCACATGAATATTGTAAAAGCTTTTAACAAATGTCGGCACGGTAAAATGGCCTACATTTTCACAACATCTGTCTTGCAATTTAAAAAAAAAAGACAAATTTTCTATAAAAAAGGCATGCTATAGCTTTAGCTTGGAATGCCTCAAAGTATTGATACAACCGTATTGAATAAAATTGCTAATTTACAAGGATATGATATAAATCAGTATGTATCTACAAAAAGCTCAACAATATCAAAAAAGTTGCATAATACAACTTTTGATCAGGAATATGATGAAACGTTGTACTTTCGCATAGAAGAAAATTCATAATTTATGATAACACGAGATAAATTAGTATATATTTTTCTAATTTTCTCGTTTAATATTAAAAGTTAATGTTTCATGTTTTCATTTAAAGTACAAGCGTCATATGCCTTGGTAATACGTCATTTAACGTATTAAGGCATATGATGATTGACCTTAAGTACCACGAGACATTATACATTTGGACAAGACTCATAAAATATTAAAAAGCAAAGTATGGGGATCTTGGCCTTAAGTATAGCTCCATTATCGAACACTCAGTAAAATGTCTCATGATATTAACAAATTTCATATAATTACTGACATTCGGTAAGACACATTATTATATGTCATAGTAAGACTTTGTATAATATTAAAAAGCGTCATGGTGATTTTGGCATGAAATACAGGGGACCATTGTTCAGTCATACAAATTTTTTTCCTAAAAAAATCAAATTGGGACAAGACCTACAAGGCCAGCACTATCGCCCTCTTTAGTGGGTGAGGGCGGGCGACCCCCACTAAGATGGCCACAGATACCGCCCCTTTTGGTGGCGAGGGCCTACTCGTGACCATGCGATGCGATGGTTGCTCAATCCAATTTTTAAAGCAACACAGTAGTGGTCTCCAAGGGCAGGAGCTAATGCCTCTATGAGGAGAGTTTTATTGGCTTATATGCACAACTCGTAAATTTTAACGCTAGCCTAAGGGGGTTTTGTTAGTTCAAATTTATCAAAAGAAAAAGGTTTCATCATAATTATGAATAATATTTAAATTCCACTAATTTATTAATTTTAGTATTTATCTAATATAACAAATTTTAATGTCAAAAATAGAAAAAAAATCAAAGTATATGCCTATTGAGACTGAGACTCGTGTCAGAAGTGGACATAATTTATAAATAAATAAAAAATGTTGAAGTAGAAAAACGTTGGCGAAAATTGAAGGAATATATCCATTTTTCCTTTTTAGATCATGTCTGATGAAATTCTTTCCTCACGATAAATACTTCACTACGGTATAGTAGCTAATGTTGTGAAAATAATTGATGTTAAAACAAATGAAAAAGAAATTATGGCAGCTCAAATTCGAAAATAATCTTATTTTGAATGGTAAATAAGTCAATGAATAATGATTATTGCTGAAAATCGAGTTACTGAACGAAAATTGAACCCAGAAAAGATTTTGAGGCTCGAGTAGTGGCGGTGGCTGCGTTCTCTCTCTCTCTCCCCTCTCTACAAACTTTTTTATTTTTTTGAATATGTTTCTAGTGTTATTCTGTTAATCAAAATTATTTTATGATTTAAGACATCTCTACTATTAATTTTTATAAGTTATTACACATCAGCGGTCGCCACGATGTAGTTAAAAAAAAGTCAACGAGAAAAGCGGGTAAATTGCACGCCACCATGCCAGTTGAAGAATTCGACCGTATAATCTCTTGGAAAAAAAGAATAATGAGAACTGAATTTACGAAAGGCTTACGTAAACGAAAGTCCCCCGCCATTCTTTATGGACGGTGGAGAATATCACGGCTCGGCGGGTGGGCCCCTCTCTGAGATGCTAAAAAAAAATATCTTTTTTCCAATAATTTAGGAAAAAAAAAAAAAAAAAAGAGAAAAAGAAGAGAGAGAGGGAGAGAGGGCTTTGCATCCCGCGGTTCAAACGCAGACTCTCTGACTGGGGACTATAAAATAAAAAAGACAGGGCGACTCCTCCTCCTCCACACAAATCGCCGCTGCCTTCGCCCCAATTTCCTGCGCTCTCCTCCCCCTCCCACCATCTCGCGGCGAGCGAGAGAGAGAGAGAGAGAAGAAGAGAGACAGCGAGCGAGGTCCGACTTCCTCTCCCAGCCTTTCAATCGCTTCTCCAAGGTATTTGATTACTTTTAAACTCTCTTTCTGGCATCTCCGTCGCTTTCCATCTGAGATCCGTTTGCTTTTTTCGCATTTCCTTTCTCAGGTTAGATCTTCTCGTCTGTAAATCTCTCAGATCTGATTCTGCTCCGCCTCGTTGCTGGTGCTGTTGTCTGCTCCTCGTTCGTTAGATCGATCTGCTCCTTTTTCATTTCGTCTGGTTTACGGCCTTCGATAGATTAGCCTATTACCGTTTCCAAGTTTACAGGAGTTATACTCTTTCAGGAGCTATATATATATATCAGATCTTGGTCTAGTCTCCCCTTTTTCCACATCGTTAGTTTGCTAGATCTGTTTTTTTTTGTGGCGGCGGTGCCTTTCAGTTCCGTTTAGGACTCATCTAGTGTTGTTTGGCTTCGTTGGAATTTCGTTATATTCCGTTTCTCGCTTTAGTGGATTTTTATCGGTGTAATCTCAGCTTAGCTAGGATTTCTACACAGGTTATTCTCTGTTTCCATTGATCTCGCGACGAGGAATATCTTTCAGGTTTTCTCTTCGTTTGGGATTACAATTCCTTGATTGCATAAAGGTTCTCTAGTCATATGCTGGTGTTTGCCTACTCTTATTTCCAACAATATATCTTTCTCAAAGCATTTTACTGAAATGTTTTCTTATATGCATTCTAACCATTTGTCCAGACACATATGCGCGGGCCTAATTTTTTATTTGATTGATTAGGTCCTGTCGTCATAGCTCTGCCTCCTTTCACTTTGGAACCACAATCCACCTTCTTTTCTCATTTTATCTGTTTCCAAAAGATCACCTAATCATGTAACCAGCACTGTGTGTATATTACATTTTCAGTTGCGATTCTCTCGAGTTTGTTCCTGATGTTTTGATTGCTCATCGACTGAATACTTTCATTGTGGGACATTTGGTTCTTTTAGATTGATTATGCATATTTTAAGTGTCAGATTTTGTATTGGAAAGGGATTAATATGTTCAGTTAATTCCTTCTTATTGCAATAGTGATAAAAAGAACTCGTCGACGAGGAAAGGAAGGCGATATCATCACAAACTTGCGTGTGCTTGTGATCAGTGTGCAAATTTCTTTGTTGCTGTCTAAATGACTGTCTCCGAGTCTATGCTGTCTGCACATTAAACACGTGGATTATATAAGTTTGTTCAGTATGGTATTCTGTATATGAAGTGCATTTTGTTCTTGCAGGTCAAGTAAAGATGGTCGATCAAGGTCAACACCCAACTGTCATGCAGAAGGTAGCTGGCCAGCTCCTTCTCCGCGCTAGTCTTTCTCAAGACATGCGGGGCTGTGATGGGGCTTTCCAGCGGCCTGCTTTGTACCAAAGGCGTGCATATGGAAACTACACCAATGCTGCATTGAATTATCCAACAATGCCAGCATGTAGAGCCTCTGCTGACATGTCCATTGTTGCATCAACAGCATCTCCTGTATTCATTCATGCCCCAAAAGAGAAAGGATTTGCTAGCTTTGCCATTGACTTCCTGATGGGTGGAGTCTCTGCCGCTGTATCCAAGACGGCAGCTGCTCCCATTGAGCGTGTGAAGCTTCTAATTCAGAACCAGGATGAGATGATTAAGACCGGTAGGCTGTCTGAACCATACAAGGGCATTGGCGATTGTTTTGGGAGGACAATAAAGGAAGAGGGATTCGGTTCCTTGTGGAGGGGGAACACTGCTAATGTTATCCGTTATTTCCCCACTCAGGTGACTCGTGCTTTATGCTTTTTCCTGGTTTTTGCAGCTTATTTATGTAAGGCATTTATCTTACTGTTATTTGAAATTTGGGCCAGGCCTTGAACTTTGCATTCAAGGATTACTTCAAGAGGCTGTTTAACTTCAAGAAAGACAGGGATGGCTACTGGAAGTGGTTTGGTGGTAACTTGGCATCAGGAGGTGCAGCTGGTGCTTCTTCCCTTCTGTTCGTGTACTCCCTGGACTATGCCCGTACGCGTCTGGCCAATGATGCAAAGGCTGCCAAGAAGGGTGGAGAGAGGCAGTTCAATGGTCTTGTCGATGTTTACAGAAAGACACTGGCTTCTGATGGTATTGCTGGCCTTTACCGTGGTTTCAACATCTCTTGTGTTGGAATTATTGTGTACCGTGGACTCTACTTTGGAATGTACGATTCTTTGAAGCCAGTTCTCTTGACTGGAACTTTACAGGTAAGGATTTCTCGAGAGACATGCGATTTTCTGATTTCACGCCTCAGCTGATATAGTGAACTTAGGAACTCCTATTTTGCCATAATGAATTGCAGAATAGTTTTTGAGGAATAAAGTAGGAGATGATAATAATTGCTTTTTTGAGCTTTGCTATCAGGATTTGAAACTGAGATTAATTTATCACATGAGCTTTGCTGTTATTTCCCCCTTATGACATCTGTTGTTCAATCATTTCAGGATAGTTTCTTTGCTAGCTTTGCTCTTGGGTGGCTCATCACAAATGGTGCTGGGCTTGCATCCTATCCAATTGACACTGTTCGCAGAAGAATGATGATGACCTCTGGTGAAGCTGTCAAGTACAAGAGTTCCCTGGATGCTTTCGCCCAAATTCTGAAGAATGAGGGTGCCAAGTCTCTCTTCAAGGGTGCTGGTGCAAACATCCTCCGTGCCGTTGCTGGTGCTGGTGTGCTTGCAGGCTATGATAAGTTGCAGCTGATCGTATTCGGGAAGAAGTATGGATCTGGCGGTGCCTAAGCACAAACACAATCTCCAATGTGCTGTTTAGATATTGACGTTGATGAAAATGATCGAGCTCTTACTCTTTAGCCCGGCAAATTTTTTTGGTGAAATAATTCAAATTTAGAGGGAGTTTCTCCCGAACAGTTGTTATTCTTGGCTGGAAATTTGACCCTATAGACCGTGATTTATTGAAGCAGTAGTCTGTCATTCTACTGCTAGGAGCTTATATCACATGATTTGGAGAATCTTTTTCATGAGGTGTTCTGTAGGTTTTATCCGAACCGGGTTTTAATCATGTGGGAAGAGTCGCAGCATACTTTCTGTCATTTATGCGGATTCAATTTTTGAATTTATGGTTGTGTTGGTGGTTGCATATGCGGATGCTCCATAATATGGAGGTGTAGACAGTCTCCTTTAGACATGCTACCAAGTAATACCAGGTGTCCCACTGCTTGAGGTCGTGTACCGCATTGTTGCTGGTAGAACGTAAAGTTGGGTTGAAGTCACTCCGATCTGGGGGGTGAACAGAGGAGAGGGAGATGGTAAGGACAGACTGAAGCTTCTGTGGTTTCGAGATTCAGTGGATCACAGTGGTGGAAGGATCTCTATTACAAGAATGGGCGGCTTCGAGAAATCCTCATTTCAAGTTAGCAACAGGATGGAAAACAAAAAGGCACGCCCGATTTGATGGAAAAAAAAACATCCGGCGAACGAAAATAATCGTCGGTACAGGGGTGAACAAATATAAAAGAATTCTTTCATCCCAAATAAAAACCCTGAGGCTAAAAACATAATTTTGATGCAATGCAAGTATATGCATAATCTGGCAGTTCCATTTTTATTTATGATATAAGGACAACTTTTCGAAAAATTGGGAACGAAAAATCTGCGGCAGTTTTCCCCCTTTCGATCGAAATAGCAATTGAAGATGCATATTTTAATGTCAAGCGGATCCTCGTCCGCGAAGGGAAGGAAGCTCGGTCACGGGTCAAACATGGGCGCTGAAGCTCCTCTTTCCTTTTTTCTTTCATTTGCCCGTGGAAGCTTCCGCTTTTACCGAAGAACAAACATCAAATTTGAGTTAGGAAAAACATCTTGTTCTTCGTTGGATCATTTTGTTCTCCGGCCATTTTGGATGAAAGGAAAGCCGTTGACCGGATGGTATTGAGGTGACATTTTTAATGAGAATTATAGGAAAAAAGTAAAAGTATCTTGCAATTCGTTATCAGTTGATGCACCTAATGATGTGCCGGAGGATTCCAACAATCAAAATCTCAGGCATTTTGTCACGTTTTAATTTGGCTGGACAGTACCCTTAGCAAACTGTGCCTGGAATTGACGAGGATGGTCGTTGAGAATGCTGAAAAGGACGTCGGGAAATACAGGTGATATGTGGACATCAATCAAAGCCAGCAAAAGCATGAATCATACTGGAGGGAGGATGCCGTTGACCAGCCGTTCCCTACACAGCATGTGTCCTCGCATCTCCTCTACAGCATCTTCGTACGTGCATTTCTTGCGAGGGCTGTCCCTTCCACGCCAATTGATTGCGCTCCCATTAATCTTGTAGAGCGAAAAAGAAGAAGAAGATATACGAAGTAGCAAAAGTGCCCAATAATCAGTTTGACAAAATTCATCTGCCATTTTTACATTCATTGAAAATCATTACTGATCAAAATATTATCTATTTAGACGGATGTCGGATCAATAGATATATATATATCTATTATCAATTCGATTGATATCATCATATCGACATTTGATCCGCTTTATTCTTTGATCTCATAATTAAATTCAAAGTTAATTGACGCGACAAAAGATTCGCTATAAGTTATCGTTTTGTTAGTCTCTTCGGAGACATCTGATAAAAAAGTTATCTTTTTGTTTGACTGGACGATCGAATTGGTTACATTAACTCTCATTGTACCATGTGGTCATACGATTTTATTGAAACGGAGGGATCCAATTATAGGCAAATAGAAAATGACGGGCCGAAATGAGAATTTTCATAAAGTAGGAGGACTGAAAGCACGAGATCAGGAAAAAGGTCGCTCTTTTCAAAGTGCCTCTCTGGCGTCTGAAAGCGAAATATAAAAGGACGGCCACGCCTCCTCAGAAATCGCCTCTTTCCTCCACATTTCCCTCGGTCTTCACCTCGCTCAGCGCACGCGCAGAGAGAAGAGAGAGAGAGAGGCTCCGAAGTCCTTTCGCAGCCTCCAATCGACGACCTCTCCCTCTCCCTCTCCCTCTCCCTCTCCCCTTCCTTCCTCAGGTATCGCTCCCCATTATATCTCTTCTCTCTGCTCTCGCTTGCTTCCCTCCTTCTCTCGGATCCATTTCTTTGCGTCGTAGACTCGACTCGTCCCGGTAGATCTTTCTTTCCTTTCGATTCCTTTTCATCGTGTTTTTGCATCGTCTGCATCTCAGATCCGGTGCAGTCTCGGCGCGATCGTTCTCCCGTTTTCATTGTCCGTGTTAGATCCGTTTGATTTTCTTTCATTCTGGTCTGATATGCTGTAGCGGTGCGGTGGTCTTGATTTGTTCCTGGCTCTTGCTTCAGATCTGAGAGTGAGATTGTCTGAGCGCTTTTAGATCTCAGCACTTGCTTACTAGGCTTCCCACTTCATCCGTCCTGAGATTCTTTCTATACAGTTTTCTTCTGATTTGATTGAACTCGTGACGGAATCGGGTTTCGCTTCGATTCGTTTTAGATTTTCCGCTCCCGTGCTGTTCTTGTGATGAGACGGTGGCTGTTTCTAGACGTTTTGTTAAATTGTGTCTTGACCAATGCTTTGCTGAGTGTGCTTCTCTTTTCGGATCTCGACAAATTGTTTCCCCCATCGAATCAACGATCGATATACCTGTAGTAGCCCATTTTATTGCTTTTGCTTGTGGGGTACCTATCTGATTGCTGTCTATGTCGCTTTACTGTAAATGAATGAATTTTAAGGTGCGCCTTGCTTTAACGCACTATGGTTTTCCTCTTGACTTGCTTTCGTTTTGTAGTATTACTCGGTTCAGATTGTGTTTTTTTGATAAGATGCTGATTGCTTGCGTTTTACTTTATCCTCATCCCCTGTCAAAGAGTCTTGATGTCTGTGGGGAGACGAACGTTTCTTGTTGCTTGTAGGACCGCTTTACACCTATCATTATCAAGCTTTAACTGGGATTGTGGCAACTCAATCCTTTGGGTTTTGATTTTTCTGAATATTACTGTAGATGTTGCCACGCGTAACTTATATGAAGTTATTTTCATCGTACCTCAGTATATGTGGCCCAGGTCCGCTGCAGCAACTGAGACAAAATTCTCAGTTTGTTGCTTTACCAGAAATCGTAAAACACTAGTATCCCAATCCTTGCTAAATGACTGTTAAATAATTATTTCTCAATTGGCTACCATGGAAACTGAGTGTGTCATTGTCGCAGGTGAAGCAAAGATGGTTGATCAAGTTCAACACCCAACTGTCATGCAGAAGGTAGCTGGCCAGCTCCTTCTGCGCACTAGTCTTTCGCAAGACACGCGAGGTTGCGATGGGGCTTTCCAGAGGCCTGCTCTTTCCCAACGGCGTGCATATGGAAATTACACCAATGCTGCTTGGAATTATTCAACAGTGCCAGCATGCAGAGCATCCTCTGACTTGTCCATGGTTGCATCGACAGCATCTCCTGTGTTTGTTCATGCCCCGGCAGAGAAAGGACTTGCTGGCTTTGCCATCGATTTCCTGATGGGTGGAGTCTCTGCTGCTGTATCCAAGACGGCAGCTGCTCCCATAGAGCGTGTGAAGCTTCTAATTCAGAACCAGGATGAGATGATTAAGACCGGTAGGCTGTCTGAACCATACAAGGGCATTGGTGATTGTTTTGGGAGGACAATAAAGGATGAGGGATTCAGTTCCTTGTGGAGGGGGAACACTGCTAATGTTATCCGTTATTTCCCCACTCAGGTGACTCATGCTTTATGCTTTTTCCTGGTTTTTGCAGCTTGTTTATGTAAGGCATTTATCTTACTGTTATTTGAAATTTGGGCCAGGCCTTGAACTTTGCATTCAAGGATTACTTCAAGAGGCTGTTTAACTTCAAGAAAGACAGGGATGGCTACTGGAAGTGGTTTGCTGGTAACTTGGCATCAGGAGGCGCGGCTGGTGCTTCTTCCCTTCTGTTCGTGTACTCCCTGGACTATGCCCGTACGCGTCTGGCCAATGATGCAAAGGCTGCCAAGAAGGGTGGAGAGAGGCAGTTCAATGGTCTTGTCGATGTTTACAGAAAGACACTGGCTTCTGATGGTATTGCTGGCCTTTACCGTGGTTTCAACATCTCTTGTGTTGGAATTATTGTGTACCGTGGACTCTACTTTGGAATGTACGATTCTTTGAAGCCAGTTCTATTGACTGGAACTTTACAGGTAAGGATTTCTCGAGAGACATGCGATTTTCTGATTTCACGCCTCTGCTGATATAGTGAACTTAGGAGCTCCTATTTTGCCATAATGAATTGCAGAATAGTTTTTGAGGAATAAAGTAGGAGATGATAATAATTGCTTTTTTGAGCTTTGCTATCAGGATTTGAAACTGAGATTAATTTATCACATGAGCTTTGCTGTTATTTCCCCCTTATGACATCTGTTGTTCAATCATTTCAGGATAGTTTCTTTGCTAGCTTTGCTCTTGGGTGGCTCATCACAAATGGTGCTGGGCTTGCATCCTATCCAATTGACACTGTTCGCAGAAGAATGATGATGACCTCTGGTGAAGCTGTCAAGTACAAGAGTTCCCTGGATGCTTTCGCCCAAATTCTGAAGAATGAGGGTGCCAGGTCTCTCTTCAAGGGTGCTGGTGCAAACATCCTCCGTGCCGTTGCTGGTGCTGGTGTGCTTGCAGGTTATGACAAGTTGCAGCTTATTGTATTCGGCAAGAAGTTTGGATCGGGAGGTGCCTAAGCAAGTGGGTTGTGCCTTTTAGATTTAGACGGTGATGAAAATCTCGAGTTCTAATAATTTACTCCGGCAAATTTTTTTATGGAATAATTTTGAGTTAGAGGGAGACACTCCCAAACCAGTTGTTACTTTTTGGCTCGAATTTTTGGTCCCATCAAGATGTGATTTATTGGAGCGGCAAGAGTTCCTTTGCCGCTTGGAATGTCAATGACATGAAATGAGTTATTTTTCTTAAGGTACTCATCTAGTGTTTACTAGATTGAGGGCAAAGGTCTTTGTTGGATCCCTCTGTTTCATTTTAAATCTAGCTGTATGCTATCCTTGATTTGGTCATATTTTCCTGGATTGATGAAAGTAGTCGGGTACAGATTCTTATGTGCAGGCATTATTTTTGTGTTCTCACTTTTGCCCTCTTCAAATCCTTCTCATATCATCTATATGATATACCTGCTCTTGTCTTACATGTTTTTCTTCCTATCTAATTGGTAACATGTAGAACTGATAATTCCTGGCTTGGCCTTGAACAGCCGGTGTTCATTTCAGAGATCCAATAAGGGGAAAAAGGAAAGCAGGGGCTTTGTAGATGGTGGTTCAGTTGCTGAATGCCACTGCATTTTTAGTGCTAAGTCGATTGTTTATTGAAAAGGTATGAAGTTCACTGGATTTGGTTGTTGGTAATTAGCTTTTTTCAATCATTCAAGGGCCGCCTTGTGTGTGCTGACATACGGTTGGATCTGACTTGTGGAACTTTGAGCTGAGAACAAAATCTCCATGGATTAGGAAAAGAAAAATCACCTATAGGTTGATCCCTTACTTGAAAGCTTCTTTTTCGATTTTCCTTATGGTGAGAGGGATGATGTCAAGTGCTAAGTTTGCGTCTTTGACAAGATAGTCGTTAGATGAAATAAAAGTCCCACAGGACTGGAGGGTTCAAGGCGACTCTTTTGGCTTTCACCATGAATGATATATCAATCCAGATGACTGTAGACGCAGATGGCTTTCATGGAGAAAAGCATGCTGCTAGATATCTAACATGAAGAGTAGAAGAGGGGGTGTAGAAAAGATGGCTCTTGACAAAGTTAGAATAGATAAATTAGGTAGTCTTTTTATATATATTGATCGATAAATTAGGTAGTCTGATGCATACAATCTTATTATAAAAAGCTGTCACATGACCTGAATATTAGGTAGTCTGATGCATACAATCTTATTACCCATTAACAAAGATATAATGATGTTGCAAAGGAAGAATTGCCTGTGGCAGCAGTGTTGCACAAACCCATATGTGAGTTTATGATTAGATTAGAATCTCACGCAGCACCTCGTCGAAGTTTGTGGATGATGACCCATTTGGATATGTTGCCTCGTGTGCTAGTCTCTTCCACTCTGTGATTCTTGCCTTCATTTGTTTCCCCTTCTGTCCTTCCATCAATTCCCTCACTAGCCTTTCCATTTCCTCTCTCTTGACATCACTTGATAACTCCAGACCAATCTCCCATCTGCTGCAACCATTGGTGCAGTTTGTCCTCTGGTCCCCAAAAAATGGCCAGCAAATCATGGGGACTCCAGAAGACACGCTCTCTATGATAGAGTTCCATCCACAGTGCGTTAGGAACCCTCCGATTGACAAGTGGTTTAGAACCGCCTCCTGTGGGCACCAGCTGGCAAGTATACTCCTTCCTTCTGTTTCTTCGATGAATTCTCGGGGTAGAACTGCTGAATCCCCATTCACAAGGTCAGGCCTAATTATCCACAAGAATGGATGTTTGCTGTTGGCCAGCCCCATTGCAACCTCAATCAGCTCCTCTTGTCAAGATAGCTAAGCTGCCGAAATTAACATATAGAACTGAGTTAGGTTCCTTTGTGCCGAGCCATTGGAGACATTCAGTATCTTCTCTCCATAGATTGCAGTCAAATGATATTAGGGGACTCTCTTCCTTCTTTAGCTTATTTAGAAGTAACGAAAGCGGACCAATTGCAAGTACATGAGGATACATGGATGACAGTTCATTAAGCACGGCCGATTCAAGGGCATCAAAGGTATGGAAGATCATTGCTGAAGCTGTATTTGCTCGCTCAGCAGCGTCCATCGTAAAGTTGAACAAAATATCATCAGGATCCGTGGCTCGAAGGAAAGTGGGCAGTTCCCCCAGTTTGTTGTTCTTCATTCCTGGAATCCAGTCAAGTACTGTATCCAAATAGCCGTTTGATAAGTAACTAGTATCTGCATTTGCGCGCGACATTCTCAGTCTTACATGGATACAAAACACAAAAAGAGATCACTGCTTCATGATGAGGAAGTCTAGTTTAGATACATAAATTATGGACTTAAGAAATACCCTGCTAACTTAGGACCGGGAAAGATACGAGCCAAAATTTGGGTGGGTGAGCAAAACAAAATTGAACTTGTTTGTACATGGTGGTGTGAGGAGTCGAATGTATGCTTTGCACATGATCCACTCACTTGTCTGCTCCTAAAACCACAGAGCTTACTTGTGGGGTTAAAACAAAATTAGGTGCCTCGTACTTTTTACCTTTTAAAGGCGCCAGACCCTTTTCCCTCAGCATTCTGTACTGTTTGAATCCCATGAAGGAGCAGGGTGGGATTGTCCACAAGTGTATTATAGGGATGCTGAATTCTTGAGCAGCTTCATTGGTGGCAAATGACATGAACCCATCAGAGAAAATGCAAGTGACTGGAGGAACATCTGGGGTTGATGCTGTGTAGTCAGATTGAAGATGAGGTTGGAAAACGAAGCAGACATGTTTTTTCTGAGAGCATCAGTTAGAGCAAGGATGTCTTGGCTCGAGTCTGCATCAGTGAAAGGAAGGCCATCTAGGATGGTTTGGAACTGAAAGTCAGGGAAGCCATCGAGGGCTCCAGCACCTCTCAACTTGAGTAAGCATCGATGATTATACTGTGTGTTCATGAAGGATATGTAGAAACCTTCTGTATATGGAAGCTTCGCTAGCTTTAGCATTGCTCCTATGTGGCTTTGGAATGGAGCTGGGACACAAACAGCATGGGTTCTATTTCTCTTAGCTGTGGGCTGATTGAGTGTCCATGTCTTTCTCTCTCTCTGGTGGCTCTAGTTCAAAGCAAAATCCAGGAAAGAAAAGCTGATATGGGTTGGTCTTTCTTTCCAATTTGGGGGAAGATATAGTGCCAATCAGGCAGAGACAAAGGTTTATTGTATTGATTTAGTTTCTTCTTGTAAGTTTCTATGCGTCTCTGCATGGAGTCTACTTGCTCTACTGCACCTTATAAATATTACTTGTGATTGGGATTAGTTTACAAGCATGCTACTGTTTGAAGGTCAAGAAGAAAACTCCATCCGTAAATGACAAGCATGAGTGTTGAATTAGTCTTTGCAAAACTAAGAAAGATTGACGCATGATTCCTTTTCATAGAACGGTAGATGAATTTTTTAGTCCTAATTATTGTCATAATGTTATGTCGGTTGTTGGAAACAAATGAACCTGTGCAATATGTTGAAAGGAGCAATCGCAATACTGAAGTTCATATACGGTTGAGAGGCCAGTTTTGTCTTGTGATAGTTGTCCAGTGATGAATAATATACTTGCGGCTTTGGACTAGCCCGGCAGCAGCTTCCTAAAAGAGTTGATGTAAATGGGGGACCATGTACTCTGTCGAATAGGCTGAAGATCTAGGATGGGAGAAGTACATCCACAGAAATCCTGTCAAGGACAAGGAGCAAGTTTCCTGAGATCGCCGGACCTTTTTGTCGTTCTTTTTGACGGTGCATCTTAAATACTATTGCTGTCTGCGTTATTCTGCTGAGCCCTGTCTGACATAATATAATCGAGGAAGGGAACGTTTTTGGGATAAGTGGACTATATCCACAGCTATTTTGTATACTATACATGCATAAGTGCTGATTTTGGGTGTCGTGCCTGTTTCGGGTTCAAAGTACTTAGAAGCCAAAATTGAATAATGTAAAGCGATTCCAATGTGAAAAACCATAAAATTCTGGAATGGTTTAGAATGATCTTAGAAATCTCATTAATTGAGGCCTCGGCGTGATTGTGGCTGATGGGGAAAAGTCTCCGGCTCATGTTTAGTACTTGATGTCTCAATCAGAACCCAAGATGATGTCATCCATCCCTACCAGGCCTTGCCTGTTTGGTGTTTAAAAGTGATTTTCATGGAGTTGCAAGATGCTCATTTCCCCATTATCTTTGGCCACAGTTTCCACTTAAGTGTTGCTGATTCTCAATTGATCGATCGGCCAAAAGAAGCAAAATGCAGATTTTCTTAATGCAAATTTTGGGCCTTTTTATTCACATGAAATCCTAGTATGGTCAGTCATATATTGACCGAGATGGTCGATCCTCTTGGAGAATGCATGCAGGGTCGAAGGTGTCACAGAAAGGGGAGCGTCTTTTTTCGAGTCTTCTTTGCCAAGGGGAGAATTGCTAGGAAAATTCTTATAAGCATGAGCCTTCATATTTTTCCAGGTCTCATATGCACCCTTTTGACCTTCACTGTGATATATACAATAAATACATTACTCTCGTTGAAGATGAATTTTCACCTGGAGAAAAAGCATGCTAATAGATATCTTTGAAGTTACGACTACAAATGAGAGTAGTAGATGGGCGTACGAAAGACGGCTCTTCTTGTAGGGCACAAGTTTATCGGATAGATGAATGAGGCAGTCTTTAAACCTCTTGAAATACACATCATACGGATATAAGATTTCATCAGAGTTGCACGTAAACAAAGTAGAATGCTGTTGTGAAAGAAGAATTGCCTGTGGTAGCAATGTTACACAGACAGACGTCTATTCTGTAGTTAAGTCAGAAGCTCATTCAGCAACTTGTCAAAGTTTGTGGACCATGACCCATTTGGATCGGTTGCCTCCTCTGCTAGTTTCTTCCACTCTCTGATTCTTTCCTTCATTTGTTTGCCCTTGTCTCCGTCCAAAAGTTCCTTCACAAGCCTTTCCACTTCCTCTCTCTTGACCACACCTGACAACTCCAAACCAATTTCCCTTTACTACAAGCGTAAGTGCAGTTTGTCCTTTGATCCCCAAAAGATGGCCAAAAAATCATTGGGACTCCTGCAGACACACTCTCGATCATAGAGTTCCATCCGCAGTGCGTTAAGAACCCTCCAATTGACAAGTGGTTGAGAACAGCCTCCTGTGGACACCAGCTGACAAGCATACTCCTTCCTTCTGTATCTTCGATGAATTCTCAGGGAAGAACTGCTGGATCCCCTCTTACAAGGTCAGGCCTAATTATCCACAAGAATGGATGTTTGCTGTTGGCCAACTCAACAAGCTCTTCTCTTGTCAATATGGCTATGCTGCCGAAATTAACGTATAGAAATGAGTTCAGTTCCTTTGAGTCAAGCCATCGGAGACATTCGGTATCTTCTCTCCACAGATTACAGTCCAATGATTTCAGGGGACTCTCTTCCTTCACTGGCTTATTTAGAAGTAAAGATAGCGGACCAACTGCGAGTACACGAGGATACATGGATGACAGTGCATTAAGCACATCCGAGTCAAGGGCATCAAAGGTACGGAAGATCATTGCTGAAGCTGTATTTGCTTGCTCAACGGTATCCATTATAGAGTTGAACAAGAATCATCAGGATCTGTAGTTCGAAGGAAAGTGGGCAGGTCCCACAATTTAATGTCCTTCATTCCTGGAATCAGTCAATTACTTTATCCAAATAGCCATTTGACAGGTAACTGGTATCTGCATTCACACGTGCCATTCTCAGTCTTACATGGATATAATATCACGAAAATAAAACCTCTTTTTTTTTTTTTTTTTTTTTGCGAGGAAGTATAGTTTTAGGTTGGTAGACCTTGGGCTCAAGAAACGCCCCACTAACTAGGACCAAGGTAAGATGTAAGCCAAACATCAGGCGAGTGGGCAGGGAATTGTTCGTATGTGATGTTGTGGGTGGTCCTACAAAAGCCATGCGCATGATCCACACACGGCCGCTGCTTAATCACTGTCTACTCACAGGGTTAAAAATAAAACTTTTTGCGTTGTACTTTTTACCTTTTAACGGCGTCAGACCCTTTTCCCTCAGAGTCCGATATTGTTTCACTCCCATGAAGGCGCAGGCTGGGATTGGCCACAAGTGTATATTAGGGATGCCTTATTCTTGAGCAACTTCATTGGTGGCCAATGACATATGTCCATCTGAGAAAATGCAGAAAATGCAAGTGTCGGCTCGAGTCTTCATCCGCCCGGGGGGTGGTGGGGGGGCGCGCGGTGGGGTGAAGGCCGCTGGTAATGGTTAGGAACCGAAAGCCAGGGAAGCCATCAAGGGCTCGAGGGCCTCTTGACATGAGTAAGCGTCGATGGTTGTACTCTGTGTTCACCAAGGATACGTAGGAACCTTCGGTATACAGAAGCTTTGCCAGTTAAGCATTGCTCCTATGTGGCTTTGGTGTGGAGCTGGGAAACAAACGGCATGGCTTCTTGGCTGTGGCTGATTGGGTGTCCATCTCTCTCTCTCTCTCTCTCTCTCTCTCTCTCTCTCTGGTCGCACCAAAGCAAAACTCGAGGATTGAAAGCTGGCTGATATGAGTGTGTTCGCCTTTATTTTTCAGATGAGGGCGAAGATGTAGTGAATGCCAGGTAGAGCCTCGGTTTGGCAACATTTCACTTTATACATGTTGAAATTACGTTAGCACCAAATTTATTTGATTGTCGAGTGCAGGCTGTAGAGAAGTCAATGACGACGGTGGCTGAAGAAAATCCAAGACCGTGGAGAGCAAGCAACAAGTTGACGAAAGTAAATAAATATTTTCGGGAGACGAGCCTCAGAGAGAGCCAGCAACAACTTTTGTCTTGTAAGAGCCGTCCGGCGGTTAAAAAAATACTTGTCCCGAAGATGAAGGATCGGACCAGTAGATGGACGTCCACGCAAGTCTCGTCAAGAACTGGGAGGGAGCGTTCTTGCGGGCTTGCGGGACCGACCATTCGTTATTATTTTTTGATAGTGTTAGTAACTATTGGACTTGTACAATGGAATAAGAATATAAAATATAAAAGATAAATTAAAGAAAAAGATAATAATAATAATAAGAACATAGCTTGGTGTATGGATATGCATGGGAATATGATAGGTACCATATTCGCATGCTAATAATACATACTATTGGATGTACTATTCCTGTGCATATTCATGCACCAAGCTATGTTGTTATTATTATTATTATTATTATTATTATTATCTTTTCCTTTAATTTATCTTTTATATTTTATATTCTTATTCCATTGTACAAAACCTAACATGGGTCCATCCAATAGTATGTATTATTAGCATGCTAATATGGTACCTGTCATATTCCCGTGCATGTCCATGGTCCAAGCTATGTTCTCATCATCATCATCATCATCATCATCATCATCATCATCATCATCTTTTCCTTTAATTTATCTTTTATATTTTATATTCTTATTCCACTGTACAAGTCCAATAGTTACTAACACATGGTTGAGCTTTATCTAATTGCTTGGATTAATTCCATTTTGAATTGCTCGGTAAGAATCTATACTCCTAATTGAATAAATTTGCTTTGTTAAGTTGCAATTTCGGATCAGGTCAGCTTTTAGGTTGCTTTTTTTTTTCCTCTAGAAGTTGCTGGATTGATTTTAAAGGTTATTGAGCGGTGAAAACACGTTGCAATGAAATTTTAGGGTCTCATTATCGCGATCTCCGTGATGAGAAGCTAATATGTTTCTTGTATTTTCTCCTTAAATTATTTATATTGGATTTAAAAAATAAACTAAAAAAAGGAGGATGCAACATAATATTATGATTGCACTTTTTAAAAGTATTAGAACTTAATTGGACTATTGTAACAAGTTTTGGGACTTCGAATACTCATATTCCTTGAAGTTACGGCTAAGCATGAAGAGTAGAAGATGGGTGTACAAAAGACGTCTCTTCTTGTAGGGAACAAGTTTATAGGATAGATGAACTGGGTAGTCTAAACCTCTTGAAGCACACATGATTTAAAAACATCTCATCTCAGTTACTCATAAACGAAGTATCATGATGAAGTGAACTAAGAATTGCCTGTGGTAGCAGTGTTGCGCAAACGGACTTATGATTCTGCAGTTAAGTTAGAAGCTCATTCAACAGCTTGTCAAAGTTCATGGACGATGACCCATTTGGATTTGTTGCCTCCTGTGCTAGGCTCTTCCATTCTGTGATTCTTTTCTTCATTTGCTTTCCCTTGTCTCCATCCATCAATTCCCTCACTAGCCTTTCCACTTCCTCTCTTTTGACCGCACCTGATAACTCCAAACCAATCTCCCATTTATTGCATGCGTAAGTGCAGTTTGTCCTCTGGTCCCCAAAAGCTGGCCAACAGATAATTGGAACTCCTGCAGACACACTCTCGATTATAGAGTTCCATCCACAGTGCGTTAAGAACCCTCCAACTGAAAAGTGGTTAAGAACTGCCTCCTGCGGACACCAACATGCAAGCATACACCTTCCTTCGGTTTCTTCAATGAATTCCCGGGGAAGAATTGCTAAATCCCCACTTACAAGGTCGGGCCTAATTATCCACAATAATGGATGTTTGCTGTTGGCCAGTCCCGTTGCAAACTCGATAAGCTCTTCTCTTGTCAAGACAGCTATGCTGCCAAAATTAATGTATAGGACTGAGTTCGGTTCCTTTGAGTCGAGCCATCGAAGACACTCTGTATCTTCTCTCCACAGACTGCAGTCTATAGATTTCAGGGGGCTCTCTTCCTTCACTAGTTTATCGAGAAGTAACGAGAGGGGGCCTATTGCATAAACACGAGGATACATGGATGATAGAGCATTAAGCAATTCTGATTCAAGGGCATCAAAGGTATGGATGATCATTGCTGAGGCTGTATTTGCCCTCTCAGTGGCATCCATGGTAAAGTTGTATGCAATATCATCAGGATCCGTGCTACGAAGGTAGGTTGGCAAGTCCCACAATTTAATGTCCTTCATTTCTGGAATCCAGTCAATTATCGTATCCAAATATCCGTTTGTTAAGTAGCTGGTATCTGCATCACGCATGACATTCTCAATCTTACATGGGTATCATATTATGAAAATAAAACCCTCTTCTTTTACACGAGGAAGTTTAGTTTTAGGTCGGTTGACCTTGGGCTCAAGAAATACCCGTAACCTAGGACCAGGTAAATACAAGCCAAACCTTGGGTGGGTGGGTAGAGAGCTGTTTGTACGTGATGTTTTTGGTGATAATATATAAGCCATTCGCATATACTACGCACATGCTCGCTGCTTAATCACTGAGTCTAATGCCAGGTTAAATTAAAACTATTTACCTCGTACCTTTTAATGGCGTCAGGCCCTTTTCCCTCAGTGTCCGATATTGTTTGAATCCCATGAAGGCGCAGGCAGGGATCGTCCACAAGCTTATGATAGGGATGCGGAACTCTTGAGCAGCGTCATTGGTGACAAATGACATGAATCCATCGGAGAAAATGCGTGTGACTGGAGGAAAATCTGAGCTTGATGCGGTGTGGTTAAGATTGGAGATGAGATCTGAAAATGGAGCAGACATGTTGTTTCTGATAGCATCACATACGGCACGGAGGTCTTGGCTCGAGTCTGCCTCCGAGGGTGGAAGGCCGTCAGTGATGGTTAGGAACTGAAAGCCACGGCAGCCATCCAGTGCTCGATTGCCTCTCGACTTGAGTAAGCGTCGATGGTTGTACTCTGTATTCACGAAGGATATGTAGAAACCTTTTGTATGTAGAAGTTTTGCCAGTTTTAGCATTGCTCCTATATGGCTTTGGTACGGAGATGGGATACAAACTGCATGGCTTCTCTGACCTGTGGCTGTTTGGGTGTCCATCTCTCTCTCTCGCTCCACCGTCCGCCCTTCCTCCTCCCCTTGCTTCTTCTGCAAGATCAAGCTCAAGAGCTTCCCCCTCCAGACAGCCCTCGTCCCCTACCTCCTGCTCGACGCCGCCCACCCACCCACGGCGTCACTGGAGGCGGGGGCGCCACTTTCCACCTCAACAGGTCGGTCTGCGGAGCTGAGTCAAGGCCTGCTGTTCCACAGCGGAGTGAAAGGGAAGATCAGAGGGAAGAAGAAGAAGAAGAATAATAATAATAAGAAGAAGAAATAAAGGAAAAAAGAAGAGGGAAGAGAGAGAGGCGTCAGAAGGGGATTGAATGGACGTTGAGAGGTTCTGACGCAGTGGGGCCCGGGCGACACGTGTCTCCCAGCAAGTGAATTCATAATTTGACGCGTTGCCAACTGTTTTGAAGCATCAAGACACAGACTTCCACGTAAGATGAGCGCGAGCGTTGAATTGGATTTTTCAAAACCGAGAAAGATTGACGGGTGGTATCTGTCCGTAGAATGGTAGATGAGCATTTTGAGAAAGTTTCTTTTTTTGGTCGAAACTGATTTAACGGGTGGCTCCTTTTCACAGTATACTAAATGAATTTGTTAGTTTATCATTGCAGTTATACTGCTTTGTCTGCTTTCGGAAACAAATGAAACTGCGAAGAGTAATCAGCATACTGAAGTTTCTCGTCCGTTTAGAGATAATGTTGCAAGTCGTCCCCAAGTTTTACTACCTGAGTTCCCTTTAGAGACAACTTCTGTCTTGTAAGAAATGTCCAGTAATTGAGAATTAATTGTGGCTTTGGACTAGCTAAAACCAGCTTTCTAAAACGGTTGCTGTCAATGGGAATCGGCATTTTCTCTTGTGAAATCGGCCAAAGATACAGGATGGCAACAGTATATCCATAGGAAAAAGTGCCATGTTGATTTGCCGTCCATTAATTTGGATAGAGCTAATGAAAGAACTTGAATACATAAATACAACAAGTTTAAGGACTTGATTGTGTTTTTTAAAAGATTTAGAACTCAATTGAACTTTTGTGATATCATAGGGCAAGTCTAATGTAACATGCAGTAGCAATGTTGCTCCAAGGCTGTGTTTTTTTTTTTTTTTTTTTTGCTGATGTGATTTTTTTTTATTATTTTCTCTATCTTGCGTAACACTCGCATAGCTAAAGCGACTTTGTTTTGATCAAAATATTATTTTTATACATTTTATTTAAGTTATATTTAAAATTAAACAAACTTTAAAAAAAAGAAGAGGAAACACAGGCAAGGGCTTGTGACTCATCATTGCCACCCCACCATCCTCAGGAAGGGCTATCGGTTGTGAGGGGATGGCTGAAAAGGGGTCATTGAGCCCCGGCCAAGGGCCCTAGTCCTTGCCTGATCTAGGGGAGGGTGTGCAGGCTAACACCTGCACTTGGCAAGGCTTGCTAGCCCTTGGTTGGGGCCCAACGACCAATACTGACCATCCCCACCATCGTCAGCCCTTCTTAGTGATGGTGGGACAATGGCGGCAAGGGCTTGTTTTTTTTGTTTTTTAAAGTTTGCTTATCTTACGGGAAGACTTCCTTTGACTATTAAAGTAATTGGTTCATTTCTGTGCAATAAAACACAAGAACTATGGAATGAAACTTTGGGCAAGTTAACCAAAACACTTCCAAAGGATGTTTACAAGAAGTTGAGGATTAGCTATGATGCATTGACTTTTGAGCAACAACAAATTTTTTGTGGATATTGCATGCTTTTTCATTGGTGAGGAAAAGACAAACGCAATTCATATGTGGAGAGATTGTGACTTTTTCCCAATTGATGGAATTGTGGTCCTCAATAACATGTCCTTGATAAAGATTGTAAATGACAAAGAATTTTGGATGCACGATCAACTCAGAGATCTTGGAAGGGAAATTGTTTGTTAAGAAAATCTGATGAATCCTGAAGAGTGTAGTAGGTTATGGCGAGAGAAGGAAATCCTCGATGCAATAAGGACAAAAAAGGTGGAACACTTCATGAGAGAACTGATAAATTCTCTTTTTTCTTCTTGGTTTTAATACTTTTCCTTGGCAAAATAAAATGCTGAATGCTTCCCTTTCCATACTCTCATTTGCAGGTGAAGAACGCTCAAGGAATGAAATTAGAATTGTATGCTACAGTATCTATCAAAAGTGAAGAGATTGGAAGTTTTGAAAATCTGAGGTTCCTTAGACTTAGAGGAATGTTTGTTGGCAATCTAATGGATTGTTTTCCCAATTTAAGATGAATTCATTGGAGTGCTTCTGGTTTAGAGTGTAAACTAACCAATATGTACTTAAAGAATGTAGTTGTCCTTAAATTTTATTTCGTTGAGCCATCCAGTGCTCGATTGCCCCTCGACTTGAGTAAGCGTTGATGGTTGTACTCTGTATTCACGAAGGATATGTAGAAAACTTTTGTATACAGAGGTTTTGCCAGTTTTAGCATTGCTCCTATATGGCTTTGGTACGGAGATGGGATACAAACTGCATGGCTTCTCTGACCTGTGGCTGTTTGGGCGTCCATAACTCTCTCTCTCTCTCTCTCTCTCTCGGAGTGAATGCCAGGCAGAGGCGAAGTTGGCAACATCGCTCCACTTGTGGTGGGGGAGCTCTACACGTCTATTGATGTGACTGCTCCTTTAAAATAATAAACACTGTACATTATCGCGATTAGTTTATAGCCATTCCAACTGTTTTGAAGCATCAAGACACAAACTGGCACGTAAGATGAGCACGAGCGTTGAATTGGATTTTTCAAAACCGACATGACTGACGGGTGGTATCTTTCCGTAGAATGGTAGATGAGCATTTTGCGAAAGTTTCATTTTTTGGTCGAAACTGATTTAACGGGTGGCTCCTTTTCACAGTTTAATAAATGAATTTGTTGGTTTGTCATTGCAGTTATACTGCTTTGTCCGCTTTCGGAAACAAATGAAACTGCGAAGAGCAATCAGCATACTGAAGTTTCTCGTCCGTTTAGAGATAATGTCGCATGTCGTCCCCTAGTTTTACTACCTGAGTTCCCTTTAGAGACAACTTCTGTCTTGTAAGAAATGTCCAGTAATTGAGAATTAATTGTGGCTTTGGACTAGCTAAAACCAGCTCTCTAAAACGGTTGCTGTCAATGGGAATTGGCATTTTCTCTTGTGAAATCGGCCAAAGATACACGATGGCAACAGTATATCCACAGAAAAAGCCGCTGTGTTGATTATCTGTCCATCAATTTGGATAGAACTAATGAAAGAATTTGAGTGCATAAATATGACAAATTTAAAGACTTGATTGTACTTTTAAAAAGAAATAGAACTTAATTGAACTTTTGTGATATCATAGGGCAAGTGTAATGTAACATGCAGTAGCAATGTTGTTCCAAGGCTGTGTTTTTTTTTTTTTTTTTTTAATCGAAGAGATTAGTGTAGTTAGAAGGGAAATTTTTTTATGAGAGGACCAAACTCCAATACTATTTTGCTAACCTAGTTTTTTGCCTGAAGACCTTCCTGCATACCATAAAGAATTAGGGAGAGGATTCCGTCAATGACGACCGAATTTGGCTCCTAAACAAAAATTTCTGATAATTTATAATTTTGCATTGGTATTGTTTGTTGAATTGAAATAGTAGAGACATTTCTGCATCGAATGAAACATATTCCCCTTCGTATGTTTCATCTAAATTGGTCGTTGGTCGGACATGTGACTCAATCTTAAATATAGGCCCTAAACTCATTTGAATTGTCAAAATTAAGCCCATATAAGCCCTGGCCTCTACCGGGAATTTCCTCTTCCCCTTTGCTTGGCTGAATTGGAGTATGTGCAATACATGTAGGTTCTAAATTAGGAAAGTGAATGACGCGAGGCAAGGAATAAGCGAGGAAATTTTAGCCAACAAAATTAGAGAAGGCGAGAGAATTCAAGAAAATGTTCACTTCCATCTTTTTAAGATGATCACCGCTTACGATCCGATCAACCTAACATATAACATATATATAAGTGTATGGTAGAATAAAATTTCAGTATGCTAAACGGTGCAAACTGTATAACTTGAAATGTAGCTTTTACAGTTGGCAATTGAAGCGACGGCCGCCTTTACTCTTGTGCACCAAGTTTGAGTATGAAGACATTTAGTTATATACTAAGCATTTAGACCAATTCCCTTAGACGTTGGTCTTCTCATAATGATAAACCTACATGCTTAATTATTTGTTAAAGATCTCTCCCTGTTTGTATAGTATATCTCTAGAGCAACTATGAAAATGGACCTCTCTATCTCAATGTGTTATCACAAAATAGAGGTAATAATCACTGGAGATGCGTAAGGAATACGAACTAAAGAATTGAATTCGCTCTATTTATGAGCTGTGTACATGATTCCTTTACTTCTTCACAATCCATTAAGCAAATCCTCGATTTCCTCCTTTAAACGAGCTCCATTATTTCTATGCACGATTCCTCTTGCCAAACCTTCATTCATTTGTCCTTATGTACTTTCACATATTCTCAAAAAAGGGGAGGTGAGATTCACAAGGTAACAACCAGCAATTCCTATATATGTTTTCATCACGTTGTGATCTTATCACGATTCAATAACATGTTCACTGAATATGATGAATTGTTCAGATTATGTGCGCATGTTTACTTAGGTCATTCTCTTGGCTTTTGATCTTGAATGATTCCTCTTCGTCTTCGTGCAGGTCTATAACCTTGATCTAAAATATAATTAGTAATGCTATCATGTTTTGATTAGATGTGATTTTATCCCTAAGCCACTTACTTGTCACTCTTGGATTTGATTAAGACCAGTCACTGTGCATTGGATTTTATTGCAAATTCTTGTTAGACGGACATCTTAGTTGTTTGTTTGCATGATGATTGGCTTAGACGCAGACATGCATCAGGTGCGGTTCTGTTGGCACCCTTTACTTTAAGGAATTCGTATTAGTAAATATACATGATGTAGTCCAAGTTGCACACCAAATCTCGGTCAAAATTGGCGTGCGGAAAAGGACAAATTTGGCTTTCAAATTAGTAGTTATTTTCGGCATTCATAATCCATGACTAGTATACGTGTACCCTGTGATCCATCCCGGTTGATTTCGAATAGCGTCATGTTTAGATCATGTTTAGAATGGTTTTCGCTTTGATTTCTAATATTATGTCGCTTTAATTATCTTCCAGTTGGGTCTTCGCAAAATTTTAATAAAGCTCCCAAACTTAGGACGATGGTTCATCAGTGCGAGTTTCTAAATATTCAGGGCCAGGCGTGACGTTGGAAAGTGTTAGAATAAGATTAAAAAATGAATAAATTAAATTAAGATTGCATTTGAGCTGCATCGTTAATTGGGTTCACATTTGCACCGTTAAGCATTTACCGATTCTGCACATTTTTCTGCATATTAAGATAGGATTCCATATTTGCATCAAGATAATTGCTATATTACCAAAAGTAGGATTTTCATGAGTAAACGTTCTAGGCCATTTAGATTGCATAATTATTCAATTGCATTTTCATTTCAATTGCGTGTCATAAAAAGATATAAAAATAAATTGCATGTCAGTAATCCTAAACTGCATTCCTATAGAAAAGGTAACAAAAAATGTCTAGGAGTGCATTTAGGAAAATTTGCATTATATTTTAGATTGCATTAATCAGATTCTACATTGAAAATGTCTAGGACTGCATTTAGGAAAATTTGCATTATATTTTAGATTGCATTAATTAGATTCTACATTGAATAGTTCATTTTTTGGAACTTAATTTTTACATAGTAGATATTCATAACACTTCACATTCGCATATTCACTGAGCATTAGTTTATTTTGGAGATTTTACGTGAAGTTTCTATGTATAGCTTGTGGGGTCTTGCCCTGAGACTTAATAACTTCCACCGATATAGCTCGGATTCCTTAGCATCTTGCGTTTTTTATATTTTTTTTTGGATATTACCTTATTATGTATAGTATGTTCGCTTGAATGATTTTATGCACGATCACCTGCCTTGCTCGACAAAGAGGATATAATAGGGATGTAAGATTGAAAACACAGCATGAATGATCATTTCTACTAAAAGAGAAAAGGTACCAAATTGAGAGGTTGATATTTTCTAGCACAATGAAGTTCTTGGATTCACAAATCTTTAGTTCGCAAAAGTAAGATGGGCTCTGGCATTTTACTTGGTCTCCTAATCGGCCTATAATAGATTAGTTACGACTCATAAAGTAAAAATAAATGATATAAAGTAAATCCAACTTGAAAAACCAGAAATTTCTGCAATGGGTTCCCTTTTTCTACGTTACGTTAGTTGAAGCATACTCAGGGTCGATAGACCACGTAGGTCGAAAGAAGCCAATTGCATATGCTCTTAATGTATCGTCAGGCCATTGCATTCACATGAAATCCGAGAATGTTCACTCATCTATTATTAATTACCTGGTCGAACCTCGGGCAATGCATGCAGGTCCAAGCTGTCACAAAAGGGGAGCGTCTCGTTTCTTGTCTTCTTAGCCAAGTAGAGAGATTGCTTGGGAAATGGTCATAAGCATGAGCCTTTCAGATTTTTCCAGGACAGTTGTGGACAAAGCAGAGCATTCTAAACAATTTTTGAGTAGCTTGAGAGTTTCCCACTCCACTTTTTCTCCGTAAATTCAGGACGTCTCGATCAGTGGAGCCGAGGATCCATGTAAAAGAGATATAGCACACCTCCTCCTTAAGGATTTGGGCTGACTCATTCGCTGGACGTTTTCAATCATTTTTCAATGATGTTGTAACTTGTTAGCATGGGCGACAGAGAAATTAGGTGAGAAAAGGATATCGCAGAGAAAGATGGGAATTATGGAAATGAAAAGAAAGGAGGAAGTGTGCTTGATAAACCGATACGAGCTTCTGCAGTCCATAGCTAAAATTTCTCTTGCAGGAGATTATATCGACCTGTCAGAATCGGTGGATGCTGCTTAAAGGACCTGTCTCAATCAATTTATATGGTCCTCATGGATGGAGATTAAACGGTAGATGAAGTGCTCTGTGATGATCTATAATGGCGAAATCAGGCTGAAGCAAAAGGATGAAAATCGAGAGGGATCCCTCAAACCATATACATAAGAGAGAAGAGTCAACAAGAAATGGACCTATTGGCAGAGAGGAACGAATGCAGTTTGAGATAGCTTAGGGTATGTTTCTTTCTGTAGTTCTTCAATAATTTTCCAAAGAGCACTGACTACTATATGCATAAAATTTTTCTGCAGAAAATAGAATATTCAAGAAATGGTCCCTCCGGAAGAGTTTCCATTTCTCAACATGCTGTCAACTTGATTTAGGGGAGCCAATCATGAGATCTGTTGAGCCTCTCTCCCTCTCTCTACTTTTGTAGATAAATATACACTTAATAATTGCTTCAATGTGCTTTGGAAGCATGTTAGGTCGTCATCTCAAGAAATACAAGAATGATACAAAAACATGTCAAACATGAAACTTGGATTCAATAAGATAGGTAAGAGTAACCGAAAGCAATTTCACTCTCTCTTTTTGTCCTTGAGAGAGAGAGAGAGAGAGAGAGAGAGAGAGAGAATGAATAAATGTGAAGTGGAAGCAAAAAACGGTAGTTTGCCTCACACACAGGCACAAAAGAGATGATTACCTTATGAGTGAAGAAAAATGAAGGCGGAAAAGGACAAGATTGAGTCAAAGACAAGAAGACCAAACTTCGCTTTCCAAATCATTATGCACCCAGAAACAAAAGGTCCCCCTCCAATCCGTTTTTCCCACTCTTCCCATCAATCATCCCCTCAATATTATACACCTATCTCACTTCCCCCATCAGCCAGTTAATCATGACTGTGATATCTTCTTATTCTCTCAGACGTATTGTCTCTACCCTCTCTCTCTCTCTCTCTCTCTCTCTCGTGAATGCAGGTAATTAAACAATGATAAAAGCTAGCTAATAGTTTCATGAGAGAGCATAATATCCCATTTCTAAGCAAACCCCACAACCGTCGCCATCATCATCACCATTGCCACTCTTGGAAGCCTCTTCTCCTCTCTCTCTCTCTCTCTCTCTCTCTCTCTCATAACAAATAAAGGCCACCATGTATGCCTCCTATAGATATATAGAGCTTTCTCTCATCTCCATCAAGATAGTTAAAAAGACAGAAAAGAACGATATAGCTGGGATCAACAATGAGGAAGCCAAGTGAGACAATGGGAATGGCAATGGGGATTAAAGAGAAAGCAAGCAGCAACCCTCATAATCACAAGCTGAGGAAAGGGTTGTGGTCACCAGAAGAAGATGAGAAGCTGATGAGGTACATGTTGACCAATGGGCAAGGGTGCTGGAGCGACATTGCTCGGAATGCCGGCTTACAGAGATGTGGCAAGAGTTGTCGTCTCCGATGGATTAATTACTTGAGGCCTGACCTCAAGCGTGGTGCTTTCTCTCCGCAAGAGGAAGAGCTCATTGTCCATTTGCACAACATTCTCGGCAACAGGTTCTCTCTCTCTCACAGAGAATAAACAAGTTGATGCATGTTAAAAATCAGTAACGGGAGCGGTATATCTTTCATGATGTTACTTGATTGACTTTTATTAATATTGGTGCAGATTTGTTTTTCTTGCTAAATAATTAGCATTATCTGAGCCAAAAGAATGTAGTTGCATTGCATGCCACCCTTATTTTTCATGTCACAACCTCAAATTAATGCTGAAATATTCTGATACCCCTTTTCATTCCTGGGATTGGATTTTGGAGTAACCAACTTTGCTTAGGAACTAATATTTTGAATGATGATCAGTTTCCAGCATTGTTAATACCATCTCCAGCAATTATATTGCTGGTAACTAAACCATCCTTGTTTTTTTATCATATATACGGCGAAGAAAATTTTTGCAACTTGTAATTTATTACCTTAGTTCTCTTGACTATTTCATTGATGCATACTATTCATGTCACTGTGAATTCAGATGGTCTCAGATTGCAGCACGTCTTCCTGGAAGAACCGATAACGAAATAAAGAATTTTTGGAACTCTACTCTGAAGAAGAGATTAAAGATGAACTCTGCTACATCTTCGTCAAACGACAGCGATTTATCCAATCCACAAGACATAGCTGCAGGGATTATGCCCAGTTTTCATGCACAATATGACGTCTTAGCTACATGCATGGACTCGTCTCCAGCACCATTCCCCCCGATGGACAATATATCTGCGCCAAACCATTTCGATCCATTCCCTACACTCAACAATCGCTGTGACACATGGGAAGGAGTCGGGTTTTTCACCTTCCCCTCAGGCATTGCACCTGTCAGTGTGGGAGATGATTCAAGTTATTTGAATTTGGAGCATGCAAAAGTGGGACTTTTAGGAAGCGAGTTTTCTGTTCCCCCACTAGCTAGTAGCACAACCACCACCGAGGAGAATAATTACAGATCCATAGGTTGCGGCATGGATGGGAAAGGGGAGAACAGCTTCTCCAACAACAATGATAGTTGCTTCAGCAATACTACTACTGCCAGTTTTAAAGCGGAGGACGACATGTCTGGGTTTGGGAATAATTTGCAAGCGGCTAACTTGAGAATCGGGGAATGGGACCTGGAGGGTCTGATGGATGATTTGCCCTCCTTCCCTTTTCTTGATTTCTAACTCCCCTTTTCCATTTTTTCCCACCCCCGAAGCTAAAACCGTCCCTCTCTCTCTCTCTCTCTCTCTCTCTCTCTCTCTATCTCGACCTACCCATCAATTTTCCTTTTACAGAATAATGAAAGAACAACACATACATACTAGAGAAGTTTCTGTTTATACTGCATGTTTCATAAAATAAGTCTCTTCCTCTCTCCCATATAATTCCCTCAGCGGATGGAGATTCTGTACAATGAGCTCTCGGATATTGGAGATAACAGCAACGGAAGCTTGAATTGCAACTGTGAGATAATGCAAGTTTACGTATCATTTGTTTCATGTACATCAGTTTCATATGAAGGTTTCTTAGTAGGGAAGGGCGTTGTTGAGAAATGTGAATATTACTCCAAATGTGTAGGAAGACAGAATAAAAATTAGTTTGGTGAAATATTGTAGCAAGATTCGTGTAAAACAGCAAATAATGCCAACGTGGATTCGTGGAGATTGAGATTCATGAAAGCATCATCATGGAAACAAAGCTTTCAAACGAAGCATCTCTCTCTCTCTCTCTCTTCCCCCCACTGACCCGAACAACAGACAGATGCTTGTAGGGCAATTCACAAATTTCAGCAATTATTTATGGAGAAATGTGACAGTGCTTGAATATTTCATTTTTCTTAGAGAAAAAGATTGCGATGAAAAAATATAGGGAGAAAAGTATCACATGTCAAGACCTGAACTTTTTTTTATAGATCTGTGTTTCAGTGATCTAACCCCGAAAGCCCGACATGTGGGGTCTCGGGAGGTTCATATAATAATGTGAAAGACGTGCTTATAATGCGGAACCGATTTACAATTTCCAATCGCACATATTCCTACCATTGATTTAAGACAATTTTTTATTTTATTTTATTTAACATCACATACACCGACTTCACATACACAAACTCAATAATAATAACGGGGTCTGTCCATAAACATTGTTTACAACATCAACATAAAACAATGATAGACAATATAGTACCCAAACTCGAGCATTGCTTAATAAACATTCAATTCTCAAAAAGAGACTCCAACATGAAGTTCCCTTGGATAACAACTATGATCTATCTAAAGTCTATCGACATGTTGGTACCACCATTCAAACTCGAGACAAAAGGGTCACCATTCACCCATGTTGAGTCACACACCGAATATAACACTTAGATAAAAGAGAAAATGATCCTAGCGAATCTTGTGCTCCAACTTTATCTCCATCACTTTCAGACATCTTGGGAAAAATTGTTGCCATATTCTAAATGTCTCAAAAATATAAATATCGAATGAGCTAATGAACTCAGCAAGTGATATTCTCAAGTCTAGTATCCTATCATCTCAATTATCTGAACTAGTAAATAATAGCACTAATAGTCAATGCCCTTCATATAAATGAATCAATCATTAATGTCACCTCCACACCAAGAGACATAGAAATAAAGAGTATGGATCGAACATTTAATAACACAAATCTAATGCATGCACATGGACATGGAGCGGATACCATATAATAGCCCACCGATGTAGACAAATGGGGTTATATTCGTATTGTGTGTCGTCTATTGGCCAAAAAAATCATCTCCTAAAAGGAGGCATAACCTTGAGGAGCGGGAACATATCTTGCACTAGCCACAACTCTATAAATGTATCACGTATCCGGACCGGATACTAGACGGGACTCTCTTGATTGGCTTGTTGCACAAACCCCAACTTGGAGGGGCCTTCTTGAACGTAATGTTTATATACTAGGACTTGTGTACAAATAAACAAAAAGTAAAAGGAAAGGAAGTTAAGAAGAAGGAGAGGATCAGAACAAGGGGATCGATTATTATTGTTTTTGGCATCGCTTTTGATTCTCTATAGTATCGGTTGACTAGACTTTACAAATATTATTGAATGGCGTATAACCGTCACTATTTGCTTCGGGGTAAGGCATGGGTTGGTTCCTTCACCAGGTTTCATCTCAATCAAATTTTCTGCGCATGCTTGGTCAAGAACTGGGTTGATCTTAGGCTTATTTTATTTTACGAAAAATGAATAAGTTGACAAACATTTTCTTAATAATGATTGCTTGAAATAATTAGTTAATGGAAAATGTGTTTAGTTTCTATAAAACTTTATATCTAAATATTTTCGTGAATGATGAAAATATTCTTCATTTATTTACTTTTGTAAATGATGCCCGTAATTTTTTTAGGTTTATTGTTTATTTATTTATTTTGGTAAAGGGTAAGAATATATAGAGCTTTAATCAACAATTACAAAAGATTCGGTGCCACAAAACTTGCACTCAACAAGACAACAAGTCAGAGTGAGTGAAAGGGCGCCGAATGCAAAAGAGGACCGTAGGAGCAAGCCTAAAGAAGCAGAAACAACCAAAACAATGGCAAAAGAATAGGAAGCAACGGGAGGCCACTGAAGACCAGATGAACCACAATCTACGCCTGCATCAGCCAATGACAAAAGTGAAAAACCGTCAAGGAAGCAGCCGCGCAGAGGAAGAGTATCCAGACAGCAAGCACCACTAGGGCCCTGCAGAAATAGAAGAGTCCCCATTCGAAAAAATGATTGGATCTATACCCCAGCTACGCTGCAGCCTCCAGTTTATGAAAGTATCGTCCACACTCCCGAAGGTGGTGGTCTTGTCTCTGAAACTTATTTTTAGGTTTATTTTCCTCTCAATAAATGCATCATTAATAAAATTTGGTGAATACATGTTCCGATTGGGGAAGATGAACGTTGACGTTGGAATTAGTGGATTCACGCGAAATCGTTTTCTTGTGACGTAACCGGATTAGAGGCCTCATTCTTGCTTTTGTTGAAGGGTGGGCACATTCTTCTATCGCTAATATTATAAAATCAAGAGAGACCCGTGGAGTACTTCTTTGACCTTCAATAGCAAGCCAATAATCGAATGCCACGCAACCAAATCTGGCCGGGTCGCGTTACCCGGGTTAGATTTCATTATTATTATTATTATTATTATTATTATTATTATTTTCAGATTTTCCTTATTTCTGTCTATTTTATTTTAAATACCACCTTAACATATAAAGGTAACTTAACGACTACGTCAGCAATTCCGCCCATTGTCTTGATAAGAGGATCAATTCCAACGAAAAACATCAAGTTTAGGATTCAACGGCGAGAAAAAAAAAGGTGGGGTGAACAATTTAAAAAAGTTTAGAGACCTCATTTACCATTATCCCATAAATAGAAGTGTTGAAATCTGGACTACCAACATTTGACAAGTGGGATACATTAATGCCAAAAGTTTCAAAATATACACTTAAATGCTGATATAAAGAAAAATTATATCGTATTTGCTAGGTCATTGTTGAGTTGGCTTTCGCCGAGCCACGTAGGCCACATATATTATTAAAAAAAGGCCGCATTGGATTTCTGGCCACTCTAGCTAGATTTGGCACTTAAATGTATTTTTTTAGAACTTTTAGCATTAAAATGTCAACCGTGCCAAATTTGGGCACCCTAGTGTGCTTTACCCTCCATAAATATATGCAACTTGTGTTTAATGCAAGACTACATCTATCTCTAGACCAAGTAATAGAGATAGCTTAAGTAGCATCGATACCGACAATGACATGCGACACGACACGACATGATACGCTGATATGTCGTTTATCAAAAAATAGAGAATTCCGACACGTTGGAACGCGTTGTATATTAAACATATATTTTTATATATACATAATAAATTATCAATTTTATGATTATTTCAATCAAATTAATTTGATTCAAATTCACAAATAAATAAATAAATAAATAAATAGATAAATAAAAGTCTAGAATGAATTTATACTTAAAATATTAATCCGCCATTTATTAATATCATTAATTGTTTCAATTTGACAAATTCAACTCCATTCTAATAATCCATAAAACTTGCAAAGAAAAAAAGCAATTCATATTTTGGAAATGTGTGTCGGATGTGTCGAAGAGAAGAGAAAAAAAAACTTAAGGGATGAATTGTATATCATAGGAAGTGAGAGTCAAAAGAAAAGAGAAAACTAGACTTTTCTTCTTTCCTAATTTACTATTTTTATTATTGTTTTTAATTTTCATACATATGTATTGAGAGTCAGAAGAAAAGAGAAACCTAGACTTTTCTTCTTTCCTAATTTATTATTTTTTTTATTTTTTTTATTTTTCATACATATGTATATTTTTACCTCTCATTTATTGAGAATTTTTAAAATTAATCTTGCTTGTCGGAATTACGTGTGTCAAAATTCTGACTCCAGTGTTGGAAAAATTGATCAGGTGTCGGATTTTCCAACACGTATTGATCGAGTGTGTCGGAGAATGTCGGAGTGTTCTATGACACGAAGACTCTTGGAGAGTGTCGATTCTTCCTAGGAGGTAAGGACAAAGGTGATCTTGGAAATTTATTTTCTTATAAAATTGTTAATGGGGTTCATGAACTGCCACAAAAGTGTTTTATAGAGCCAAAACAATGATATAAGTTACCACCTTCTTTCAAAATTCCATACACCCGCATATATGACCACTCACCAGGACCTGCAAAAACTAATCCACGAAGCAAATCCTTAGCAGTGAAGTTAACACACGGCCAAAGGTCAACTAACTCCTGCATTACCACCCTCCCTGGATCCTACCTACGCCGGTTCATCCTATATTATCGATTTCTATTATGATAATTATCATAAATGTCACTGTTCTTCCTAAGCAATAACAGTATATTTTTCATCATTATTGAGATTATATGTGTCAACAGTCACATGCTGGGTTTGGCGGTTTGCTATATAGATGAAAATGTCCCTACACTTCACCACTCACTTTGACCATCCGCAGAAAATATGTCGAAGCTGCTTCTCGTCTTCCTCTTCCTCTTCTTGGTTGGCGACGGCCGTGTCTCTTCCTCATCCTTCCTCCTTCGTTACCTCAAGAGATCATCATCTTCTTCTTCTTCTTCTCCATCGCCTCTTGTGCTCTCTCAACTCAGACTATTGCAGCCGAACTCAGAGCTCGTAGCCAATCCTTCACCGTTCCATCACTTGAAATCGCTGGCCCCATCTTGCGTCCTCTCGGTGGCCCTCCTCCCCCAACCCCTTCCAACCTCGGTCCTCTATTCTCCGCCGTCCGATTGCCCCTCTCCCTGGTCCCACGTCTCCCTCCACATCCGCGTCACCTCACCTCCGCAGCACCAGTCCAACCACTTGCTTAGCCTCTGGCTTGGTGGCGCCGAGCTGCTCCGTACCAGCACCGACGGAGCAGGGTGTTGGGAGGTCCAGAAGGACATCACCAAATACTCCTCGCTCCTTTCGCAGTCTAGCATCCATCTCATGCTTACATCCCTCCAGCGGCCCTCTAACATTGCGGTTTCGTGGGCCCACCTGGTCAACGTCACTCTGTTTTACTACAACCATGATTATAGCTCTGCAATCTCCGATAAGGTCACCCTCCCGGCAACCGTGTCGGGTGGAGATTTGAAGCGCAGTTTGGTCTCTCTGCATTCTTTCGATGACCCAAGTCCATCAAACAGTGAAGATCAGGTGCGGGAAGCTCCATGGCGTTCGGATGATACACCGCCCGATCTGATCATACCGGTCAACGGGGATGGTGGATTCTGGTTCAGAATCGACAACGAGAGTACCGTCCAGTCAAAGGATGTTCAGCTACCCCGTAATGCTCGCCGAGCAGTACTTGAACTGTACGTGTCGTCTCATGGAAGCGACGAGCTTTGGTACTCTAACGTTCCTCGTGAGATCGAGCATCGAGCCTTTAGGGAAGTTTTTGTGACGATCGATGGCAAAATTGTTGGATCGGAATCGCCAATCATAGTTTTGCCGTTCGGAGCATTTAGTTTTCCATCTTGTGACATCGAGTTGACACCTATTATGGGCTCCATGTTGGACGGCAAGCCACATCGTTTGGGGATTGGAGTTTCCCACGGCAATCCATACTGGCTTGCAAGCGCAAATCTTCATGTTTGGGTAGATCATCAATCATCGGCAGTTGAAGCGAAGTCCATACTGCATCACTACCCTGCTCTTCACTACGAACAGGTGTTGGAGAAAGCCCAAGGGTCATTAAAGGTGAAGGCGAAGAGGAAGATCAAGCTCTTGGGTTGGCTTAAAACCAGCCGAGGGAATTTCACTACTTACGTATCCCAAGAACTTGAATTCGAGAGCTTCATAAGGTACGGAAAGAACGAAACTTGCAGCGGGAGTGGGATGGTGGAGCACGAGATTGAATCAGAGAGAGAGGTGCTCGTGAAATCGGAAACTGGTGAGGTAATTTCCAAAAAGACAGCAAAAAGAAAGTACCATGTCACTGTCAGCACTCAGATTCTGCCGGAATTTGATGATCTGAGTGTGCGTCGAACCGCGCTGAACATGAGCGTGAAGGAGAAGCATGTTGAGAGAGATGGGTCGAGATATTATCACCTCAGTCGAAACTCAGCTGAATTGAGGGAATTGAAAGAGAAGGACCAAGCAGCGACTGGAGGCTCTGTGAAGACAGAGCAAAGGCTGAGTTATAAGGATGAAAGGGGAGGTTGCTACTCCAGGACTGTCGTTGCGGTTGATGGGAAAGTCATCCAGGATGAAACGACCGACGGTTGTGCCACTGCTATGTGAATATATAAAAACCTCTTGGCCCTTTGTGCTCGTTTTTACGCTCTGTAATGTAAAGCAATATCTAGGTGTGTGCTTGAGATGTATATGAGCTCGATCCACACATGCCGATAATGTCCAACCCGGGGTCCATTGGGTCTCCAACATCATTTGGAGCCCATGGGCACGCATGGTATGAGGTGCGATCGAGCTGTTTGTAATAGTCTGATGTGTGCCTTGTGTTGTATACATAAGCCTTGTGCCAATGTTGGCACTTGTTGCAAATTGAATGTGACAAAGTATGCCAGGTGTGATTTCCACTTTAGCATCGGCCTTTCGTATGTTGCGAGTGTGCTCTCCGAGAGTTGCGAATGAAACCAAGCACATGGAGGAAAAGAGCCACAACAAAAACGTGTGTACTTGAGATGCACTTGAGCTCAATCCATACGTGCCGATATAGTCTATTGGAGTCTCCAACATCATTTAGAGCTCATGTGCACGCATACTATGAGGTGCAATGTAGCTTTTTGTGCTTGTCTGATGTGTGTCCTCGTTATATGTACATAAGCCTTGTGCCAATGTTGGCACTTCTTGCAAATTGAATGTGACAAAGTATGCGTGGTGTGATTTCCACTTTAGCATCAGCGCCTTTCATATGTTGCACGTGTGCTCTCTGCAAGTTGTGAACGAAACTAAGCATAAGGAGGAAAAGAAGTACAACAAAAATAATAACAAAAATTGGAGGCAAAAAAAGAAAGAAAAAAAAGCAAAGAAGATGTGGGCCTGAGAAAGTGGAACGCTCACGGGAAAGCCCATGCACATAGCAGGCACACACGTTAACCAATCGGCCAAATCGGCCCTTACAATGCATCAGACTAGTGGGGACTAGCTGGACCCAACAATGAGGAAGCCAAGTGAGGCCATGGGAATGGCAATGGGGATTAAAGATCGGAGACTCGCAATCGTTGTCACAAACAAAGTCCCATACTCGAAGGTGGACCCAAAAGGGCACAGTTGGAGCTTTGTGTGTGCGCCTGAAACGTCAGGAAAAATCCTGCAAAAGGAACTGTAGACTTGCTGGGGAAAACTGGTGGGACAACACCACCAAAAACAGGCGAGAGGGCGACACCGATTGGATAGCGAGTAAAGCGCCTGAGGGCCTGTGTCCGTCCAGAATGGTCACACAGGGCTGAGATCTCCTTCGTAAAAGAATAAGAAAAGTTGATGCAAAATAGAAGTCGTCGCCTGAGAGATTCGAACTCTCGCGGGGAAACCCCATGTACTTAGCAGGCACACGCCTTAACCACTCGGCCAAAGCGACGCGTTGTGTTGGCTAACACATAAAAAGCTAATTAACTATTTATACCTTTTGGTTGACTGGGCTTGACGCTTACTAGAGATTGTGCAATCTTCTTGGGCTTTTTAAAGAATCAGACTTTGGGTTCATGTGGGACTATGTTTTCTTCCGAGGCTCCAACAACTATTTTAATTAGTAGTATTGCTAGTTATGATTATTTCTTACGTGCGAAACTAATTAAATACAAATGTGGGCGACGTTCTTGATTATAATCAATCAATCAGTAGGATGATTGGAGGAGAATGTGGCCCATTCATCCCTATAGTCACCCGTGGATGGAGAACATGTAAGCGTAGTGCTCTAGACCGGCATCTTTGCTTCTTTGCTTTACTTATTAGTTTCCGTTCATCGAACGTCGATGTTGAACAACAAGGCATTTATGAAGGCCATGAATGTGAGTCAATAGCCCAATACGCAACTAGATGTCGAGAAGCGTAACTTTGGACAATGAATTTTGGTAGTTGATATAAAACTTCTACGTGTGATCAAATTTTTCAAAAGAGACGTGTAAAATTGTCAACGATCTAGCCGATTCTTCAGGATACTCCTCCATGTCAGTGCTAGTTTTTAGCATGTCCTAGCGGTTTCCAGACATGAATACGATTGACCGAATGAATGTATCCTTCATATGATTGACATAATCTGCCTCCATGCAGGGCATTCCAATGCACTAGAACATACCTTTGTAGAACAGGGTTCTTTGGTCTGACGCATGCATCTCCAACAATTTTCTCAATAGTCAGCCAAAAATAATGACTTCCATATAAAAATTGCTAAAGATGGTCAGGGTAATAAGATTCATGGTATACTTTTTACTACTTTGAATGATGAATAGATGCATTTGGTAGAAATACATGGTCAACTTTATTTGTTTTCGTTTCCAGGAACCGAACAAGGAAGAGTTAATTCAGAAGATCGAATACAAATTTTGCAGGACGGTGAGATTCAGATGCCATTTCATTTTGGATCGTAGCTAGCTAAGAAGAATATATGCCATCGTGTTGGAAGTTATATTTACGCAAATTAATTGCATCCCTCGCAGCGTTATATGGACTAATATATCATAGAATACGCATTGCATTCTAAGACCATGTATATAATTACTGTATTTATCTAATAATTGAAACTTCATTTTTATTCCGTAGAAATAAAAAAAAAGATTTATTTATATGACCATGATATGATATATGCATATCTTTGGTATGTATATCACAAATTGATTGTTGTAAACATTCTAGAAATATGAGGTATATTCACCTAACGGCATACATTTGTATACGTGTACATTCCATTTTTACTTTAAAAAGAGCATCCTTTTGCAAGTGCGGGGGAAAAGTGTCCGACCAGTCTTAAACATACTATAAGGTTGCTAATTTAATCATAAAATTTTTATTTTGTCAATTTAGTTTTAAATTTTTGCGCGAAATTTCAATGTAGCTCTCTAGTCAATTTTCGTTGGAAATTGTTGATGTGATGGTGTGTTACGTAGAATGATAAGTGATGATTGGATTGTTAGGCAAAATTCTGAAAGTTGATGTGAATTTTTAAATTAGAAAAACGCAGCAAAACTCCGATAATTCCCCTCGACTGTGTGCACCCAGGAGTGCTTGTTTCTGGTGTAGTTCTTACCCGCCATGCCTCGTGACTTACAATGATAATCAGCCCGCAAATTCAGGAATGCACGACAAAAAGCGAGGAGCCTGTGAATTCCTAGGCACTGATGTTATTTGATGTCGGACTCGGAATTTCTTGAATTAGTTATACCTCCCCACTCCGCTGACCCGGTGGGTTACTTTTCTCTGTTTCTCGGTTTTCCTTTGGGTTGCTTCGACCCTCTTTGGTTCACGATGAACTATTTGTCTTGGTTTATAGAATCCCAGGAAAAATAGTACCATTTGAGCAGTTATCAGGCTGGAGGAAATTTTCTCCGACAAGGAAAGTTCGTACATGCATGGACAGAAGGTCCTTTTATCTTTTGCACAAGCGTAAGTTCGAGTTGAACTTGGACATTCTGCCGTGATGCATGACTAGGGCAATACGTGAAATCTTACAACTTTCTTCTCTTCCTATTAATCAATATACAGAAAAAAGGCTTATCTAGTCGTACCTTTACGATATTCTGGAATGATACTCCCCCTCAAAAGAATATGAAGGTGATATTTAGATGCCATTCCATTTGTATCATAGCTCCTAGCTAAGGAGAATATTGTCACAAAGTCAGAAAGAAATCTTTATGCGAGTCAATCTCATCTTTTGTAAGGTTTTATGGAACGATATATACCAGAGACTAGAGTACGCATTATTGCCAACTTCAACTTGTTTTCAGGTGGTCCTCTTCCCAATATATTTCATCTCGAGTAATGCTACTAGCATGGATATATAAAGCAATATGGCCACGGGACCTCTATCAGTGATATAATTACCTGAAGATTTAGTATTACTATGATAGAATCAAGAAAATTGTGCTATCGAGTTATATCAACTGTTTTATAAATAAGAAAAACTAGATATCCAACTAGGACCTTGTATTTAGTTACAATATCTATTTTATAATTGAAATTCCATGCTGTCCAGTGAGAAATAAAAAAAAGAGTACTATATTCATTTCTATAAATATAATAAGATATATTCATATGTTTTGTACATATATTATTGATTGACGAAAAAAATTTAGAAATTTAAAGTATTTTCACCGGAGTATAGTAAGACATACATTTCTATAAGTTTACAATCACTTTTGCTTTAAAGGAGCAATCCCTCCTGCATAAGTTTAGTGAACGTGCCGGAGAAAGAAATATTACTGAAGATCGCATACACATATATAATAAGTAAAAGTACAAGAGAAACTGATTCATAAAAAGTGTCGTAAAGAAACTGAAAATAAACCCTGAATTACCAGATAAATTCCACAAGGGTCACTAAAGAGTCATGTTTTAATAACGAAGAACTGAACTTTGATTTTAACTAGTAAATGCTTCATATTTCAGTATATCTGTAATTGATCCAATTTAGCGGATCCAAACGCGTTCACATTCTGGGAAATGCTAGAAGAATGCAGCGAAACTCCAAGGAGTTGATCCGTCAATTGATTGATGACCATCTGTCCGAATAGTCCTTTCCGTGTATACCCAGATACGCTTTTGTATCTGGTGCAGTTCTTAACTGGCACAGCGCGTGCCTTGTTCCCAGGAGCTGATGTTAATTGGTGTCTCGGGCTTGGACTTTTTATATATACGACCTCTGCTGACCCCGTCGCTCTCTATGATCGCAAGTCTCCACTCGGGTCATTCTCATTGTTGCAGCATGTTAGGTTATCGAACTTGTCCTGTTTCTCGGTTTTCCTTGGTTTGTTTCACCTTCTTTGATTCACTATTAAACTATTTGTCATTGTTTATGGAATCCCAGGAACCATTTCAGTAGTTATCTTGTGGGGGAGGTAGAAAGATAGGGGAATGTTCTCTGATAAGGAAAGTTTTGTTCATGCGACTTTTCTCCAAGCGGGAGTTAGAGTTGGACTTGGATACTCTGCAGAGTTGTATAACTAGAGGAACGTTACACTGAGGGAGGTTGCATTGACCATTTATGGATCTCGCCCTCCTGATATTGAGGCGTCTCTGTCTTTCTTGTATCAATGTTCCTGACATTCGTCGCTTCACCCGAAAAAGAACAAGTTTCGTCATGTTTAACGTCTGTTCATGCAGCGCTCGTTATCTACTGCTCTGGATCTGGCCAACCTCAATCTAACACACAAATGCTATGCATTTGGATGCATATGTATATCGAAGACTGAACAGATTAATTTGTCCATTCATATAGATTCATCTGTCCTATTTACTAGCCTATAAAGTGTTGCTATTCAGAATTGATATATAGAACCGGCTTTCCAATTGTAGACATAACAGCAGACATACCTGATAAATACTTTTCTTGCGCACCCTTCATATGACTAGCTTATAGTTTGAGTGTCTGCATGTTTGCATAGCACATCCGGCATGGTTCCCCAAAGAATAATGCTATCCATAGAAAACGTGGAAGACCTTTATGACTGAATGCGTTCTTCTTAAGATCATGTATATGCTGGATGTCAAGAGGAACCCTCCTTGTCTTTACCAGTGGAAATCTGCTGAACATCCGCTTCAAGGTGGAGCTGACGGCAAATATGCTGGATGGCAAGTAAGTGCAGTACTTTTTCTATGTCTGAAAGTTGCTGGTGAATTTCCGTCCGGTTCTGCAGCATTGACGCAAGAACCAATTTAGCTAGATTCAGCTGCAAACGGTGATGCCACTTCTACTTCAATTAGTAAGAGAAGTAAGTATTAACTAATTATTAACTTTTTGGTTTAATGGGCCTTTACACTTAGTTGGGTATACAATTTTCTTGACTTTTTTTTAAAGACGTAGACTCCGTTTGTTTAGCGAAAAATTCGACATTGCTAGAAAATGTATTTTAAAAGGTCATTTTCAGGAAAATGGCAACATTTTCTAGGGTCATGGCAACACTTGAAATATTTGCTCGCTAAGACAATTTATAAAAAACAATAGTGATAAAATTGGCTCGCCAAGATCTGGAGGAGCGATCGAGTTCACCGAGATTTGGGGAGGCTGAGCTTGCTGAGATTTGGAGGGATTCAAGTGCTTGCGATGGAGGATCAAGCGAAGGCTAATTTTCTTGACAGGTAAGCAGGAAGGAAAATGGTGGTCGTAGGAATGCTGGGGGTGACGGAGTTGAGAGGGGCGGTGGATTTGGGAGTCGATTCCGCGGCTGATGAGCTTGCGCTTGAGGTGGGTGTTCCTATAGTTCTTAAAGAACGACGAATAGTAAAGGAACGGGGAAGATGAACGGTAACCACAAAAGTTTTTTTTTTTCTTTGGTAAGAGAGAAAAGAAAGGAGAAAAGAAAGAAATATAAAGAAAATAATTAGAAAATTGAGCAAAACGACATGATTTCGATTTAGTTTCTTCACGTCAGATCACTGGACATACCACATAAGAAGACCAATATCATTTCGATTCAAATTGGTACGTCAGATTGCCAGTCATGTCACGTACGATGGCTAGATAATCGGCCGGAAGGATTACATTGGAATTTCATGTGAAGATTCAAACATTGAAACAATCGAAAAGTTGAAGGCTACAATGAAATATGCACAACAAGTTTAGCACCACAATAACATTTTTCCCCATTACAATGCTGCATTAGGACATGTATTTGTCCACTTTGAATGTCAGATTGTGGTACAGTACAGGGAATTTTGGTATCCCGCTTGAATCTTCAACAATTTTTGCACTCGTCAGCGTGGAAAGAGTGGAAGTAGAAAATGCATTTTCTAGTACGATCACTAAGGGCGCACATGATAAAATTTCTACTTCTTTATTTCTCTGTTTCTCTGTTCCCCGGAACAGATTTGGAACAGAAATCCGTTTGGTAACGCAATTTGATTTTTCTATTTCTCGAACAGATTTCTATTTCAGAAATAGATTTGAAGAAGAAATCAGAAACTATAATTTTTAACTTCTCAATTTCTGACCAGAAATTAATTTCTGTTCCAGAAATTTTGTCATATACACCCTAAGAAAATGGACAATTTATTGAATCTGCGTAACAGTTCTCAAAACACTACGTCAATGTAACAATTCAATCATATTAGCCAACTACGTACATTAATGAGCAACAACCGATGACATCAAAATTACTATAAAAACCATCGATGGTGGTTATAATTTTTATTGAACATTAATATGTTAGTTTGTTTGACTTATATGCATGCCGTGAACGAATCAAATTCTCTTCTCTTCCATATTAATCAAAGACTAAAAAGGCTCGTCCAACTGTTCCCTTAACATTTTCTCATATACAAATGCATGTACATAATATATAGCCATGGGACCTCTGGTAGTTGCATTATACAGAGGACGACGCTTATGTATTTTCACCTAAGTATTAAACGACATACATTTTATATACATTTACAATCCGATCTACTTTTAAAGCAGCTCCTTTTAATATAAGTTCAGTGAATGTGCAGGACACAAAATTTACTGGAGACCGTGTATCTATACATAAGTAAAAGTACAACTGGAGAATCTAAATTATAAAAAGTACCATAAAGAAACAGAAAATAAACCATGAATTACTAGATAAATTCCACAAGGGTCACTGAACTATAACGTTTAAATGAAGAATTGAATTTTGATGTTAATTATTACTATAAGCGCATCATATTGCAGGATATATCGTAATTGATGCAATTCAGCTAGAACTCGATCGAATTATTTCAGGGGCAAATGCTGGTGCGCCATAGAAAGAGAGCCTAAGTTTTCAATGTCGTAATTGAAAGAGACATGAGAATTGGGGTAAGGGATGTCGAGAAGATTTCGCACCAGCCAGAACTGACGGAGGGAGATGAACAATGCTCGTCCACTCCACCATTTCGATTCAATCTACCCTTGTTCAAAGTTTCTCGATGATTTCAGTCATGAAACGTGAGAACCCTTGCTCCTCAACGATCCCCCGGCCATCGTGGCTATGTGCATGAATTCAGAGAACCTGTTCGTTCAGAAAATGGCGAATCTGTTTCTATTTTATGATGATCTTCGGGTTAGGCAGACCGGACGTCCGAGTTTTGAATAGCGCTCGTAGTTCCAAGTGCATTCACCTTCCGGGAACTTCAAATGCAGCGAAATTCCGAAGGAAATGATTGCGTCGGAATATGCTGTCAATACATGGATTGATTGATTCCCGACTATCTTTTTCATCCGTTTGTCCGCGTGTACGCAGATGTGATTGTATCCGGTGCGATTCTACTATTAGTTAATATCTACGTCCTATTCGGCCAAAAAACCAAAAATATCTATGTCCTCCGCTGACCCAACCGCCGATCTGTACGATTGCTTATTTACTCGCGTCCTTGTCATTGTTGGGGCATGATAGGTGACGGAAGTGGTTCCCTTTCTCGGAGCTTCCTTGGTCCTTGGATTCACCATAAACCATTCGTCGTCTTTTTCTATTGGAAACCCACCAATAAAAGAATACCCATTTTGAGTTGAGTTTTCTCTCTGGAGGGGTGGGTGGAAGAGGCGGAAAGCTAGGGGAATATATGCTCTAACAACGAAAGGTCGTACAGGCGTGGACGGAATGTCGTTTTGACCTTTTTCTCCCAACGCCATCTCGACGGGGACGTGGGCACTCTGCAGTTTTGCCTAACCGGGGGAGTATGATACTGAGGGAGGATTCCGTCTCCCCTTATGTTGAGGCGTGTATTATTTTCTTTCTTTTTTTAATCATATCCACGTTCATAATATTTATCGCTTTATCCTAAAGGAAGTTCGATTTGTCGCGTTTGATATCAATTCATTATGCATAGCTTGTCAGCTCATGCTTTGAATCATGCCGAACAATGAATGAGTTGATTTGTCCATTCTTGCGCTTCCCCATATGACTAATTTATGATTTGGGTCTCTGCAAGTTCATGAACCGCATGCAGCATGAGTTCCCAAAAAATTGTCCTATCCACAGATAAAGTGGAAAATTATTTTGACCCATTTAAATGATTATGGGCTATGACAGGTCTACAAACAAGCCGTGAAATAATATCTCCCTCACATTGTCAACTATAAAAAAAAATCTGAAAATTTTACGAGATTTAATTTTTATCACATTGAGGATTAGTTCAGCAGAAGGCTCATCTAGATGTACCTTTATGATTTTCTCAAATAATATTTCCAAGAATGCGACATACATAGTTTCTTAAAATTTGACGGTGCGGTTTGGAGGTCATTTCATTTGTGTCGTGGCAGGCTAAGGAGAATAATGCAATCATGCGGAGAGAATTATAATGTAAATTAATTGCGTCCCGTGTAGCTTTATATGAATCAAGGTATGCGAATACGACATGCATTTTTATACGTGTAGGATCCGATTTACTTTAGAAGGAGCATCCTTTCATAATTTCAATTGTCCGTTGGAGATCGCGTATGTATACATATGTTAAAACTAAAAGAACCACAGAGAATCTAATCCATAAAAAGTATATCATACAGAAATTGAAAATAAATCATGGATTACTAGATAAATTCCACAAGGGTGACTAAACAGTCCTGTTTTCGTAATGGAGGATGGAACTTCGACTTCGATTACTAAATGCATCATATTTCAGTATTTTCGTAATCGATGCAAATTAGCTGGAAGCCGGAGAAATTTCAGGGGCAAATGCTGGTCTGGGATGGCACGTTGTGTGAACTTTCGGTTGGGAAGCAATGTTGGAATGAAAAATCGTTCCTAAAGAACTTCGTAGTCGTATGCACTTGCCGGGCAATCAAACAAGAGAGGATGTTTCTCGTTGATTTCAGTCATGAAGCGTGTCGGGACTATGTAAATGAGTTTGGAAAACTGGTTCGGGTTTAATTTTATGAAGATCTTCTGGGTACGGCAGGGCAGACGTCCGAGGCAGAATCGCATATTCAGCGGATCCAAATGCATTGACATTTTGGAGACATGCTAGAATATTGCTGCCAAACGCCGAGGAGAGGTTCGTCAATCGATTCATTCATGACCACTTTTTTTTTATACTGAAATGCGATGGTGTCTGGTGCAGTTCTTATCTAGCGCACCTTTACAAACCGACAGCGCCCAAAAACCAAGTGGTCCTGGACCGCCGCGTAGGCCGTAGTCCACTTCGCTCGTTGATCATCCTGTGTCTAAGTTGGCCCCACTTTTCGTATTCTTTTCCCTCCTCCGTTACCTCCCTCCCTCCCCCTCTCTCTCTCTCTCTCTCTCTCTCTCTCTCTCTCTCTCCCTCTCTTTCCCCACCTCTCTTTCCTTCGGTTACTTATTTTTGCTTCTGCAACGCGCCATAAAGCTGGTAATGCCTGCACTCCATTATCAAGCTCCGCAAACAAGATGTGCACAGCAAGATAGACCGAAATTACAGGGAAAATTCATAAGCAAAATCCCCTGAGCTTTTACAGTTCATTAGGAATCAAAGTTTAAGTCGAAATTAAAGCTGAATTAAATTCCTTTCCCAGTCCTCCGTTCCCTCTGCAGCAAATCTCGAGATCATTGAACCAATGGAACAGAAGGAGAACTCAAAACCTGCTCCAAGCTGCAGTAACCTTCATAGATTCACACCCAATCTCAAAAAACACACACACCTCAACTTCACCAAAACCGTAAATCCGAGCTTGGCAGCATTTTTATCCCGTGCGCACAAGCGTCAATACCTGGCAGCGTCCCGGTGGGCTCGTTGGGGCTAAAGGGGTGAGCTCATGGCTTGTGTCATGATGGAGCTGTCCAACTTTGAAGCCATGAGTTAGAGAAGAGAGAGAGGGCAACGGAGGAGAGAATAAAATTCCACTTGAACACGTGGCAACCAATCAATGGAGTGGCCTGTGGCCTATGTGGCAGTTCAGGACCACCCGATGTTTTCTTGGCCTCGTTATTTACGATGACCTTCGGCCCGCGAGAAAGCTGGGAGATCTTTTCTGAATAGTAACGTTTCTTCATGCTTGGATAGAGGTCTTTTGAAATTTTTAACAAGCGTGAGTCGCTCCTTAAACCAGGGACTTGGACTTGAAACATTATGCGGTATTGTATATCTAGGGAAATATGATACCGAGGGAGGTTGCATTGCTGTAACCATGTGAGGAATCACATCCCCCGAAGCAGTTAAATGTAATAATGTGGAATATTAAGTTGAGGAATTTGTGTGTATTTCAATATATCGTAACGAAGGGTATCGACTTATTTTCAGGATTTATGATAGACTATCAAAGATAACATATATCAATCAAGATTGTGTGATGAATATGCATAATCAAAGGAGCCATTGCACAATTTTGAAAGATACACAAAATCTATAAAAATATTCTAATTATCTTTAATAAAGGGAAATATCCTAGAGAATTATACTAATACTCAAGCTAATTGATAAAAGTGAAAGTTAGAAAATGCCTAGACTATAGACTTTAGAATTGGGTTGGTTTGAGTCAGTTCTTGGATATGAGCAATGGTAAAATAACAAGCGGTTGATATGGCTAGCTTTGCTAACCAAAATAGTAACTTGACATACACGTCCGATGTGGTTGGTGTTGTAATAGCAAGCAGCCGATGCAGCTAGCTTTGCTTTCAAAACAGTTACTGAATGACACGGCCAATGCGGCTGATGTTGTAATGACCAATCTGAGAATCGGATGGAAATAGCAAGCGGCTAATGCGGCTGACTTTGTTGATAAAATAGTAACTCGACTTGCTTAGATAACAGGGCTTTGAAGATGACATTAGCTATCGGACGAGATGAACAATGTTAAAATCAATTGGATGATATTAAGACTTATTGGAAAAGAAATGACAAGAAACAGTATTAGTTCCAAAAATGCACTTGTGCACTCACACCCGGTGCACCTCAGGATCTGATACCAAGTTAAATGAAATAATATGGAATAGTAAATTGAGCAATTTGTACGTATTTTAATATATCATAATAAAGAGTATCAGTTAATTTATAGGTTTTATGAGAGATTGTCAAAATATGTGCAATGAAATGAGATTTCGCACAATCTTGAGAGATAGAGAAAATCAATAGAAATATTCAACTGATCTCTAATATAGGAAAATATCTTGGAGAATTATACTAATTATCTAGAATGTCCAATTTCTTTCTCATATTAATATTCCTGACGTTTGTTGCTTCACCCAAAAAGGAACCAAGTGTTGTTGTGCTTTATTTTGCCCATGCATACTTGTTAGCTTATGCTCTGAATCTAGCTAAACTTAGTCTGACACGCTCGCAACTCTATGCATATGTATTTCAAACAATAACTATGTTTGCTTGTCCATTCATATATATATATATATCCACCCGTCTTAAATACTTCTCTACGGAATGTTGCTATTTACAAATGATAAATAGGCCGAAGCTTTTCAATTAGAGACAAAACAATGGCCAGCCTTTATTCATAAATACGTGATAAATAATCTTCTTGAGCTAATTTTTTTTTTTTTTTGGTCGGTTTCTTGAGCTAGTTAACTAGCTCATAATTTGGGTCTCTACATCTTCACATACTGGATGCGGCGTTAGTCCCCACGCAATTGACTTATTGATAGAGAAAGTGGAAAGCCTGTTTCGACTGAGGGAGGTTCCAACTGTCATTAAGCTGGGGATTGTGTATATAATGACTCAGTTCTTATGCATGTCTCCTCAGAGCCTTTTTATCATCTCTCGTTCTCGTGAGGTGTGGACTTCAGTGCACTCCGCAAGAGTTTCCTTGCTACGGAGGTCCATCATAAACTCTTTGAATTTTTTTGTGCTCGCTTGCTTTCTTTCTTGTCGCTCAACAACTGGTCACCTACTTAGACGCCAGAATGTCTTATTTCTACTCCTTTCATTGTTTTCGTGGACTAACTTTTCTTAAGATTTTAGCGTTTTAATTGTTTCCTTCTCATCCAGATCTGGAGCTTGCTACACCCTGCAAATATCGAACACTAGAAAATGAGCACTTGATCACGGAGCATCAAGAGCAACATTGTACTGGGTGGCAGCAACCTGGTTAAATTATTAGATTTAGAACTTTGGCAGATTAAAACTCAAGTTCATTTTCCTCAGAATATCATGGCCAGGCAATCTGATGTTCACGTTGCTGACAATATCATTGAGGACAGTGATCTAAATACCCCAGAGGCCATGCCTGAAGGCACTGATCAACATGATCCTGTGGTTATCATAAAGGAAAATGATCAGCATCCATTGAGAAGCAAGTGGAGCATTCCAATCTTTGTCTTCTTCAGAGATTTAAGGTAAGGCTACTCTGGCTACATCTTTGAACAGCTAAGACTAAGGCTAGCTATGATTTCTCATTTACACTCCCGAATAGTGCTTAGTGCAAGACTTTAATTAGCGTTGGCAGGATATCATCTTTCACAACACTAATCATCAATCATCTCGGATATTCATTCATGTAATGCTTACATGGTGCAAGTTAAATGGACATATGCTTACATGGTGCAAGTTAAATGAAGTCCAGACAGAAATGAGTTGGCTTGCCAACTAGCTCATTTCTATGATGTCTAGCGTTTCGCCCATTAGTGATGTCTGTCACGGGAGCTTAATGTTCAAGTCATGTCATGACACGAATAAGTTGGATGAAACGTACCTCACCTGTCTTTTTTAAACCTAAACAATGGTCTCAAATTGGATTGCAGGAGTGTATTCAAAAGGGATGAACTTGGTCGAGAGATATGGGAGATTGCTTTTCCTGCTGCCTTGGCTTTGGCAGCTGACCCAATCGCTTCCTTAATTGATACTGCATTCATCGGTCGTTTAGGTATGATGATCAAGTCTAAGCTTTTCCACGTGAAGTCTAGGCAGGTTGCTACTGTGATTTCTTGGACCGCACAATGAACTCTACAGCATGTCATGGTTTTTTGTGATCATATTCATTGTTATCATAAAACGCCAAGAGCATGAAAGTTTAAGCTGGTAGGAGATCCAGGTTTCTACTATTCAAGATCTTGATTCTGGGTCTCTGTTCCTATGTTCAAACATCACTTGACTGATTAGTTGAGTTGTTAATAGGGTTTTGCAATTGGAGTATTTCTTATGACAACTTTAATTGCCACGTTCAATAACATGCAAAAGCTTTTGGTACAACAAGAGATTTCAGGGTTTTGTGTGGCTGAGCTCCCCTTGAGCCTGTCTTGCCTTCCGAATGCGGAGCATTTGGTGAATAGACTGCTGATTTTGTTGATTTATTTCCACTGGTACCCACCATTATTGGATGGGTTCAAAATAACAATAAATCTGAGGACTTAGCTCATCTTATGATGACAATTTTAGAAACACAAGTTTCCAATCTGCGCATTACAATGACTCATTATACTTGCCTCTAGGCTTCAAGAGGTATGATAACTAGATGAACGCTATGCTAACTTTGTCATGTGCAGGTACAGTGGAGATTGCGGCTGTAGGAGTCTCTATTGCTATATTTAATCAAGCTTCAAAGGTTGCCATATTCCCACTGGTCAGTATAACAACTTCATTTGTTGCCGAAGAAGAAACTATTGGAAAAACATGTGCCGTGAAAGAAGAAGATGAAAACCCTAGGAAATGCTCAACTAAGAACATAGAAAAGAAAGAGTCGATGCCTGATGATGAAATGCTTGAGAAGTTGGAAAGGGGTTCCACCAACAACCGTGAAGTGAAAGATTTAGTTCCATCAGAAGGTACTTTATCTTAAAAATGTATTGCCAGACTCATTTCACTAACTAAGCCAATCACCTTTCAAGCATCTATGTTTAAATAGGACCTCAGGTAGAATAAAAATGAGATCCATATGTTAGACATTGAAGTGAGCTTGGCTCCATGCCCTAAATCAAAAGTTGAAAGAGTCTATCCAAAATATTTTTCCCCTTTTTTCTTTTAGATTTTTGAATTGAAGTAAAAGCTTACATCCCCCCCTCCCCCCACAAGCAAGTACTCCACAACAAATATATGTCTTGGTAATTTTAATCCATGGATGTTGTTCCTGAAAATGTTAGTACTATTACCTAGAAGGGGTGAATAGGTGTTTAAAATAAGCCTTGACAAATAAATGCAAAATAAAACAAGTTGCAAACAAAGTCTGAAAAAGGATCGGAGTTTGATTAAACGAGCCACGAAACTTCTGGTAGATGTTCAGAATCTATTATGCATGGAATAGACTTTTGAAATAACCTGTGAGTATGCAACAGACCTAAATAAGAAGAGTTCAGGGAAGAGAATGTTGCATACGAAATTTATAATGGTTCAGCTTAGATCAAGTCTACGTCCACTCTCCCACACTAACAGCATTCTGATTGAATTCACTATATGATCAACAAGAGATTACAAGTTTGAGTGCAAACACTTAGTGATATATCACACTATCTCACTAAGTCACTCTTTCGATATTTCCCCGATCATAAACGTTTAAGCTCACAAAAGACAAGTGTATGATTGAAGTTTGCTCAGACTTTGAAATTTTAGATTCTACACTCCGTCTCTTACTTGCTCCTTGGTCCTTGGTCTCCTTAAATACTCCTTCACTTCCAAACTAGCCGTTGGACAGTATTTAGAGGATTGTCTTCCAATCTACCTATTGGATAGATCTGTATCAAGAAGATTTAATAACCTTTGAGTGATAGAAGCAGAATCTCATGTTGATTCCGATCGCCCATACAAACAGAATCTTGGTTTCCATAAGTAGAGCTTCTTCGTTTAGAAAGTTCTTATTCTCAAGATCCAATTGTCAATCAATTAGATTGAATCATTTAAATCCATCTTGATATAGAATCCAAATCAGACCACTAACCGTTATATGCTTGGGACTTGTGTTACGTTTTGTCAAGTTGTCTCATTCTAAAGATGCTTCGTCCTGAACTTTCATGTTCTAGACATATGTCTCGTTTTGGACCTTGTCACGCTCTGTTTGTATGTAAAGCCTCTTGTTCCGTCTGTATGTGAAGTTTGAGAATGTTCTGTCTGAAATAAAGTCTGAGTGTCTTCCGTCTGACGTATACTTTACAATCTGTACGTAAGTCTGAACATATTATGCTTTCGAACATATTTAGCCTTAAAGTCTTGACACAGTCTGAATAAGTTCAGCTTTAGGATAGAGTCTATCCTCTGGTTCTTTCAAGTATAGACTTTGACAATATCCTTTACACGTTCTATCATTTGCATAGTTTGTTACTGAACCATTAAACACGTTAGTAACCTTTGATTTATTTTGCCATTTTCAAAACATAATAAGGGATTTCCCTAACAGTTCCCATCTCATGTTGTTAGTTTCATTAATTGACCGAAAAACTTGTTGAGATGTTAGGTTTCTAATGATTATATTTTTGGTTGACCAGATTTTTCTGCAACTTCATGTAAGTGCGCTACAATATTCAGTAGCAAACCAAAACAAGCCAAGTTGAGCAAGGAAAGACGACATATCCCTTCCGCATCTACTGCACTAGTACTTGGCGGGATCCTTGGTCTCTTACAAGCGTTGTTTATGATATTTGGTGCTAAACCTCTCTTGGCTTTTATGGGTGTAAAATCTGTAAGTCTTTTGATTATGTCTTTTGCTGAACTTTTTTAACTACTAAAATTCTTCTTACTTTTATAAGAGCAAAGTTTTATCTGTTTGATATAACAATTGACATCCAAAAGGTGCACGATACCTTCCACAAGTTCCAATTCTTAAGGTGGCTCCATGAGGGGAAGTCATACATTTATATTTGAACCTCGATACCAGGAAACCCCTTCCGGCCCTATGTACAGGCAACGAAACACACCAAGCTATAGTAATTCCAAACACTCTTGTAGTGCTTGTCATAGGTTGCCTCCTCACATAGACATATAAGATGAAGCATAAGTAGCTTACACTAGCTAATCCTTTTCCTTTTCTACTATTAGGTTAGCAGTAACAACATTATAGACACTTGGTCTCGCTATTTTCATTTTCCCCTTTCTACATGATCAATTGCATTTTGAGTGACATTCAGTCAGAGAATCTAGTGTTATACATTTGAGGTCACTAAATAAGCTAGTAATGATTTGCATAGCATTGACATGATTTTAACTAATAGCATATGTTGCTTTTTTGGACAGGATTCTGCCATGATGACCCCTGCTAGAAAGTACTTGACGTTAAGATCACTGGGGGCTCCTGCTGTTCTTCTTTCTTTGGCAATGCAAGGCGTGTTTCGTGGCTTCAAGGATACAAAAACTCCTCTCTATGCCACTGGTATGGGGGATTAATATCCCCATTCTTTCTCAAAACTTTTGTTTCCAGTTGTTGTGTCAAAATGGTAAATTTGCATTTAACTGTTTTCATTAATGTTAGATTACATTTTATATTATTAAAAACCTAAATTACGGAGAAATGGGCTCACGATGTATACAAAACATATTTTTCTTAGTATTTCACGTTGTGTGTAAATCAAGTCTTATACATGAAATTTACATCATCTAGATGACTGGAGGCATGATCACAAGAACAGGAGATAGGCAGAACTACAACAGATAGCAAGTTAGAATTTGAAATCTATTCTTTGATGTCGGGTTCGACAAACGTTTCTTCCTCAAAAGACCAATTAGAAAACGGGTCTATAGTGTATATATAGCACGTATCTTAACAATTATCACTATAATTTTAAGTTTAATATCAAATGTGGAAACAAATTTGATATGTCCAACATAGACTTAAATATGTTTGTGATGAAAGTGCCTGAGGCAATGAGAAATCACCTATGGAAAAATGAGACGGAAGAAAACAATGATTGTAGATCAATTAGAGCTATTCTATTGAATCTTCAAAGAATCAGACTTTCCAATTTGTTTAAAGTCTAAGCTGCAGGAGGAGGGCTTTTCTGGACAAAATTGCCAACTGATAGTCATCATATCATACATAATGCACTATTACGGAGTCCTAGAATGCTAAAACTTGTTTGTGGTAAATTTAACAATTCCACTGACAGTGAGTTATGTTTTATTTGCCTATTTCTCTAACAGTTCACTGACTGGATTATAGTATGATGTGTCTTGTTAAAACGTATAGTTCTCATCCCAGATGAAATTGTTGCAAGTTCATTTTCTAATTAACTTCAGAGGTGGGAATAGAAAAATATTGAATGTTTCGAGTTAGGAAATAAAAATACAATAGGAGGGTCTAGAGATATTCCATCTTGCATGTTACAAAGTTATCATTTTGTACGGTATACTGATGCTTCATGGTTACAGAGAAGTTAGTGGTTTTTGTGGCTTGGCAAACTGGAACTATGTTTATTCTCGGTAGTTAGTTGATTGTTAATTTGATTGGTATTAATAACAGTTGCAGGAGATCTCACAAATATTGTCTTAGATCCAATACTTATCTTTGCATGCCGTTTGGGAGTCAGTGGTGCTGCAATTGCACATGTTCTTTCTCAGTAAGTGGTGTCATCCATCCCTAATTTTCATCAGTTCCTTACTTATGTCTCCAAAAGTTACATTATTTCGTATATTCATATACATGTCAAATGTCTTAAAAATTTAACAATTGACCATATTCTCTATTTTTATAAATTACCTTGTGATTCTGCCAGATACTTAATATCTCTTATTATGCTATTGAGGCTGATGAAACAAGTTAATCTCTTACCTCCGAGCCGTAAAGATTTACAATTTCGCCGGTTCTTAAAGAATGGTCAGTAAATATTCTTGCGTAAGCAAATGCGCATAGATACATGTATCAACTAACCAACTTTATCACTTTATCTTCCTCCTTCCTTTGACAAAGGGAGTAGAGTTGCCATTCAGGTTCTACGTTTATCTAATATGAATACTGATAATTTATTTGCTCATAGTTTTATAGTTATGTGCTCCCCTAGTGTTACATTATTGAAAAGGCTGCCACAACAAGAAATTCAATTGTCATTTCTGTTTATATTGCTACATGTTCTTTTTTGAATTTTGAGAATATAACTAATTCTAAAGGAATGCTTGTGTTCATTCATAGGATTTCTTTTGTTGGCAAGGGTGATAGCTGCCACAATTTGTGTTACCCTTGCTGCCTCAATGGCTGCACGACTGGGTTCAATTCCTATGGCTGCATTTCAAGTATGCTTACAGGTTTGGATGACATCATCACTTCTTGCTGATGGTTTGGCTGTTGCTGGACAGGTAAACCTACTTCCTCGAATACTTTCCTAGAAATGAGGAATACTTCCTCAGTGTGTGATGCCCTCACAAGATCTTTAAGTGAAGCAAAACTACAGGCATGAGGCAATTAGCTTCTTGAACAACAAGAATGAGATTTGTTAGGAGTGTTGTTCGCTTTCTTGAAAAACGTTAGTCCCACATCTAGATTTCTTTTGGTTTTCTCCCTTCTATACTTTTTAGTTTGGTATCCAGTTGAAAACTTGCTTTAAATGTTCATTATCCACTTGAGCATATTAGAAGATCTCAAATAGACGACATATTGGAGCTTGGTATCTAAGACCAAAAGGAGATGAGGAATACGTCAGAGATGCCAATCTTGGATTGAACTTGTGAACGAGAGTTATTTTTCAATGTTAGCATAACATAGTTTAAGGATTTGCCACCAGCTTCTTTAAACCGCCTAGTTATCAGCAAATGCAAAAAGAAGTACGATCCATTGCATTAGCACGTAGTTGTCATTTGAGATTTTTGATACCTTTGATAGGAAAGGGTCTTAACTTAGAGGAAACTACTTCGTTCATAAATATTAGAACACTCAAATTTCTTGGCCATGATTTTCATGATGTTTGAATTTAGTAACTAAAGGATATGTTCCTTTGAAAGTTTTCTTCTTAGCTGTAAAGATTATGCTATAACCTCATCATATATGTCACTAACTATACCATCATCATTTATCTTACACCACCTGTCGTCAGGCCTATATTGATCATTATAGTTCTTTTTAATGTTATAATGTGCAACGTTGATAGTGATCATTGACTAAGATGTCCCTTCTCTACAAATAGGCAATTCTAGCAAGTGCATTTGCGGAGAAAGATTATGACAAGGCAACTGCGGCTGGAGTTAGGGTATTGCAGGTACTTATCTTGATGAGTCATAATGACATTTTGAACCACCTGATAACATAAATTGGAGATTCCTAAGAGTAAAGAGAAAAAAATGAAACAACTGAAATCACTTAGATCGAATTAGAAGTAGTATTTGAGCATGAATCGTGCACAAATATTCAACTTAGTACAAAGAAGCATCACACCCATTTAATCTTCTTTTGTTGCATTATCTCCAAATACACCACATGAGACAAAGCGGTGCAGTACACTAAGGGGGTGCATGACAATCCAGAATTTCTGTTCCAAAAATAATTTTTCTATTCCAGACTTGTTTCTAGAATAGAAATCAGTTTGATAAAATTATTTCATTTTTCTATTTCTGAAATAGATTTTTGTTCCAGAAATAGGTTTGGAATAGAAATCAGAAGTAAAAATTTTCTACTTTTCTATTTCTGGAATAGAAATGAGAAATAAAAATTATTCTCATTGTTACCGGTCGTCCATCCGTCGCCGCCGACCACCGTCCACCGGCCATTGCCGTCCGCCTATCACCGCCGTCCAAAAGGAATAAATTTTGTGTCGTTATCAAACTAGTATTTTTGCTTAGAAACTCATCTAGAAATAGAAATAGAAAAATATATTTCTCTTCCAGAAATCAATTTTTGGCCAGAATGGTTATCGTTCGCGCCCTAAGATTCTTTTTAAGATAAAAGCAACATCATATTTTAGGGAATGATGTTTCCCTTACGCCCATAGAGATCATATGCGGGGACACATGCTCACATATGGTGCGTGCGTGCTTTTGCATGTGACCATACACACATATGCACACACTTGGATCCAAAAATGTACCAAGTATGAACTCTAGTGTGGCTGCCACCACTATCAATATGGTTTCAGATATCGGCCAATGTCAAATATATTATCCTGTTTTTCTCTTGAAAATTTGCTCCTCTTCAGGCATAGTGGATGGTGGACATAAATGTTTAGATCATTAGTAAAGGGCCATGCTTTTCACCCATGCAGTGTTGTAGCTAAACTTGCCGATTGCTAGCTAGGCATTCTAATTTCAGAATTGTTAAATCATGCAGATGGGATTTGTTCAAGGCATGGGGCTTGCTGTACTTGTTGGTGTTGGCCTAAGATTCGGATCTGGAGTATTCTCAAAAGATATCAATGTCCAGCATCTCATTTTTGTGGGCATTCCAGTATGTTCTCTCAAGTAGCTCAATATCTAACGATACAAATTTTCTTGGAGAAATTAAGTAAATCATCTTCATGTGTATAACAGTTTATTGCAGCTACACAACCCATTAATTGTTTGGCCTTTGTCCTTGATGGCGTCAATTTCGGAGCATCGGATTTTGCCTACTCTGCATATTCCATGGTAAGCCCTTAAATCTTTGCTACCAAGACCTACATTTATTTAGTTCTCATGAGTTCTAAATATGTTGACTGTTCTCTAATGAGTTTTTGTATGTAGGTTACAGTCTCCCTAATTAGCATTGCTTCATTATTCCTTCTCTCCAAGAGTAATGGTTATGTCGGAATATGGGTGGCTCTGACCATATATATGGTTCTTCGGGCTCTAGTTGGTCTTTGGAGGTATGCTTTCCTACTTTTTTGAAATCTTCCAGATGAAGTCTTTCATTTCTATCTCATGACAAGAATTTGCACCTTAATTAACCATTATGCCTTATATATGTTATGGAGAAGTTTGATGAAGCACTAAGTTAAGCACCAAACTATTTAGAATCAATTTATCAATTGCAAGCAAAAAGTTAATTTCTAGTATTCATTAGGAGTAGTAATGAGTAGAAATGCCTTGTTTTGGATAATGTTCATGAGGATGTGATGGTACAAATTTTGCTTTGATTGATGTGGTTTTGCAGAATGGGAAGTGGGACTGGACCTTGGCGCTTTCTCAGGAAATGACTTCTTCCACAACATTTATGATTATGAACTTATCTTAAGGCTATAATTGGTTGCCTGTATTTCTAGCTAAGATAGAATTGAATATGATAGGATATGAAATTCATGGATTTTCCTATATCTTATCCACTGTTTTGCGACTCGAAGTAATGAAGTCGGATATATTCATGTCATATCTAGTACATTGTTTGATATAAACAGCATATCGATATAAATGAATCTAAAATTTTCGCAAACGGAGACTATAAGAATCTTTCCCAACACTTTTGCCTATTTCATTTTCATTTGCTCATTCTTATTATGTTTTCCTCTTTTTTATTTTCTTTTTCCCCTTCCATCATTCTTTACTAAAATTTTATTTAAATGTAAAGTATACTAATATACCTAAAATATCTAATAAATATAAATACTCAATATATATTCATATATTAAATTTATATTATAAGATAGAAATAAATCCAATATATAAATAAACATAGATTAAATTTTTTATTTATATGTTATTTGGAATTTTTTATATTAGAATTCAAATATTATTTATATTCGAATATTATTATAATTTTATTAATTTAGAAGTTCATTATTCGATAAAAATAACTTCTATATTATGGATATTAGAAAACATATCCACCTTTATCACACCTCCCTTGTTGGATAATTTTATCCGGGTTAAACTCCTCTTATATCATACTTTATCATATCTTGAGTAAATGCCAAATACAAGATATGATAAATTTTATCCTATTATGAATTTTATCCTGACTATCAAACACAGCCTAAAACTCTTTTTAAATAATTCATACCATTTCTGCAACTCGTGTTTATTTATATTTGCATAGAGGCCATACATCTCTTACGTTCCACTACTTCCTTCTTACCCGAGGGTTTTCCTGGTTTACCTGCTTAATAATTGTGTATGCATAATGCGTCTTTGTTGTCCATGATGAAGTTAGAAGTTTTCACTAAACGTAGGTTGTTTTCCTAGTGCATGCATTCTACTCATTGGCATGGTAAAAGTATACTAGAAGTGCCAAAAGTTGTGTACAGTGCTTACTTTGGTGCCAAAAGTTTCTGTCAAATCACTTAAGTGCCAAATTGGAGAAAAAAACAATCACTTTGGTGCCACCAGCGAAAGAACCCGGCCAAATTGGTTACGTGGCTTTTATATATTTTTTTTAAAAGTTGATGTGGCTTTTAAAATGACATCTCTATAAGAAACAATGTCGTTTTGCCGTCATATGTGGACCGCCTCACAAAAACGACGCCGCATAGCTCATATGGGGACTGAAATTAGGGTTCTTTGTCCAATCCTCGCCCAATGCCGACCATAGCTCATTCGGTCATCGTTGCTCGCTTGCTATCGCTTGGCCACCGTCGTACTTGCTCGACCAGGTGAGCAAAGAGAGGCTAAGGTTGTTGCTCAGGCAAGAAACAGCAACAAGAATAGGAGGCGAGGGTGGAGGAGAAGGAGGAAGAAGGGGGGTCGAAGGTGGAGAGAGCGAAGACGAAGAGGGTGAGGGAGACAAGGAGGGCGTAGATGGAGATGGTGGATTGGGCTCCGCTCAAGGAGCGGTTGAAGTGGGTCCTTCTAAAGGGGGAAGGAGAAGGAGGAGGAGGACGAGAACTTGGGCTTGTCGACAATGTCGGACAAATCGGAGGCGGAGTTGTGCTGGTGCCGGTGCCGGTGCCGGTGCCGCTGCTAGTGCCATTATTAGGGCAAGTGCCGGTGTTGTTATTCGAGGAAGAAGACGAGGAGGAAGCCCTCGCTCTCTCTCTCTCTCTCTCTCTCTCTCTCAATTTGGGGATTTAGGGTTCTTACTTGGGGGAAAGACGCTAAGCGGCGTCGTTTTGTTGTTTAGATACTGATTGTACTCTCCAACGAGGCATGTCAGCTTCAAAAATTAATAAAAAAATGTCACATCGGATTTCTGGTCAATCAAATTGGCGTTGGCATTAAAATGATCGTATTTCAAACATTTTGACACTTAAGTGATCCAAAATAAGCTTTTGGCAACAAAATGAGCGTTGTATATAACTTTTGGCACTTTTAGTGTACCTATCCCCCTCGGTGCTTTAGTAGAAATTGAAGATAGAAAAAGGCTGACGTACCTTGAACATGGATGCTCCCTATTCAAGTCTGGATAGTTCGACACCTCAAATCTACTCAATTAAAAACTCACCAAGCCAAGAATCATGTTAGATCTCAACAATGTAAAATTTAGACTTGTCGCGACCTTCAATTTCCTCCTATAATGAGACTCAACCATGAGTTGAACCGAATAAATAGCACAACATCTTTAAGTGCACACACATGATATAAAAGTGCAGAGACGTTTCTTCTTCACAGAAACTTGGAATCTCGATGCTTTATAAACTCTCTCTGATGGTGTGATCAATTCTCCCGCAAGTATTTTACTCCTAGTCAACTTCCTAGTCGCAAAGGATCAACTCATTTGTGCGTGTACCCGAATTCCAATATGCTATAGCCAACTGCAGCATGTTAAAGTCGCAAGCAAAAGAAGCCTCGCTGCAATCCATACCGAAGTAATCGATGAAAAATACGAAGGAGTTTGCCTGATCATTTTGTGGTTGAATTGGATGTGTCTGACGAATTACAGGAGTGCCATAAAGGCTGCATAGTCGAATCTCTTATTTTTCAACGCTTGGACTTATAAAAGATGTCTCGTATCCACAAGTACAAGCACAACCTGGGATCGCTTTCCCTCTTTCCTACTTATCCTCGGGCAACAAAACCATTTTCAGCCTTTCAAATTAAAACAAAAGGAGAGAAGAAAACAAAGCAGAAAGCCCTAAAGGGAAGGCAACTTCATGCATTGCGTGCATGCAAGTGTTATACGTTGCTAATCGGAAGTGGATTTATCGTGTTTACCTCCTCCTTTGACCAAGCCCTTCACCATCTACTTCAATCCCCTCTTTTTACGATCCTTCTTCTCAGACATGCCTTCGATCATCTTCCTCTCGGCCTCCTACTACTCCACCTGCAAACATAGCGGACCAAACATTACGCAATTAAGTTACTACTTTATCGTCAATATTAGAAAAGCGCAGACTAGTGAGCCAATCAGTGACATACCTTGTGGAGACGGTCCTCTACATGATGGAGCCTCTCGACGACATTGCCTTTGGCTTCGGTCTCCACCATCACATGGTCAAGTGAACGATGGTACTTCTCTAGACTCATTGGAGAAAAGTCGACGGATGAAGCGTGCCCTTCACTGGTCAGAGTCCCGCTTGATGGGGTTGACGCAGCAGATGCTCTTTGTGAATGATCCGCTACCCTCTCTAGTCTCCTCTCGTTGCTTTAATTAGAGTTGTCACTGAGAGAGAAAGAAATACAAAGACGATCACTATAATGTACTAAGTACTCCCCCTTCATGTTGGATGTATGCCCTAAAGCTACTGTGTAATAGTTACATATTAGGGATTTCAGTTGTACTTTCATTATTATTATTTATTTAATGGCAATCATGTATTCATTCATTTGTCCAATTTTTGTATGAATGATTCCATAAGATCAGTTGCAACTACCTATTCTTGAGATGTCAAGAATATATATGTGACGGGTTCATAGTTAGACTGAATCTTTAAATCGTTCCCGGTCAATGGATTATTGAGTGGATATTAATAATCCTGTTGAGACCGGTGTGTTCATAACTTCACCATTAAGTATTGGATACTTAAGGGAATGATGAGTCACAAGTCATTGGGTATTATGATGCCTGAGTTAAGAACACAAGTGTTTGTATTAGACAAATTCACTGAACGTGACATATAACGAACGATTAGTGACATGGAAGCTTTTAGCGTGGTCAATGTCTAATTGTTCATGCTTTGGTCTTGTGTAAATAATCCTTAGACCTGAGGCACAGTATTAACTTGTGTGTCGAACAACTATGGTTCACGGGTGCACGTAATGCTGGGTCATTGATCCGTCTTTGTACTGATGGTTGTAGTATGTTCATATACGAAGTTGCACGTGTGCGCAATATGGAATCTGTCTCCTTGCTAAATGTAAGGTATATTAATGATGTTCTATGCGATCTAATTATGACACTGCATTGAAATCCTCGGCCGGGGTTGTAATTGAGAATAAATTGTTTATGTCTCAAATAAAAATGCATGTCAGTTAGATTTGTGCATATGATCGAATTAATGACTTGACTAATATTCCATGGTCTTTGTTTGATCGGGACATAGTAAGACAGAGGGATTGAATTACACGTAGCCAAAGCTGGCAGGTTCATTATGTTATTAAAATATTCACACTATCTGGGTAGTCATGACATATTGCTAGATGTCAATCATGGCTTGTAAGACCCAAAGATTAATCGGGACAATTAATTCTTTTGGGAGTACTAATGTGTTAGTACAAGTCTTACTACCAGCTTAGTGATGAACCTAGGGATGTCACACACCATAAACAATTAGGATAACGTGGAACAAGAGAGATATAATTGCAAATGTGTTTGCAATTACTGCAATTGAATTGAGTCGATTCAAAATTAAATTAAATGAGATTTAATTTAATTTGTATTATAGTCACGAGCCTATGTGCATATGATGCACACGCATGCCCATAGTGAATACATATTAATGTATTCCAAATGCACATATAAAGATCATGTTCTTTTTATTTTTAAAGGAATTGATTATTTATTAATTAATTATTTAATTAATTGATTAATTAAAGTGGAAATGGTCAGCAATTTTTGCTGACCATTTCACACGAATACGTGCACATGCACGCACGAATTCGTGCATGATGGTCAGCAACCGCTGACCATCATACACGCATATTGTTCGTGCATGGATGGTCAGCAACCGTTCACGTGCATGGATGGTCAGCAACCGCTGACCATCACGCACGAAATCGTGCATAAACGGTCAGCGGTTGCTGATCTGTTCCGTTCATGCACGATCGTGCTCGATCGTGCATGAGAAGGAGGATCAACAACGGTTGCTGATCCCACGATCGGCAACCGTTGCTGATTCGTGTATAAATTTTAAAAAGAAAGGCCGAAAAGGTTGCAACGCAGAGAGTTTTCTGTGGGGGTGCGTTTTGTGTTTTTAGAGACATACGAAAGGGGTTGCTGGAAAAAGAGAAAAACAGTGTGTGTTCGTGTGCGTGTTCTTTCTTGTGTTGTCTTTGAGACGCAAGAAAGAAAAGGTTTCTCTCATCCGGGCTGTGACTAAAATATCAAGAATACTGCGGATTATCTCCACAAGGTTGCTAGCACGATCAAAGTGGTGTATATTCGAAAAATTCTCTCTTCCGTTCGACGTTCGTTGTTGGTGTGTCTGAACTAGAGGTCCGACGCTTGTGGGACTCGAACCGAAGAACATCCGAACCGATTCGTTTTAAAGCACGCCTCGAGAGGTAATTTGTTTAACCCCTTTGATGTTCAGATTTTTGATTAAAACGCACGAACAACGCCTTAGGAGAATCATGTATAAAATACATCTTCGTTTCCGCTGCGTTCTTTTTGTTAATTATACCTATACATGATTCATGAAACCCCAACAGTGGTATCAGAGCCAACCTTAGGCGTTTTTCATGCGTTTAATTGATTTATAGTTCAAATATATTTTTGCGTTCTAATGGCCAATTTATTTTTGTTAAGAGAATTGGTTCTCTTGTTCTTATGTGGCCTTGAAAGTTGATTAATTTATGTGATAAATTTAATCAACTAAGCAAAAATTAGAACTAAATCAATTTTGAATCAAAAATCTTTAACTTGTTATACTTTGTGTTTATATTCTGCAAATGATATGCAGAATTTTATGCATGCCTTCCAGAGCTTTAAATTTTGAATTTATGGCTCATAAGGAAGGGTGGTGATCATGGAAAAATCCCTAATTGTTGTGATTGTTGTATGGATGAATGTATGATGATTACAGGTATTCATTTTTGGGGTTGTAATTATTAAATGGAGGCTGCGCCCTTCCTTTTATTTTATTTTAATTTTTCATGAAATGTAATTTTAGTGTAGTTTAGTTTTTCAATTGTTGATGTAAATGCTACAAGAAAGGAGGAGCCATTGGAGGAGCCATTAAGCCGGTGAGCTCTATGGGCCCGGTCTTTGAAGAGTTCAAAGATTGAAGAAAAAGTGAAGAACAGGTCCATATAATTAAAACATTAAAATGGCGAAATGGGTCTCTTTGGCTCGAGACCCATTGAACCATAATTCCATGATCACCACGTAGGATAGATGTTTATGTGATATCTATTTATTTATTGTGTTATGTTATCATGCATGTTAAACTGGTTAATGTGCAAAGTGAGACCATTAATAACGACTCAAACCTCCTTATTAATAATATTAAGTCGAAACGGGTTTCGGACTCGTGGCCTTCCATCGTCGTGGTTTGATCCAATATTATAGTGGTTAACTAACCGGTTATGGATACATAGGGGTTAATTATCATTTATAATATTGGACCACTCCATTATGCATATGATGCTGTGGGGTTGGAGCTAAATGATTTCTAATAACTGTCAGGTGAGGAAATCGTTTGTGTTTTCAATACTTACATGAGACGATGGGCTAGACTTAACTATGATCATGATGCCAATAACTGTTAGGTGAGGCTTTCATGGTCTAGAGGCCAAAGTTATGATTGGGACTCGCATATGATGCGTTTGAACAAGTTGGTTCACTCATTAAGTTCATAGAACACCAATAACTGCTAGGTGAGGTGGACTTTGGACTAGTGGGACTCAATCCCCACTAGTAATCTTTACCCAACAAAGATTACCGCTTCCCATCTTAAGGAGTATGGGATTCGAATATAAATTTAGTGGGAGGATCTATTTCATTTAAAGGCCAAAATGAAATAGTTACTATGAAAGACACAACGGCTAACAATTTATTTTCTGCAACAGATATATTATTACTCTGAAAATGGTGACCACAAACCCACTCGCTTCTATACTTGACAAGAATTGTTTGACTGGACCCAATTTCACTGACTTGGGTGAGGAATTTGAGAATTGTTCTCAATTCAGAAAAAATTGGGTATGTGCTTGATGAAAAGATGCCAACCTCCTTTCCCGAGGGTGGGACCCAAGAGGAGCGTGTCACTTATGATAAGTGGCGTGACGATGACTTAAGAGTTAGGTCATATATGCTTGCTTCTATGAATAATGAATTACAAAAGAAGTATGAATCTATGGAAGATGCTAGGTCGATCATTTTGCATTTAAAGGAATACTTTGATGAGAATGGTCGAACCTCTAGATATGAGATATCTAAAGCATTGTACCGTATGAGGATGGCTGAAGGATCATCGCTTAATGATCATGCTTTGAAAATGATCTGGCACATTGAAGAATTGGCTAGGCTGAATCTCGTTATGGACAACGAGTTAGCTGTGGATTTGATCCTCCAATCTTTGCCCGATTCCTTCTCTGGTTTTGTCCAAAACTTCCACATGCACAAGATGGAGAAAACTCTCGCTGAGTTACATAGCATGCTGGTAGTTTATGAGAAGGAAATGCATAACACGAGACCAAATGTAGTGGCTATGGCTAAGGCTTCTTCTTCAAAGGGTAAGACTGTTTTAAAGAAAAATAAATGGAAGAGGCCTGCCAAACTGTTGTGCAACCAAAACCCAAGATTGATAAAGGGAAATGTCATTACTTGTGGTGTCAAGGGGCACTGGAAGAGGAACTGTAGGAAGTACCTCGCGAGCTTGAAGGTCAAGCCCAAGGACCAACCTTATGAAGGTATGGTGTCTATGCTTGTTGAAACTAATCTTATGGTTAGTGCTGAATCCAGCTCATGGGTTCTAGACTCGCTGCAACTTCACATATTTGTATGTCTTTGCAGAATCTGGAAGTAAGCGGGATGCTAGGGCGAAATGAGATTGTCCTGACGTTTGCCAATGGAGCAAGAGTTGCTGCGTTAGCTATAGGGACTTTTCGTTTATGTTTGCCTTTTGGACATGTAATGGTTTTAAAGAACTGTTTGCATTATAAGAATGATGTTAGGAACATCATCTCTATACCTCGTTTGGGTAAAGAGAATTATGAATTTTCTTTTGGTGATGATGTATGTTCTATTTATCATAATAGAAGATGTGTTGGTTCTAGCTTATTAACCAATAATCTTTATACCATTACAATGTCCGGTAATGCGATTACCGATGTCAATAAGCAAAATAGAATTGATATAAATGCCATAACTAATAAACGCCCTAGAGACGGTCCAAATAAAAAGTATGTTTGGCATCTCCGATTAGGTCATATTGGAGAAGACAGAATTAACAAGTTGAGTAATGATGGATACATCGATCCTTCAAATTTTAAGTCATACTCGACTTGTGAGGCATGTCTTCTAGGAAAAATGACCAAAGCGCCTTTTGTGGGACAAAGTGCGCGGGCTGCTGACATATTAGAATTAATACATACAGATGTATGTGGACCAATTAATGAAACTGCTAGAGGTGGTTATAATTACTTCATTACCTTCACCGATGATCAGTCACGGTATGGTTATTTATACCTCATAAAGTATAAATCTGAATCCTTTGAAAAGTTCAAGGAATTCAAGGCTGAAGTTGAGAAACAAACAGGAAAATGTATTAAGGCTCTTCGATCAGATTGAGGAGGTGAATACCTTAATACTGAATTCCTAGACTATCTTAAAGAGAATGGCATTTGATCACAATGGACACCTCCTGGAACTCCAGAACATAATGGTGTATCTGAACGAAGAAATCGTACTTTATTAGATATGGTGCGATCTATGATGAGTTACACCGATTTGCCAATATCCCTTTGGGGATATGCCCTTGAGACAGCTGTATATATACTGAACAGTGCCATCCAAATCTGTTCCAACTACGCCCTATGAGATATGGCATAGTAGGAAACCTAGTCTTAATCATATTAAGATTTGGGGTTGTCCAGCTTTCGTGAAAAAGCTGAAAATGGACAAATTGGAGGCAAGATCTGAACAAGGCCGCTTCATTGGATATCCAAAGGAAACTCTTGGATATTATTTCTATTTTCATTCAGACCAAAAATTTTGGTTAGCAAGCACGCTTCTTTTCGGGAGAACCAGTTCGTCCAAGAAGGTGGTGCAAGGCGGAAAATAGTCTTACAAGAAGAAAATAATGAAGTACCAAACAACCGAGTTCGATACCAATCTCGATTCGGTGGGAGCTTCGATACACAACCTCTTAGGAGAAGTGCGAGAACGTCTCGTCCACCTCGCTCGTTATAGACACTCGGTTGATCATATTGAACCTTTATTCATTGTGAATGATAGTGATCAATCTGGTGATCCTAAAACATATGAGGAGGCGATGTCGGACATCGATTCTGGTAAATGGCTAGAAGCCATGAAATCCGAAATGGATTCAATGTATTCCAATGAAGTTTGGACCTTAATTGACCTGCCTGATGGTATTATACCAATTGGCTGTAAATGGATCTTCAAGAGGAAGATGAATGCTGAAGGTCAAATTGGAACTTACAAAGCACGGCTGGTGGCGAAAGGATATCGTCAGAAAGAAGGAATTGATTATGACGAAACTTTCTCACCTGTGGCCATGCTAAAATCCATTCGGATTATGTTGGCTATAGCTGCACACCTTGATTATGAGATATTTCAGATGGATGTCAAAACGGCTTTGCTAAATGGTTTTCTTGATGAGGACATCTATATGGAACAGCCACGGGGTTTTGAATCCAATAGTGAAAAACGGAAGGTGTGTAAGCTTAAGAGATCCATTTATGGACTCAAACAAGCCTCCAGAAGTTGGAATATCCGTTTTGATGAGGTAGTCAAATCGTTTGGCTTCATCAAAAATCCGGATGAACCTTGTGTATACAAGAAGATCAGTGGGAGTGCAATTGCATTTCTAGTTTTGTATGTCGATGATATACTTTTGATTGGAAATGATGTACCAATGATATCATCGATAAAATTATTCTTGTCACAGAAATTCTCCATGAAAGATTTAGGAGAGGCAACCTACATTTTAGGTATCAAGATCTATAGAGATAGATCAAGACGATTGATTGGCCTCTCACAATCTACGTACATAGACAAAGTGTTAACACGGTTTAACATGCAATGTTCCAAGAGAGGATTATTGCCTTTTAGGCAAGGGATCCGTCTTTCTAAGGAGATGTGTCCCAACACTCCTGAAGAAAGAGAGCGGATGGCAAAAATACCATATGCATCCGCTATTGGAAGCATAATGTATGCTATGCTATGTACTAGACCTGATATTGCACATGCTGTAAGTATTACTAGCGAGATATCGGTCGATCCAGGAGAAGAGCACCTTTGATAGCAATCAAGAATATTCTTAAGTACTTGCGAAGGACTAAGGATCTATTCTTGATATATGGAGAAGCAGAATTTAATGTTGTAGCTTATACGATTCTGATTTTCAATCGGATCCTAATGATTATAAGTCTACGTCTGGGTTTGTCTTTACATTCAATGGTGGTGCGTTAGTTGGAAAAGTTCCAAACAAAGCATAACTTGCCGATTCCACCACCGAGGCGAGTATGTAGCCGCTTACGAAGCAAAGAAAGGAAGCAGCTTGGATGAAGAAGTTTATTTCTGAACTTGGAGTCGTTCCTTCAATTGAGCAACCAATTACATTGTTTTGTGACAACAATGGGGCGATAGCTCAAGCTAAGGAACCAAGGTCTCACCAAAGGTCCAAGCATATTGAGAGACGCTTCCATCTCATCAGAGAAATTGTTGGGAGAGGTGATATCGCCTTGCAGAAAATTGCCTCAGCAGAAAACGTGGCGATCCCTTCACTAAGGCCTTACCTCGTCTTCTTTTGAAAGACATATTGACAAGATGGGTTTGAGGTACCGGACAAGTTGGCTTTAGTGCAAATGGGAGATTGTTGGATGTATGCCCTAAAGCTACGTGTAATAGTTACATATTAGGGATTTCAGTTGTACTTTCATTATTATTATTTATTTAATGGCAATCATGTATTCATTCATTTGTCCAATTTTTGTATGAATGATTCCATAAGATCAGTTGCAACTAGACCTATTCTTGAGATGTCAAGAATATATATGTGACGGGTTCATAGTTAGACTGAATCTTTAAATCGTTCCCGGTCAATGGATTATTGAGTGGATATTAATAATCCTGTTGAGACCGGTGTGTTCATAACTTCACCATTAAGTATTGGATACTTAAGGGAATGATGAGTCACAAGTCATTGGGTATTATGATGCCTGAGTTAAGAACACAAGTGTTTGTATTAGACAAATTCACTGAACGTGACATATAACGAACGATTAGCGACATGGAAGCTTTTAGCGTGGTCAATGTCTAATTGTTCATGCTTTGGTCTTGTGTAAATAATCCTTAGACCTGAGGCACAGTATTAACTTGTGTGTCGAACAACTATGGTTCACAGGTGCACGTAATGCTGGGTCATTGATCCGTCTTTGTACCTGATGGTTGTAGTATGTTCATATACGAAGTTGCACGTGTGCGCAATATGGAATCTGTCTCCTTGCTAAATGTAAGGTATATTAATGATGTTCTATGCGATCTAATTATGACACTGCATTGAAATCCTCGGCCGGGGTTGTAATTGAGAATAAATTGTTTATGTCTCAAATAAAAATGCATGTCGTTAGATTTGTGCATATGATCGAATTAATGACTTGACTAATATTCCATGGTCTTTGTTTGATCGGGACATAGTAAGACAGAGGGATTGAATTACACTGTAGCCAAAGCTGGCAGGTTCATTATGTTATTAAAATATTCACACTATCTGGGTAGTCATGACATATTGCTAGATGTCAATCATGGCTTGTAAGACCCAAAGATTAATCGGGACAATTAATTCTTTTGGGAGTACTAATGTGTTAGTACAAGTCTTACTACCAGCTTAGTGATGAACCTAGGGATGTCACACACCATAAACAATTAGGATAACGTGGAACAAGAGAGATATAATTGCAAATGTGTTTGCAATTACTGCAATTGAATTGAGTCGATTCAAAATTAAATTAAATGAGATTTAATTTAATTTGTATTATAGTCACGAGCCTATGTGCATATGATGCACACGCATGCCCATAGTGAATACATATTAATGTATTCCAAATGCACATATAAAGATCATGTTCTTTTTATTTTTAAAGGAATTGATTATTTATTAATTAATTATTTAATTAATTGATTAATTAAAGTGGAAATGGTCAGCAATTTTTGCTGACCATTTCACACGAATACGTGCACATGCACGCACGAATTCGTGCATGATGGTCAGCAACCGCTGACCATCATACACGCATATTGTTCGTGCATGGATGGTCAGCAACCGCTGACCATCACGCACGAAATCGTGCATAAACGGTCAGCGGTTGCTGACTGTTCCGTTCATGCACGATCGTGCTCGATCGTGCATGAGAAGGAGGATCAGCAACGGTTGCTGATCCCACGATCGGCAACCGTTGCTGATTCGTGTATAAATTTTAAAAAGAAAGGCCGAAAAAGGTTGCAACGCAGAGAGTTTTCTGTGGGGGTGCGTTTTGTGTTTTTAGAGACATACGAAAGGGGTTGCTGGAAAAAGAGAAAAACAGTGTGTGTTCGTGTGCGTGTTCTTTCTTGTGTTGTCTTTGAGACGCAAGAAAGAAAAGGTTTCTCTCATCCGGGCTGTGACTAAAATATCAAGAATACTGCGGATTATCTCCACAAGGTTGCTAGCACGATCAAAGTGGTGTATATTCGAAAAATTCTCTCTTCCGTTCGACGTTCGTTGTTGGTGTGTCTGAACTAGAGGTCCGACGCTTGTGGGACTCGAACCGAAGAACATCCGAACCGATTCGTTTTAAAGCACGCCTCGAGAGGTAATTTGTTTAACCCCTTTGATGTTCAGATTTTTGATTAAAACGCACGAACAACGCCTTAGGAGAATCATGTATAAAATACATCTTCGTTTCCGCTGCGTTCTTTTTGTTAATTATACCTATACATGATTCATGAAACCCCAACACTTCATTTGACATAGGAAATTTAAACCCATCAAACCTTGAAATGGATTCTCTCATGTAATGATCTGGCTTATTGAATCGAAGGGGGTAATATAAGTAATTTTCTAATTTATCGATGTCATATCTTTACTATGTGATGACAGCTAACTATTGTCCTCAGATTGGAAAAGTGCTGACGACAATGAATTTGGCCACTGAACACCAAACCAAGCCCACCGGAGAACCCAAAGGAAATATCGACAACCAATCATTTCATATTAATTTAGCTTATATTCAAGATACCAAGTTAGATGGATAACAAACCCCTTGTAGTGTAAACAGCGGCATAGCATACAAATATTGTATATATCAACTACACATTGCGTTTCTTTATTCATGCTAAAATGAATAACAAGCCACTACCACCTGTATCTGGAGACAAATTAGCATAAAACTTCGAATTGTTCTAATGTAGTTCTATACATTTGCATGGAATTTCAATATAATTATCTTGACGACACTCATTTTTTTTTTTGGTCGAATGACGACACTCATTTGAAATTGGTGATATTGTGGTTTAGTTGTCACTTGCCATCTCACATGTCATGACTGATGATTTACCACGAACAATTTTACTCTAAATGAGTGTTTTGCATAATTTTCTGGATTTTTTTTTTTTCACAATCTAAAGTGGAGAGGCTGCAACTACAACAAGAAGAACAACTCATAATTTGAGTCTTTGAAAATTTTGAAGAATTTGCTTGCTAAAGACAATTTATAACAGAAAATAATGATAAATTGGGCTCGCTGAGATTTGAAGGAGCAACCCAACTCGCCAAGATTTGGAGAGGCTGAGCTTGCCAAAAGCTGTGTTGGCATGAGCTGTTAATTAGAGATAATATAGGAATCCAAGTCAATCTACTTCCCATTTTGTCTCTCAAATTGATTAGGAGGATTTTGATTTGATTAGGAGGATTGTTAGGATTGACTCTCTCCTTTGTAGATATATGCTTAAAAGTATTGTAAAACAAACGATGTACAGAATACAAAGAATATGAAAACTTTCTTCGGAAAGCTATATGTGTTTCTTCATGCTATAAGGGCAACTCGATCCTAAGACCTACTCTCACCATGGCTAAATGCATTAATTTAACTCTCCCACAATCAACCGGTGAGGGCTCTTCGGCAATGACGATTCTTGAAGATCTAACAACGGTGATGAAGCAACTTCTGACCCAGCATCATGCACTGCCTTCCCAAGTTGAGGCACTGGCTCCACGTATTGCTATCAAGTTGGATGGCAACAACTATGGCCTTTGGTCCCAAGTTGTCGAGATGTAAATCTCAGGCAAAGACAAGTTGGGATATATTAATGGCAATCTTCCCCAACCTCATTTGACTGGTCTTGGCTTTTGGAAGTGGAAAACCGATGATTCCATAGTGAAAGGATGGATAATCAACTCCATGGACCCGGCTTTGATTGGCGATTTTATCCAATTCCCAACCGCAAAAGTAGTTGGGATTCGATGGCTACCACATTTTTTTACGGCAATCATGTCTCCTAGGAGTATGATTTGAAGTGCCGATTTACTCAGCTGAAGCAGGTAGGAGGCCCTATAGAAAAATACTACAATGATCCTCAAGGACTTTGGTGGTAGATTAATTTTCACTGTTCTAACCTCATGGTGTGTCCCAATGATATTGGGTGCTACAATACGACTGTCCAAGAAGATCGAGTCTACACATTCCTTAAGAGTCTTGATGATCGACTTAACAAGGACAAATGCAACTGTTTCCTATTGTTGAACAAGCTTGCATACGGGTTTGGCGGGAGGATGTGCATCAAGTTGTGATGTTGGATGCTCCCACTGCTACTACAATGGTGTCATGTGGGGGGAAGTTGGGCTCATGGTTTCTTTAGGACAGCCCAAAACCATAGACTCTACAAATGGCCTCCATAGGTGTTGCGACAAGAGGGGGTAAGTCCAACGCAGGTTCGAAGCATGAGCCACAACCAGCATAGGGATGCACCCATTGTGGGAATCTTAAACATACCAAGGAGACTTGTTTCAAGTTACATGGGTACCTCGATTGGTGGAAAGATTTTCAAGCCAAGAAAAAGACTGAGTCTGCAACAAGCAGGGGTAAAGGGCTGGCGTTGTTGGCAGTTGGGGACTCACCTCTCTCCTTGATTCCATAGGTAGAGTCCACCAGTATTTCCTTCTCGGCTTTTGAAGGTAAATACTGTTGTGCTTTTGTCAATGCTCATCAGGGTGAGGGTAGTGGGTAGATTGTTGATTCTAGTACTACCGATCACATGACACCCAATCATGGTGACCTCAGGTGCCATACTACTCTACGTCAACAAAGTATCTATAATGCAAATGGCCATAGCTATCCAGTGACTGAGGCTAGAAATGTTGTTCTCATGCTTTCCATCTCCTTATCGCACACTTTGCTCGTGCCATCTTTATCTAACCGATTGTTGTCTCTTGGGCATATTGCTGATGAATTAAATTGCAATGTTCTTATGCATCCTAATTTTTGTTTATTTCAGGATATCCTCACGAAGGATATTACTGGACGTGGTACTAAGAGGGAGGGGTTGTATTATGTGGATGATTTTAACATTAGTAGAGTGAATCACACCCGCAGTCAATCTACTAATAAAGAAAAATATATCTAGCTATGGCATTGTCGATTAGGGCACCTATCTTTTGAATATTAAAAGCACTTATTTCTTGCGTTGTTCAGTAGTTTATGAGATATGTATTCCAATGTGAAACATGCATCTTGGCAAAGAGTCATCATGTTTCTTTTCCATTGAGTTTCAATAAAAGTGCAACACCTTTTTCATTAGTCCACTCTGATGTGGGGTGCTTCACGCACCACCCTTTCAAGAGTTTGCTGGTTTGTGACTTTTGTAGATGATTGTACATGAATGACATAGTTGTATTTGATGAAGAATAAGGATGAGGTCTCTAAAATATTTTATGTATTCCACCATGCAACACAATTTGGGGCGCAACTTCACATCCTTCGTACTAATGATGGGGGCGAATATATTAATCAATATCTCATAGCTTACTTTCAAGAACATGGCCTTATCCATGAGACGTCGTACACCCATGATCTCTTTCGGGGGGAGATACATTGAGAAAGGGAAAATTGGTGGGAGGGTGGTGTTTTGGCAGGGTTGAGACTAGGTCTGGCTCACAGTAGGCTTCGGCAGTGGTGCCATCAATAGAAAATCCAGCAAATCAAGTCATGATAAGGTCGATGGCAGGAGTTGCACAGGAGGATAGTCACGTCCTAACAAAAAGTGATCAGCAGTTTATAGTAGTACAAGGTGCACACGAATAGCCTCAAGAAAAGCCTTCTTTTCTTTTAAAATTGTCCCCTCTTTAGTACTCGACCATTCTCATGAGGATACTCCTGAGGTAAGATCTCATACCATACCTGACTCTTGTGATGATTATGATGTGATTATTAGTTATGAATTACCTAGCAGACACAATCGTGGCAAGGCCTCTAGTCGATACTCACCAGACGTGGAGGAACGGAAGTCAAAGTACCCTATTGCAAATTATGTTTCGATAGGGAGATTGTCAAAACCATTGAAGGCATTCTTATCAAATGTTTTTGTAACTTGAGTTCCTAGTGGGGTGCAAGAGGCTTTGAGGGAGAGTGGGTTCAGGCAATGAAAGAAGAGATTGAAGCATTACAAAAAAAAAAAAAAGACTTGGAGACTTGTGGAGTTACCAAAGGGGAAGAGAGCAATGGGGGTGTAAGTAGGTTTTTACTATCAAATACAAAGCAGATGGCTCCATTGAGAGATACAAGGCACGGCTGGTAGCAAAAGGATATACACAGGCTTATGGTGTAGACTACCAATAAATGTTTTCCCCCATGGCAAAACTTAATATTATGAGAGTTTTGTTGTCTCTTACAGCGAATCCGGACTGATCGTTGCATCAATTTGATGTGAAGAATGAGTTTCTTCATGAGGATTCAGAGGAAGAAATCTACATGGAAGTTCCGCTTAAGTATTGTTGTGCCACTCAACCCAACATAGTGTGCAAACTAGAACACTCATTTTATGGGTTAAAGCAATCACCCCATGCTTGGTTTGGTCACTTTAGCTCAGCAATGAAAAGATATGGATATTCTCAAAGCAACTTGGGTCACACGATGTTACTAAGGCGACGTCAAAGAAAGGTAATGCCCTTAATCATATATGTGGATGATACGATTATCACAAGAAATAATCGTGAAGAGATTTTCAAACTCCAAGAGAAGCTAGTAGAAGAGTTTTTTCTTTTTTTGGTCAGTAAGCTAGTAGAAGAGTTTGAGATGAAGAATCTAGGAGGGTTGAAGTATTTCTTGGGCATTGGAGTGGCTAGATCAAAAGGAGGTATTTTTTTTTCTCTAAGAAAATATGTGTTGGACCTATTAACCGAAGTTGGAATGACAGAGTGTAAGCTTGCTGACACCTCTATAGTTCAGAATCATAGACTTGAGGAGTATCCGAATCAGATGCCAACCAATAAGGATAGATATCAAAAGTTAGTAGGGCGACTGATCTATTTGTCACATACACACCCTGATATCGCATATGTTGTGAGTATTGTGAGTCAATTTATGCATGCCCTGAGTGAAAATCATATGAATGTGGTGAGTTGAATTTTACACTACTTGAAGTCGACTCTAGGAAAAGGTCCGTTCTTTGCGTAGAACAATCATCTTGAGATTGAGGGATTTAGGGATGCGGACTAGGCAGGTAGCATCTCGGATAGGAGGTCTACATCGAGGTATTTCACATTTGTGGGAGGAAACTTGGTTACATGGAGAAGCGAGAAGCAGAAGGTAGTAGCATTGTCTAGTGCTAAGGCAGAGTTTCGAGGGGTGGCTAAAGGATTGTGTGAGCTACTATGGCTTAAGATGTTGATGACAGGACTTGGTTTCCCACTAAAGTTTGAGATGAGATTTTTCTATGATAATAAAGTAGCAATTGATATTTCCCACAATCCAAATCAGTATGATCGGACCAAGCACATTGAGGTTGATAGACATTTTGTCAAGCAAAATTTAGAAGCTAAGGTGATTCGGTTTCCTTCTGTTAGGTCTAAAGATCAATTGGCGGACATATATACTAAGGTTGTGTCAAGTAAGGCATTTCACAATTCACTTGTTAGGTTGAGCATCAAAGATATCTTTTTACCCACTTGAGGGGAAGTGTTAGCATGAGTTGTTAATTAGAGATAATTTAGGAATCCAAGTCAATCTTTGGTTAATTAGAGATAATATAGGAATTCGAGTCAATCTACTTCATATTTTGCCTCTTGATTTGATTAGGAGGATTGTTAGGATTAACTCTCTTCTTTATAGATATATACTCAAAAGCATTGTAAAACAAACGATGTACAAAATATAAAGAATATGAAAACCTTCTTCACAAAGTTATATGCGTTTCTTCAAGTTAGAGGATTGCAAGTGCTTGCGATAGAGGATCAAGCTAAGGCTGATTTTCGTGATGCATAAGCGGGAAGGGGAAATGGTTGTTGAAGAAATGCTAGGGGTGACAGTTGAGGGGCGGTGGATTTTGGAGTCGATTCCACAGCTAATGAGCCCGTGCATGAGGCGGGTGTTCCTGTGGTTCTCAAAGAACGACGAACAGTAAAGGAACAAGGAAGAAGATGAACGGTATCCATAAAAGGATAGAAATGCAATTAAGAAATAAAGATAAAAAAAATTAAAAAATTAAGCAATGGTATGGTTTCGATTCAATTTGTTCATGTTGAATCACCAGCCATGTCACGTAAAAAGGCCGACATCGTTTCGATTCAACTTGGCCATGTCATGTTGCCGTTCGTGTCACATACAATAGTCAAATAATCGACTGGAAGGATTAGATTAAGATTTCATGCAAATATTCAAAACATTGAAACATCGAAAGGTTGGAGACTACAATATAACCTGCAAAACGGGTTTAGTACCAAAATATCAATTTTCCCCCTTACAATGAATTAGAACATGTATTTGGCACTTTGAATGTTGGACAGTAGTACAATACAGGGCATTTTGATATCACGCTTGAATCTTCAACATTTTTTTAAAAAGTTAGCGTTAAAAGAGTGGAAGTAGAGAATGCATTTTCTATATTTCATTCGACCATTAAAATAGATAATTTATGGAATCCTCGTGACAATTCTCAATAGACCACATCCATGGTACTACTCAATTATATTAGCTAAATACATGCATTAATGAGCAACAATCCATGACATCAAAATTACTATAAAATTAACCATTGATGGTGGTAATAATTTATTAGGAAAAAATACTAAAAAAGTCATAAACCCATTACATTGGTACCAATATAATTATAAACTTTTTAATTGGACCAATTTAGTCATAAACATTTTTACATTGGTACTAATTCAGTCCATTCAAACGATTTAGGCCAAAAATCGCTGAAGGAGACATCAGCCTTCCTACGTAGTATGGTTGGCACTAACGTGGAAATTTTAAAATTATTTTTTAATAATTTTTAAAGTTTTTTCTTTTCTCTTTTTTCCCCTTTTCTTTTTCCTTTGGACTATGGTTGGTACTAGCCACAGTCCAAAGGAAAAAAAAAAAAGGAAAAAATCTAAGAAATAATAAAAAATCAAAAATTATTTTAAAATGTTCACATCAGCACTAGTCGTACCATGTAGAACATCCCGTGTCCACATAAGTGATTTCCAGCCCAAATTGACCAAATGAACTGAATTAGTATCAATGTGAAAAGGTTTAAAACTAAATTTGTCGAATTCGAAGGTTTAAAACTAAATTTATGCTATTAGAATAGGTTTATGACTCTTTTGGTACTTTTCCCTAATTTGTTGTCCATTGAATCGTTGGTCTGTTCAAGTTATATGCATGCCATGGACTAACCAAATTTTTTTCTCTTCCATATTAATCAAAGGCGAAGAGGCTCATCTATTGTACCTTTAACATTTTCTCATGTACATATATGTATATGTACGTATGTATATATACACACACAATTTATTGCCATAGGACATACAAACAATATGGCCATGGGACCTCTGGTAGTTGTGTTATACAAGGGACGACCCTTAAATGTATATTCTTTCATTTAAGTATTACACGACATACAAATATAAGTGAATAATCCGATTTACTTTAGAAGCTGCTTCCTTTCATTGAAGTTCAGTGAATGTGCGGAACACAAAAAGTTTACTGAAGACCGTTTACATATACAATATATATCATGAGTAAAAGTACAACTGGAGAATCTAAATTATAAAAAGCACCATAAAAAAACAGAAAAGTAAGCCATGAATTACTAGATAAATTCGACAATAGTCACTTAACTATGATGTTTTGATAAAGAACAACTGAATTTTGATGTTAATATTTGTGACAGAAGTACAACACAAATATCAAAACTTGACACGGAGAGACACTTAAGTACCAAAAATTAATAAATATACATATAAGTACCACTTTTTTGGAAAATTGGGATATTTGAGTATCAAGTCCGGCGAAACCTCTCGGAAATCCTAAGTGGCATTTTTTTTAATAACATCACTCATTCACATGGCTCACTAGAGAGTCAAGTTAGTAAAGAAAAGCCAAAACGACATCGTTTTGCCTCTTATTTGAATATTAATATAAATATTAATTTAATTAAATTTAAAACTAAACTAATTTTTTTTTTTAAAGGAGAAAATGCAAAACGGCAAGGGCTAGGAATTGCAAAATGGTGAGGGCTATGCAAGCCCTCACTGCCACCGCCCCACTGGCGCCGGGAAGGGTTGGCAACGGTGGGTAGAGGGTTGCCCGGGGTTGCCGAGCTCTAGGCAAGGACCGGCAACGAGGGCCTACAAGCCCTCACCTAGATCTAGGGCGAGGGAGCCAACGGGTGGCAACCTTTGGCCCGGCTGGGTGAGGGTCGATGACTTTCATTAGTTCTTGGGGAGAGTTGTGACTCTCACCCCAAATCTGGGCGAGTGCTTGTAGGTCCTCGTCGCCGATCGGCTAAGGTTGCCAACCCCTGGCTAGGGCCTAAGGACCCCGGCTGACCCTCCCCCCACCGTAGCCGATCCTTCCCAACGATGATGGGACGATGGTGAGGGCTTGCATAGCCCCCACCATTCTACACTCCTCCCCCTTTTTTTAATCTTTAAATTTTATTATTATAAAATTGGTTTTAAATTCAATTTAATTAATATTTATATTACAATTCAAATCCGAGGCAAAATAGCGTCGTCTTTTGTTTATCTAGCCACGTCAACGTACAAAATAACGTCATTTTTGGTTTGTTTAGCCACGTCAATGGGCAAAAACAATATCATTTTGCACCTATCTCGTCGAAAAAATGTCACGTGAGTATTTTGACAGGATTTTTTTCACTATGGGCACTTAACTAATTCATTTTGCTTCAATTTTGACATTTAAGTATACATTTCCGAACTTTTAGTGTATTCCCCCATTCCAAGTATTAACACTCCAGGTATCTGTGTCCCTAATAATTACTACAAACGCATCATATTGTAGTATATATTGTAATTGATGCCATTTAGCTAGAACCCGATCGAACTATTTTAGGGGCAAATGCTGTCCTGCCAGAAAATGAGAGCCCAAGTTTTCAATATCGTGATTGAAAGAGACATGAGAACCGGGGTAGGTTGTCGTGAAGATTTTGCATCAGTCAAAACTGACAGAGGGAGATGAACAACGCTCGTCCATTCCACCATTTCAATTCGATCTGTCCTTGTTCAAAGTTTCTTGATGATTTCGGTCATGAAGCGTGAGAACCCTCGCTCCTCAACAATACCCCCCGGCCTTAGCGGCTACGTGCATGAGTTCGGAGAACCTGTTCATTTGGAAAATGGTGAATCTGTTTTCATTTTATAATGATCCTCGGGTGAAGGCAGGTCGAACGTCGGAGTTTGGATAAGGGTTGGGGATCCAAGGGCATTCACGTTCCGGGAATGCCAAATGCAGCGAAATTTCAGGGAGTGGATTGCGCAGAAAAGTTTTTGCTCGGGGTACACGGATTGATTAATTCACGACCATTTGTTCTTCCATTTGTCCGTGTGTACGCAAATGTGATTGTATCTGGTGCAGGTTTACTCGCCCATGCCGTGTTACTTACGATGCTGTTCAGCCCGTACACGCAGGGATGCAGAGAATTTCTAGGTCCAGATGCTATTTGATGTCTGGATCGGGACTCTCTTTTATTAGTTATATCACCGTCCTCTGCTGACTCGGCCGATCTGTACAGTTGACTATCTACACATGTCCTTGTCATTGTTGGGAAATGTTAGGTTACGGAACTCGTCCTGTTTCTCGTCCTGTTTTTCGTGGCTTCCTTGGTCTTAGATTCCCCATAAACTATTCGTTGTCCGTTTTTTATTGGAACCCCAGGCATAAAAGAATACCATTTTGAGTAGTCATCTGGGGTGGGGGAAAGCTAGAGGAAAGTTCGCACATGCGTGGACGGAAGGTCTTTTCGACTTTTCTCCAAGCGTGACTTGGACTTGGACTTGGACCCTCTGCAGTTTCGCCTAGGGAGGACGATACTGAGGGAGGCTGCATTGCAGTATTCATAAACGGATCTCGTCCCCCCAGCGCAATGAAGCGTCTGTTGTTTTATTTATTATATTTATATTCATGAATATTTGTCGCTTCACCCGAAAATAGAAGCAGATTTACCACGTTTGATGTCGGTCCATCATGCATCACTTGTCATCTCATGCTCTGAATGGGGCTAACCTCAGGACTATTTCTTTTTTGGTCGAAAAGAAAATTTTCATTTCATATGAAAGAGAAGTAAATAATTTCATGACGAATGAGCAAATCCCACAAGGCAAATAAATCTGAATAATGAATAAATTTGATACAGCTTTCAGAGACTCACTTATTCCAAAAAAAATACATATGTCGTAACATTAAAGTACAATCAAGAGCCGATCACCAAATCTCGTATGATTATCAGTTATTAGTGTATACACCAAAAAATCCCTTTCTGGTATCTATGACTTTGCCAAAAGATAGTGTACGCCTAGGTTCGGCATTCCTAACACCATAACCATATAGAGACCATAGCACCACCAAAAAGGTTACGCCTTATAAATATTATGACTATTATATATACGCTTAGGTATGCCAAACAATGAGCAAGTTGATTTCTTCATTCTTACGCTCCCCAACATGACTAGCTTATAATTTGGGTCTCTGCAAGTTCTTCATGTGCTGTATGCGGCATAAGTCCCCAAAAAATAGTGCTTTTCATAGATAAAGTGGAAAGTCCTTTTTGACCCATTTAAATGAATATGGGTTAATAAATGGATTTTGGATCCATTTTGACAAGGCTGAAAGTAAGTAATGAATTGATATTTTCTTTTAATTGTCGACTATAAAAAGAGATCTGAAAATGTTAAAAAATTTGTATCAACCACGTTGAGGATAAGTTCAACAAGGCTTATCTAGTCGTAAGTTTATGGTTTTCTAAGATAATATTTCCAAGAAAGCAACATACATATTATCTTAAAATTTGACGGTGAGGTTTGGATGTCGTTTCATTTGTGTCGTAGCAGGCTAAGGAGAATAATGCCATCATGTGGAGAGAAATTTTTATGTAAATTAATTGGGTCCTGTGTAGCTTTATACGAATCGATGTATGTGAATACGACATGCATTTTTATTTGTGTACATTCTGATTTACTTTAGAAGGAGCATCCTTTGATAAGTTCAGTAGTTCATTGGCCATCGCGTATGTCTACATATATTATAACTAAAAGTACCACTAAGAATCTAATTTATAAAAAGTATCATAAAGAAACTGAAAATAAACCATGGATTACTAGATAAATTCCACAAGGGTCACTAAACGACTGTGTTTTCATAACGAAGAACTGAACTTTGATTTCGATTACTTAATGCATCATACTTCAGTATCTTCGTAATCGATGCAGGTAAGCTGGAACTCGTTGAAATTTCTAGGGCAAATGTTTTAAGAATTTAAGTCGTTAGACAAAAACATAGTTTAATATTTGATTACTTCAACACTCCCCCTCACACTTAATCTGGTCTTTTTATCTAGTACTAAGCGTGAACGTATTTAATTAGGGAGGTAATTGAGGTCTGAAAAGATTTGAACTCGAGATTTCTAGCTCTGATACAATATGGAATTTTGTGGAACTACAATCAATTATTTTAAAAGCTTAAATTGTTAGACGAATGCATGATTTAATATTTAATTATTTCAACAAGAAGCAATGAGGGTGCACTAATTGAAATGAAAAGTCATTCCTAAAGAACTTCGTAGTCGAAGGAAGCTCACCATGCATTTGCCGGGCAACCGAACAAGAGAGGAAGTTTCTTGATGATTTTGGTCATGAGGTGTGTTCAGACTGCGTGCATGAGTTTAAACAACTGGTTCGCCAATCGGGTTTTATTTTTATGAAGATTTTCAGGGTACGGCAGGCCAGTCGTCCGAGGCTGAATCACATATTCAGCGGATCCAAATGCATTCACATTCTGGGGAAATGCTAGAATATTGCTGCCAAACTCCGAGGAAGGTACATCAATTGATTCATTCATGACCACTTCTTTTTATACAGAAACGCGATGGTATCTGGCGCGGTTCTTACCTAGCACAGCTTTACACACCGACACTGCCCAAATACTAGATGGTCCTGGACCGCCGCATGGGCCATAGTCTACTCCACTCGTTGATCATCCCGTGTCTAAGTAGGCCATAGTCTGCTTCTCTCTCCCTCTCTTTCACCCCCTCTGTCTCCTTCAGTCACTTCTTTTTGGCTTCTGCACCACGCCATAAATCTGGTAATGCCGCACTCCATTAACAAGCTCCGCAAACAAGATGTGCACAGCAAGATAGACCAAATTTACACGGAAAATTCACAAGCAAAATCTCTGAGCTTTTACAGTTCATTGGGAATCAAAGTAAGTCAAAATTAAAACTTAATTAAATTCCTTTCCCAGTCCTCTCTTCCTCTGCAGACAAATCTCGAGGTCATTGGGAAAATGGAACAGAAGAACTCAAAGCCTGCTCCAAGCTGCAGAAACTCCATAAATTCACACCCAATCTCAAAAAACACAAACACCTCGACCTCACGAAAACTTTAAGCCCAAGCTTGGCAGCATTTTCATCCTGTGTGCGCAAGCATCAATACCCGGTGGCGTCGTTGTGGGTGGGGGCTCGTTGAGGCTAAAGAAGGGGTGAACTCATTGCTTGTGCCATGATGCAGGTGTCCAACTTTGAAGCCATGAGTGAGAGAAGAGAGAGGGGACAACGGAGGAGGAAAAAAAAAATTGAAATTAATGGGTCCCAATTGAACACGTGGCAGCCGATTAATGGAGTGGCCTATGGCCTATGTATTGGTCTAGGACCCCCCAATATTTTCTTGGCCTCGTTATTTACGATGACATTCAGCCCGTGAATCCAGGGACGCACGGGAAAGAGCTTAAGCCTGTGAGTTCCTAGGCGCTGATGTATATTGATGTCGGACTTGGACCCTTTTTTAAGTTCTCTCTCCGACCTCTCCGCTGACCCCGTCGGTCTTAGTGATCATTCTCATTGTTACTGATCTTGTTCTGCTTCTCGATTTTCCTTGGTTTGTGTCAGCCTCGTTGATTCCCTATAAACTGTTTGTCTTTGTTGACGGAACCCCTTGAAACGGTGGGAAAACATCAATTTCTGTGTCTTTTTTAAAGGCCATTCGAGCAGTTATCTCGGGGAGGGAAAGCTGGGGGAATCTTTTCTGAATAGTAACGTTTCATCATGCTTGGACAGAGGTCTTTTAATCTTTTCTCCAAGCGTGAGTTGGACTTGGACACTCTGCGGTGTTGTCTATCTAGGGGAATATGATACTGAGGGAGGTTGCATCGCTGTGTCCATGTACGGAATGTCGAGGCGTCTAATTTCTTTCTTATATTAATACGCCTGACATTTCTCGCTTCACCGGAAATGGAACCAGGTTTTGTCGCGCTTGATATCTGCATGCATAGCTTGTTATCTCATGCTCTGAATCTGGCCAAACTCAACCCGACACGCATGCGACTCTTTGCATATGTATATCAAACAATGAATAGATTGGTTTGCTCATTCATATACATTCATCTGTCTTATTGACTAGCCTACGATATGTTACTATTCACAAATAATAAATAGACCGAAGCTTTTCAATAAGAGACAAAACAATCTCCTGCCTTTTTATTCATAAATACGTGATAAATAATCTTCTTGCTTTTCTTTGTTGGCTAGCTCATAATTTGGCTCTCTGCATCTTCAAATAATGCATGAGGCGTTATTCCCCACAAAATGGTGTTTTTGATAGACAAAGTGGAAAGACCCTTTTGACCGATGCGCTCCTCTAAAGAGCTGAGGGAGGTACCAACTGTCATCACGCTGGGGGTTGTGTTTATATTGACTCAGTTCTTATGCATGTCTCCCCATTTCCTTTTTACCACCTCTCCGTTCTTTTGAGGTATGGACTTTAGTACACTCCGCTAGAGTTTCCTTGCTATGGAGGTCCATCATAAACTCTCTGATATTTTGTGCTCGCTTGCTTTCTTTCTCGTCGCTCAACAACTGGTCATCTAATTAGACACCGGAATGTCTTATTTCTAGTTCTTACATTATTTTCGTGGACTTACTTTTCTGAAGATTTTAGTGTTTCGATTGTTTCTTTCTCATCCAGATCTGGAGTTTGCTACACTCTGCAAATAATGAACACTGGAAACTGAGCACTTGATCACGGTGCATCAAGAGCAACATTGTCCTAGGTGGCAGCAACCTGGTTGAATTATTTAGAACTTTGGTGGATTAAAACTCAAGTTCATCTTCCTTAGACTCTCATGGCCGAGGACTCTGATGTTCGTGTTGCTGACAGTGTCATTGAGGAAAGTGACCTAAATACTCCGGAAGCCATGCCCGAAGGCCCAGATCAGCATGATCCTGTGGTTGTCATAGAGGAAATTGATCAGCATCCATTGAGAAGCAAGTGGAAAATTCCAATATCTGTCTTCTTCAGAGACTTAAGGTAAAGCTACTCTGGCTGCATCTTTGAACAGCTAAGACTAAGGCTAGCTATGATTTCTCATTTACACTCCCAAATAATGCTTAGTGCAAGATTTCAATTAGCGTTGGCAGGATATCATCTTTCACAATGCTAATCATCTTGGATATTCATTCATGTAATGCTCACTTGGCGCAAGTAAAATGAAGTCCAGGCAGAAATGAATTGGCTTGCCAACTAGCTCATTTCCATGATGTCAAGCATTTCACCCATCAGTGATGTCTGTCGTGGGAGCTTATTGTTCAAGTCATGTCATGACCCGAATAAGTTAAATGAAATGTACATCAGCTGTCTTCTTTAAAGCTAAACAATGGTCTCAAATTGGATTGCAGGCATGTATTCAAAAGGGATGAACTTGGTCGAGAGATATGGGGGATTGCTTTTCCCGCTGCCTTGGCTTTGGCGGCTGACCCCGTTGCTTCCTTAATTGATACTGCATTCATCGGTCGTTTAGGTATGATGATCAAGTCTAAGCTTTTCCATGAATTCTAGGCAGGTTGCTATTGTAATTTCTTGGACTGCAGAATGAGCTCTATAGCATGTCGTGGTTTTGTATGATCATATTCATAGTTATCATAAAAGGCCAAGCACATGAGAAGTTTGAGCTGGTAGGAGCTCCAGGTTTCTACTGTTCAAGAACTTGATTCTGGGTCTACGTTCCTATGTTTGTTGAGACATCATTTGACTGATTAGTTGAGTTGTTAATAGGATTTTGCAGCTGGAGTATTTCTTATGACAACTTTAATTGCCACGTTCAATAGCATGCAAATGCTTTTGGTACGATAAGAGATTTCAATGTTGTGTGTGGTTAAATTCCCCTTGAATCTGTCTTGCCTTCCTAATGCGGAACATTTAGTGAATAGACAGCTGGTTTTGTTGATTTATTTCCATTGGTACCTACCATTATGTGGATGGGTTCAAAATAACAATAAATCTGAGGACTTAGCTCACCCTGTGACAACAACTTCAGGAATTTCCAATCTACACATTACAATGACTCATTATACTTGCCTCTAGGCTTCAAGAGGTATGATAACTAGATCAACGCTATGCTAACTTTGTCATGTGCAGGTCCAGTGGAGATTGCAGCTGTAGGAGTCTCTATTGCTATATTTAATCAAGCTTCAAAGGTTACCATATTCCCACTAGTCAGTATAACAACTTCATTTGTTGCCGAAGAAGAAACTATTGGAAAAACATGTGCTAGCCTGGAAGAAGATGAAAACCCTAAGAAATGCTCAACTAAAAACACAGAGATGAAAGAGTTGATGCCTGATGATGAAATGCTTGAGAAGTTGGAAAGGGGTTCCACCAACAATCGTGAAGTGAAAGATTTAGTTCCAACAGAAGGTATTTTATCTTTGAAAATGCATTGCCAAACTCATTTCACTAACTAAGCCAACCAGCGTTCAAGCAAGAATGTTTATAGAGGACCTGAGGTAGGGGGGAAAAGAGAAATATATGTTTGACATTGAAGTGAGGTTGGCTCCATGCCCTAAATCAAAAACTGAATGAGTCTATTCAAAATCGTTTTCCCCTTTTTTCATTTAGATTTTTGGGATAAAGGGAAAGCTTACATTCCACCCCTTCCCCCCACAAGCAGGTATTTCACAACAAATATAGATCTTGATAATTTTAATCCATGTATGTAGTTCTCCTCTCATGTTTTTAGTTTCACTAATTCACAGATCCTCTCATGTTTATAGTTTCACTAATTCACCGAAAGACCTGCTGAGATGTTAGGCTTCTAATGACAATACTTTTGGCTGATCAGATTTTTCTGCAACTACATGTAAGTCCACTCCAATATTCAGTAGCAAACCAAAAAAAGCCAAGTTGAGCAAGGAAAGACGACATATCCCTTCCGCATCTACGGCACTAGTACTTGGCGGGATCCTTGGTCTCTTACAAACATTGTTTCTGATATTTGGTGCTAAACCCCTCTTGTCTCTTATGGGTATAAAATCTGTAAGTCTTTTGATTATGTCTTTCGCTGAACTTTTATAACTGCTAAAATTCTTCTTACTTTTATAGTGCAAAGTTTTATCTGTTTGATATAAAATATGACATACAAAACGTGCACGATACCTTCCTCAAGTTCTGATTCTTAAGGTGGCTCCATGAGAGGACGTCAGACATTTATATATGAACCCCGATACCGGGAAACCCCTTCCGGCCCTACGTATAAGCAACAAAACACACAAAGCTATAGTAATCTCAAACACTCTTATAGTGCTCGTAATAGTTTGCCTCCTCACATAGATATATAATGATGAAACACAAGTAGATTACGCCAAGTAATCCTTTTCCTTTTCTATTATTAGGTTAGTAATAGTAACATTATAGACACTTGGCCTCGCAATTTTTATTTTCGCCTTTCTACATGATCAATATTTTTGAGTGACATTCAGCCGGAGGATCTAGTGTTATTTATTTGAGGTTACTAAATAAGCTAGTAATGATTTGCATTGCCTTGACATGATTTTAACTAAAAGCATCTGCTGCTTGTTTGGACAGGATTCTCCCATGATGACCCCTGCTAGAAAGTACTTGACATTAAGAGCACTTGGCGCTCCTGCTGTTCTTCTTTCTTTGGCAATGCAAGGCGTGTTTCGTGGCTTCAAGGATACAAAAACTCCTCTCTATGCCACTGGTAAGGGAGTAATATCCCCATTCTTTCTCAAAAATTTTGTTTCCAATTGCTGTGTCAAAATGTTAAATCTGCATTTAAATGTTTTCATATAGTAGACTACATTTTATATTATTAAAGACGTAAACTATGGAGAAATAGGCTCACAATGTATACATAACATAAGTTTCTTAATATTTCACGTTGTGTGTAAATCAAGTCTTATACATGAAATTTACATCAACTAGACGATTGAAGGCATGATTACAAGAACAGGAGAATAGGCAGAATTACAGCAGACAAAAAGTTAGAATTTGAAATCTATTCTTTGATACTGGGTTCAACTAATGTTTCTTCCTCAAAAGACCAGTTAGAAAACGGTCTATAGTATATATATAGCACGTATCTTAATAATTATCACTATAATTTTAAGTTTAATATCAAATGTGTTTATGACGAAAGTGCCTGAGGCGATGCGAAATCACCTATGGACTAATGAGACAGAAGAAAACAATGAATGTAAATCAGTTAGGGCTATTCTATTGAAGCTTCAAAGAATCAGATTTTCCAATTTGTAAAGTCTAAGCTGGAGGAAGAGTGTTTTTCTGGACAAAATTGTCAACTAATATTCATCATATCATACATAATGCACTATTACAAAGTCCTAGAATGCTATAACTTGTTCGTGGTAAAGTTAACAATTCCATTGACAGCGAATTATTTTATATTTGCCTAATTCTCTAACCTGACTAGATTATAGTATGATATGTCTTGTTAAAACGTATATAGTTCCTATCTCAGATGAAGTTGTTGGAAGTTCATCTTCTAATTAACTTCAGCCAGGGGAATAAAATGATATTGAGTGTTTTGAGTTAGTAAATAAAATACAATAGGAGGGTCTAGAGATATTCCTTCTTGCATTTTACAAAGTTATCATTTTGTAGGGTATACTGATGCTTCATGGTTACAGAGAAGTTAATGGATTTTGTGGCTTGGCAAACTGGAACTATGTTTATTCTCGGTAGTTAGTTGATTGTTAATTTGATTGGTATGAATAACAGTTGCAGGAGATCTCACAAATATTGTCTTAGATCCAATACTTATCTTTGCTTGTGGTTTGGGAGTCAGTGGTGCTGCAATTGCGCATGTTCTTTCTCAGTAAGTGGTGCCATTCATCCCTAATTTTCATCAGTTCTTTACTTATGTCTCCAAAAGTTACATTATTTCACTTGTTCATATGCGTGTCATAATGTCTTAAAAAATTGACAATTGACCATATTCTCTATTTTTATAAATTATCTTGTGATTCTACCAGGTACTTAATATCTCTTATTCTACTATTGAGGCTGATGAAACAAGTTAATCTCTTACCTCCCAGCCGTAAAGATTTACAATTTCGTCGGTTCCTAAAGAATGGTCAGTAAATATTCCTGCGTAAGCAAATGCGCATAGATACATGTATCAACTAACCAACTTTATCACTTTATCTTCCTCCTTCCTTCGACAAAGGGAGTAGAGTTGCCCTTCAGGTTCTACATTTATCTAATATGAATACCGAGAATTTATTTGCTCATAGTTTTATAGTCATGTGCTCCCCCAGTGTTACATTATTGAAAAGGCTGCCACAACAAGAAATTCAATTGTCATTTCTGTTTATATTGCTACATGTTCTTTTCTAAATTTTGAGAATACAACTAATTCTAAAGGAATGCTCGTGTTCATTCATAGGATTTCTCTTGTTGGCAAGGGTGATAGCTGCCACAATTTGTGTTACCCTTGCTGCCTCAATGGCTGCACGACTGGGTTCAATTCCTATGGCTGCATTTCAAGTATGCTTACAGGTTTGGATGACATCATCACTTCTTGCTGATGGTTTGGCTGTTGCTGGACAGGTAAAACTACTTCCTCGAATACTTTCCTAGAAATGAGGAATACTTCCTCAGTGTGTGATGCCCTCACAGGATCTTTAAGTGAAGCAAAACTATGTGCATGAGTCAATTAGCTTCTTGAACAATAAGAATGAGATTTGTTAGGAGTGTTATTCGCTTTCTTGAAAAAAGTTACTCCCCCATCTAGATTTTTTTTGGTTTTCTCCCTTTTATACTTTTTAGTTTGATATCCAGTTGAAAACTTGCTTTAAATTTTCATTATCCACTTAAGCATATTAGAAGATCTCAAATAGACGACATACTGCAGCTTGGTATCCTAGAGCAAAAGGAGAAGAGGAATATGTCAGAGATACCAATCCGGATTGAACTTGTGAACAAGAGTTATTTTTTAATGTTAGCATAGCATATTTAAAAGATTTGCCACAAGCTTCTTAAACCGCCTAGTTATTAGCAAAATGCAAAAAGAAGTACGATCCATTACATTAGCAGGTAGTTGTCATTTGAGATTATTGATACCTTTGATAGGAGAGGGTCTTAACGTAGAGGAAACTACTTCATTCATAAACATTAGAACACTCTAACTTCTTGGCCACGATTTTTATTATGTTTGATTTTAGTAACTAAAGGGTATGTTCCTTTGAAAGTTTTTAAAGATTGTGCTATAGCCTTATCATATGTGCTATCGACTATATCATCATCCTTTTATCTTATAACACTTATCATCAGGCCTACATCGATCATTATAGAAGTTTCTTTTAATTTTATAATGTGCAATATCAATAGTGGTCATTGACTAAGATGTCCCTTCTCTACTAATAGGCAATTCTAGCAAGTGCATTTGCGGAAAAAGATTATGACAAGGCAATCGCGGTTGGAGTCAGGGTATTGCAGGTACTTATTTTGATGAATCATAATGACTTTTTAAACCACCTGAAATTGTAAATTGGAGATTCCTGAGAATAAAGAGAAAAAAAGGAAACAGCCCAAATAACTTGGATCTAATTATAAGTAGCATTCGAGCATGAAAACAAAGAACGTGTGCAAATGTTCAACTTAGTACAAAGAAGCATCGTACCCATTTAATCTTCTTTTGTTGCATTGTCTCCAAATACACCACATGAGACAAAGCAATGCAATACACCAAGATTCTTTCTAAGATAAAACCAGCATCATATTTCAGGGGATGACGTTTCCCTTCTGCCCATAGAGATCATGTGCAGGGACCCATACTCACATATGGTGCATGCGTGCTTTTGCATGTGGCTATACACACATATGCACACACTTGGATCCGAAAATGTACAAGTATGAACTTTAGTGTGACTGCCACCCCTATCAATATGGTTCTAGATATCGGTCAATGTCAAATATCTCATCCTATTTATCTTTAGAAAATTTGTTCCTCTTCAGGCATAGTGGATAGTGGACACAAATATTTAGATCATTAGCAGGGTGCTACGCTTGTCACCCATGCAGTGTCGTAGCTAAAACTTGCCAGTTGCTAGCTAGGCATTCTAATTTCAGAACTATTCAATTATGCAGATGGGATTTGTTCAAGGCATGGGGCTTGCTGTGCTTGTTGGTGTCGGCCTAAGATTCGGATCTGGAGTATTCTCAAAAGATATCAATGTCCAGCATCTCATTTTTGTGGGCATCCCAGTATGTTCTCTCAAGTAGCTCAATATCTAACAATACAAGTTTTCTTGGAGAAATTGAGTGAATCATCTTCTTGTGCATAACAGTTTATTGCAGCTACACAACCCATCAATTGTTTGGCTTTTGTCCTTGATGGTGTCAATTTTGGAGCATCAGATTTTGCCTACTCTGCATATTCCATGGCAAGCCGCTAAATCTTTGCTACCAAGATCTACGTTTATTTAGTTCTCGTGAGTTCTAAATATGTTGACTATTCTCTAATAAGTTTCTATATGCAGGTTACAGTCTCCCTTATTAGTATTGGTTCATTATTCCTTCTCTCCAAGAGTAACGGTTATGTCGGAATTTGGATCGCTCTGACTATATATATGGTTCTTCGGGCTCTAGTTGGTCTTGGGAGGTATGCTTTCCTACTTTTTTGAAATTTTCTAGATGGTCTTTCATTTCTATCTCATGACAAGAATTTTCACCTTAATTAGCCATTATGCGTTATTTGTTATGGAGAAGTTCGATGGAGTGCTAAGTTAAGCACCTTACAATTTGGAATCAATTAATCAACAGCAAGCAGAAAGTTAATTTCCAGTATTCATTAGGAGTTAGTAATCTCCTGCTTGGATAATGTTCAAGAGCATGTGAAAGTACAATTTTGCTTTGTTTAATGTGGTTTTGCAGAATGGGAACTGGGAGTGGACCTTGGCGCTTTATTAGAGAAGGACTTCTTCCACAGCGTTTATGATGACAAACTTACCTTAAAACTCTTCTTAGATAATCCAGGCCATTTCCGCAACTCGTGTTTATTAATATTTCCATAGAGGCCATCCATCTCTTACGTTACACTTTTTCCTTCTTACCTGGGGTTTCTCCTAGCTTACCTGCTCAATAATTGGTTATATACACACGCTCTCTCTCTCTCTCTCTCTCTCTCTCTCCTGCCTTTTTTTTTTTTTTTTTTTACTGAAGAAGTTTTCACTGAACGTAAGTTTTTTCTTGGGGTAGGCGTTCTACTCATTGCGCTTTAGCAAAAACTGAAGATAGAAATAGGCCTATGTACCTTGAATGTGGATGCTCCCCATTCAAGTCCGGATAGTTCGACACCTCGAATCTACTCAATTAAAAACTCGCAAGGCCAAGAATCATGTTAGATCTCGATAACTGAGACTAAAACAACTTTTTCTAATAAAAAATTCAGACTTATCACGACCTTGAATTTCCACCTCACTCACTCATAAGTTGAACCGAATAAACAGCACAGCATCTTTCACATATAGGATGTGAAAGTGCAGTGACGTTTCTTCTTCTCAGCAACATGGAATCTAAATGCTGAATCACTCTCTGATGGTATGATCAATTCTCCCACAAGTATTTTACTCCTAGTCAACTTCCTAATCGCAAAGGATCAACTCGTTCCAATATGCTATAGTTAGCTGCAGCATGTTAACGTCGCAAGCAAAAGAAGCCTGGCTGCAATCCATACGGAAATAATCGGTGAAAAATACAAATAAGTTTGGCTTATCATTTTATGGTCGAAGTGCATGTAACTGACGAATTGCAGGAGTGCCATAAAGGCTACATGGTCGAATCTCTTATTTTTCACCGCTTGGACTTACTTAAGATGTCACATATCGACAAGCACGAGCACAACCTGGGATCGTTTTGCCTCTTTCCTACTTATCCTCGGGCAACAAAACCACTTCATGCCTTTCAAATTAAAACAAAAGGAGAGAAGAGAACAAAGCCAAAAGCCCCCAAAGGAAGGCAACTTCAAGCATTGCATGCATACGTTGCTAATCGGAAGTAGATTTATTGTGTTTGCCTCCCCCTTTGACCAAGTTCTTCACCATCTGCTTCAATCCCCTCTTTTTACGACCCTTCTTCTCAGACTTGCCTTCTATCATCTTCCTCTCGGCCTCCAACTCCCCCTCCACCTGCAAACATAGCTGACCAAATATTACGCAATTAAGTTAGTACTTTATCATCCATATTAAATAGCGGAGACTACCGAGCCAATCGTTGACGTACCTTGTGGAGACGGTCCTCTACATGATGGAGCCTCTCAACGAGATTGCCTTTGGCTTCGGTCTCCACCATCACATGGTCAAGTGGACGACAGTATTTCTCCAGACTCTTTGGAGAAAAGTCAACGGATGAGACGTGCCCTTCACTGGTCAAAGTCCCGCTTGATGGGGTTGACGCACCGGATGAGCTCTTTGTAAATGATCTGTTACCCCCTTTAATCTCCTCTAGTTGCTTTAACTGAGTTGTCATTGAGAGAGAAAGAAATACAAAGACAATCACTATACTGTGCTAGTACTCCCCCTTCATTTCTTATGGGAAATTTAAACCCATCAAACCTTGAAATGAATTCTCTCATGTAATAATCTGACTTATTGAATTGAGGGGGGTAATATAAGTAATTTTCTGATATATTGATACCGTATCTTTACTATGTGATGACAGCTAACTATGGTCCTCCTTAAGGATGAGAGAAGGAAATATCGGCAATCAATCACTTCATTTCGATTTAGCTTATATTCAAGATGTCAATTTAGATGGATAACAAACCCCTCGTGGTATAAACAGTGGCATAGCATACTAATACTGTAAATTTCAACTATACTTTGTGTTTCTTTATTCATGTTAAAATGAATAACAAGTCGGTACTACCTATAATCAAAGACAAAATAGCATACTAACACGGTTATTATGATGTATACAAACACATATTCATGGAGCTCCTTTTGTATTCTAATCTCTTTGAAACTTGCTATATTAACCGATAAACTTTAACTCCAAATCAATCTTTACAAATCACTTTTGCTCACAGAGTCGTGAGTTTCTTATCTCTACATAAGCTTATACTCAATCCCCTCAACACCTAATTATACCTTTTTAAATTACACTACTCATGGAAACAAACTACTATCAAGTAAGGTAAGTATAATTTAAGCGGTCAGCTTCACAACCGGAGCATTTCAAGGCAAAAACAATCCAACTATATACATGGAAAAAAGAGATCAATTCTCAGCTCAACGTACCATGTTATCCAAGCGATCAATGCGAGAGAGGATTGGTTCCTCCATTAGTGCCATTCTCAAGCTTTCTTTCTACAGAAGTGGGGGCAACACAAGCGGATGAGCTATTAAGGAGTTCTCAGTAGCGGCAGCAGAAGCGGGAAAGTAACAAATCTCTGAAGCTGCGCTAGTGAAGAAAAGGAGCGCTTTCTTTACACGTGGTGAAACCGTAGATGTCAACAATTTACACGTGGCGCACAGAGCATCTTTGGTTGTCAGACATGGCATGGGACTTCGGACACGTCAAACGAAGGCTTCTGCATGCTCATTCGCCAGTTGACGGTCGATGTTATCCAGCCAGCCGTTAGAAAAGGCAAGGATCCAGCTTTGAAGTTTTCTTCGATCTTCTGTACTATTTCTATCCGTTGGCTATTTTTTCCCAATAAGTAGCATTTTCGTCCATAAAATTTTTAGTCAAAAGACGAACCTAAACGATAAAGCATGTCATCGTCATCCATTGAATTTCGGGAACTTTACCGTTGAACTAATAATTATAAAAGAACATATTGGACAAAGAAGTTCGAAGGAGACCCATATCGTTATCCACTAAATTTATTCGTATTCCGAATGTTTAATTAACCCTTTTGAGTTAATTACTCTAAGGTCATAGTCACAAAAATTCATGGTAATTTCGCATTAATTACTCGTAAAAAATTGTTCGCTTTCCCTTTTTCTCTGTGTTAAAAGATGCTTTTACAATTGAATTTCAATTTTTTTTAACACAAAATCAACGGTTCAAGATGTTCCTGCCCCTTCGCTATTTTACAAGCATGCGTCTAAGTCACATCTTGGTTCGAAGACCGCGGTCTTTGCCCTCATCCGACCAAGTCAGAACAGGGACAGTGAGTTAGGACGGATGGTTTTGTACCTTAATCTGCGTGACAGTTTTTTTTTTTTTGGTCGAAAATCTGCGTGGCAGTTGGCGAAGTAGAAAAGCAAATAATCCTCTCAACATGCTCACATGGGAGTCCTTTTCTTTTTCTTTTTCTAGGCTGAACCATTCACGTGTTTTGATCTTCCAATAAGAGGAAATTCCCCACATCCCATCCCCTTTCTGAGAAGCAACGTCCAAAATCACATTTTGGAGAACTTACACTTCTCTCAGAAGAGTACACTTTCTAGAAACAAAGCGAAAAGAACGAGCAGGACGGTACTAAAAAGGGGGCACGAGAGAGGAAAGAATGCCAATAAGCTTAGGATCACCACCATGTGATAGGTATAATGCATTTGAACGAGCAAATACAATGTATTAGCTGTTCATGAGAACAATACATTAACTGTTTTGGCAGCAGTCAAAAGGGAAGCCAAAATACAGATCCTCCAACTAATGCACATTAACTTATGACCTTTGAAACAAAAACTCTCACAGCCTATCTATCCACAAATAAATAAATCTTATAATCGACAACAAACAAGATTGCACTTTGCAGCCAGCCAGGTGGGTACATCTAACGACCGACAAAGGTTACCCTCACCTTCACAACTTTAGCTTAGTGGGGAGTAACCAATTTCGGATCTTACAGTTTCCCCATCTGTGTCCAATTATTAGCAGTTGATTCCACACAGCTCGACGGCAGGTCCAGTAACTCGGGTCGTGAAGGGATCAATACGCACCCAAAGAAGTGAGAAAATGGATGCTAGGAGGATCGACCAAACAACTACAATGGTTGGTGTGCGGTTCTGGCGTCCCATCAGACCTTTGAGGAAGGGGTACAGGTGAACGATCACCCAAAACGCAAAGAACAACTTACCAAAAAGTGGACCCCACGACTGATATCCACTATTGATGGCGTACGAAATCCCAGCCACGACACCGACCAAGTTTATGATGAGGAGCGTAGTGGGAGGGATGAGAAGAGTTGTCCACTTGAACATGTAGAGTTCGGCAAAATCCCCATCTTCATCCGATGCTTTGGATGTAACAGTAAAGTTGGTGTCAATTCCAGCCAAGACTTTGAGCAGGCCCTGGAAGACGGCAAAAAGATGGGCAGACACACCACCAATCACCCAAAATTGCTCATTCCTCCACCATTCATCAATTCCAACACCACTCCACCTCATCTCCAGGATACCAGTGGCAAAAATGGAAAGGAAGAGCGCAATGAACCAAATACTGGCAATGTTACTAATCTGCACCACCAACATCAAACCTCAGCCATTGATTGATAATTAGATACACTAAAAGCTAAAAACGTTAATGGTATTCTCGAGTGCAACAATATCATTGAGAGAGAAATTATGGTATCAGTAAGCAGAAGTAAATGATTAGAGGTTAAATATCAAGACAACAAAATGAGTTATGACAATGAATGCTGAATGGCGCACCTGTGGAATAATAAACTTGTTTGTCAGAAGGCAGACAGCTGGCAGGGTACAATACATCAGAAGAGGTATGGCAGTGATGGGATAAATGGTAGTGTTGACATATGCAAACCTCTCAAGCCATTTAAGCCTACCGCCATATCCATACCAGATAGGGCAATGGCGGCTAAAAAGAATTTCAACAGAACCTAGAGCCCATCGAAGCACCTGGTTTAACCGATCAGAAAGATTAATAGGAGCAGACCCTTTAAATGCAGGACGTTTTGGCATGCAGTAGATTGACCGCCAACCACGCGCATGCATCTTGAATCCTGTAAGAATATCTTCTGTGACAGATCCATAGATCCATCCAATCTGCAAAGCAAAAGATAGATTGTGCTCAAGTGTCGAACCAAATACTGGAGGAAAAAGAAAGGACATTAACAGAAATACTAGAGTATAAGTCAAATTTCATCTTACAAAGTGACCTACCAAGTAGGAAAATTACTTGTTTTTAGAAGGCAAGGAGTTAATTGCATACAAGAAAAATATGAAAATGAATTACTTCACTCGTTATCTCTTCTGCTGAATACACACAAAGACAAACTCCATCTGACATCTTCCCCTGCAATCTAAGCCTTCACTCTCCAATAGCCATGTATCTTTTTCTCATGTAACAACAAACACTCGGGTGGAATAAAAATTAGAATAAGCTCACATACCTCACTTCCCCAGTCTGATTTATCCTCATAACCACAACTGATGACATGAATAGCCTCCTTAAGAAGGGTTTCTGGAGTTGCAGATTGAGGAACACCACCATTCTCCATAAGCGTAGAGGCCACAAAGACAGCAGACTGACCAAACCTCTTCTCTAGGCTCATTTGCGACATGAGCAATGATTTTTCATCATCAAATCCAGCACCTATGAACATGCAAATAAAAAGTCAGCTGGAGAGGTTTTAATCTAAAGGTTAAAGCTCCTCCTGCAGCATTATAACTTTCTAGCAGAAGATCAACACTATCACCTGAAATGAACTATTAGACATTTAATAGCTCTTACACACAGGAGCGGCATTAAAATGGATAGTGAACAGGATTGCCAACATGAACTGTTAAAGTGCACTAGCAAGGTCTCAACAAAATAAGTGATTGATGAAGCTAGGTGAAATCCAGGCAAATAAAACATTAAGAAAAACCTAAGAAAACTAAATTTCTGAAAGAACATAGAAATTGCGTCATCGGAAGGATCCCGAGTCATCGGGGACAAAAGTCATCCTCAGACAAGAGTTTCAAAACCCCAAGGGCCACTAAATTTCTGAGGCAAAGGGTTACATAAAAATGAGGACATATTCCAGATCTCAAGGCCTCACTAACTTGTATACCTCTATCTGCTGTTGACCAGTCAAATGTTATTGAGGTTGCAAGGAAGTTTCCAGGCAAAATTAAATGATCCAAGAAATAGCTAGATGTGTACCTTCCACTCCCTCTTCTATATCTTCCAGGCTGAAGATAGGCACAGTTGGATCTACATGTTTGCTAGACTTCTTCTTGTCAGAGCCTTTTTTACTTGATCTTGATTTCTTTCGTGATCCACCACAGAGAGAAGACAGGAATCCTGACTTTCTCTGCTTTGGCTTGTGAGGAGGTTCATAACCATATAAGGCTGTTCTATTGAACACACACCCAGTTCCGACATACACAGGACCTTGGATGCCATCCAAACCTCTCAAGTTTATCTAGAACATAAAACAGAATACCCTTCTAATGAGTTATGCAAGGAAACTGAAGAATGTTTTAATTCTTAGTCCATAACAAAAGTACATGCTTTGACAGAGGAGGTGATTTTGAGGTCAGTAGCAATCTTGGACATAACATAAGAAAATTATAATGAAGAGACAAAGAGCTTACATCAAAGAACACAGTATTGCGATTGGCGTATCTGTCATTTCTATCAATACCGTCAAATCTCTGTGGAAATTGAACGTAACACACATGTTTTCCAAGGTTAGGGTCCATCAAGAAACACATGGCTTCTCTCAATGCCTTACTGTTGTTTATGTAGTGATCACAATCAAGATTCAACAAGAAAGGTCCATTAGTGAGGACAGCTGAGACTCGCACCTGAAAAAAAAAATAGACAAGGTAAGTAAAGCCAAAACATGAAAGCATCAACAACCAAAATTAGCAGACATCTACTCACAAGAGCATTCATAGCACCGGCTTTCTTGTGATGTTGGAAGCCCGGACGTTTTTCACGAGAAACATAGACCAAACGTGGCAGCTCATTACCCTCAGCATCAAGACCTCCACTTTGCCCTAAGAAAACCTGGCAACAGGTGTAAATGCTTAGTAAGGAAAAAAAATACTGCTTCCAGGGTCCAGGAACTATAGCGTGACCCTCATCATAATGGAGTTAAGAGAACTTGGATGTGGAGTCATGGCCTTGAAGATGCAGCACAATACGAAACAAGAAAAATCTCTATAGAAAATGATATCCATGAGAAGTTAATAGATTCATTTATCCTCAATCTATAACAGCCACAACTATCATTATGACTCTTTTAGGTTCAATTGCCATAAGAAACACCAAGTACAAATTGATATCATAGACATGAGAATGAGATATTATAGTTCACATGATCATGGGTGCATTGACAAATGGATAAAACCAAGCTTGTTAAACTCGCTTTTTTAACTTGGATCTAAGAGACCTTTATAAAATTGAATTGTAAGATCATAAGATATGCGAACTTTAAAATAACCCCGAGAATTTTAGGAAATTGATACTTATAGATCACGAGAGCTCCACACCATCAAATTTAGTAATGGAAGTTAAATGATACTATTATCCTATTAACAACACCATCAGTGTCACATTGTATAAAAATAAAACATAAAAGCATTCCAACTAGCATTTTGGCTCTTGTGATTTCCTGATGTATACTTGCAAAAAAAAAAAATTCCAACTAGCATTTTGGCTCTTGTTACATAATCACAAAATCAAAGTCAGTCCACATACGTCATCATCAGTATTATAACTTTCTCCTAACCATCAGTAAATTAGATAATATTTATTCAATTGATTTGTGAACAGTATGCATTAATGTGAAATAGGAAGAGGGCAAAAGAATTGGGACCTTTCAAGAAATAAATTCCCATACACTGAAAGTTTTAAAGCTTTCACTTTTTGTTGCTTAAGTAATCAAAACTAATGGGGTGGAGAAGGAGATTTCTGATGAAAATTTTAATCATAGTTGGGTCACATGTGAGGCTTTCAGTGGCAGCTTCATCGAACTATGAGAGAGAGAGAGAGAGAGATTGCTGCGTTGCCCCCTGAGAGTTCAGAATGTGTTTTTGTTTTTCAAAGTTAAGTTTGCACTGATAATGACGAAATGAACCGTTTCATTACACCTTAATATGGGCCCCTTTGTCTCATTTGCTTTTGGGCCTAAAGAAAGCCCACAATTTCACGTAACAAGCCCCCGGACGAATATAAGCCAGCCCAACGATTCTTACCAAGTCAACTCACAATTTCACTTCACAACTCGATTTCCATGATTTGGCTCATAAAATCATACAATTTCACTAGCCAAATCACAATTTAAATACATTGGATTAAACTATAAATTAATCAGAATCAATCCAGGGTGAATACGATTTTACAATCTAAATCGCAATATTAACTACATTGGAAAAATTATAAATGCACCTGAATCATTCCAGGGTGGTCTCTTGTGTTATTTCCAGGCCATGGTGTCCCATCTTGCATGATCCATCCTTCCTCGGGAATCTTCGTTGCCTTGGCAACAAGTCCATTTATACGGACTTTAAATTCCTCATATTCTCTCTGCAATACATTAAAAAGCGAACATGTCACAACGCAATGCACATTAAATGGTGATTGCAAAACACTATCATGATTCAGATCTAAACTCATGCCTTCATAGCTCTGCGATCTTTGACAAATGATGGATGAACTTTGTCCTTCAAGTAGTCAATTTTCAGAGCAAAGTACCATTCAGGTGCTCGAGGCTCAATGCTATACTTCTTGCAGAAAGGAACCCATTTCCTTGCAAACTCTGATGTTTCAGAAAGGGCCTCAAAAGTTAACATTGCAGCTCCATCATCGGACACATAGCATGAGACCTTGTCAACTGGGTAGTCAACTGCAAGAATGGAGAGTACGGTATTTGCTGTCACAAGAGGAGGTTCTTTGAGTGGGTCGACAGTACTGACAAAGATGTCAACAGCAGCTAACTGTGATGGTTCTCCTTCTCTGTCATACCTATAACATGTAAAGTTCCACCAAGATTTCTGATCAGACAAACCAAGTTGATGATAAGAAAAACTTAAGTTAACAGATTCATGAAGTAGTTATCCTACCTAATGGCTAGTCTGTCGAGATACGTTTCACGATTTACTGGAAACCACTTCGGAAACTGATCCAATATCCAAGATATTGCAAACCAAATCTCACATATCACAGATATTAACCACAGAGCATAGGCATTGGGCACAGGATTTGTAATTCGGTAGTGCAAAAAGATGGAAAGAATGATAAGCCGCAGGACTATAACCATTCTATATGGATTTATCCTTGATGATGGAACAGAGACCTTCCTCGAAAGGGGCTGCCTGGCTTCGTCATTCCTACAGAATAAAAAATTTATGTGAGATGCAGCCAAGGACTGAACACAATAAACAGATAGGACGAATTATTAAAAAGTAGTTGCAGTTACTTTATGACACCAGTGACTATATTTAATAATGGAGAACCAGCATCAGAAGAGATTTTGAGAATTTCTAGCAATTCAACATAGATTAACAGCTTTTTCAGCTGAAATCAGAGATGACCACATTATAAGCAACATCAACAAAGGAAAGGCTAGTGAAGATGGTCAGCCTCACTTTTAGTCCAACAGTAACAAATTCGACTGTAAGAAATGCTAAGTGAAAAAAAAAAGGACCAATAAACTTTAATAGGTTAGAGACTCACAGTAAAGAGTCATCCACAAGTACATCAGTGCTGGCATCGATATCACCAACTCCTCTTTCGGAAGTAGCCTGGGCAGTGCTCATTGGAGCTACATTCTTCTCTTGCTTCATTTTCCAGCCATCAACTCTCTCCTTCCACGCAACGTTGTTCAGTCCTGATGAACCAAATTCCCTCACTGGGTCCACCACCCTGATGTTAGCTGCATCGCCAGTACCACATAATCAATATGTGCCATACATAGGGGTTACGAGCATGTAGAGACAAGGATGTTTGTGAATAACAAGAGGGAACTACGTGATTGATTAGCATCGGCTACATAAGGTAGAGAATGGATGCGCTTCCCAGCACCAACATCAGGAGATGCCACAGAGAGGCGTTCAGGTGAAGCAGCAGATAACTCCCCAGAAACCTGAAGACATTGTGATGAATAACAATGCAAAGACATGTTTAATTCTAAAACAACGCCAAAGAGAAAACCAGCACCCATAAGCTCAAATAATGTACCTCCTGGCCACTCGTAAGTCGAGGAATATGGTTGTGAGAAACCTCCTTATCATAGTTTGGAGCACTCACATCCTCATTCTGTCCATACTGCATGTGCCAACTCAAGATGCGTTCTTCAGTCTTCCGGTTTAGATTTTGATTTTCTGAGTAATTGAAATCACTCACACTATCATCAGCATCAGCATCTTCTTCTTGGTCACCAAGAATAGCCGGACTTCCTGGAAAGAACAAATATGCATAAAGGAACCACAGAGACCAAGGTCAAACACAATCAAACAATAATATTGACAAGGTTTCATGTCGAAGTAGTTTGACAGCAGAACTATAAGAGGTGGCTATAGCCCCAGATTCAGCAGGGAAAGAACACGAAAAAGATAGTCTCTCCAAAAAGGACTACGTATGACAGACCTCTGTGCCTCTTGTATCTGGTTTTGCATTGAGGACATGACTGATTCCCGTCTTTCCTCTCATACTCATAGCATGGCCTACAGACAGGAAATGCACAGACATTGCAAGCAACAAATGGCTCGCCATCAACACTTTTGCCAACGTTATCACCACAAATCTGGCAGACTTGACCACCCAGAATTTTCATTGACTTTCCCTGTGCAAAAGTCACAAAAATAACGGCATTGAGCAAAATCTTTCGTGTGTCAAAGGAAGTAGGTGATGTAAATGATTACGGCAATAATAACTATTCAGGATTTTATCAAGCTAACCGCACAATCTAAAACATACTATTGCCCAAGGAAGGTGAAAACGATAAAAAAATAATAAATAAAAAAAGAGCGAAAGATAGTTTCCACTCCATCGAAATCTCCGTTGCCCCAATTTATCAACCTCCATATGTCCCCAATAACTGAACAACCATCTAACAGTCCAAGATTCAAAAGCCATGAGAATCAAGATAGTTTAGCAAGTATCTTTAAGTTTTCAACGAGACGAACATTTTTAAACGACATTAAAAGTTCCTCACACTTTGCCATTCCTAAATTTGTGCCATCAAATGGACAATGGTGTAAATGAAATATCATCAAAAGACTAGTCAGCCCTCACCCCAGTTTCTCCTTCCGACTCCATCGCAATAGCTCCTCCTGGCTCGGGTGCTAAGAGAGGATGACTTCAGTGATTCCGAACTAGATGTTGCATTAGCAGAAGCTGTAGAGATCTCCAATGTTGCATTCAGAAGCAACTTGTTTTCCAGTAAAAACACAGATCCGTGAGTAAATTCCTGAAAAAGTTGCCAAAGATAAGCTATTCTCCTTCCACAAGCCCAAGATCGCTCCAATTGAACGACAATTGCGGACGAAATTTAGAGACTTGGACTAGCTTCTACAAGGACTGCATAATCAGGCAACGATTCTTCAGCTTGACTGAATAAATCTCATTTCAACCCTTGTTCACCAGTCAAAGACCAAAGTCGAATCTCGAGTGACGAGATCCAAACCTTCCAGATCATCCGTCCTACTTCGGCAATCACAGATCATGACCCCCGGAAGAAAATGGGAAATTAAGCAGCGCACTCACCTCAAAATCCGATCTTGACCGGATAGAACGACAGAGGACGGTAGGCGAAACGCTCAGTTCCTGCACAAAGAAGAGCACTTTCTTCAACTCTCCATCTAATCGAATCGAATCCGACAGAACCGAACCCAGGAGAGCATGAAAAATGCAGATCGAAACTGACCCGAGCTGAGAGAGAAGAGGATGAGCAGACACAGAGAGAGAGTGGTGTGCGGGGAAACGCTAGCTGTCTCTCCTCTGGTTCTCTCGCTCGCGCTTTGTAGATGCGATGTGATGGGGATGTACCCACTAGCGGCAATGTGTATATAATTCCTTCCTTTCTATATTTTAATCTCTTTAGTTAGAGTTTGTAAAAGGAGGAGAAAAAATTCAATTTTTATTTTCCTTTTTACTCCCCCACTGTCCGAGTGTCGGAGTCCAGCTGTAGTTGGGAATTCCTAATTTCGTGACTTTTGCAAAAGGGGGAAGGCGAAGGAAATTGCTTGGGAGCGACGAAAGCGACAGAGCAGCAGCTGCTCTGGAAGGGTATTGGTATTTCCAGGACCAAGCCTCCACCGACAGATCAAACGGCAACGAGAGGAACTGGCGAGATCTGACGTTAAGACATCCCTACCAATCATCCCTCTCTCCTTGTCTTTTGCATCCGGTCTAAATCAGCTAACCACTGAAATGACGTTCACCAAAGAAGACGCGGAGCAACCACCCCCATCATTCACTGCATTTTTCCCTCTTAAAAAATTTGCAGAGAAGGGAAGCAGAAGCACGAGATATTTATAAAAAGGGTATTTTTAATTGTTTCGACCATGTGTGGGGACGGCGGGATCGTCGGCGGTTGGGGAAAGAGAAGAGCAGGAGGAGATGGGAGTTTCTTTTTGGTCATTTGGAGGTAATTTGTGGCGATGATCTACCATTTTCTGGGGTCAAATACATAAAATATTTGATATTATCTTTTTGTTAGTTCAAGATAATGGAATTACTAATTTGATTTCCAGTCCAAAACGTTTAAATAGAGGATAAATAAAAAAAGTTACTCATGGATAGACCTATGAGAATGGGTCTTAAACCCATATATGATCCATTTCAAATATAAATGAGTTACATATGTGTTATCTTAATTTTGAAAGGCCTACCTTAAATGGGTTTTAAATTTGAAGACATTAATAAATGGGTCTAAATAAGTTGAGTTTCGAACAATTTCCAACCCACTAGACTCATGCCCTCTCCACTCTCCCTCCCCATCGACCATACAAACAAAATTAAAAAAATCAAAATTATAATTATTTTTTCTTTTCTTTTTTCTTTTTTCTTCATTCTTCTTCCTTCTTCCATCTTCCTCGCTAGTGGTCAACCACGGCAATGCCCAATGATAAGCTAAGCAAGGGAAGAGCTCGTTGTGGTCTAGCGCTAATGAGGCTTGAGCTCACTAACGTTTGGTGAGACTCGAGTGTCTCTGATTTGTGGTGAAGCTCGAGCTTGCTTATGACCAGTCACTAGTTATCGTCATAGTTGGCGAGTAGCCGAAGAAGAAAAAAAAATCGATTTTTTTTAGAAAAATACTAAATAATTCAATTTTTTGAAACAATAATAAAGATATTAAAAAGTAGTGCACAAGGGAAAATTAAATCAAATCTTTCATACTAAACATTGAAAAATATTTTCAAATTTCAGACAACACCATAACATATTGTTATTTTCCTAGAAAATGATTTCTTGAAAAATATTTTAAAAAATAGAGCCTCAATTTTTTTGATAAAATTATAAAAATTGTCCGCTATTCATATTACATAAAAGTGTTTTAGCAATACAATTTTTTTTAAAAAATCATAAGAAATAAGTTTTCCTAGATTTAGTTAAATAGATTAGGTCGCGTATAGATTGAGAAATTTGTATTATGATAAATGAGTCATAAACAAGTTAAATGAGTCAATTTGAATCAAGACTATATATGAGTTGGCCCAAACCCAACTCAACCGACCCATTTGATAAGTCTACTCATGGATTATTCACATGAGATATATGAGTCAAATTAGCACGTTATAATAATGCTTTTCATTTGTACAATTTCCATGTTATATGATGACATGGCTTTTGATTTGAAAAAAAAATGATTTATGCATATTTTATAAAAACATGAATTATTATATCCTAGTTTGAGATGAGTGTCTAACATAAATAATCCATGTGTAGCATTATCTATTTTGTCAGGTCGATGTCGCCCAGCGGTGGCTCGGTGATGCTCCAGCGAGGTCGTCGGCCATGGTTGAGGCCGGCGACCAATCAAAGAAAAAAGAAAAAGGAGAAAAGAAGAAGTATTTCTTAGAATTGTTAATGGAAATAAGAAACAAGTTTTTCTACCTTTTGTTTTTTGTTCCAAATTTGTTTTCGGGAATAAAAAAATAGATTTTTTGTTCCCGCGAACAAAAGTGTAAACAAATACATTTCTATTTTTTTTTATTCCCCATAACAAAAGAACAAAAATTTGTGTTTCGGAGAACAAAAGCAAATTTAAACAAATAGGGCCTTAGTGGATTGGAAGCTAATTAGTAAACTTTGCTAAATTAAATTAATGAAAAGATAATGTTGGATTCTAATATATAGTTTAGAGACTAAATTAAATATTCATCCAAAATTCAAATATCATATTAAACAAATCAAAAGCTTGGAGATAACATTGCACGTTGATATACAGTTTAAGGATTATATTAAATAAATTAAAAGTTCATGGATCCAAAGTTGATGGGCTATTCTTTTTTCTTTTTTTGGTCGAAAAGTTGATGGGCTATTTACATAATTGATTATCCCCAACACAATCTTCATGGGGGAAAAAGGGAAGGCCACACGGCAACGGCGACGTTTCAGTCCCGGGTCGGGTTTCGAGCATTTTAGGTTCAAGTCAAACTCGAGCGTTCCTCTCGCGACGGTGCCTTTCGCCTATTTCGTCGCGAGCAAGCGAGATTCGGAGCGACCGAGAAACCCGACAGACGAGGGCGGGGGGGTTCTTGTTCCTCTTCATCCGAAGAGAACAAGGAGAACAAGATGTCGTCTTTGGGCTCTCTCAAGTCTCAGATATTCGACCGAGAAGAGAGAAAGCAGTATGCTTTCCGACAATTTTCTGCCTTCCTCCAACGTGGTTTTCGTGCTTACGCACTTCTTATCTTATGTGCTGTCTCGATTCATTTTTTTTTTTCCAGGCAATATCAAGCTCATATCAGGGGTCTCAACGCGTACGATCGGCACAAGAAGTTCGTCCGCGATTACGGTACGCGGTTCCTTTCTTGTCTGGAATGTCCCCCCCGATTGAATGGGAACTCGCTTTGTCTGTGGGTAATGTCGCGGTGTGATTGGGTCAGCCGTACGTTTTTACTCCTGGCGTTGGACTACATGGAAGGATGCACATTATGAGCTATTTATGTGTGGTTTTCCCGTGGTCCTATATGGATAGGATGATGAACAGTCCCCTCCAATTAGACGGATGGGGGCTACAGTCGTCCTCATATTCTCGTCTTCATTGCCAATGGAATCGCGGCGACGGGGGATGAATCTTCTGATATTGATTTCGTTCTAGTCTGGTAATGATTTTGTTAAGTGGGACTTAATTGTCTGTGGAAGTTGGATGCCAAGAAAGAGTGCAAATATCGAGCTTCTTATTTGCAGGTTCATGGTGTCCTATACTAAATGGATAAAGAATGATAATTTTTGTGATGGAGAAGTTGTCTACAATTATCCTTACATATTAAATCTTATGAGTAGAGTTCATCTTAAGTCGTGTTTCTAGTGATGTTAATTCTTATGGTAACGCGGGTGTTCATCATATTCAAGTGTACCAATTATGGAGGTATGCTTGTCGTTTCTTTGTAGGCAACTCTCAGTTTACCAACTTACTGGTTTTGCAGTTAATTTCTATGGCAAAGAAAGATCTGTGCAAGCTAATTTGCCCGTTAAAACTGATCAAGATACTTTACGAGAAGGCTACAGGTATTTTCATCTTGTGTCCCTATACGTTCTCATAGTATTTTGTGTATGCAATATAGCTATTTGTGCTAGTCGTATTTATTTTGTTCTGAAGCACTAATGTTATACATTTATTGATAACTATGACTTAAGAGAGAGGGCATATGATTAAAGTGAAATGCATCAATGCGTGGCATGGCGTTCCTTCTCTGTGAAGATGCATCCAAGACTCGTGATTTTTAAATTCCAGTTTCCTCATCTGTGAATTAGAGGCTACACAGAACATACCTGCCGCTAACTTCTAGTGTAAAAATCAACTGTTTTTATCCTTTCTTTCCTTTTTTTTTTTTTGTTGGATTTTATCTATACTGATGTTCACAAACTTATGGTATTATTTCTGTAAATCCTGGTAATAGTGAATAAATATGCAACTGATCTCTAGTTTATGGTTTTGTGGAATAATGTTATGCTCATGTTGGTTAGACTGAATGAAGGGATGGTCTGCACTGCAACTGGTTCTTCCTTTTGGTAGCTTTTAATTGTTTTCTATGAATCTTGAGCTATTGATTGGGAGTTTGCCTGGTTTATATGGATGGTCTTTTCGTCTATCTTTGACATTTTCCTCTTTTGCACTTCAGTGTATGCATTTTTAATTTCGGTGCTCTTTATTAAGGTTAGACTTACTTAAAAATCTATTTTAATTCTTTTATTAATTGATTGATCTAGGTTTATACGAACGGAGGAAGATGATATGGATTCATCTTGGGAGCAAAGGCTGGTGAAGCGTTACTATGACAAGCTTTTCAAAGAGTATCCTGTCTAGTTTTAACTGTCACATACTTAGGAGACTATTCTATTCATTTCTAATGTGAAATCCAGTTTTCCTGCCCATACTCTTCATGCAACTTGTGTGCCGGTTTATTACATCTCGGTCCTGTGCTTGCTATTATGTTGTTACTGGTCGGTGTCTTTCGAAAATCATGTTTTCGATTATGAATATCGAAGACACTTTGAAGATGGATGTCTTCTGCAAGTTTTATTATGGTCATGAAACAGGGTTGTCATTGTGAGATTTCTTATACTCTGAAATCGACAAATAGTTTTTCCCTTGTGTGATTTTTTCATCTTTCATATTTTGAGTTGATCAATACTTATGCTGGTTAGGCAGTTGTCATGATCACGAATGTGCCTTGTTAAAGTATTCTCACCTCGTGTGTCAAAGCTTACATTGACTCTGGTGAGAATCGTGCAGAGTGGGGTATATTTGGAGATGTAATGTATATTTTTCTATGGGAGCATGTCATAGGTTAGTGTAGCATCCGTGGATGAATGTTTTTGGCAGCTTATGTCTGTTTTTGAAGAGGAAGGATTGATGCTGAATACTGCCAAATGGACTTTTCCTTTAGCGGCTTAAAAACCTAAATCGATAAGGACACTTGATTTAGTGATTTTGATCCTGTTTGGTGGCTTATTCTCTTGCTTTTTGCTTGGGCTATGGCTTGTTGAATAAGGTGTATGAGGTCAGAAGATGAAGTGAAGTGTGTGGGATGGATGCCCAAGAAGCATAGACATAGCCTCTTAAAGTGGGCAGGCATGGTAGAAATGGCAGGCTTTTCCATAATAGCTCCACATCTGCCCACATCAGAGAGAATTTTTGCTGCCAATTGCTATTCAGGCCATGTATGATCTTCAGTAGTCATGTCATCACTGGTAGATATATACAAGTTTCTGTTGACACTTCCATGCTTTCAAAACTTCATGTTCATAGTCTGTTGATTCGTAAGGTCAACTGTCTTTTCTGTGCATCATTGTTGACATTATTGCAATTTTCCTTTTAGTTCGTAATTCAGTGACATTGCATTAACTTTGTCTAGATGGGAAAATCGATAAGGTACTCTGATTGATGTTCGCCACTTTTATGGTACTTTACACTGCTATCATGTGTTCCTCCCTTAACAGGTTTGTAGATACTGCATAGCTGATATGACGAAGTACAAAAGTGGCAAGGTGAACCGATGCTTACATATTTGTAAAACAATGCTGGCGCTTTCAATGATTTTGCAGCTATGCATACCCAGTTTGAATACTGTTGCCCTTTCTAGAAAGCTTGAGTCTCTAAAGGATCTGGACAAACAGTTCTTTGGCTTTTTTACCATGATCTCTAGCAAGTTCTCTTTTACTGATGTTTGCCACGGTTGTGTAAGAGCATATTCTAGTTAATGCTGTTTCTTTATGATTGTTGGATCGGTTTATTGGATTTAACCTCTTCATCTGTTATCTCCTTGTGGGTGGATCAACATTTCTGATCTCGCATGTTACTTCTTGACAAACCTACTAATTCCCATGAAAGACGAAAGTGAATTGATGACTTTAGTTGCTGGAAACTTGATTCAGTTAAAATAATTTCTGTTTCAAGCCACGTGATGCTCCAGTTGGCTGGGTATGCACTAAACACCATTTACTGAAAGTTGCTGGTAGGAATTTAGGACATAGGAAAAATGGGGTGCTTGTCAGTAATCTTGTTTAAGCAGCTTTAGCCATAAAAGAAGCATTTGTCTCTGTGTCTTAACCTTTCATACCCCTTTTCTTCTCCCCTTTGTCTCCATTCTCTCTGACATCTACTTTTTTGTTCTCAATAGATTGGTCTAAGATGGAGGACAGAGAAAGAAGTCATATCTGGGAAGGGTACATATTCTTTTCATCTTGATTAGTGTGGTGCAACTTTATATCTTTCTGTGATCTTGATTAGTGTTTGCTTTTTTGCTAAAGCTCTTAAGTTAAAATGGCTGTCCAGTGGGCAATGCTTTTAGCATAAATCGTTGTTAATCTGGAGGGATTTACTATGTCGACATACAATACATTTGTATGAAGTGTTACCTTGTATATTGTGATGACATATACAAATGCCTTATGTCAAGTAGGTAAACTTGAAGAGTAGGTTTCTTATATAGTATAATATTAAGACCATCTGATGCAAAATATCTTATGCAGTGGTAAAGTTCCAGCATGCCAGTGTTAGGAAAGTAACATGACAATATTTTGCGAGTTTGGTGGATGTCTTTGTAATTGATCTTTCATATAGGAAATTTTTTCTTCTTTGTTCTACGTTATATTTTGCTGTCACTTTCATCGAAGGGTCCAATAATGGCTTGCTCAAGAATGTTTTGATGCGTTTCCCTATCATGCTTCTTGTGTCTCTTTGTTTATTTTGTTCACATGAAAAGGGTTATTGCATCCACACAAAGAGAGTTTGCATCAAAAGAACGTCTGTCAGGAAAATGCTGAATTTGCCTCCCACTGGGCCAAAAGTTATAGAGCCATGTTTTGTCATCTTAGTTAGTGAGTAAAGATATCATTTATAGTTGGATAGCAGACTCTTGACATCCTCTTCTGCCAGGGCAGTTCATATGTGGTAATAAACATTGTGACGGGACAGATGGCCTTGCAAGCTATGAGGCAAGTGTTTTTTGCTAGTTTTCCTGATTGATCTTGGTGCTAACCTCCTTGATGATTTTTTTGGGAGAAGAGGAAAGGGGAGAAATAAGGAGTTTGATCTTGAATATGGGTGAACTAACTGTGAAAATTGGAGAAAATATGACATGATGAAAGGCTTTTAGGAGGAACCAAGGTTAATGCAGTAATAACATGTGTATGAGGATGCCATAAAGACGGATAAATGAGAAGTAGATCTGCTATATTTTATTCTGGTCTTCACTTGTAATCTGCAGAGATCTTATATTCAAACTCAATTTCCCTTCAGTTCATTTTCTCTCCTCCCCTAAACAACAAATATCACACTGTAGAACATTGTTTTTTATCCCAGCCTTTGTTGTGCATCCTCTTTTCCAAACTGAAGTGAAATGAACAATGTGTAGACTGTGAAGGAACTATTTAGGTATTGCTATTAGTTCTGAGACATGATTGCTTGTGCTTTCTTCATATGCACTATTCACAAGCATGCGTTGTTTCCTCCTATTGTTGCGCGTCTAGGTTTGACATGTGATTCCATTGGCATCCCAGCCATAACATACACCCAGTTTTTCATTCATTTTTTATGCTGATGACCATAAATTGAACTTGCTGAATTGTGCAAATATTCATTTGCTTATTTACAATATGTCAGACTACATTCTTAGCAATCAGCTTTAGGAACTTGTCCTGATTCTTGAGTCATTCCTTTGGCCTGTTGATTTCTCCTGTATTCAACAAGTTACAGCATCACTCAGTCAAGATGATGCAGAATGATAATTCATTCTCCTCTTCATTTTAACTTTCAAACTTTCTGACTGGATTTTCTCATCAGACTTTTGCTCATGGTATTAGAATTCTGACTTTGCAATGTTGTTCAACTTGTGGTAGAATCTCTTATAGTCAGATCTTTTGATGTTACATGGCAGGTAAACTTCTCTTATTTTGAAGCGGGGGAAAACAAACAAGCCTTGGTAAAATTGGTAACTTGTGAGAGGTCAGTGGAATTACTGTTTTATCTCCTCAACATTCTTGAGTTTTACTTGATTCACAAATTGCTATGTCAATGTTTTGTAAAATGTGCTGATGATGGCTGCAACAAATGTCAGTGCTTGCTTTTGTACCTCATTGTCTATCTAAATTTTTACTATTAGGAGAGTGAATTGGACTGTTCATTCTTGGAACTCTTCCATTACCTGAAACGTGAGTGTGGTCTAAGTGCATGTGCTGCTGTTTCGACTGGAAAATCATGCCTATATGACTTCTTGCTTGTTTTCAGAGACTTTCTTCTTGTCAACGCTGTTCTTCATTAACCATGTTGGGAGTCTGGATGTGGTGAAAAACTTAGATTAGAATATTCCTCTATACATATTCACTTGCAAAACATGCTTTTGTTGTTGATGATAATAGATGTGCCGATAAGCTTCATTACAAGAAGAGAAAAGAGAAAGAGTTAATGGACAGGAAAGAGAAGGAGAAATTGGTGAAGCTGGCGAATTGTGAAAGCAAAAGAAAGAGGTCAAGCTTTGCTATAATGAGCTGATTGATGTTATACCCGTATATTTTTGCTTAGAGCATAATAGAATCATACATTGCCTTTCAGGGATCAATCCGGGATTGATGATGATACAGACTCTGAATATAAAGAGAGAGAAGCAAGCACAAGAAAAGGTTTTCCCCTCGTCCTTAACACCCCCCCCCCCCCAAAAAAAAAACCTAATGCTTAATGTGCATCACAGAACATATATGTTACTCTTTTTTTTCTTTTAATTACTCCCTGTTCATTGAAAATGGAGGAGCGGGCACAAGAAAAGGTTTTCCCCTTGTCCTCACTCCCCTCCTTCCCTCACCCCCCCCCCACCCAAAAAACAAAAAGCCTAATGCTTAATGTGCATCAAGGAACATATACGGTACTCTTTTTTATTTCCCCCTTTAATTACTCCCTGTTCATTGAAATTGGAGGTGACATTTGCAAAGAAAAATTTTAGTGCTCTGCTGATTGCACTCAACAGGCTCATAAACTCAATTGCTGTATTGTGTAGCATTTTCCTTAATTTAGGCCCACAGTATGTCCATGGAGATGGACAACTTAATGTTAGATCCACATACTATAGAGTTGTGCCTTTTCTATGGTGCCTTCTCTAGAATTGTTTTTTTTTTTTTTTGGCTTTTTGTGCAGGGAAAAAGGCTTCAAGTTCCGGGGGCAAGCATAAAGATGATGATGAAGATGATGAGAATTTTGATGAGTTTCTCCAGGGAATGTTTCCATGATATGACCACAAGGAATCAAATGGTTAATATTGGCATAATGGAGCGTCTGATGGCATGGTTTAGCGGCGCTGGTATGCTTGTATGCACTTTGAAGTATCCTCTCTTTCAGCCGAGCGAAGAAACATGGTTGCATGATGAGTGCCCTGTCGCTGCAACATAATGAGAAGACTGCACAAAACAGTGAAAACTGTAGATATGTGAAGTATCATTGAAGTCTGGAAGTTTATTTACATTGCCATAGATCCTGTGATTTGCAATGGGTAGTGTAATATTTACTCTCCCAGAAATCCCTTTCATTGTCTGATGTAGAGATGGCATTGGGTGAAATTTCTGGAGTGACTTCTCTACAAGTCTGCCCCAGGAGAACCTAACACTGCCGAGATCAGTCGAGTGAAAGCTTGTAGCGGATGGTGGGCTTGGACTGAAGTGTTGGCTGAGGGGCCTATTAATCCAAATTGAGCCGAGGCCTGCAATGAAGGGGAAAGAGCAAAAGTGCCTGCAATCTCTAGTCTGTACCCGATTTTTATGGACTATAGTGCCCTAGCTGGTTTGCCTTACTGGGCCCAAATATTTTAGAAAAACCATATTTGGGGGTATTAGAAAAGAATCATTCAAGGAGGGTCTGTTTTTATTCCCTTATTAACAAACGCCAGACGACAGCCTGTCAACCGGCTTTGCCTGCTGTGTCAACCCATCGTATACGGAATGCCATGTGTCTTCCTCTAGACACATTTGCCTTCGCATGAGTCATTCGTGAGTAATATAATAATTTCGGATATAGGAGATAGCGCCCTTGCTGTCGTATGCGCCGACGTTTATTTCCATTGTTTATTACGCGCTTCTTTAGGGTCTTTGTTCAGCTCCCGATACGGTTGACCTCCTATCCCACATGGCAGGAGTAAATTCCAAGTTTGATGGAGCGTTGGAAGCCTTGGTTCGGTCTCTATCTCGGCTTAGGTGGTCCGATGGCCGAATGTTCCATCATTGCTTTTGCAAAGGATCGAGGGAATGTGTGAATCCCTTCACAAATTTGACATACGAAAAGGCAAAAGGTGGGGAGGAAAAGAGGCAGCAGCTTATGATTGGATCTCGGACGAAAAGTGACAAAAACACAACAATGAGCGACTTAATCCGACTCGAGCAAGCAAAGGTTTATTCCGCTTCAAACACAATGATGAAAACGTGCAATGAAATTTGAGTTTCTAGTGGGTGGCTTTATGGCACCCGAGAATCGTTAGGGCGAAGTGTGGTGATTGGTGCGTGGATTTTGCGGCAAAACGGGATTTTGACACCAAACCTCTTTGGCTCTTTCCAAGATTGTTTCTTGACTTGGACATTGCTAAATGTTCCCTCCTTTCTTGGACTGTCTCTCCTCCTCGTTCTTTAAGCAACGATTCTCTCCGCAAGTGGGAATCTACAGAGGAAAGGATGGAAAATTCCCCTTCTTCGCGAGCGCGAGTTACACGTCATTGGGAAATGAATTTCCTGGGCAATAAGATTACCTCTACCAAACACCCGACAAGATACGGGAAAGGAAGACACAAAACCGTAAGGCATTGCGTCTACAAGGCGAGATGAGATCGACAGGAAAGCAACCCTGTTTCTTATTATTATCGAAGTCAATGTGGGGGACCGGAAATGCAAATATATCAACCGTGGGCGAGAAAGCTGAAGAGAATTATCAACTTGCCCCGGTTCCTACGTTTCATTCGTTTCAACTCCTCTCGTCCTTGACAACGACCAAAACCTTTGCGTCAACCACAAACAAGAACTTCCAAGAAACAGAACCCCATTTTGAAAAAAAAAAAGACAGAAGAGGGAAGAGACCGCTAATTGAAGCGGTAGTCACCTCCCGATCATCATTGACGACCACAAACAATTTCCGGAAATATAAAGAGGAAGGGGTTGGAGGGTCAGGGCCACTGTCTCCCCTGAGGATGCAGAGAGGGATGGATTCACTATCACCCGCACCCGTGGCCGTCGTCTTCGCTCCTGTGCTTCCTCCGGTCTAGGGCTTCTCAAGTCTGACTTCGCGTCCTCCTCCTGTCTTGGCGTCCCACCGCGAGTCCCTCTCTCTACCCCCCACTTCCCTCCGTTCGAATTTCTCGAAGGCGAGTCGTTGGAAGGAGCTGGTGAGTTCAGTTACACTTCTGTTGAGCATCTACCCGTATCTCGTGGGTTCCCGTTAGTTTCGGCGCTCCGCTTTCCTGGAGCGTAATTCGCCGTATCTCGTGGGTTTCGGCAATTCTTGAGGTCGGGACCTTCTGAAATCGTAGTGGGTCAACGACTTTCTTCTCTGAGTATTACTTGGCGGTTGGATCGTTGGATTCGTTGGACTCCGACTGTTTCTCTTCTTGCCAGAAGCAGTTAGACAGAGTCTTGCTGCTGAAATGGAAGGATCCCAAAATTGGGATCTTTCTCTTTTTACTTGTTTCTCTTTTTGGGTCGGGGGGTGGTCTGCATTTGACCATTATTCGAAGTCCAAGAGGGTCTAAAGCAGTTATCTGCATCTATGACCCGAGAGGGCGTTTTCCCAGTTATTATTAGCTTATTATTCTTCTTACTTTCTCCTGAATTTTGTCAGTATAATTACCTGATGTAGTCTTTGTGGACCTCGTCACGAGTATACTACAACCATGTTGATCCATGTCTTTCTAAGTTCATTAATGGGTAGATACAAGATCTGACCATTGTTGCTGCAGTGATTGCCAAACTGGTTGCTTCAAATCCTTTTGTAAATGGTAGACTTTAGGGCTTCACTATGGCAGGATAATTTATATCATAGTAATCGTTTATACTTATCCGACAAAAGAACTTTTTCATAGAAGTACAGAACTTTTCATTTAGAAGGTTAATGGTGAGATGGATGTTACTGCTCTCGATCCCTCAAACTGTGAGTAATTTGGTCGTACTTTTCCCTTTGTTCGCAGGATTGTTCATGGGTGACTTTTATCCTTATCTCTTATTTTAGTTTCTTTCATTTGGTTATTCACAGTGCACATGAAAGGCCTAACATGAAAGCCCTAAATAACCTTTCTTGCAGAGATGTTAGTGATGCCGGGGAGGGCCGAAAATATAGATCCACAGTTAGAACAAGGAACTCAAAGCATTTTGCACTCTTCGCTGCATGTGCAACCTTGGTGGCATGGAGCTAGAAACAGTATTTCAGTTACAACTGAAGGTACTATAGACTGATTTAGAGCCTTGATACTGGTTATGCCAAAACTAACAAGAGATAACTGATTTAGCATCTTGATCTGTAATCTTTGTGACTCATGAGTCATAACAACCTTCCCCCCCAGAAAAAAAAAGAAAAAAAAAATACTCTAGTTGATTTCATTGCCAAGCAGATTGATCTAAAGGGCTAAAGATGCCCATGCATGAGCGAGCGGGTGGGGTGATCCAATGGATTTTTATTCATTAGTTGTAACCCCTTCTCTCTTTCTTTATCTGGGGGAAATTGTATTCTGTTAGATTCCTCCCTGGAATTTGAAAAAATACTTGTTAATGGCAGATTACTTCAGGGTAAAAATACTGTTCACGGTTAGTATGATTTGTGTTAAACCTTGTACTTTCTTCTTATAGAACAGTGACTTTGATCTTATTATCCTTATTCTTTATTCTAATAAAGCAGTGACTTTGATCTTATTATTTCAGTTGAATATTGTACTATCCTCTTTCTATAATTGGTTATGGGCGGTCGATGTTATGAGAAGAAATGTTTTCTTCAATTTTTGCAACTCTGGTCAAACACTGCATGAGGCACTTCCAACGTATGAGATTAATTGTCTTCCTTTGAGAACTCATATCTTTGATGGTACTGTCGTTTTCGTATATATGTGAATTGGCTGTACTATTAGAAGAAGTGATTTAGTTTTCTTCAATATTTTGTGTGCTCTATTCTTTCTTTGATGAAATTTAGTCTTTGGCAGATGGGAGTAATAGGCAAGAGGAGAAACATGCCAAGAGTGTTGTATCCTCAATGACTCTTTCGACTGGTGAACATCTTGGAGTGAATTCCCCCATGGAACTTGTTGGTCACTCAATTGTGAGTCTCTCTCTCTCTCTCTCTCTCTCTCTCTCTCATCCATGTGCATCTGTATTTTCAGTCATGGACTGTGAATTTTTTATAACATTGAATCCGTCTGGAAGAATTTAGTTGCAAGGATATTTTGGGACATAATGTTGCCCCCTTTTATTCTGTTACTTAAATTTTCTTTAGTTGCAGGTTCTGACCTCATCTCTCTATTCAGATCCGCAATTTGGTGGTCCTCTGACTTCTTCCTATGGACCTCAAGCCATGGTATGCCCACCTTAATATGAAATTTTTCCTGAGCCTTAATAAATATGAATTATGTTGTTACCTCCAGTTTTGGCAGGACACTTAATTACTGCACATATCATGCCACTAAAACGATTGTAACATCTCAGTGATATATACTACCCCTTGAATCGTTTCTAGAAATGACTGGCCTCCCCAATCAAAAGGGGTTGGTCTTGAAAGGGATTGAAACATGTTAATTTTGCCTTAATCAAGCCCTTTGAAGTGTGATTTCCAAGGACACTGTTGACCATTGGTGTGGTTCAATATACTGGCACTTTGTAATAAATACTGAAGTTCATGTGACTTTCTGATTATCCTATATGAACGGTCATTGATCCATTCAAAAATGTATCAAAAGTAATATAAAAAAATGAATTATGTCGGTAACCTAGTTCCATTAGCATTATAAATGCACTTTTTCATATATTCATCATTTTCGGTCCAACAATTTTCTTAAGAAAAAATGTTAGAGCTGAATTTTTGTTAAGCATAAGAGGGATCACTGTCTCTTTTATAATTTTAAAGTGGTTGGATTGCACTTCCAAAATTGATATGATGTCAGAGCAATTTTTCCTCCATATTTTGTGGATTGTAAATCTTCTCTGAAATTTCGGTTTAACTGTAGGTACCACATCTTTACGGGGTTCATGGTAGAATGCCTTTGCCCCTTGAAATGGCGGAGGAGCCAGTTTATGTAAATGCTAAGCAATATCATGGTATTCTGAGACGGAGACGAATACGAGCAAAGGCCGAACTTGATAGAAAAGCCATAAAGGGCAGAAAGGTAATGCTTACTTCTGGAATGTACAGAATTTGCCAATTTCTTCTGAGACATTCCCTTAAATAGTTAAAGATACATTAGCTCAATAATGAAAGGTTCCATAATGTTATTTCTCTCTTTTATAGCCATATCTCCACGAGTCTCGACACCGGCATGCGATGAGAAGACCAAGGGGTTCCGGAGGCCGCTTTCTTAACACAAAAAGGCTGGATAGTGATGATTCCAGCCTTACAGCAGAAAAAGCTGTGAATTCCAGTGTTGATCTGCCAACACAATTTGTTAAGACGACAACTGCTCAAGGCTTTCAAACTAGGTCCATGAGAGCAGATTCAACAGGCTCCAATGGGAATGCTAGTGCCAATGGGCTCTCATACCAAGGTATAAGCTGCCTTGGTGCGGAGAAGGAAACCTTGCAGCTATATGAGGGCCCTAATGGGGCCTACAAATAGCTAAATCTCTCTGCAGGGGGGTCCCATGGAGTTCCACATTGCTTGTGCTACCGTCTTTTATTTCCGTAAGAAATAGCAGATGCGTGCAAGGATATGCAGCTTTCCCGAGTGGAGGACCCTCAGTTTGCTGTGCTCCGGCAATTCATTCTTGGCTGATACGTGCTCTTTAAATATGTATGTTCTTAAGGAAGAGAGTTCTCACTGGCTGGCTTATCAAGTTGCCAGCCGTTGTCGTAGTGGATGTTTGAATAATCTCTCTTCTGTTCATGTTTATGTTTCTGAGGATTTCGGGACAAGGTTATTTATGCTGTGTCTTGCGTCAAACACTCGAATGTCTCATGATTGATCAGTGTTGTGCATGGTCTGCCATGCAATACTATGTGTTTTGAGGAATTTTATCATTGAATCATGCGTTCTAGGGAGTGTATTTGGGATGATTGGACCTAGATTATTTTCCAATTTCAGAGTAATTTATGCAGGAGAATACAGAATACCACACGTCTGACGAATCAAGCACTCTGGCCAAGCATATTAACTATTGAGACCGGTCAAAAGATCCAAGGAACGTAGAAAAGAATAACTAGCAGGAATTTTCTGACTCTTTGCCAATGTCAGTTTTATCACATCGCGAATCATCAGGCCTGACCAGAATTAGTCGAACTTAATCACCGTATGGTAAAACTGATGATTCGCAAGATCGATCAACCTCAAACTCAATCCTTTTTCATTCGGGCCAAGTGCACACGGCAGGAGGGCCTTTCGTTTACAGCTGAAATTTGCTGAACAATTGACTAGTTTATCACACTCGATCTCTACAGATAGGCGACTTGGTTTTTTTTTTTTTCCTTTGGTCGATAATGCATTCTTTCATTATTACAATTGGAAAAGGTTCATGAGATAGTCCATCATTATGACATAAGAAAGGCCGAAGAGGGTTTTTAGCCAAAAAAAAAAAAAAAAAAAAGACCATTATGACATATTTTAGTTTTTTTTTTTTTTTGTCAGTCCTACTCTAATCTAATCTAACACTCACTCTCAGACTTTTACCCTACCTTCTTGCAGGGTGTGGGAGTCGAAACCCACTCCTGAAATGAAATCTTCCCCACCCCAATCCCTCCTAAGAAGGTGGGGATTTGAACTCCCCATCTTCCATTTCCAAGTTGGAAGGGTGGCCATTGGGGCGAACATACATACTTTAGTTTAGACAGCCAATTTGAGAAAAGGGGAATCGGTTCAGTGAGCCTTCACCACCATCAATCCGTGGCCCGGTTTGCATCTCCGACACCATACATCGAGCAGCCCAAGAAGCATCAGCCCAGTCTCGGTTTGTTATTACGAAAGCCCTATGCATTTCTTTCTATATTAACCAAAGGGTTCTGGCGAGGAGGGCCCCTCTCGACGTCGAATCAACTCGGGAGGTGAGATTCCCTACTAACGTCGATTCTGGTGATTGCATTCGGGGGAGTGAGTGTTTGGCTTAAGCCTAGGATTTATCCTAATTAGCTTTGTCCAGTCACACTGCACATAGCGGATCATGTACCATTTCCCTCTGTGAAGGATTTCTTTTGTTGGAATTGCGCTGTTGCGTACACTCCACTCAAAAAATCACATCTTGGGGTTATTCTGAATCTGCCATATAGTAGTTCATAAGGTTCTGGGGGCTGATATAATGATGACGTTAGGTTGGCGTTCGGTTTCTGGTTCTGAAGTCATAGCATGTTGTAGTTGCTTTTTACCAAGTGGGAACAAACCCTGTTTCTCTTCCAAACCAGCTTGTCATTTAAGGGGTTAGGGCTGATCTACCTTATGTAAATTCTACTTTGTAGTTGTTGCTTGGTTAATTAGGCTAAAATACACCAAAACTTGGCATAAATGAACACTTAAGTACAAAAAATTTCAAAAAGTACTTTTAAGTGCTACGTTTTTTGAAAATTAAGATACTTAAGTGATAATTTCGGCGATGGGTAGCCGGAAATCTGTGACTTATTTTAAGAATAAATGTGGTTTTAGTGGCTTGCCAGAGCTGCCCACTCAACAATCAATATGCAAAACGACGTCGTTTAGTCCCAAAAATTAATTTTTAATATAAATACTAATTAAATTAAATTAAAAAAGGGAGGGGGCAGCAAATCAACGAGAACCTAGACAAGCTAGCCATGTCAACACCACGTGGATAATATTTTTTTTTAAATAATTGTCATCTCAACAAAATAAATTGCTAGAAAATGCCACGTTAGTATTTTGGCTAGAATTTTTCGCCGTTGGCACTTAAGTATCTATTTCTTCTCCAATTTGGCACTTAAATGTATATTTTGGAAGTTTTGGTAGTTAAGAACATATTTGGTAATCATTTTATTTCTGAGAATAATTTCTGCTTAGAAATGGTTTATTTTTATTTTTATTTTGTTTCATGGACAAGTTTCTAAGCATTTAAAAGCATTTGGTAATTGTCTAAAATTTATATTATTAAGATAGAAATGTATTTGGTAAGTTCTCAAATTCTTTTGTGATTTAGAATTTGTTTTAATTTTTAAAATAATTTGTTATATTTTTCTCTTTTTTCCTTTTCTTATTTTCCTTCTTGCTTTGGCCAGTCACTAACCTATTCAAGAGTTGTTCTTAGGAACAAAGAAATAATTTTTTTCCATTTCTTAATTCTGTTCCAAATCTACTTCCGTGAACAAATTTGTTTAGGGGAACAAAAAAGTTACCAAAATAGATTTTTGTTCTTTTTTTATTCTAGTAAACAAAAGAATAAAATCAAGTATTTTTGACTGATTATCAAACATGGCCTAAGTGTCTGTGTCAAAGGGTGTCCGGCACTCAATTGATCAGGTTTTCCACACAAATGGGATTGTTTTGGTTCGTGGGGCCACCAAAATGGTCTCTAGGCAACTATATGTCCTCCCTTATATGAATCTACTTGCCATCTCCCACTGACCATCTTGCCTCAGGCTTGATCACGTCTCTTCCCATTGTTAGACTTTGCCATCCCCAAGAGGGCCATTGGCCCTTACTACTACTAGCATGCCAAAGCTCTCCTCATAGGTAGTCGATTACTTTCATAAATTGGCTCCATAGGGTATTAGGTAGGGGTGTCAAAAACCGTCCCGAAAACCGAATCGAACCGAACCGAAAATTCGGTTTTTTTGGTTCGGTTCGGTTCGGTTTTCGGTTCTCATTAAAAACCAAAAATTTTTTATCGGTTCGGTTTTTATCGGTTAACCGAACCAAACCGAACCGATAAACCGATAAAATCCTAAAACCTTATTTCGGTTCGGTTACTTCTTCCTCGACGACTCCCCTCTCTCTCTTCACCGAACTTTCACCTGCAGCCCTCCTGCACGAACCATCGCCACCGCTACGACGAGCCCCTCACCGGCCTTGAGTCCACGATGGACTCATCTCCCGAACAGCAGCTTCTCTTCCACGCTCGAGCCTCCACCAAGCCCCACCGCCTAGACCAGCCGAGAAGCATTACTGGCGCCCCGACCTCCACGTCCGACCACACCTGGTGCTCAGCGAGTCGCGGCCGACAACCTCGGCGGTCGCCGAAACCCCCTTGCCCTCGCTGGCCTCCTCACGGTGGAAGCCGAACTTTGCCCAAAACACCCAATCTAAGGTTTCGACACACCCCTACCATCCGAAAACCACGCCTCAACGACACTTGCCTCCGTTTGCTCGATCACAGAAAGGGGCAACGACGGCCACAGACGAAGCACCACAACGAGAACGAATATTCCCCACACAAACTTTCAGATCTAGTTTGGGCATTATATCAAACAATTGGGGCGCACTACTCTAACGAGGGATTTTTGGGTCAACTGAAGCTCGACCCACACTGGGACTCTTGACATGCGACAAGGAAAGCATCGGAAACAAAACGCGGGGTGACGCCGGCCGGAGCTCGCGGGGGCCTGACGGCCGGGAGCTCTGGCCCGGCGCGCCCAAAACAGGGCAAGAGCAGGGGCGAGCTTACTTATTCAGCTACAAGCCCTGGTTTAGCATTTAGCAGCCCCGAGGAAAAACCAGAAGATAAGACTAAGACGAGAACAAGATCTTTACCGACTAGCTTACAACCCTTTCGCTTGAAGATCCTTGAGCTGTGTGTGGTTTGTCGATGGACAGAGTAACCAAAAAACCGAAAACCAAAAACCAAAAACCAAAAGCTAAAAACCGAAAACCGAAAAACCGAACCGAACCGAACCGAAATTTCGGTTTGGTTCGTATTCGGTTCAGGTCTCATTCGGTTTGGTTCGGAAGTTAAACCGAACCGAACCGAACCGTTGGCACCCATTAGGTGCTTGAACTAGTCACCATGCACGTTTTCCAAGCATAACCCTGTTGTACACCACTTGGTCCCTGAAGCCCAAGCCTCCCGCATCTTTCCTCGTTTTTAGTGACTCCCATTTCCTTCGATGAATTCCTTTCATGCCAAGTTTTCAATGACTCCCATTTTGCTTGAAGTGTATAAAATTTGGAGCTTTTTCCTGTTTCAATTGTTTGTTATGATCTGCTTAGTGGTTAGAGCTCAGAATTAATGGTATGTTTTTCTTCTTTCATGGATCCAGTTGAAAGACTTATAAGATGGATAACCTGTTGTGTTTAAGTTGACCAGTATACAGTAGCTTTTAAGAAGAGATTTGGCAAGGGGCATTGCTAGCGTGATGGGATTGTTACTATTAATGAGTAATAGTGCAATATTGGCAGCCCATTTTAGTTGTTGAAGAAGACTAGTTTCATTTTTGAAGAAACGAATGGATGAAGTTCTCAAAGGGAAAAGAAAACTATGGGTGTAATTGAACTATTCTTTTTTAATGGTAGACATAGGTAAAAAAAATGATATAAATGATATACTTAAGAAAACTCATGTAAGATGGAACTAAATATCAAGCACAAATATAATATTTTGATTCGTGAACTTTCAAATTTTTCAAAGTTTGACAGGAAATTCACTAATCTCTTGATTTTGATGTCAAGAGATGTCAAACAAACAAAAAGAAAAATCAAATTACAATGTGACAAAGGGAGAAGGATGAATATGAGTCCGATAACAGTCCTTGATGCCGCACAACACAAGAACGCCATTCAAGAACAGCATTTCTGATTTTTTTTTTCTTTTTTGGAAATCTAATAAATTTTGCAATAACCTTAAGGCTACGTTTAAGTCATCTGAATTTCTAACTAAGATGAGACTAGATAAGATATGATATGAAATCTAGGGATTTTACTATATCCTATCAATTATTTAGTAATTGTAATCGGATATATTTATGTCATGTCACGTACCTCATGAGATAATTTTATCCGGTCTATATCTCTCTAATATTCGACTTTATTCTGTCTTGAGTATGATCAAAAGTAGGATATGATGAATTTTATTTTATCATGAATTTTATCCTGACTACCATACGTAACCTAAGAGTCTCATTGAAGTGATATTATTTTCATAGTTGTAATTTTATTCCAGCAATTGGTTTCTTTGGAATAATTTTCTCCCCTATTTTCTTTCTTTTCCATATAAAAGAAACCGACTTAATGGAAGTGGAGCAAATCCCAAGTGACAAATAATTTTTCACATTTTCTAAAGATATAAGTAAAGGAGTTAGCGGTGTCAATACCATTCTCACTGTTGAAAGAGTAATGGTGCCGTTGATCAATTCCCTTTGGCAAGTTTGAGCAAGTATAGGAACCTGGATGCCATTTTCTTGCCGGGATTGTCGAATATCAGCTGGTCGGTAATCTCTCACTTCGATTGCAACCGTTGGATGTGAAATGCAACGTCAAGACCAAGGTTTGTGTACACAAATGCAAATTTTGTCGATTTCATTTTCTCGTAGCTTGTCACTTGTTATCAATTGATGTGTAAATGCTTGAATAGGTAATGACTTGATGTGATATTTCTTACAGGATGATGTGTTTGTCAATGTCGTTGTGTATGTGCAATATCGAGCCCTTGCAAACAAAGTAACTGATGCCTTTTACGAGCTTTGCAATCCAAGGAGTCTGATTCATGCCTATGCAATCAATTGTACATGCCAAATATATTTCATCACATCAGTACAAATCTTCATATGGCGCTAAATCTTCATTTCAATTTTTTAACATCTGTACCGTCTCAAACTCTTCAATAGTTGATTGCCACATGAACTTATGTCAATTGAATTATTATCATATATTATCTAACTTAGTAATTTCATAATAGAATTCGATAGAAGCTAATGGACGATAGAAATGCCGCATTTGTACCGGTTTAAGATTTTTAGTAACCAAAAAATTAATTTTCAGTAAATTTATCATAAATATATCAATTTGAGATTTTTTGGGATTTAATACATGAAAAATAATTAGTAAGGATTTTTAGCTTTTTACCGATGTCAATTTTATCATTTTGTGTATCATCAGGCTTTGACCAGAGTTGGCCGAACTTAATCACTGCAGTGACAAATCTTCAGGATCGCATTCATCCAACGAAAGTATGGTGGTGTTTGAACAGTTCGCTAAAACAAAAGAATCAGGATCATATATTTCACCAATTCACTTCCAATCTTGCCCCTAAGATTCGCAAGATTCATCTACCAGTACTGTGAATTATGTTGCTGCGCTGACAAATTATCACCAAAACGCTACCTCAAATCAAAAGGTCCAATTTCTATGATATAAAGATGACAATGAGTATCTCATCGATAATGGTCTCCATTCTTTATATTTCCACTATATTTAGCATAAAGATGTCTCTCCATGTAATATCAAACTATTACATCAACTGTCGCAGTTTTACAGAGATATGCCTCCCCTCGCAACATCTGCATTCCCAACAATTCGTGCACGTGGAGACCTACAGCTTAGCCAGTTCCTGAAGTTGTTCCTGCACAGAATAGACCAATGAATATGGCAAGGATCCTAGCTGTTAGAAACTAACGCTGGACAAATAGGAACAAATAGCAACAAGTTCTCTTAGTATCCTGCATGAAAATCTAATTCATAATCTGAGAAATTGAGAGATGCTGGCAGATGCCAGTCATGGAAAGTTCCAAGCACAAGTGCAAACAATTGAGGTTGAGCGCACTACCAGTGGATGAAAAATGTCACTCGACTGGAACTTACCAAACAACACACTGACCATTTCAAATGCTAGGATGAAGACAACCCTATAACTTAATTCTTACTGCCATCCATAGAAATGTTACTTGTGGAGCCAAAAGTGGAAGTGGTCATAAGTGGGGGTATGCACGATGAAATAGATAGCCAGTTAGAGAGCGGTGACAATCGGAAGCAGAAACTATACTAAGAATTTGGAAAAACTCACTAACCTCAGTCACGAAGAAGGCATGGAAGCCATAAGGAACCCTATGGGGTAATTCAACAACAGCAACAGGATCAGATGACATGTTTTTCGCATCGATTACATTTACTGCCGACTTCCTGCAAATTTATTGAACAAACATCAGTCCATGTTCTCATCATCCTCCTTAAACTATAGTGGTCATTGTTTTCTTGCAGTGCAACACCAGTGAGATTTGCAAAAACAGTGGGAAGTCTAAGAAATAACAGGTTCGATGGTGAGAAAAGGATGAGCAAAATACCCTGTGCTTTCATCGTGGACAAAGAATATCAGGTACCCATCATCTTCTTCAGAAGTGATGCCAGGCTCTCGAGGGACAAAAACAGCTTCAGAACCAAATCTACCTGGTCCTAGGTCAAACACACCTGCAACATTTCCTCCGACCTCAATCTTCTTTTTTCCTTCCTCTGGCTCAGCATGCAGATCAAACTTCACAATTCCAGTAACCTTTGCAATGCTATCCAGAATGGTTCCATACACATACCTTTGTTTCCTGGACACTCAAAAGATGGTTGAAGTAAGAGATACAGAAAAGGAAAAACACTGACTGACAAAAATAATGATAAGATTTTCTACAATGATTAATAGCAGTATAGGATTTCTCGACCTCAGTTTGCACTGATGGCCCTTCAGCTTTTTCTCGCTCATTGCAAACATTCGTGTCGCTTTGTAAATCAAAATCGAATTATCCTTAAACAACCATTCATGGACCTGACTTAAAGCTTTACCTGCCAGTGTAGCACTCATTTATCCTGGGAAAATCAACTGAAGGTGCTGACAGCTTCTTTTGTGAAGCCAGGCCAGTTTTCATGTTGAATCTCATTTCATACCTGATTGACAAAAAAGAAAAAAGAAAACGTCGATTTTAAAAAAATCAGAGAATTTAAAAAGAGCATTTGGCCGGACATAATCAGATCACAACATTTCTTACAGTTCATTTCCAAAATTCTCGATGTGTTCCTTGACAGTCCCACTGACCATGTCCAGATCAACATTCTCAAGGCGGCATGCAACCAAAACAACTTCATCTTCCTCCTCCCATGCATTGGCTGGAAGTAAGCAGCCAATTTAGTCAATAAGGAGAAGGGAAAACCAGAGTTATGGTATAAATAAACTACCGGATTTACTGATAGCAGCAAAACACCATATAATATACAACATTGCTCATGCCAGTGGCAAAATAACAACAATAAAAGGAAAAACTTGGCTAGAAAATAAAGTTTCAATAATCTAACTAATTAGTCCTGACCACAATTGTGCTACTACAACGTGCAAGTTAATACCAGAACTTTCAAAGCTCAAATGAATTAAGGAAAAAGTAGAAGGTAAAGACACAATGCCTTTACATATCTGTATGTCAAATTAACTGACTTAACAGCCCGTAAACATTCTATCCAAGCTTTTCATCATCCAGTACAAGAATCAACCCAAGATCTATGACTCCTAACAAACAAGAATGGCCTACACAGTTTATCTCGATACAAAAGAAGAGGATGGTCAAGAACATGCACCATTGTGAAAAATGAAGCAGTTTGGAAGCTCAAACCATCTGATTTGAAGCTCGTTCTTTGCATATCGTGGAAGTACCCCAAAGCGAGATTTTTTGGTTTTATCAAATGTAAATAATAGCTTGTTAGCTTTAACCATTTCCTGTCAACATAATCAGAAAACATACAGTCATAGTCATTTTCTATGGTAAACAATATATGGCACGTATCATACAAATAGTATAGCAATTTAAGGCGGGCATTAGGAACCATCACATCAAATTTAAGGGGAAAAAGATGACCTAACTCTTGTGATCAGAAATACTCTCCCCTGATATTTGAAAAGAATCCAGAGAGTTTAGATCAATAGATCTCTTCAATTTTTGCCCTCATTTTAAGAACCAAGTTTTTTCTAAGTTTCATCTGAGACCCATTATCTGCTGTAAATGGCTTTTGTCTGAGAAGTGATTTTCATAAAGCTTTTGTACTTATATGTTACCATACCTTGGGCCTGAAATAAAGAGGAAGATCCAAGAAAATTGCATAATTCTCTGTAATGGCAAAGTCATGCATCATGATGGGATCTGAAATGGTAATTGGTACTGGATCATGCATGAATCCGTCTTTTGAAATAACCCTGTAGGTGATATATGGCGGTGTATGCGAATAGCCAAAGGTGAACATCTCTCCTGCACCAATAATTAAAAGTTACAGCTCTTGCCCTGAATAGAACAAACTGATTGGACTGTTAGGAACTCGGAATTACCTGTGAAAGGATCGACCTTCGGATGGGCTGTAAAAGAATGAGAAAGTCTCTTATCATAATCTAGCATTCCAAGAGTTTGCAAGTCACCATCTTCCAAAACCTTGAGGACATCTGCACAGAATTACAAACTTTAGCTCCTCACTGTAAACTAACAAATGTCACCAATGGAAGGAGGAAGGGTACAGAGAATTAGAGTTTTACAAGGTTTATCAGCCTCTGAAAGCGCCAAGAGTTTTCCATGGTGATATACGAGAGCAGTATTGCCTGGAATTGGGCAAAAAGCAGTTAATTTTCATATATTTAACAGAAAACTGCATGGATGTCCCGAACTAGGCATAATTGTATGGATATGGTTCCAAGTGAGGCTCTATATGTGTTTTTCGATCAGGAAAGAGTATAATGCATTGTAGCGTACAGAGATGTTTGTTCTTTGACCACCAAAGGTAGAATTGGCAATAACCATGGACATATGATGATGGCACGTGGACATTTCTTCAGTGATTAGGACACTCAACTATTTTGTTTTTCTTTTTGGCTAGTTTTCAAAGAGTCAGCGTCGAATCAAACTGCATTAGCAGTCATACAGAAGAATCAACTAACACATGCATCGAAGCCCACCACATATTGCACCTTTTTAATGTGCGAACATTTAATGTTTATCATATCATGCTTGAAACCGCTAACGAAACGCTCTTGAGAGGTCCTCCTCAAGTTACTAGAAGATTTTCAGAGCAATGCACAGGTGTCAAGAGTTTAAAACTCTACCTGTCCCTGTTCCATATGAAACATCTAGTATTTTCAGTTTTGCTCTCAGCATTTGCATATTGACCATGAGTAAACCAAAAAGCCCTTTAAGGTCTCCAATCTGCAAATTGGGAATTAGATGAACAATTGATAACACTTGGGAAACAAAAGTCCGCAGAAAGAATCCTAGCACATCTTTTGCCCAGTGAGAATAAAAATTGATGCCCACACCCGACTCCTGTATACATACCTTTTGTCACTTCATAAGGAAACTGACGTTTTGTTCATTTCAAAATTCTCATCCTAAATTTGAGGCCACTCAGAACAACTGAAGACGGTTTGTTGATTAACATTATAATCTTCCATCTGCATCGCAATGGACACGTTCTGACACATGGTTTTCATTTTGGCCAAAAAGTGTTGATGTGTATCAACATTCAGAGAGAGCATACCACATACTTTGAAGTTTCAACACCCAATCGAACTGAGATACTAACTACTATCATCCAACATCCCAAACCTGTGTCTCTGCTCCTCATTAACATACCTTCATAAATTTAGCTCCCCCATAGTACTCCTCTTGCTTAAGTTTTGATGTCCTCACATAGCGAGAGACGTAAGTAGCTTTGCCATTTTTTATCCGCATCCCATGAACCATGCTGCATGGTAGAGAAAAGGGAGGACAACGAAATGAAGAACCAGGTAACTGATTCAGTGACCATTCACATATGCTAAAACTGAATTTAAACAGACACGTGCTCAATTTGAGGAAACAGGCAATCAGATAAATCCGCAACACTCCCCAGTCTAACTCCGAACAAGTCCAAATGAAAACACACACCGAACAAAAAGAGCGCGAAGAATCGCAAATTAGAGCTAAAAGGCGACCGTCAATTCTCTACTTTAGTGAAACTTGGTATGAACTAGATGTGCTTCGGCTAATGCAGTATAGTGCAGGCTCATGAATACGCACCCATCTCCATCAAACCTGCACGGACAGAAAAACAAACAGAACCCAGTTAACAAAAACAGTGCATCTAGCCCCTTGTTAAAATACAATAAAAAGAGAAACCGAACCCAGAAAGTTTCCAAAAGAAGGAAACTTGGAAAAGAGAGAAGAGTACCAGTGGTATCCGGCGACCGGGGCAAACTTGGGATTGGGGCCCACCCGAACGAATTCTCCATTCAAGCAATCCTTAAAAAGCAAAATTTACCCTTTAATGAATCGACGATAGACAGAGTTTACCCACTTTGCCAAGAAAACAAGAGAACGGAAGGCGGAGAGCGAATGGGAGGGAAATTACAGGGAGATAGCCGACGACGGGGAGGTCGGTGACGGGAGGGGTCTCATCGGCGACGGGAGTGAAGTTGCCGGCGAGGTAGTGGTGATGCTGAGAGGAGTCGTACATGAACTTCACGATCAGCTTCTCAATGTAGTCCACAACCTTAGACGTCACCCCCTTCTTCGGCTGGGGGTTCACCTCCACTATCCCTCCGCCGCTCCCCTTCTTCATCATCTCGTCGTACTTCCCCTTCTCCTCTCTCTCCGCCATCTCTCTCTCTCTCTCTCTGTGAAATCGTAGTGGGTCAACGACTTTCTTCTCAGAGTTTTACTTGGCGGTTGGATCGTTGGATTCGTTGGACTTCGACTGTTTCTCTTCTTGCCAGAAGCGGTTAGACAGAGTCTTGCTGCTGAAATGGAAGGATCCCGAAATTGGGATCTTTCTCTTTTTACTTGTTTCTCTTTTTGGGTCGGGGGTGGTCCGCATTTGACCATTATTCGAAGTCTGTTGACACCTAATTTTAGCGAACCTAGAAAAATAAGGAAAATGATAATTACATTTTGAACAAATAAAAGGAAAAAATGAAAGAAAATGGGGGCAATTGATTTGATTGATTATGCATGGAAATTTGAAATTCTGATGGGTATTCGGATTTTATTAAATGTGGAAGCAATTTAAAAATCAAGTGAATAAGGGCAAGAATTTTTGTAAAATGGAAGAAATCGAAAAGATCGGCGATTGCGAAATTATACCTAATTTACTGAGATCGATTTAATGTGCCGGGAGATGGAAACTTAAAAATGCCAGACAAAGCGACCGCTTGGAATCATTATAAAAGAGAGGTTCATTTTTTTCGTAATAGAGGGAGCGATTTTTGAAAAGTTCATAGTGCGAGAGCAAATATTTCAGAGCAAAAAAAAAACGTACAGCAGAGAGAGCAACTCCCTCTCCAACGATCTCAGCAGTCATCCAAAGTCTTCTTGACGTCCTGCATTGATCTTGCTTCGTGGACATTGACTACAATCATTAAAGCTAAGTCGAGCATATTTTTCTTTAATTTGGTTGTGTACTATTCCATTTAGCTATTTGAACTAATCCAATTGTGTTTCTGCTTCTTGTCCAGAATAAGCTCTTAAAAAGAGAGATCGTCCATGCGGAAAAGAAAATCGTGAGAAGTGGGGGATTCACATCAAGAAGGAGAAGAGTATCAAAACGACGTCTTCAAAGTCAATTTCTCTTTGCCTCTGCAGGCATTGATATCTCCACATGGAGGAAATTTTTTATGATCACCATTAGACCTCATCTTGGTCACGTTACGTTCTTCACCATCATCATACCACGGAGCACCTCTACGTTCACGCCTTTGCTTACTACATTGGACATGGCGCAGTAGATATTACCAAGAGAATAAAGTGCAGAAAATTTACCGAAAACACAAGTCGCGGCACCAAGGGCTCACTGGTTCGTCCTTGTAGCATCGTGAGCAACCTCTCGGCACACGTGTCTACACCGTGAGCAACCCTTTCCTTCGGTCAAATGACGAGCCATGCCGAGCACCCCCAGGTGCAAGTCCCCTCCTTTAGGTAGTTTAGTTTTAGTTTTATTTTTATTTCTTTCTTTTGTTTATTTTATGTTATTTTATAGTGTTTTAAATTTTGTTATTATTGTTTAAGTTAGAATATGGTTTGTCAATGTTAATATTTGTGCATTTTGTAGGCATTATCCGCAGGATTTTGCCTAAATTATTGTAATTATTAATTTGATTCAAGAGACGTTGGATCATTTTTTAATTATATTAATTTTTGGGCTTTTTGGTAGAATTTTAATTGTTAAATCATTATAATTATTAATTTGATCCGTAAGACTTCGGATCAGATTTTTCATTATTTTGATCTCTTTGTCATGATAATTAGGGTTAAGATAATCGTTAATTTGACCTCTTGTGAGACAACAGGTTATTTTTTCGATTATTTTAATCCTTTATTTTGTTGATAGCTTAGATTTAATATTTATTTAATAATTACTTATCTTTTTAAAAAAAAATCTAAAATCAAAAAATCAAAAATATCGGAATTCTACATGAGCATATAGGTTTAGTAAACCAGACATGTAGGTTTAGTAAATTAGAATTTTCTTAGGATTACATTTTTAGGGTTGGATTTTTAGAAATAAGTTAGGGTTTGACCTAAATTAATTTTTCAAATAATGATCGCACATTTTAATTATCTCATTTTTCAAAAAAACATGGTTTTCTAAGATAGGATAGGGTTTAAGTCAAATTAATCCCTAGAATAAATTAGAAAATTATCCCTTTTTAGAAAGTTTAATTAAGGTTTTTATTAATTCTGAATTTCAATAAAAAAATAAAAAATACTAGGTGCATGTTAACTAGTTTGCATAATAGACCCATTTAATTAGAATTTGCATATTAGTAAAATCAGGTCATGTAGTTAAAATGCATGTTTTATAAAAAATTCTAATTTTCAAGAAAACCAAAAAAAAATTGTTTGCTTTGTGTGATGCAATTTATTTATTGAATGTTTGAGTATCTCGTGTGATCACCCAATTGCATGATAGTAATTTAGGTTAAAATAAATTAAAGTTGCCTGCAAAAACATTTTTTTGAAAATAAAAAAGAAATGGTACCGATAGGGTATTAGAGATATCTAGTGTAACCAAGTCCCCGTACCCTTAATCTCTGGTTCGTAGGAGTAAAGTAAAACTTCCGTTACTTTACTTGGGTTTCTAATCGACCCACCAAAAAATAGATTAGTGGCGACTCCTAGATAAAAATTATTCGCATGTTAAATATTTGAACCTTAAGTCGCGAATTGGTATGGGCTTGGGAGAGTTAAGTTTAGACTTAACAATCCATTAGCCTAAACTTAGGTGGTGTACCCAAAATTTAGGTCGCGACAAAGTCCAAGAGGGTCTAAAGCAGTTATCTGCATCTATGACCCGAGAGGGCGTTTTCCCAGTTATTATTAGCTTATTATTCTTCTTACTTTCTCCTGAATTTTGTCAGTATAATTACCTGATGTAGTCTTTGTGGACCTCGTCACGAGTATACTACAACCATGTTGATCCATGTCTTTCTAAGTTCATTAATGGGTAGATACTGGATCTGACCATTGTTGCTGCAGTGATTGCCAACCGGTTGCTTCAAATCCTTTCGTAAATGGTAGACTTTAGGGCTTCACTATGGCAGGATAATTTATATCATAGTAATCGTTTATACTTATCCGACAAAAGAACTTTTTCATAGAAGTACAGAACTTTTCATTTAGAAGGTTAATGGTAAGATGGATGTTACTGCTCTCGATCCCTCAAACTGTGAGTAATTTGGTCGTACTTTTTCCCTTCGTTCACAGGATTGTTCATGGGTGATTTTTATCCTTATCTTTTATTTTAGTTTCTTTCATTTGGTTATTCACAGTGCACATGAAAGGCCTAACATGAAAGCCCTAAATAACCTTTCTTGCAGAGATGTTAGTGATGCCGGGGAGGGCCGAAAATATAGATCCACAGTTGGAATTGCGTTGTTGCGTACTCTCCACTAAAAAAATCACACCTTGGGGTTATTCTGAATCTGCCATATAGTAGTTCATAAGGTTCTGGGGGCTGATATAATGATGACGTTAGGTTGGCGTTCGGTTTCTGGTTCTGAAGTCATAAAATGTTGTAGTTGCTTTTTACCAAGTGGGAACAAACCCTGTTTCTCTTCCAAACCAGATTGTCATTTAAGGGGTTAGGGCTGATCTACCTTATGTAAATTCTACTTTGTAGTTGTTGCTTGGTTAATTAGGCTAAAATACACCAAAACTTGGCATAAATGAACACTTAAGTACCAAAAATTTTAAAAAGTACTTTTAAGTGCTATGTTTTTTGAAAATTGAGATACTTAAGCGACAATTTCGATGAAGGATAGCCGGAAATTTATGACTTATTTTAAGAATAAATGTGGTTTAAGTGGCTTGCCAGAGCTGCCCACCCAACAATCAATATGCAAAATGATGTCGTTTTGTCCCAAAAATTGATTGTTAATATAAATACTAATTAAATTAAATTAAAAAACTAAATTAAAAAAGGGAGGGGGCAGCAAATCGACGAGAACCTAGACAAGCTAGCCACGTCAACGCCACGTGGATAATTTAAAAAAAAAAAATTGCCATCTCAACAAAAAAAATTGCTAGAAAATGCTACGTTAACATTTTGGCTAGAATTTTTCGCCGTTGGCACTTAACTATATATTTCTTCTCCAATTTGGCACTTAAATGTACATTTTGGAAGTTTTGGTAGTTAAGAGCATATCTGGTAATTATTTTGTTTCTGAGAATAATCTCTGCTTAGAAATGATTTTTTTTATTTTTATTTTGTTTCATGGACAAGTTTCTAAGCATTTAAAAGCGTTTGATAATTATCTAAAATTTATATTATTGAGATAGAAATGTGTTTGGCAAGTCCTCAAATTCTTTTGTGATTTAGAATTTGTTTTAATTTTTAAAATAATTTGTTATATTTTTCTCTTTTTTCCTTTTCTTATTTTCCTTCTTGCTTTGGCCAGTCACCGACCTATTTTGGAGTTGTTCTCGGAACAAAGAAGTAATTTTTTTCTATTTCTTAATTCTGTTCCAAATCTATTTCCGTGAACAAATTTGTTTAGGGGAACAAAAAAGTTACCAAATAGATTTATGTTCTTTTTTTATTCTAATAAACAAAAGAATAAAATCAAGTACTATTTGACCGATTATCAAACATGGCCTAAGTGTCTGTGTCAAAGGGTGTCCAACACTCAATTGATCAGGTCTTCCACACAAATGGGATTGTTTTGGTTCGTGGGGCCACCAAAATGGTCTCTAGGCAACTATATGTCCTCCCTTATATGAATCTACTTGCTATCTCCCACTGACCATCTTGCCTTAGGCTTGATCACGTCTCTTCCCATTGTTAGACTTTGCCATCCCCAAGAGGGCCAATGGCCCTTACTAGCATGCCAAAGCTCTCCTCATAGGTAGTCGATTACTTTCATAAATTGGCTCCATAGGGTATTAGGTGCCTGAACTAGTCACCATGCATGTTTTCCAAGCATAACCTTGTGGTACACCTTTTGGTCCTTGAAGCCCAAGCCTCCCGCATCTTTCCTCATTTTTAGTGACTCCCATTTCCTTCGATGAATTCCTTTCATGCCAAGTTTTCAGTGACTCCCATTTTGCTTGAAGTGTATAAAATTTGGAGCTTTCTCCTATTTCAATTGTTTGTTATGATCTGCTTAGTGGTTAGAGCTCAGAATTAATGATATGTTTTTCTTCTTTCATGGATCCAGTTGAAAGACTTATAAGATGGGTAACTTGTTCTGTTGCGTTTAAGTTGACCGGTATACAGTAGCTTTTAAGAAGAGATTTGGCAAGGGGCATTGCTAGCGTGATGAAACTGTTACTATTAATGGGTAATAGTGCAATATTGGCCGCCCATTTTAGTTGTTGAAGAAGACTAGTTTCATTTTTGAAGAAACAAATGGATGAAGTTCTCGAAGGGAAAAGAAAACCATCTCGAAGGGAAAAGAAAACAATGGGTGTAATTGAACTGTTCTTTTTTAATGGTAGACATTGGTAAAAAAAATGATATAAATGATATACTTAAGAAAACTCATGTAAGATGGAACTAAATATCAAACACAAATATAATATTTTGATTCGTGAACTTTCAAAATTTTCAAAGTTTGACAGGAAATTCACTAATCTCTCTTGATTTTGATGTCAAACAAACAAAAAGAAAAATCAAATTACAATGTGACAAAGGGAGAAGGATGAATATGAGTCCGATAACAGTCCTTGATGCCGCACAACACGAGAACGCCATTCAAGAACAGCATTTCTGATTTTTCTTTTCTTTTTTGGAAATCTAATAAATTTTGCAATAACCTTAAGGCTACGTTTCGCCATCTGAATTTCTAACTAGAATGGGATTAGATAAGATATGATATGAAATCTAGGGATTTTACTATATCCTATCAATTATTTAGTGATTGTGGTCGGATATATTTATGTCATGTCATGTATATTGTTTGATATAAACGACATATTAGTATAAATGAATAAAAAATGTTGCAACGAAGATTGTAAAATTTTCCTATCCGCATTTATTTCACTTCCTTCATGAGATAATTTTATCCGGTCTATATCTCTCTAATATTTGACTTTATTCTGTCTTGAGTATGCAACAAAAGTAGGATATGATGAATTTTATTTTATTATGAATTTTATCCCGACTACCATACGTAGCCTAAGAGTCTCATTGAAGTGATATTATTTTCATAGTTGTAATTTTATTTCAGCAATTGTTTTCTTTGGAATAATTTTGTCCCCTATTTTCTTTCTTTTCCATATAAAAGAAACCGACTTAATGGAAGTGGAGCAAATCCCAAGTGACAAATAATTTTTCACATTTTCTAAAGAAATAAGTAAAAGAGTTAGCGGTGTTGATACCATTGTCACTATTGAAAGAGTAATGGTGCCGTTGATCAATTCCCTTTGGCAAGTTTGAGCAAGTACAGGAACCTAGATGCCATTTTCTTCCCGGGATTGTCGAATATCAACTCGTCGGTAATCTCTCACTTCGATTGCAACCGTTGGATGTGAAATGCAATGTCAAGACCAAGGTTTGTGTACACAAATGCAAATTTTGTCAATTTCATTTTCTCAGTAGCTTGTCACTTGTTATCAATTGATGGGTACATGCTTGAATAGGTAATGACCTGATGTGATATTTCTTACAGGATGATGTGTTTGTCAATATCGTTGTGTATGTGCAATATCGAGCCCTTGCAGACAAAGCAAGCAACTGATGCCTTTTACGAGCTCTACAATCCAAGGAGTCTAATTCATGCCTATGCGATCAATCGCACATGCCAAATATATTTCATCACATCAGTACAAATATAGTACCATAACAAATTTGTACACTTTTTATTTGCAAGTAACATACTTTAGTCCTTAAATTAACATTTCGTGCAAGCAACAACTGTTGCATCCCTTATTTTGATGTTTCAATTTTTCCAGGTATCAAAGCTAGTGTTGCAAAGCTAAACTTGGAAGACGCTTTTGAGCAAAAGATTGGAATTGACGAAGCTGTTGAAGATGAACTCGGAAAGGTTGTCCACTCTAGACTTCTAGATGTTATTACGAGAGATAATCTGAATCAGTGTTCTCTAAATTTTGCAGGCTATATCTGACTATGGGTACGAGATTGCGAGAATCCTGATCATTGACATTGAGCCGAGCCTGCGTGTTAAGCAAGCTGTGAGTGAAAAATATGTTGGTAAGCTTCAAATTTCAATTGTCAATGATTCTAGATAATTATTCAACATGGTAAAATTTTTATATGTTTAGTGATACTGGTAATTCTCATGTCTATGGAGGACAAGAAAGGATTCGCGTAATGCTTGGCTATTGTAACATTATTTAATCTGCATCAAACGAGAAATTAGACATTGTTCGGTGCTTAAAAGCTGTTTCAAAGATACCCCACTACATGTAAAGTATATTTTGATCTGCATCATATTTGAGTAACTTCAATTTATGTTTTTGTTTTGGACTGATGGTCGCAGCGAACATAAAGGCTGAAGCGGAAAGAAGTATGCAAATCATAAGAGCTGAACACGAGGCTAAGTGCCTTTCTGAGCTGGGTAGAATGTTAAAACCGCTGCAAAAATGATAATCCCGCTGTTCTTGTTAAGCATCTTCATTGAGCTCCTGAAGATGCTTCTCTCTTCTCCCCATTTCTTGGTTATCTCGTCATTGTAGCAATATTCTCTGCTAGATTTTCTCCCTCTCTTGTTCGAAGATGAATTAGCTTTAACTTCGAGGCCATTGATTGCCTTCTATTTGCCTTAACTCGAAATCTCTTTGGTTGGTTATGGTGGATATGATTTTGGTTCCATCAGAACATGTCGTTGAATAAATAACTAGATAGAATGGCTATTGGAAGACCCAAATTGCTTCGCGCACTAAAGCCATAATTTTTTACAATCATGACCAAGATTATTGGACTATGGAATTTCTCAATCGCCCATAAGTATGAATTGTATCGTGTAGGTCATTCAATCATCATGTCAAAACAGCATCGACATGCTTTCGATCGGGTCATTGATTGACATGTCATTGGAATTCCAGTAATGAGAGAGACATTTAAAATCTAGACATAAAAGATAAAATTCCAATTCGACAGAAAACAGAAAAGTTGTGGCAAACGACTTGGCTATGTAAGATTCAAATCGAGAAGAACAAAAAGGTGGTAGCAAATGACTCGGCTACAATGGTTTATCTGCCACATGGGTTTCTTCTAAGAAGATAGATTAAGTGTCATATCATGATCCTAGATGCCCCCTACTTTATTGTTTATTCAGCATTCAATGTGGTAGATAAGCCGTAATTCGACAAATTCCCACCCTAAATTGACTTTTTTTCCTTTTTTGGACTGAAGTAAAATAAAGTGAACGGTCAAAAGAGTCGCCAAAAATTGAAATAAATGCATTAACCCCAATAGAAAGAGATTTAAAAAAGAAAGAAAGATCTTGCTGGGGATAGTGTCCGCTGTGTTCCGACCATATTGTGAATTTGAAGATCTCACAAAGGAAACTCAGCTAAGAACAACGTCTGTTGACTGAGCTACAAAAGCGATGATTGATGATGCCAAAAGACAAATTGATTTTTTTATTTAGAATTGTTCATGTTCCGTTCATGGAAGATGGTCCAAGTACTGGTCTAAGCAAACTGCTGACGAAACTTGATTAAGCTCGTCTCATGAAAAAGGCAAGGGAACAGACCTCGATAAAATGTTGAAGTTTCAGCAAATGGAGCGAGAGAGATGGCTAAAGGAGAGTGTAGAAAGAGTATAGACATTGCTGCTGACTTCTTCATTAGCAAGGAGATAATTTATATGCTGCAAAAATTGCTTTTATAAGCAATTCCAAATGTACAAACAAATTATGTCAGCTTCAAAATCATGGAGTTTGTATTCGTGTCATATCAAATTCATACTTCTTTTCATTTATTTTCTCTTACATCACTATGCTTTTTAGGTTGTGCATTCACGTCATTTCATAAATTAGTTACTCGATAGCATATGGCTTTCATCCATGGCTCACTATCAAACTTCCATTTTAAATTTGGACAAAACCAAAATTTTGGTTAATTAATTAATTTGTGACATCACTTTCTAATAATAAGTTTTTTGACCGAATTGCGGCATAGTGTGAATATGGAAGAATGACACTGAATAGAGAACACATGAATTTATATATCTTAATGACATGCCCTGAGAAATCAATTTACTATGTACACATCGCTGTCATTTGAATCCAAGCCCTGCTACACTCAAAGGAGCTTTGCGCTCTTAAATTTTAACAAGAAAACCTTTTAACCTCATGAAGAAGATAAAAATCACATTAAAAGTTTTAAAATAGTAGAATTCTATCATATAACTTTGCAATCAATTTTTTAAGTACCGAATTTTTTTTTTCGAAGTAAAGCATCTCTAGGTATTTATCTTGTTGCATATTTTAACAGTAAACTAATCTGTAAATGATTAATTATATGTACAATGGTGTAATTGAATATTTCATCAAGTTCATTCCAACCAAAATGCAAATCTTATAACTGGTTTCAAGGGTTCCGGCTACTCGATATGATTTGTTTCAAGTACTTCGTGAGTAATACTGGTGTTCTTTAACATGTAAGAATGGAAAATTGAATCGTGATGAGACTTCTTCTGACAACAACTTGAGATTACTGTCTTTCTAGGGTTTTTGGACTGGAATTCGGTTGTATTATTTTGCATTCAATTTGAATTTGTTGATTTCACGAGCTCGCTTAGTTAAGTTGACCACTTTTGAATCATCGAAACTCATTAAATCTATATGTTAATTTTGGTCAAATGGGTACATAGAGGCAACTGTAAGCGCGTGAAAATAAAAGAAAGTATTAAATTATACTCAACCCTTCAAGAATTTAACGTTCGATTTATGGGTCATTGTAGATGCTATTGGTATTTCTTTATTATTAATTTGAACTTTGGAATAAAGCGTTGGATCATCATAGTCACGTTTGAACAATTTAAAGATAATCATAAGATACTCGCATTATCCGAAAAAAGCCAAGAGATTAATTTGATGGACCACATGATAAGTTAAATTCTTTATAATAAAAAAATGGACACAAAATACTTTCATAATTGCTGAAAATTTTTAAGTACAAATCATTGTTAATAACAAAAATGTTATATGTTAATTAATTTTTTAAGCGATATAACAGACACATTTAGAAAATTGTTTTCTAAATCATTCAAACAAAAGACCCCTCAGAATTTTTTTAGAAAACTATTTTAAGAGTCTATCCCACTTCACAAGAAGTCACTTCCACGCTTATGATTACCAAAATAAAGCTGATTCGTAATGGTCAGATAAAAGATGAACTTAGTAAGGGTTCCAATAGAAGTTCTCTCTCTCTCTCTCTCTCTCTCTCTCTCTCTCTCTCTCTCTCTCTCTCTCTCTCTCTGGGGCCAAATGTAATGAAGACTCATCCAAACCCTTTGAATATGTGAAATGACAGATTAGAAAGGAAAAGAAGTTGATCAAAACTCAACTATAATGCTACAAGAATGGGAAAACATATATCTAGGATGCGTTAGAGTCTCTTGTTCAAATGACGAACCTATGATAAATACTTTGCCGCTTAAGATGAGATATTGACCTACATCGAGGAATTCACATACACCTAAGATGCGTTAGGGTTTCTTGCTTAAATGACGTGGGGCTCATAACAACTCTGACTTTCCTTGGGCACATTTGTGGTATTCTACTCACGACATGGTTGATGGTTTGGAGCTTTTCCTTGACGCCAGGAATCATCTCAAGGGAAGTCTACCGTTTAGGTATTATCTCAGACCTCGTTAAGCTTCATCGTTTACAATTTTCTCACCTTTCTACATAGGAAGAGTGGATGACCCAGTAGAAGTGCCCTGGAAATCGCGATTGACTTTGAACTAGGCAGATATAATTTGAAGAACTAAATTGCAAATATCTGTAGATGAGCTTAAAAGAGAAAGGCAAAGCTGATTGTATTTATTTTCTGCTTTTATCAAGGTCATGCTAATTTAAAAAGCTCAGACCAAAAAAAAAAAAAAAAATTTTAAAAGCTCATGTATCTTATTCTCAATTGTTTGAATGGGAATCATATGATTGACGGCCAAGTCCACTAAGAGAGTCTTCTAATCACTTGTGTCAACCTTATGGCTTTTCCCTTCCTTCTCCTTCCACATCTCCTCCAACAAAGCTTTACTCGTGTCTATGCCTGTTTCATCATTAGAAATAATGCGTCACAAGTCACATCTTAGTTGCCACTGTCCAGATTTTCACTCAATTCCCAAAGGAAATTCATATACTACCTGCAAGGTATCCACCATGCACATGACCGCTGAATTTTTCACTTGTGTGTTCCCCAGTGAAAAAGATGTGTCCTACTGGGGCCTGAGAACACACAAAAATCATGTTTCAGTTACAGGTACAGCTATGAGCTAATTTAGGAGGAAGCGCTAGCACCACCAAATTTCTAGTTACCTTGGAACGACAAAAGGAAAAAAAAAACTAATTGTAGTTGCTTCTCTTAAGACATCATAAATGTTAAAGAATCTGGCGGTGTTAGAGATTTCACATGGAAATGAAACCCTAATTGGATTGATTCAGAAAGGCCTACATTTTTGTCAAGTCATAAATAACTTGTCTAAGCTTGGATATCCAAAGGTGAGAATTATACTAATCAACAGACGACGCGAAAACAGGAACATCTGGGATTTGTCATACTTGAAAGTAGGATAAGCACCGACCTTAATGCTTTGAACGACCTGATGATTAGATGTGATGGGGTAGTTGCTGTAGCTGCACCGCTGGAACCTGTCATTCCGCCAGCGGGACACGAGAATATCAGTGGCATTAGGTATATTGGGTCCAAACATGTCCCTAAGAATCTCCATAGCCTCTTTCAGCGTTTCTTCGTCAGGTTGATTCTCCACACGGTTTGATTCTTCATTTGTCAATGTCACGACTAGAATATTGGAACCGGGGTGAGCATTCTCCATGTGCTGATGACATGCCAAGAGATGAACAAAACAATCATCTTCATCAGATGAGTTTCCCTCGACGCAACACACAGTTGATTATAGTGGTGCTCGAGATTCCACATCAAAGTAGATTAAAGAGTCGAAATGTATTAACAATGGCGAGATCACAAATCTTCCACCGAAGGCCATGCGTGTGGCGGATACATTTGCCAGCGTTTTTCCAATGAAAGCAATGGAAATAATACAATTTTATGGGTTTAAAAAACTGATTGCCGAACTTAGTATCAATACCTCACTATCAAACAAATTGGCTGCAATTGTAACTTAATCTCAGAATGCAGCTAATACTGCCAGCTTTCAGAAAGTGACAGAAACATCAGCCAACGACTATGCGCAGCTCAAAGTGTCTTGACTATTTAATGATAGTAGATGGCTGCTACACTATGTAAGAGAAATCAGCATCACAATAAGGTGTAATGAAGAATAGATATAAGAATCCACTGCACCCTTGGAGAGAAATAAAATGGTTTCGAACGTATAAACCACTTTGTAATATTTGTAAACAAAAGGACGACATCAATAAGCACTCAATTCCCCAGAGAGAGAACTTAGAGGACCAAGAAAACTGGAAGATGAAAGAAGAACTATTAACTGGCTACAAAAAGTATTGTTAACAAACCTGCCAAAATGCGTAATAACCTCTCCGTTCGTGTACATATATGAAGAACTCCTTCTCGGGTCCACAAGGCCAGAACTTATACGGAAACTTCAAGAAGATTTTCGTGTACACCGTCACGCCAACCTTCTCTATCGCCTCCATCTTCCATCTCTGTTGGGCGTTATTTTACAAAACCAAGTAAATTGGACAGTAGATCAAACATCGCGAGGCTTCTTTTGGGGACCACTAATAAAGAGAACTTGTAGTCATAATTGTTGCTTAATCCTCTAGACATCATTAAAGAAAGTAAAGTTTTCAAATGGACACGCGTAGTTGTAATTTTTATGCTTTATCCCAAAGAACCGCAAGTGTCTTGGCACAGGACAACATCCAAGAAATCGTAGGTCCTGAATTCTTCCACAAGGAAACGGTTCTATTGGGAGTCAATAACAATTGTGCATAATGTCGATATTGAATTTTAATTGATACCGCTAGTCTTCTAAGAATTATTAACTACTTTAGTAGAGCAATTTGGATACATTAAATGATCGAGATATTCAGGTAAATGCAAGGGAAAACAAGGACGGCTGTATTAACCGAGAGATATTTTTCAGTGTATTTACAACTTCATTCAATCAATCAAAAGCGGGAATTTGCGTAGAAGTTTTTCACAATAGTTATTAGGATCTCGTCCGGAACTTTTCACATATTAACTGTAAGGCGCAGTAATTCCGATTGCACTCATTTTTTTCATATTATTCATGTGATTTCAGTGCACTCGATGGACTTCTCAATTAGCAAAACAGAAAAGGGAGATAGACAAAGAGAAATAAGAATGAATGAAGATGTGTTACGGGCATGGATGGCTGGAACGATATGAGATCACTCTGGAGGACCCCAATGCTAACGGACAAAATTGCGTAATTGGCATCATAGACAGAACCATCCTCCGTAGTAATAGTCACTCCGCTTCTCGAGTGTTGTATTTTTCGAACAACCTGCCCAAATCCATGCTTAGATAAACAGGCCAAAGTGAGAAAGCAGTGCATCCGTACAAAATAGTGGTTGGGATTTTTCCACGTACTTTGTGCTCCTTTGTATTAAGTGAAAAAGTCACAAAAAATTTTAAATTATGTACATTGCATCACATTTACCTAAAGAAAAATTATGACATAAAAATCCCAAACTATACCCACTTTAATATATTCATGCTAAATTTTTTCTTATGACATCAAAAACCTCAAATTTAAAATTGTATCATACATTTACCCTCCATAAAGGTCATATTAAATGATATTCCAGTAAAAACGAAATTGATGCTGCTTGCTTGCTTTCGATTGTTTATGTACACAAATTTTTACTAGTGCTCATTGATGGAATTTGTGTCTCACAAGTATAAATGTGGAAATTTTAGAGTCACAAATACAAAGTCCGGAGTAAATATATTGTCATGGTATAATTTTAAGATTTTTGATGGCTTTTTCTTTTATATTAATATCATAAAATATTCTCCGTCATTTCATTTCCATCTCCATTGTTTGCAAGAAGAAGAAGAAGAAGAAGAAGAAGAAGAAGAAGAAGGCATCATCATATCAATAAACAAGAAAGATAAAAACAAAAGGATAGAAGAGATTGGTTTATACTTTGTTGAGTTGAAGACGACTGTCCAAAATCTCGCCCTCTGACGCGATAAAAAGAAAATCTCGCGCCAATTTGTGTACCAATTCCTCATATCCCCTCTCGTCCGCCACTAAATACTCCTGTTCCCCATATTCAAGGAAAGTCGGTATAGGCAGGACCTCTGAAAAAGAAAAGAAAAAAAAAACACGAAAGGGAAAAACACTCGTAAGCAGCATCGATAAATCCCACCGGTTAAAATGAATTTATTTTTGATAGATCCTCTGGTTAAAAGGAAAATCAACTGAAGAATTGAATTGGGACTGTGTCAGAAGAAAGCAGGCGAGGCGTTGACCACGGGAGGTTCTGCTGCCAAATAAGAAGCTTCTTCAACTCACCGCGCATCTCGATGTCGTGAAGCACGAAGTCGATGGCCTGTTCCAATGGCGTCTTCGGCGAACTAAACATACGCGCAAGAGAAGAGTCGGAATCGCGCAGGGTGAAGAACAAAAATCTCGAGGCATTGAAATTTACGCAGCAGAGGGGACTTACGAAGGAGGTTCCGTTGCTCTCGAGAAGTCGCCGCTGCCGCCATCCGTTCCCTGCTGGTTCCTCCACTTCTCCAGAGCCGAGTCCACCGCCTTTGTGTACGAGTCGGCGGCGAGTTCGCTCGGGAATATCTCGCCACTGAAAACAAACTCCGTCAGCATTAAAAACCGAAACTCTACTACTTCCGGACGGTGAATAAGAAGTGCAGAACTAAGCATCCGTCGTGTCTCATTATAACTTCACTGTTGCTAGATTCAATCTCGAAAGTGGATCGGACCTGCGACCGTAGATGTTATAGCGAACGTTACTGTAGTCGGAGAGGCACGTCCGAAGCGAGGACTTGGCGGCAAGCTCCCAAATAGGATTCGGCACCTTGCCTCCAACTCCCATGATCCAGTTGGCCCCGAGCTCCACCGTCACGCCTCCGAATGCCTCCTTGCGCATCCTACCTCCTATTCGGTCGGTCGCCTCCAGTATGACGATGTCCTCTACTCCGTTCTCCACCAGAATCTTGGCCGCAGCAATACCTGAAGAGATGTCGCGCGATGCACGTATACGAAACATCATCAGAACGGGTCGCGACACATGTCAAAAAACCGAGGTGCAGACACGCCGCGGTCGTGGCGGGACCAGTGTTTCCGTACGCACCGGAGATTCCAGCGCCGACGATGATCACAGAGGAGCGAGACGGCGTTGCCATGAGCGTGTGTGCGCGAGAGAGAGAGAGGGAGAGAGAGATGCTTTACGTACTTTGGGTCGACGGGAAATGAGATGATTTACGTACTTTGGGTCGACGGGAAATGAGAGGCGGGGATTTTATAGGGACGGTGGAAGGCAGTTCGGTCATTTCAATCGGGAGGTCTAATCATTACTCCACCTTTTTAAGGAAGGGTTAGAGTCATCTCAATTGGAAGTCTATCTTTTCTACGTAACCAACTTAAAATAAACATAGCTAATGTTGCAGATTTATTGCTCCTTATAAGGAATGACGAATCTGCAAATTTCAGAACAACATTAATTAGAGACCTAATGTTGTATTTTTAATTTCAAACATTAATTAGATAAGTTGATCGTTTGGGTTTCTAGTTAGGATAGATGAAATAATACATGGAAATCCATAGATCTTGTTATGTCATATCTATTATTTGGTGAATTACGGTAATAAACTAGATGTTTTATTATATCCACAGTTAGTTTAAACAGTATATCAGTATATATAAACCTGAAAATTGTACAAACGAATATGAGAAAAATTCTCTTACGAACGCTCTTACCTACTTAATTTTTATTTGTTAATTTTTATTTTTTTCTCTATTTTTTATTATTTTCTTTTTCATTTCTTTTTTGCCATTCCATCATTCTCTTATAAAATTTTATTAAATAGTAAACTACACTTATATACTTAAAAATTTCATAAATATAAATACTATATATATTATTTATTAAATTTATATTATAAGACAAAAAGCGATTTGAATGGACTCTCACATGTAAGTATGTAACTACTTGCACCACTAACAAAAAGTATTCTATTCATCACTCAGGTCATTAACGTGGTAAGACCGATCAATCACTTTAATTGCGTACCTTAAATCTCAATGTTCGAGTCACACAATTTGAGAATCACTTACTTTTAATTGACCTGTTACGGCAATGACAAATTATTTAGAAAGTTGCATCAAATACTTCCTTTCCCCAACCGACCTAGGATCAGTGGAGGCCTCAAATGTTATTTTGAAAAATTATGGTCTTGCCTTCCAACTAGATTTTCGATCCGCCATCGTACATCCGAAAAGGTATTTACTCCACCATAACAAATCTGGACGATGTTATTATTGCACATGATGCAATTCGCTCGGTGAGTAAACTCCAAAAGAAACGAGGGTATAGGATCATCAAAATTGACCTTGAGAAGGCGTATAATCAACTTAAGCTGTCTTTCATCGAGGAGACTTTTCCAATTTCACGTGTTCTGGGATATATGGTTCAGCTAGTTATGAATTTGCATCACATCATCATCCTTGCAAGCTTTAGACAAGGAAACTTAACTATGAATAGAAGTGTTAGATATCCATAGCAAATCTGTAAGAGGATCTAGACACAAATATCTTGAACCAAGAATGACTTCCCTAGGATTGACATACGAAATAGTATGAATAAAAGTGTTAGATATCCATATTTCCTTACAAATTGTTAGGAAACGGTGCACAATGTGTATCTAGCATATCTGTTGCTTTTATACAAATATATCTAGCATATTTCTTCAATACTTCCCTCGCTTCTGAGCTAGATGACCTTATTAGTGAGAAATGTGAACTCAAAACCAAAATGACAAGATAACTGGAAAGTAAAACAATATTAGGAAAACTGACACCATCCACTGATACCATGTAGTTAACCATTTTCCCAAAAAAAACTTAAGCTTTTAGGAAACAGATCCTATATATAAGTCCAGCCCATTTCTTAACAAAGAGAAATGAGGCGTCCCCGAGAAATTTTTCTGCTCTAACTGAAAGTTCACTCTAATGAAAATTCCTACCTCAATCCCATCTGCATTATAAAAGAATGGAGCAGAACGTGCTCCAGCATGATGCTTTCCGATGAAACTTCTTATCAACTACAACGGCAAGGCATAAGCTTCTTCATGACGAAACCCCAATACTTAAACACTAGGCTGCAATCTAAAGACTATTCACATCGGTGAAGGAGTATATCAATTCTATAATCCCGAAGACAAATGCTAAAACAGTTCAGTTAAGGCATTTACGTGGACAAGTGATGCGCAGATTACCACTAGTTACTCCACAAGAATGCTTCTGCCAAAAGCAAATGGTCCTGCGATTGCAACAAATCATAGTCTCACGTTCAATCATCCTTCCTGTTTTATTATTTGCACAGCCCCATGTCGAAACCAAAATGCCTGTAACTGTGACCCAATGTGTTTTTCCCCTGGAAAAACTACCCTGGTAAAGAGAGTCCTTTTTGCAGGATGAACGCTTCAAAAGCTGAACTACTATGAGCATGAAGTGACACAGAACATCATTGAGAACATTATTGTAACAGCTCGAAGAGAATGTACCTGAATCTCTAGAGGATGGCCATGAATTCCCATGCGACAAGCAATCATGCAAGAACCATCAATAAAATGTCGGGTACATATGAAAACCATCAGCTAGGCATAACTTCAAGATCATTTCGATCCCAGTTTGGACATCGACTCTCTCTTGAACTGAAAGATCTCTAAAACACTTTCAATATGCACATAACAATATAATCAACTAGAGCCCTGAATCAACTTGTGCCACACGGACAATAGCTGCTTCACCAAAGTCTGGATTTAATATCTCTTCAGTTGCAGAATCATCGCCATCAAGTGGAACAATACGAATCTTAAAGTTCTCAGGCATCAAACCTTGCCCAGGGCTATTGCTATCCATGGTTTCCTCCCAGCTCTGTTCATGAAATGACAATGTAAGGTGCAGCATTTTAGTTCCAAGTACCAGGGGAATAATGAAGAGGAAAGCCTGCAACCTTTCTAACGGCCAAGGGATCTTACCAATCTAATTGAATCATTCCACTCCGCCAAATCTGTAAGTTTGAGCAGAAATCATCATTACGTTCAAAATCACATGTAAATTAGATAAAAAGATGAAGACAGACTGTCTGATGAGCAAAACTTGCTGGTGACATTAAATGCAAGAGTTGCCACCACTTCGATTATTAACAAAAAAGAAATTAGTACCTGCAACTGAAGAGTGTCAAAGATGAAATTCCTCACAAAATCGAACTATCCCTTCAAAAGTAAAGCTGTCCAGAAGGGACAAAATCACGAACGAAAACTTGATTATAGTTGAGGATGCTTGGGCAGCTTGGTCGTTTGCAGCAATAGTACCGAAGGGATTGATGCAGTAAAATGCAATGGAATCCCTCATAAAATCCCAAGCTTCATCTTCAATTGATTTTGAGCTGATCTTTGCGCCTTCTCTCTAGTTGCTTCTGACTGCATATGCATTCCATATGGCGCTAAATCTTCATTTCAATTTTTTAACTTTTGTACTGTCTCAAACTCTTCAATAGTTGATTGCCACGTGAACTTTATGTCAACTAAATTATTATCATATATTATTTAACTTAGTAATTTCATAATAGAATTCGCTAGAAGCTAATGGACGATAGAAATGCCGCATTTGTACCGGTTTAAGATTTTCAGTAACCAAAAAATTAATTTTCAGTAAATTTATCATAAATATATCAATTTGAGATTTTTTGGGATATTAATACATGAAAAATAATTAGTAAGGATTTTTAGCTTTTTACCGATGTCAATTTTATCATTTTGTGTATCATCAGGCTTTGACCAGAGTTGGCCGAACTTAATCACTGCAGTGACAAATCTTCAGGATCGCATTCATCCAACGAAAGTATGGTGGTGTTTGAACAGTTCGCTAAAACAAAAGAATCAGGATCATATATTTCACCAATTCACTTCCAATCTTGCCCCTAAGATTCGCAAGATTCATCTACCAGTACTGTGAATTATGTTGCTGCGCTGACAAATTATCACCAAAACGCTACCTCAAATCAAAAGGTCCAATTTCTATGATATAAAGATGACAATGAGTATCTCATCGATAATGGTCTCCATTCTTTATATTTCCACTATATTTAGCATAAAGATGTCTCTCCATGTAATATCAAACTATTACATCAACTGTCGCAGCTTTACAGAGATATGCCTCCCCTCGCAACATCTGCATTCCCAACAATTCGTGCACGTGGAGACCTACAGCTTAGCCAGTTCCTGAAGTTGTTCCTGCACAGAATAGACCAATGAATATGGCAAGGATCCTAGCTGTTAGAAACTAACGCTGGACAAATAGGAACAAATAGCAACAAGTTCTCTTAGTTTCCTGCATGAAAATCTAATTCATAATCTGAGAAATTGAGAGATGCTGGCAGATGCCAGTCATGGAAAGTTCCAAGCACAAGTGCAAACAATTGAGGTTGAGCGCACTACCAGTGGATGAAAAATGTCACTCGACTGGAACTTACCAAACAACACACTGACCATTTCAAATGCTAGGATGAAGACAACCCTATAACTTAATTCTTACTGCCATCCATAGAAATGTTACTTGTGGAGCCAAAAGTGGAAGTGATCATAAGTGGGGGTATGCACTATGAAATAGATAGCCAGTTAGAGAGCGGTGACAATCGGAAGCAGAAACTATACTAAGAATTTGGAAAAACTCACTAACCTCAGTCACGAAGAAGGCATGGAAGCCATAAGGAACCCTATGGGGTAATTCAACAACAGCAACAGGATCAGATGACATGTTTTTCGCATCGATTACATTTACTGCCGACTTCCTGCAAATTTATTGAACAAACATCAGTCCATGTTCTCATCATCCTCCTTAAACTATAGTGGTCATTGTTTTCTTGCAGCGCAACACCAGTGAGATTTGCAAAAACAGTGGGAAGTCTAAGAAATAACAGGTTCGATGGTGAGAAAAGGATGAGCAAAATACCCTGTGTTTTCATCGTGGACAAAGAATATCAGGTACCCATCATCTTCTTCAGAAGTGATGCCAGGCTCTCGAGGACAAAAACAGCTTCAGAACCAAATCTACCTGGTCCTAGGTCAAACACACCTGCAACATTTCCTCCGACCTCAATCTTCTTTTTTTCCTTCCTCTGGCTCAGCATGCAGATCAAACTTCACAATTCCAGTAACCTTTGCAATGCTATCCAGAATGGTTCCATACACATACCTTTGTTTCCTGGACACTCAAAAGATGGTTGAAGTAAGAAATACAGAAATGGAAAAACACTGACAAAAATAATGATAAGATTTTCTACAATGATTAATAGCAGTATAGGATTTCTCGACCTCAGTTTGCACTGATGGCCCTTCAGCTTTTTCTCGCTCATTGCAAACATTCGTGTCGCTTTGTAAATCAAAATCGAATTATCCTTAAACAACCATTCATGGACCTGATTTAAAGCTTTACCTGCCAGTGTAGCACTCATTTATCCTGGGAAAATCGACCGAAGGCGCTGACAGCTTCTTTTGTGAAGCCAGGCCAGTTTTCATGTTGAATCTCATTTCATACCTGATTGACAAAAAAGAAAAAGAAAACGTCGATTTTTAAAAAGTCAGAGAATTTAAAAAGAGCATTTGGCCGGACATAATCAGATCACAACGTTTCTTACAGTTCATTTCCAAAATTCTCGAGGTGTTCCTTGACAGTCCCACTGACCATGTCCAGATCAAGATTCTCAAGGCGGCATGTAACCAAAACAACTTCATCTTCCTCCTCCCATGCATTGGCTGGAAGTAAGCAGCCAATTTAGTCAATAAGGAGAAGGGAAAACCAGAGTTATGGTATAAATAAACTACAGGATTTACTGATAGCATCAAAACACCATATAATTTACAACATTGCTCATGCCAGTGGCAAAATAACAACATTAAAAGGAAAAACTTGGCTAGAAAATAAGTTTCAATAACCTAACTAATTAGTCCTCACCACCATTGTGCTACTACAACGTGCAAGTTAATGCCAGAACTTTCAAAGCTCAAACGAATTAACGAAAAGGTAGAAGTTAAAGACACAATGCCTTGACATATCCGAATGTCAAATTAACTGACTTAACAGCCCGTAAACATTCTATCCAAGCTTTTCCTCATCCAGTACAAGAATCAACCCAAGATCTATGACTCCTAACAAACAAGAATGGCCTACACAGTTATCTCGATACAAAAGACAAGGATGGTCAAGAAGATGCACCATTGTGAAAAATGAAGCAGTTTGGAAGCTCAAACCATCTGATTTGAAGCTCGTTCTTTGCATATCGTGGAAGTACCCCAAAGCGAGATTTTTTGGTTTTATCAAATGTAAATATTAGCTTGTTATCTTTAACCATTTCCTGTCAACATAATCAGAAAACATACAGTCATAGTCATTTTCTATGGTAAACAATATATGGCATGTATCATACAAATAGTACAGCAATTTAAACATCACATAAAATTTAAGGGGAAAAAGATGACCTAACTCTTGTGATCAGAAATACTCTCCCCTGATATTTGAAAAGAATCCAGAGAGTTTTTAGATCAATAGATCTCTTCGATTTTTGCCCTCATTTTAAGAACCAAGTTTTTTCTAAGTTTCATCTGAGACCCATTATCTGCTGTAAGTGGCTTTTGTCTGAGAAGTGATTTTCATAAAGCTTTTGTACTTATATGTTACCATACCTTGGGCCTGAAATAAAGAGGAAGATCCATGAAAATTGCATAATTCTCTGTAATGGCAAAGTCATGCATCATGATGGGATCTGAAATGGTAATTGGTACTGGATCATGCATGAATCCGTCTTTTGAAATAACCCTGTAGGTGATATATGGCGGTGTATGCGAATAGCCAAAGGTGAACATCTCTCCTGCAACAATAATCAAAAGTTACAGCTCTTGCCCTGAATAGAACAAAGTGATTGGACTGTTAGGAGCTCAGAATTACCTGTGAAAGGATCGACCTTCGGATGGGCTGTAAAAGAATGAGAAAGTCTCTTATCATAATCAAGCATTCCAAGAGTTTGCAAGTCACCATCTTCCAAAACCTTGAGGACATCTGCACAGAATCACAAACTTTAGCTCCTCACTGTAAACTAACAAATGTCACCAATGGAAGGAGGAAGGGTACAGAGAATTAGAGTTTTACAAGGTTTATCAGCCTCTGAAAGTGCCAAGAGTTTTCCGTGGTGATATACGAGTGCAGTATTGCCTGGAATCAGGCAAAAATCAGTTAATTTGCATATATCTAACAGAAAACTGCATGGATGTCCCGAACTAGGCATAATTGTATGGATATGGTTCCAAGTGAGGCTCTATATGTGTTTTTCGATCAGGAAAGAGTATAATGCATTGTAGCGTACAGAGATGTTTGTTCTTTGACCACCAAAGGTAGAATTGGTACTAACCATGGACATATGATGATGGCACGTGGACATTTCTTCAGTGATTAGGACACTCAACTATTTTTTTTTTCCTTTTTGGCTAGTTTTCAAAGAGTCAGCATCGAATCAAACTGCATTAGCAGTCATCCAGAAGAATTAACTAACATATGCATTGAAGCCCACCACATATTGCACCTTTTTCACGTGCGAACATTTAATGCTTATCATATCATGCTCGAAGCTGCTAACAAAATGCTCTTGAGAGGTCCTCCTCAAGTTACTAGAAGATTTTCAGAGCAATGCACAGGTCTCAAGAGTCTAAAACCCTACCTGTCCCTGTTCCATATGAAACATCTAGTATTTTCAGTTTTGCTCTCAGCATTTGCATATTGACCATGAGTAAACCAAAAAGCCCTTTAAGGTCTCCAATCTGCAAATTGGGAAGTAGATGAACAATGGATAACACTTGGGAAACAAAAGTCCGCAGAAAGAATCCTAGCACATCTTTTGCCTAGTGATAATAAAAATCGATGCCCACACCGGACTCCTGTATACATAGCTTTTGTCACTTCATAAGGAAACTGACGTTCTGTTCATTTCAAAATTCTCATCCTAAATTTGAGGCCACCCAGAACAACTGAAGACGGTTTGTTGATTAACATTATAATCTTCCATCTGCATCGCAATGGACATGTTCTGACACATGGTTTTCATTTTGGCCAAAAAGTGTTGATGCGTATCAACATTCAGAGAGAGCATGCCACATACTTTGAAGTTTCAACACCCAATCCAACAGAGATACTGACTGTTATCATCCGACATCCCAAACCCGTGTCTCTGCTCCTCATTAACATACCTTCATAAATTTAGCTCCCCCATAGTACTCCTCTTGCTTAAGTCTCGACGTCCGCACATAGCGAGAAACGTAAGTAGCTTTGCCATTTTTTATCCGCATCCCATGAACCATGCTGCATGGTGGAGAAAAAGGGAGGACAACGAAATGAAGAACCAGGTAACTGATTCAGTGACCATTCATATAAGCTAAAACTGAATTTAAACAGACACGTGCTCAATTTGAGGAAACAGGCAATCAGATAAATCCACAACACTCCCTAGTCTAACTCCGAACAAGTCCAAATGAAAACACACACCGAACAAAAAGAGCGCGAACGATCGCAAATTAGAGCTAAAAGGCGACCGTCAATTCTCTATTTTAGTGAAACTTGGTATGAACTAGATGTGCTTCGGCTAATGCAGTATAGTGCAGGCTCATGAATACGCACCCATCTCCATCAAACCTGCACGGACAGAAAAACAAACAGAACCCAGTTAACAAAAGCAGTGTATCTAGCCCCTTGTTAAAATACAATAAAAAGAGAAACCGAACCCAGAAAGTTTCCACAAGAAGGAAACTTGGAAAAGAGAGAAGAGTACCAGTGGTATCCGGCGACCGGGGCAAACTTGGGATTGGGGCCCACCCGAACGAATTCTCCATTCAAGCAATCCTTAAAAAAGCAAAATTTACTCTCCAATGAATCGACGATAGACAGAGCTTACCCACTTTGCCAAGAAAACAAGAGAACGGAAGGCGGAGAGCGAATGGGAGGGAGATTACAGGGAGATGGCCGACGACGGGGAGGTCGGTGACGGGAGGGGTCTCGTCGGCGACGGGACCGAAGTTGCCGTTGAGGTACTGGTGAGGCTGAGAGGAATCGTACATGAACTTCACGATCAGCTTCTCAATGTAGTCCACAACCTTGGACGTCACCCCCTTCTTCGGCATGGGGTTCACCTCCACTATCCCTCCGTCGCTCCCCTTCTTCATCATCTCGTCGTACTTCCCCTTCTCTTCTCTCTCCGCCATCTCTCTCTCTCTCTCTCTGAGTTTCTGGCAGACCGATGAGCGTGCGGCACTTTGACAGTGCAAGTACTGTTACCGGTCCATCAATGCATCATTTGACACGGTTGGCCGGTCTCCTATCAGAGGCCGGCACCCCCTCCCTCTTCTTGGATTTTTTCCCCACTGAAGGTAAATAACTTGTGGTGGGAAAAATACGGGAATAAAAAATCTTGTTTTTTTAATCAAGTGGGTCGGCCGTGTGGCTTGTCTCGCTAATTTCTTGTTTCAAGACAAAAAATGACCGATGATGGGCACGTGGAAACTACAAAAAAATTTATTTTTTTTGTCGTTCGTTTGAAAATGAATAAGATGAAGAGGAAGATGGAAGGATTATCTTCGAAAGATGGGGTGTCTTCGGTGCAAGAAATGCCACGTTCTCGAGGCGGATTCATGAGTTTGTCGGCCCCGCCCCCGAGAAGATCAGGCGTTAGCGGAAAACCATGTCACATGTCATATCATGACCACCGCGTCTAAGGATCGATCCGTGCGTTCATCTGTAATTCAGCCCGATTTGCAGCCGTCATTTCAGATGGGAAATGTCAACTTTGAAAATATGATCTGTGTGTGTGTGAGAGAGAGAGAGAGAGAGAGAGCTAGAAAAATCATCCATGGCAGTTTCAAATGAGTTGAAAATGGAGGATGGCCCAAAGTAGCGTGAAGTCTTCTCGCTATTTATCAGACTTTTCAATTCGCACATTTTTCTCTAGAAGTCACGAATGCTCCCGTGTAAGCGCTGGAATTGCAGCATCATCGACTTCTCGTTCTGGAATTACAAAGAGTATAATATGATAATTGATGGGCAAAGTTCATCGTATTCTTCTTCTTTTTTATTTGTTTTATAAACCCAAGAAAGATTCCAGTCGACAGATGCTAGCGAAGATGCTAACGAGGACTGAGGAAGATGAGTTTGGACCCATGTGGAGAACAAGAGACAAAAAAAACCCAACTGCTCCAAAAGGAAAGAGAGAAGAACCATTTCCCCGCAGTTTTGTTTTCTTGTTTGCAGCAGTTGAATGATGCCAATCGTGTTTATAGCCGGAGCAGAAACCAGAAATTACCCTTCCTATCACCATGAAAGAGTGATGGAGGACCGCCCCGCTTTTTCTTCTTTTATTTATAGGTATCCCAGAAAGATGTATCATTTTTCCTTGTTTGCTTTCCTTCTGTCTCAGAAAAAATAGTTTAAGAACAGATGCAACTTAGTAAGATGAACTTATTAGAAAATCACACGTCAGTTGTTATTATCGTTTACAAAGAAACCTCATATATATATATCTGCAATAGATGAATTCTGGTAATCTGATTGGAATTTGGAAGTAGATAGGATGAGCTATTATCACACCGCGCCCGGGGACATGACATGTATCTATACGTGCTATTGACTGAACTAAAGGCCAACCAGCCTATGAAAGTGTTCAAGATGGACTATGCTCAAACTCCCCTTACTTGATTGAGGCCACTCCAGCCCAACGGGCCTAAGTAATTAGCCATGTCCATCAAGCTGATTCCGACAGTCTCGCTAGGAAAGCTGTTGGCAATTGCAATTTGAGATGTACATGTGCATTCGACTCTTCTTACTCCTAGGGCCCGTTTGATTCAGCTTTTCGGGAATGCATTTGCAAGAATACAAATACCTTTGGATGAAGAGGCTTTTCCGAAATACAAATATCATTTGGTAAAATTTGTATTGAGATACAACTTTGGTAAAAATACCGTTTGGTAAAATTTACATTTTTAAATGACTTTTATTAAATTAAAAAACAAAAAAATATTTGTATTTTTTTTTTTTAAGTCCGACCACCGAACGGCGGATCTAGCGGCGATGGCCGAATCTTGCCCCCGACGTCGCCGAGATGGGGCAACCTCAGGCGGCCACCTGAGGTCGCGCGATTCAGGCCACCAGTCGCTTGGGTCGCGCGACCCAAGTGTCACCGAAGGTCCGACGACGGTTGCCGGGGTTGGGCGACCCTCAGGCGGCGGTAGCCAACGCGCGCGTCCCCTTGCCCGGCGGTCGATGGCCTCCAATTGGCTTCTCCACTGAAGAAGATGATCGGTGATGAACAGTGACGAAGTTGCATTCCAAAATGCAAGTTGCCAATGGACCTCTACTCCTCCATTCCCCCAAAGGCCTTTGAAGCCTTTTCAAGATGCAATTGCATCTTCCCGAAGTCCTCAAAAAATTGAACCAAACACCACCTGCATTTGGCCAAACCCCTTTAGAGCCTCAGAGCCCATTCCAATTGCTTAATCAAATAGGGCCCTAGTCCTATCAAAAATCAAGAAGCTATGCTTGCAACATATACGCCTGGGTCCTCTTAACAAAAAGGATATATGCACGCAAGTTTGCTGTAGATTGGGATGGCTCACAAGAAAATAATTTACTCCATGTTATACATCATAATTATTTTAGTGGAAATGATTGGCAAAATTTTGTACCCAAAAAAAAAAAAAATTATACGTGGAACTCAGTATATATTTTCTCCTATTGTTCATGTTATGCATGTGGAGTCCAAGATAAGATATAATTAACTATATCCGATGCATTCTCTTGTCTTCTCATTCATATTATAGATTTTATTCGTGTAGGATGCACACGTTAGTTAATAATAAATGAGTATAACCCCTTCAAAATCCCCTTCGGTATTATCTAGAAACTCCCCCACATCGTATGCTGAGTATTAACCTTGTCAACGGATAGAAGCTGTTAACACAAACCCCATGTTGGACATAAACCCAATTTAGATGAGGAGTCCTCATCTCCAAAAGAATTATTCAAAACAAGTTTTGCTTCCTCTGCAGTGCTACAAGACCTAAGAAGCCCCCTTGTTAGGTTCTATGTTGTGCGGTAACCCAAAATAGCCTGGTCAAAGTCAACTTTAATTACCTAATTTTAGAAGGTCAACCAGAAGAAGACGATCCACGTGTTTTTCCCCACTGCGATAGGATCGGAACACGCATGTCAAAATTCTATCTTAAAAGAATGGGAATGGTGCATATGCAGAACCTTTGACTTATCAATGTAAGGTTTTACCCAAGGATATAGAGTATGTTGAGGGGGTCAAATCTTTGATACTGCGTTTTTCCAAATAGGTTCTTTAGTCCATGTGTTTCAGAAAGAAGAGTCAAACTAGGACACGGCGGTTAATGGTATCTGTTGGACCAGGAAGGACTGTTAACGATAATACCCGTTTTGTGGGTTAAAGACTCAGTCAAAACCTTGACTAAAATATGAATGTGTTAGTGGTTAAGTACCGGATAGTTTGCTTGTTTCATTAAGAGGTGATGGCTACCTGAATTTGCCTAATTACGCATACTCTTTCGTCAAGTGCTCATATACAACAGCTTTTTTCGATACGATTTTAATCAATGTCTGGAAGCCTAAGTTGAACGGGGCATGCCATTTGATGATGCTTGCCTGCTCTAGCCATTTCCTTGTGACCATATTGATATATGTAGTGCGTGCTTATTTTATGTTTCCATATGCCTCACACAATACACATGATCCACAGCTTACGGCCTCTAGAATGTAATGGTGGGGTTGCTTTCTTTGGACAAGTAATCATCGCCTAGGCTTATTAGAAATGATACAAGTCACTATGCCTAAAGAAACAAGTGGGACTCGTGGAGATGTCTTGGAGACAATTGGAAACTTACTGTGTCTTAAACCCTCAAATCAAAATTGGCCTGGACTTAGTTACATATACAGACTAATCAACTACTTTTTACCAAAAAAAAACCATAATGATAGTGCATTGGCTATTCTCCTAATATGCACAATCAATTTTTTGAAAATCGAATCATATTAAGTGTGTTCATCAAGTGTTCCGAGACACTCGTTAACAAAACTCTTTACATTAATTTGCACAATATGATTATGCAAATTGACATAAACTCCATATGAATTCTACAATATGATTAACTTAATCTATCATATAACCAAGGTGTTAACACTAAAGGGACCAAGGGCGTGTATCCTTGCCCACCGTAGCCATTAATAAATAAGGTGATTCTAGCTCCCTATTACATGGAACACAATGGATTATCTGTTAAGATGAAATCGATGATGTGTTATACTCATTCAATTCACCAAATGATTTATGTTTATATATTGCAGGAGACCGACCATATAAGTATATATACGGGTGAGTATATACAAAGTACATGTGCAGATGAGAATGCGTAAAACATGAGAGGCATAGGAAAGAAGTCGGGCGGGGTCAACCGTTGGGAAACAGGAGGAGTCGAATGTGGACCGACGCACAAGGAGTGTGGCAATAGTGTTGGGTGAACGAGCACCAACACTAAACATTTCAATAATAAACCGCTGAGATTTTTTCTTTGATTTGTGCTAGAGTCAGCTACGAGTTAAGTAAACCTCCATCTCCAATAAGAAACAAAACTTCAAATTCAAGTTCGTCAAATCAAATCCAACTTCTCTGACCCTTCTTCACGCAGCCATTTTCCCATCCAGAAGCCACTTTTTTCCTCTCTTCCGTTAATCTCTCTTTTGGCAGACAAACTTCCACTTAACTCTTCCTATAAGTTACGCGAACATCCTCATTAGCTCGTCACCAACAACTTCACTTAGCTCATTCTGCTCAAGTCTCATCGTCTCTCCAGCTAACCCACATCTTCCTCAAATCTGCTAAACCAACTCACGTTTCTGGTTTTCTCTCCGAAAGCAAAAGAAATGACCATGTCGTCCTCCATGAATGTCCATAGACTTGGGCTCCTTGTTTCAGTAATTTTCATCATCTTGAATAGTCCCGGGAGCCTTGCGGTGGCTTTCAAAGATCGGAGAGGCCTTGCTTCTGATACGAAGAGCCATCTCGTGAAGAACCACAGAAGCCTCTCAAGGTTACCCATGATGAGAAGGCTCACTTCGGCTTCAGCGACGAAGGTGGTTAGTGTGGATGACTATGGAGCTAAAGGTGACGGAGGAGATGACTCAGAGGTATAGACACATCCGTTATGAGCATAAATCATGAGGAATTCTTTATACGATCTTGTTACTATTTATGAGTAGTTGTAATAATAGTATTATTCTTTTGTTCTGTACCTTCAGGCTTTCAAGAAAGCATGGAATGTGGCTTGTTCTTCGGAGGGAGCTGTTCTTGTAGTCCCCAAGAACAGAATCTATCATCTTAAGCCCATTACTTTCTCTGGTCCCTGTAAATCCAATCTTACATTTAAGGTGGGCAAATGCATGATCCATGCATGAAATGATCATAATATCATCGTCCCTAGTTGACATTCACGAGAAACTTCCTCTTTGTGTACACTGCCAAATCACACGCTATTTTCCTTTCAACCAGAAGAAAGCACACGTTATTATTCTGTATTACACCAAAATGCATGCATTAGAACAAGGAATAACGTTTACTTGCTTGAACAAACTATTCAGGTATATGGGAGAATCAAAGCTTCAGTTCGCCTGTCCGACTACGACAAGGATAGAACACACTGGCTTTTGTTTAATAACCTTACAGACTTCAGAATGGAAGGCGGTGGCTTCATCAATGGCAACGGCAGGAAATGGTGGGCTAATTCCTGCAAAATCAACAAGACACTTGTACGTCATTCTGTTCTGACATCTCGTGCAAATCGTCTTCATTTTCATTCATGCATTTATTGCTGTAATTGACTCTAACTAATACTAATTGCTTTTCTGTTTCATTAATTTTGCAGCCATGCAAAGCAGCACCCACTGTAAGTTCCTTAATTCTCCCTTTTTTCACTCTGGAAATTTCATACATTCAAAAAATCATGATGTAAATTTCTTATTGACCCAAATATTGGTATGCTTTTGCAGGCCATGACATTCTACGAATGCAAGAACTTGAGAGTAGCTGACCTGATCATCCAAAATGCGCAACAAATGCACCTCTCATTCCAGAAGTGTGCCAATGTAATAGCACTGAACTTGTTGGTATCTGCACCTGAGAAAAGCCCGAACACTGATGGAATTCATGTCACTGGCACCCAAAACATTCTCATCAAGAATTGCGTCATCAGGACAGGTAATTCATAAGAATCTAATCTCTTAATTACTTGCCTAAAACTAATCAAATATTCTCCATGTAGTAGTCAACATAGATGCATGTTTTTTATGATTAAGCTACTACTTTATTATAATGTGTTCTATTTGTTGTCTCTGCAGGGGATGATTGCATTTCCATAGTAAGTGGGTCAAAAAATGTTCAAGCTACGGATATAGTCTGTGGGCCAGGACATGGCATAAGGTGGGTCATCACCAAGTTTTGCTGCGGATAAATCCATCTGATCAGTAGTACATACATATTACTCTATCATTCTTCTTTTTAATTTATACCTTTTGATTCCTCCCTGTAAAATGCAGCATTGGGAGCCTGGGAGCTGATAAATCAACAGATTACGTTTCCAACGTGCTTGTAAATAGAGCAAGGCTTTCAGGAACCACGAATGGAGTGAGGATAAAGACTTGGCAGGTGATTGTTGTTTAGATGCACTTGAGTATTCATAGATTGTAGACAATTCAGTCATTTCAGAAAATATAAAGGGTGATACATCTATTAGGCGCAATCTAACATCTTGTCTCTTGTTTATCCTTGTATAGGGAGGATCTGGCTATGCAAAAAACATCACCTTTCAAAATATTTCAATGCGCAACGTGACCAACCCTATAATCATAAATCAAAACTACTGTGACCAAAGCAAACCATGTACAGAGCAGGTACAACTTTTCTCCCGACTCCCTTTTGACTTAGGGAATGATCATATAACAGTTTGTATTGATCCAAATGTCTCCGGAATCCCTGCAGGCATCAGCCGTCCAAGTGAGCAATGTGGTGTACAAAAATATAAAAGGGACAAGCGCATCCGAGGTGGCCATAAATTTTGATTGCAGCAAGAGTTACCCTTGCAAAGGGATTTTGTTGCAGAATATCGGTCTGGTGAGCAATTCGGGGGAAAGCACCAAAGCTTCAAGTTTGAATGTTAGATATACCAAGATGGGAGATGTCTATCCATAGGGCTTCTGGGGGGAGGAAAAAAATCAAATTTTTGCCTTGGTATATGATTCCTTCTTTGATTTTGAGCTAGCTAGTTATGTAAATAACAGTCGTAATTCATGTATTGCCCTCATTGTGGCATAAGCATAATTAAACGATTTGCAATTAGACATCAGCAAATATATTCATCTATGCTTTGACAAGCTCTAGTACGTGACTATCACTGTGACAAATCTAAAGATTATGCGGAGCCATCTAGGCGGACAAGTCCGCTACTTTCATATTTTCATCGAAAGAGATTGGCCCAAACAGAAACTGATGGAAGAATCAAGTCTTCTATATGGGCCCCGTCAATCAACACCCTTATTTCATCGAAAAAGCCTTCGAGTTTCGGCCTTTTTATCATTGAGCGGATAAGGCCCATCCCACTCACATCCCAATTTCCGATTCGTGGCTTAATAATAGCAGTTTCTTAATTTTTCAGCATGATTATCTACATTTCACATATCAAATTGAAAAGAGAAACAAATATAGACAAAGGAAATTAAGGGTGATTGTAATGCGGTGCGTTGCAAGTAATCTAAACTCATACTCCTAGAGACAGTGGAAAGATTTTAACATAATATAAGTTACAATCAATCAAAACCACTCAACGACATATATAATCAAGAGAGATAATACACCATCATAAGAGATATGGAGAATTGCATGGAAAATCTCCTTTAATAATCTCTAATAACAATTGAGTTAAGCTATTCCAAAACTGAGAAGAATCCCTTGTCTTCACCCATCGTGTTGTCATACCAAGATTTTTTCCCTTGTTTCATAACATAATTTTGAGACAAAAATTCAAATTGGATGGCCACCATCATATTAAAACAGAACATTTTTAGGTGAAAGAGGACCCAATTTCTTTTCGGATTAAAGTAATGGGCAACTTTTTTCTTGCCTCCTTTTTTTAGGTTGTCATAATGTAAGGAGTCTTTGCAATTCACCACCCCATTTCACCTCCATGATTGTACTGCAAATTCAATGACAACCTAGGCCTTCAGTACACATGCCCAAAAGTGACTGGGGTCTATTCAAATGGGAACCATAACCCTAGTCTTTGCCGACATTGACTAAATCGAACAGCCGCCTCCACATTCCTCCCTCACCTTACATACATTTCATTAATGACTATCACCAGGAAGAGAAGGTCCAACCACTCCTCCATTTAAACATCAATTTTGACACCCAATTTATGCGGCGGTGAAGATTCTTGATGGGAATACCTTTTATCCTTTCATTATATCATTTATTTATCATATTTAATATAGTATGTGTGTGTGTGGGTGTCTATATAATGGATGTGAGATGTCGATGCAGATGACGAAAGCATTATTCGTTAGTTTCCTCTTGTTTTTTGTTTTTTTTTTTTTTTTGACAGTGATCTTCATTGTCCTTTCTTAACCGTATTAACAGGAAACAAAACTAATGGCTTCATCCCTAGTTTGGAATATAGAGAGAATGACGACTAGAGTGACTTTTGTTCCTTAGGTGGTTTGATCGCATTGACATATATCATATTGTCCCTTTCACATTGAAACCAAACACACCCAACTAATGCCTCGCTAAATAGCTTTTCTCTATCCTACTCAATTCTGGACAATATGTATTTTGGATGCTACTAGGATCAGAGAGTCGATTTGTTCACTTTGGTTCTCCTTTTTCTCTATAGTGCCAAATTAGCTTAGATTACCCAGTTCATTATTGCTCTCGTTGTCTATAGATAGATGCGTAGGAATATGAATTCAGTGACTCGTTCAATACCTACGTGTCCTTTAGTTCACCGCTAATGCATCCAGTAGGTAGAATCAATCGCAATAAAGCAAACGTGAAGAGTATATCGACAGAGCTTTGTCGGATAATATGATTTGTTTGGTCCGCCGTAGGTCAAAACTGATAAGAGAATGTCTTTTCAATTCTAGAGAGAGGGAGGGAGGGAAGAATCTGTGCGGGACCTAACGAGAGAGAGAGAGAGAGAGAGAGAGAGAGAGAGGGAGGGAGGGAGGAAAGGATCTGTGCGGGACCTAACAACAGAGAGCATGGACAAAGATAGATGGGGTCCTAATTGATTGAACGGGGGAGTCTCGAGCCTTTCTTTGCAACTAGCAGTCCAATGTGCCGAGAGAATGTACACAAAGGCCAAAATGGACATTTTGTTGATTAGTGTAGGCAACATTGTCTTCTTCACAGGTTATCTGTCCTTTAATTACTAGTTTAATCTCTGACCAAAAAAAATTACTAGTTTAATCGAATTAATCAATGATTCTTACTATGTGCATCCCATGTAGCCAGAAAATAGTAGGCTTTTGATGTCTTAACAGCTTTCCCATTATTGTAATCTTTATGAAACTTTATCATTTGACTATTGACTACTTTTCCAAGTTTGGTTGAATTTATCTGAGGCACAAGAGGCGATTGAAAGATGCACAAGAACATTGATCGGAACAAGGCGGCTATTCAAAGGAAGGAGAGAGAGAGACAGAGAGGTATCTTTAAATATAATATTGTAAGTATCATCATTGATGTAGGCATTACATAGAGTCTTCTAGACACTTTAGACCAAAGGGATCAACAAGCTTTATTAGTTAGGGTCAATCATCAAGGCACTAATTCCACAGGCAATCTTTTAATGAGTGCCATGACAGGGAAAATTTCGGTGGGACTGTATGGAATATGATCAACTATATTCTATTTGCATACCCAATCCAATGAATAGTATACCATCACTCTTGCTTCATTTGCGGTGATGTAAACTTGCCAACGGTTTAGATCATAGTGAGATTTTAAGGAAATAAGATCTTAGAGTAGCTAATTAATTTCGAAAATCCCCTGACAGTCCAATCAACATTGGTTGGAGCACAAGTATATAATGATTTCATTATGAGCTTAATATTATACAAGGAGAGCAGGTAGGAATTAGAAAATAAAAATAAAAAAATAGGAATTTAAGTATAGGGAGAAAATCAAGGAGGAATCAGCTGAAAACGAGAAGATTTTGTATTGTCGAAGTTCCTAACTAAAAGAATATGACGTGTGAACTTTGAATTCCTGATCAATTAAGAGACGTGGGTTAGTCAAATTGTTGGCTATGTCATTTAACCATTGTCCGTATAAAAATTTAAGAGATTAGATGTATATGCAGTGGTCATGCAGTAGAGAGAAGCTTGCTGTAATTATTCCTTGAAAGGGTTTGATCTCCCGCTCATTCGATCAATCCCATGTACCGGAGCCCATGCATCTACACTAGCTTAGGGTGAATGGAATACTGACATCATCCGTCCGGTTTCTCTCTTCTTGGCTCTCGAGTTATGATAGTAGAGCGAGAGCTAAGACAGTAGGGCCTAAACAGAAACGATGCATCAGTTTTTCAACGCCCAATGCCAATCTCCATCTCATGCAGGTGATATGCAGAGAGAGAAGTGAAGATAAGAAGATTCCTAGGATGAAACCATAGTCTTTATTAACTGATGCGGTGGGTATGTAACTATTGTAGACGTTAGTTCTAGATGTACATACTAATACTCCTTTTATTATGTGATGCTGTCAATTTAATTTGATTTCGGGGATCAGACAAGTGAAGCCAGCGGCTTTCACGGTTAGTTTTGTTCATAACTCGATGCACGAGGACGTAATTGTGCTGCTATTGTAATAAACGAGTTGTAGGGAGAAGTCTTATCATCGGTTGACTCGCTCGCTGTATACAGAACGTACATATATACAGATTTATATTTGCTTTTTCTGAACTGTTCATTTGAGATTTTCAAAATCATTATTGGTTCAGGTTATCACGTCGGGGCAATGGAACATAGTGCGTCCAAGAACATAGAGAGAGATTTAATAATTGGGGAAGTGTGCATTGGTCAGAAGGACACAAAGGAAAAGACTCTAAGATGGGACCAATATATTCTCTGAGTTGAGCAAAAGGAAGTTGGGCGTTGGCGAATCTATCAACAAAACCTATTTTTATGCATATAAATACATACTAATACATCACTTTTGTACATGTCCTTGCACAGAGAGAGAGAGAGAGACAGGACAATACTGAAGGAAGGAGCTAGCCTGCTAGAGGAATGGAGAAGAGATGGGGCGGTAATTGTTGGGATAATCTCCAACACCAAGTATACTTCTAAGCAGACAAAAGCAAGTGTGCAGATAAAATCCAAAAGGTGTTTTTGCCTGTGCAGCTCCAAAAGCATTGGTGTCACCTTCTGCCTCTCTCTCTCTCTCTCTCTCTCTCTCTCTCCCTCTCTCTCTCGCGTGCTTTGTTGAGGTCAATAACATGGAATTAGAAGCAGCAAATGAAGCCGCCAAAGGAAGGTTCAAAAGGGTGTGCGTGTTCTGTGGTAGCAGAGCTGGACACAAGTCCACTTTCAGTGAGGCAGCTCTTCAGCTTGGTCAATTTCTGGTATTTATCATTCTTCTCTCTCGCACAGAGTCTCCATTATTCTAAACCATGCTAAACTCAATGTCCTCAAAGTATATGTACTCTTTTCTCAGGTTGAGAACAAGATTGACTTGGTGTATGGTGGAGGGAGTGTTGGTTTAATGGGTCTAATATCCCAAACTGTGCATAATGGAGGCCGCCACGTTCTTGGGTAATATAGACATCCTTACCCTGCTTTCCATTTGATACTTAAGTTGTTCTGGTTTAAAGTTTGACTCTTTTGATTTCTTTTACACTGTTCTATTCTCTATTTTCTTTAGGGTTATCCCAAGAGCGCTTCTTCCTCATGAGGTATGTCAAAGTATCAGTTCAGTCAGTCTTATTTGGTCAAGCTCTCTTTAGGAAATGAATATTGAATGGTCAAGTGAACCCATCCATTGCAGATATCAGGACAAACACATGGAGAAGTGAAAACAGTAGCAGACATGCACCAAAGGAAGTCAGAAATGGCAAAGCATGCTGATGCTTTTATAGCACTTCCTGGTAAATTAGCATTCTTTTTCTTTCTCTTTTTTTTCATTTGAAAGAAACCCTTATTGTGTGTTACCAACTGCAAGTACCAAGTAGCTTCTAGTTTTCTCCAGGTATATTTTTTTGTAGCTAGCTAATCAACGCAGAGCAATAAGGATTGATGTCATGATTCTATATATTTAGGTGGTTATGGAACCATGGAGGAACTCCTAGAGATGATTACTTGGTCCCAGCTAGGAATACATGAAAAACCAGTAAGTTTGAAAGTCATTTTTCTTAGGTTTAACCTGCAAGCAGGTTTTTAACGTATAAGAGAAATGTTAATATGAATTCTTTTTCTGAACCGTGTTATAAACAGGTGGGGTTACTCAATGTGGATGGGTATTATGACAGCTTGCTTGCCTTATTTGATAAAGGAGTTGAAGAAGGCTTCATAGAGGACTCTGCTAGGCAAATACTAGTTTCAGCCAGTACTGCGGGGGAACTCCTCAAGAAAATGGAGGTAGACAAGAACGCTTTTTTTTTTTTCCTTTTATGTGTGTATATTCATTTTCATGGTTGGGCTCAAAAGTTAGTGTCCACAGAGCAAGCTAGAGTTGGATGCTGAATTATTGAAGAGGGATGACAGTAAAAGAAGCTGCAGGCCAAAAGAAGGGGAATAAATTTTTGTTCTTGTGTTTCTTGGTTGAATTGGTTGCAGGAATATGAGCCAGTCCATGACAGAGTTGCACCCAGACAAAGCTGGGAAGTGGACCAATCATTAGAGTCTACTCAAAGTGGGGAAACCCTAAGATCCTAGATCTTATTAATCATCAGTGGTCCGTGTGTATATATAGATATATGTGCTGGTGTTAGTTCCATTTTAGTCAAAAAGAAAAAGACAGCCAAAAAAATAACTCTCCCTCAAGTGGGCAATCACCAAGATCGCAAATCCTAATCACTCAATTGTATATTCATGACTTTCCGGTTGATGCTCTATCTTCTACCATCTAATGAACGCTGAAGAACTTCTCAGAAACCCTCCCTCTCTCTCTCTCTCTCTCTCTCTCTCTCTGTGAGAAGAATTATTATGTGGCTTCGACCATGTCCAAAAAGCAAGAAACGTAATATGAGGGCACGGATGGGTGGGGAAAGAGCAGAGAAAGAGCGACGTGGAGAGCGTTTCCCAAAGGATTTTATTTCCTTTCTTTTTTCTCTCGAGGCATGGAAGGTTGCTGAAGCTTTTTGTCCACTTCTTTTTAATTCTTATGGTATGGGACAATTGTTTATCAGATTCTGATGTGTGGATCGGAGCCTTTGGATTCTTGGATTCGATCGTTCGCTGAACTTCTGCGAGACCTTGGTCCCACTTTGCATAATTGAAACTTTTGTTATTTAGTGCCTCTTCAGCCCAAGTTTCGAATTACAATTGGCGGTGTTTTCCTACTCGTCTCTGTGGTGTCACGTTATTATTCATTCACAAGAATTCTCAGCAAATCCCAAAGGCATGAAAAGATTGGCACCCGAGTGACCCCGGTGTCATCTGATTACCCAAGCTCACCCAAATGCCTCATTGATGGCAATTAAGACGACAAAAACAAACTTAGCCTCCTCTAAGGAACTTCCAAGTAGGCAAAAGAACAGAAAGAATGAGCCCTTATTGTTGCCTCGCCCCAAGAATATTTCTTTCTTTGTATGACCCCGTTCATATCACTGAATACATGTTACACAATACACAGTACTCCTGTCACACCATAACGAGAATAACACTGTTAACCCACGGGCACTACATGCAATAGGGCATAGAAGTACATATAGTATTATAATTGAACATGGTTGAGGTGAGGTTATTGAAGTACAAAAATGAATGCCATCAGAAAGATGAGTGAAAAATGGATCGTGGTTGCATCATTCAGCGGATAATCCAAGCTCACGTTAGTTAAAGAGAAAATTGACCATCAGTAAGGCAATAAAAAGGAAAAAGAAAAAAAGAAAAAAAAGCTTCTACTTCGAATAGATGGCATCCATTCTCCAACAGTAACTTAAAACCCCACGAGTTTCCAGGATCCTCTGGGGTCAACTACATGGAAACTTGGGGAGGAGAGACATCTGTACTTGCATTTCTCTAGGAAACAACCATCTAAATAAACACAATTGAGGATCAATGTTACAGTAAACAACACAGGAAGATGGGACTGGTAAGAATTAGAAGCATTTCCTATGAACAATAGAAGGTCCGGTTTCATCATAGTCTGCCTTGGTAACATGCTGATTCTGAGGGAAAACAACTTTGGCAAGTATGGCCCCACCCACCCAAGCTGAGTAGAGTGTCAAATTCTCCGGCATGTATTCCGGAGGCTGCAATCAATGAAAGAGTCAACAACATTTAGGTGCCTCGCAAAGAATGCAACAAATGCAAACAAAAAGCTCACAACATATTCTAACAAGAAATGGGGAAAGACAGCAGCGTGCAAGGCACAACAAGCACAACATAAGCAGTACTAATGAAAATGTGCATGTGCTTAAGACAAAGACCAAAAGGTTGACAGCATTCAATTACAAGTAGAAATACCACTGGCCAGGTGTGTTAAGACAATAAAACTTCCATTTGTGACACTGTTAGTGAGATATGATACCTTTATTAATGTGGGACGAATAGCTGATGAGCAGAGTCCAGCTTCTCTCTGAAACCTATCCTCGAAACCTGCAATAGATAGCATAATGACAACAGTTACAACTCCAGACCGTCCAATCTCCCTCAACTGTATTTCAACAGGCATCATCTGTTGTTGATTGTTCTTTTATTCCAGCCTTTCAATCAAGCCCCACCCTTGCTAAAAAGGGAAAAGCAAAGCAACCATAAAGGGACAGGAAGAGGACAAAAATAGGCTTAAAACCAAACCAGCATGGTTTCTCAAGATCAGCCTATAAGACTTGATCGATTATAAAACAAGAAAGCATAACATAAATTCCTTTCTAACCCAGAACAGAGCACAGCATAAATTGCACCATATTAATCATTAAAAAAGATTTAAGCATATGTCGGCGCTTTATGCATCCATACACTGACAGAACAGCAGAAGAGAGGCACAGGGAAATTTGAAGGTTGTAATTCATAGTTTGCACTATAGCCAAAAAAAAAAAAAAACTATTCTGTGCAGAGAACTTAGCTAAAATAACTCTTGTTTACGAGTTCCAGACTGGTCAGGCATAGCCAGGGACAGGCACGGCTTCACACAAGAACATTACATGTCATCCGAATTAAACAAGACCAAGATAAATTTCTTTCCTAGTTAGTAGGCCACCCAGTTCCATCCTTATACATGCCAGCACAGAATATGATGAACCAATACATAAGAAAAGGTCCATCTACTAGATATCTTAAAAGCATAGCTCCATAAATGTAAGAAACTTTATCATTAGTAAAGATTAGGTAACTTAATTCAAGCCCGCGTCGACACTGTACCAGTCATAGAAGCAGTGCCGCCACAAAGTACAGTATTTTCCAAAAGCTGTTTGTGATTCTCAGATGATACAGGTGTAACACTTCGTACAAGCTGTTCGACAATGCCATGTGCCTCCAAACCCAGTATTGACGGCTGAAAAAGAGCCTCTCCCACAGTGTACTTTTCTCTTCCAATTTTAATGACCTGAACAAGTAAAAGTTTTATCTGTACATCTCACATAGAAAATATACAGTTGAAATTTCTTTCTACTCACATGTTGGCAGGACACATTGACCAAGGACATAAACACAATCATCATCGACAAGAATATCAAAAGAATTAAAATTGAACCAGTGGCTCCGCTCAAACTACCAGGCTGTAAAATAAAACGAATGATATCTTGTCCTGGACTAGCCAAAAAGTTTTAAACAGTTTTCTGCCTAGAGCAACAGTAAAAAGCAAGGAGTCACTAAAAGAAAATAGTACAATTCAATACCAAAATCATCACAAACCACAATATTACGAAAAAATTGCATCAATGAGCAGGTAAATGGCATGTGCAAAAGTTAAAGTACTAAAGCTCAAGTGTTCATTGTCTAAAAATTGTTTCATTCCCCCTGATAGGATAAGGTGTGGGAATCTGCCAAACAGTTCAGACCAAATCCTGAAGAAAGCTAAAAACCGCTGTTTGATGAGCCTGCGTAGTATTAGGTAGTTGGTCAGGCAAAGGCTGACCAAGCCAATGATGCTTAGCTGGCCTTTTCAGATGATAAGCCACAATGGGACTGAGACACAGCCTGGACTCTCATGGGGGGCAGCAGTGGGGAATTTTGGACAATGGGCCTTTTATTTTGCGCGACCCTTGCCTCTAGCGCTGTGCAATAAAGTGGCGCTTCTTTATCTGCGTATTTGGAATTGTAATCTACTTAACACTTGAAAAGCCTTGTTCCACAATCTCAGATCAATGCTATCTTCTGTTATAAATGCATAGAGTCCCTACATACTTTAAACAGTGCAAATTGACCTCGATGAAACTTATGCAAAATGGTTACCAAACAGAAAAATAGCTACCTCAACTCTCGTGTTATTTGCACACATAGTGAATCCTTAATTCATGTTTCACCGAAGTCATATGTCTTATCTTGACCCCAACAAGAAATATACCAAATTCCACCAGTAATGATGAAAAGGGCACCATCTCCTGCACTTTCTTACAGTACTCACATATTTGGCAAAATCCATTCCGACAAACTCAATCCCATTAATGCCTTCAGCCAGCACTTTATTAATCAATCACCAGATTTCATCACCCCATTAAGCTGCATCTGCAATGTGGGCATAATCTCTCATGTAGCAGACTTTAGAGCAGAAGCAATCTCAAAAGGCCAGCAATTCTTTATTTTTTAAAAATCCCAACAGATAAAATGAGACCACCTTGTCCATGTGCATCAAGCAAGGGCTATCTACAGTGCAGGTGCATGGCCTCCAATATACTTCTTAGTGAAAGATATATCCACACCAAGAACTTGACCAAGCCAATCCTTTGAAAGCCAAATCTTACCATCAAGTTTGGGATTATTATATGATGACCTGAAACTTAGAAAAAGCTACTCGGCGTGTGCCTATGCTAGACAATAGCCATTTTGTTCTTGAGGATGTTAGAAGTGAGGGGAGACTTCAACAAAATCAGATCAAGCTCAGGACTTTCAAGAACTTCCAAGCTATATACTAACCTGACCATCAGGAAGCGTGTGTTTTTCCTCGACATCATGCAAGTTGAAAATTTTGGCATAAGCAACTTCATCTTCAGCACAACATGAGAACTTGTCTTTTAACTTCTCCACATCTGATAGGTTGAGGTTGACTCCTGGATTAGATTTACTAAGTTCCTGAGCAAGTAGCTTCGTTAAATCAACTCCCCCAATTTCTAATCTTCTAGACGCAATATGCTGAACTGCACCTTCAATGACTGGAGCAATATCTGGTGAGACAGAAGGATCCCGTGACTCAGAACATTAGATTCACAATTAATCATTTCATATATCACCGGGAGCACTTAGTATAATGTGCAAAACATAAGCTGCAAAAGATATGTGTCAATGACAATTGAGGAACATATATATGTTCATTAAAGTGGGAAAGCTGAAATCGAGCAACACCAGAGAAAGATCTAAAAGCAAGTTCCCCCTTCCTGAGCCCTAATCATCTCATAGATAGAATCATATAACTCCTGTTTTATTGACAAACGTGCTAAACTGAGTTTCAAAATCCATGAAAACAATAAACAAAGAAGAGAAATGGAGACGTGATAGGATTCCAACTTAAAAGCAGTCAGGCAAAAAGAGAGGAAGGGGAAACTCTTAAACTTTCCCACCCCAAGCAATTTCAGTTTTTTCAGCTCAAGGATACCCAATAAATGGGTTGCAACAAGATGGCATCCCAACCAGAGAGCGATTTGGTCGCAGTTAGCTTCATATACAAGCAATAGGTGACACATGACGTCATGTGTCAGGATGAAACAGATGAAGCACAAGAGGAAACAGTAAAATCCCCATAATATGGCATTTCCCCTACATAATTAAATCATACCTATCTTCCCATGACCAATATCAACAGTGCATCCAGAAATGCGTCCTACAGCATACAGAGATAACACTGCTTGCTCTGATGCGTAAAAGCCAGAGATGTTAAATGTTTCAAACATCAGTTGCACCAACTGCTCCCTCACAGCCTAAAGAAAAACCAGTAACACTCATTACTAAAGGAAGCAAAAGTGTCCACGCAGATCTCAACACACATATAAGACTAAACTGAGATAAATTACCCTTAGGCGGACGCAACAAGTTCTAGCATCTAGAAAATCAACAAAAAATCTGATGAAATGGATAGCACATATACTGATTTCACATAGGTAATAGTGCCACAAGCCATCACTATGCTATGAATACTCCAACAAGCACAACGCCATGAAGAAAACTAAGAACAGATATCTTATAATGACAGTCGACTATTAGAAACCTCATGAACATGCTCAATTGTTAACATTGAAGGTTCTTAATTGAAGAGAAACTATTAAAGCTAAAAAAGAATAGGATAGCCAAAGAATTAGCGAACCTTGGGGGCGCAAAGCGGATCTGTGAATAGTATTTGTCCTTCATTGCCTATTTCCCATCCCAGGCCAGTGTATAGAACATGGTGGAGCAAATCTTCCATTGCATCCCAATCTCTAATATATCCATGCGCTACCGGATCAACAACAATATCCTCACACGATGAATTTTCAGACAATGATCCATCTTCAGGCACACGCTTCATTTGCGTAGGGATGATCTAGCCATAAGTGGAAAAAGGGGGGGAATTACAATCACTTTAAATGAGAGTCAACTTGATTACATGAGGGGAAAAATGAGAGAACAAAGAAGAGAAGACAGGTCACCTAGAAATATCCAATAGCTACAGAATGATCACAGTTAGACAATAAGGAAAACCATTCCCTTCAATGAATCTAATGGGAACAGAAAATTGTCTAAAAAGAGAGAGAAATTTGGCAATATTTGACCATAAACAATTGGATAAACAATCAGGGATAAAAATGAGAGTTCGAAAACCATCCAAGTGAACAAGGCCCCACGATCGAGGGAATGTGAATAATTGTTTATCGTCGAGTAGCTGGGATTATTTTTGTGAACCTAAATTCACTGCCTTTAGATCACAATGTACCACCAAGTCCCCATCATATGAATTCTCACCCTCAAAATCTTACAAGTGAAATTATCATATATGTCATAACAACATCAGAAGCACACATACAGAGCAATGTGGAGTAAAACCTGGGCCTTGGTAAGTAGGAGTCTTAGGAATGGAATGAGAATGAGGCATTAATTACCGTTGATCCCGTTATTTGGCAACACGTGTTACAAGGGAATAAATATGGGAATGAAGCGACATCATTTTTAGAAATTTTAGTGACGCACAAAGTGAGCACGTCAAAAAAATTGTTCTCCATGTAAGGTCTCATTTGGCTCTTTTATCTCCTTTCTTTCTTAGCCAAAAGTCATCTGACATTCACATCAGGCTTTTGAAGAAAATCACATGAAGTATTCCACTACTCCACTGGGATGACTTGACTTCATTTTCTACTATCTTTGCCACTTTTCTCTTTACATTTTTTTTACGTTCTTTTGCAGCAAAAAAGTAAACTTTTCACTGCAATTCCTATCTTTGTAATATTTACTTAAGTTCTTCACACCCATAATCACTAATCATCAACTATCATGATGTTTTATTCTTACGTCTTTCTACTTAGATCATGTTTTTATTAGTTTGCGTGGTCTTTTATATACCATATAACTCTGATTAGGATTGTTGTTAATATTTTTGTTTTGTTACTTTATCTCATAATTTTCTTACAAATTGTATGTTAGTGATGATATTTAAAAATACGCTAACACAAATCTACTTCACATAATTTTCAACTTGAATTTTATATGAAACATGACCAGATGTCAAAAAAGTTGAGTTTTACCCTGATATCTAGCTATAGTCTACCAAACAGAGGGAACAGGATCGAATTACCCATTCCGAGTCCTACATTCCCATTTCAAGTCCTCCATTCCCATTCCCATAGCCTGATTCCAAGTGACCAAAAAGGGCCCTAAAGAGTTCACTTATCCCAGAATGGTAGCAAACACTGCTGAATAATCATCAAAACTCATGCCATCTGTTCTTTGAGCCAGCAATGAGCACACTGAAAAATACTAAAAGGAAAAAGTGCCATCTGGAAAGGAGTACGATGAGTGCTTCCTCATAAATTGGCTGAACAAATGTCATTACTTGATACTCACACTATGCCTAGACCATATAACATAAAGACTCGTCCAAATATTACAACCTCCAGCATTATATGAATCACTATGAACAGTATAACAACCTATGCCGGAAACAAGCCAAATGATACATCATTCAGAGCACCCTTAGATTTCCCTTCCCAAGAAATCTCTTGGCAGACAGACAGACATAGTTGAGTTTAAAAGGGGAAACACTTATCGAGATCAACACAGGCCTAAAGGTTGAGAATTTACAGTCCGGATAACAATTTTCATAGAAGATAACTAACCCCTCGCTTGCAAAAGGCGAGAAAATGCACCCCGCTCGACATAATTCGAGCTCACTTTGGTCACACGGAGAACAAGAAACACAAGAAGGGAGCAACTAAAAAAATTCATCTCCACACACTTTCCAAGCCCTTCAAACGAGTAGCAATTTCTCAGCAACGGCCGAAGGATAAAAGCGGAACAAATGGCGAAAAGGGCGAAAGAGAAAAAGGGGAGAGCTTTAGTACTACCATGGAAGGAGCCTGGTCAGGAACCGCAGGTCCCGCTTTGAGGAGCCTGGAGCCAGCATCGACGACGACGGCTTCCATGAATCGCCCCCAAAATCAAACGAAAAAGAAAACCCTAGCGCCTGCCCTTCAGGACCCGAACAACTTTCCAACGAGGCTTCTAGCAAACTCTGCAGAACTCTCTGTGCAGCCTTTTGGAGTTACCAACTTCACTGTCCTCCCCTCCTCTGTTTCCAGATATTCGGGCGAGCGGGCTGACACTTTTGAATCTCTGCAAACTGCAAGCAATTGCAAATTGAGGAGAAAAAACAAATTCTCTCTTTTCCCGTTTTCGTTTTTTTTCATATGTTTGGTTTGACGGAATTGAGCGGAAACGAAGGAAAAAACGAAGGAATTTTAAGACAATGGAAACAGACGACTTTCGGTCCGGGCCGGTTGCGGACAGGAAATCATACGAAACTCCCATAAACTTTGGGATTTTACACCTTCCCCCCTTCTTCAATAATGTAGTTCCTAAATTTTAGCTCTGTGTGTGTTGTCGTCTCTCAATTTTTAATTTGTGAAATGCAATTTCTAAACTTTCAATACATGTTCAAATTAATCATTGAATTCTATGAAAATATTCAATATTATCATTAGATTAATTCAAGCTCAAAGACAATATTAAACATTTGTATATGGTTTAAATACTAAATTGAACATATATTAAAAATTCAAAAAACACATTGAATAAAGTAAAAGTTCAAATATCACATTGCGCATTGGACTAAAGTTCAAATACCATATTCAACAAATTAAAAATTCATAGACCTCATAAAATTTAAGGATCATATTGAATAAATTGAAATTTCATTGATCATATTTACATATTAGGTTAAAATTCATGGCCCACTTATGTCGCTTTTTCTTCTTCTTCTTCTTTTATGAACACTTGAAATGCACAAAAGATTCAAGAGGTAGGGATGTAATTTCATCTCGTATTTCAAAAGAAATATCCTTTTTACCTGCAATTGCTGTAAAAAAAAAATGAAAATATAGATTATGGGGGAGAAATAAGTTAACTACAATAGAAAAATAAATATCAATAATCTTATTAAGAATGAAAATTTGTCAATGTTTGATAAGTAGCATCATTTTAATAGAACTAAATAACGTATTTTAATAAGAAGGGAACGGCCTTCACAGAAAAGGTTAAATGACCAAAATCGGATACTCTCTGTTTCGTGGGGCCAGCAGCAAAAATTGTTCGCTTCAATGTATATTTAAAGGATTGACTAATATAAAATTGATTGATCAACAGAAACATCTAAAAGAATTGTATCAGAAAATGATGTTTTCAATCCGTAAAAGAATATAAATAAATAACCGAAGTCTATGATGATTTATTTTAACTATCTTGCATTGATCAATCGTTTTGTTTAATTGGCTAACTATTAAAAAAAATAAGAATGCACTTTTTAATTATTTAACCCTTTTGTTATTGAGGTTTTTATCCTTTTTACTTCCTTGTGATTCTTTTTCTTAAATTATGTAATTAATCCTGTTAATATTTTCATCAATTTTTATAATTTTGACTTCTAAAACTATTATTGATAGTTATTTTATTGATTTGATATTTTTGTTATCTATTTTTTTATCTATTTAAGTTATTTTTTCATTTTTATAGAAATAAAGGGTAAAAGAGAGATTATCACTAAAAATGAAAGGAAATTGCATATTTATACTTCAAATGGGTACATGGCATATATTAAGAGCTATTCTAAAGGAAAATTGACGTATGAAATAAAATGAAAATTCATGGAAATAATGCATAATGGATGTAAATGTTGCGGAAAATGTATATGATTTCCAAAGTTCAAGAAAATTGAGTATTGAATAGTTCCTGAAAGTAAAGTGAGCTCATGTTTTTCAGTGAAAGTCGTTAACTGTCTCCAATAAAGTTAATATGCAAAGTTATCTCATTATATCTCCTACTTGACTCCCTTCGTTACTTTTTACTTCAATAAGCATTCAAGCAACATAGAAGTAGAACTATTTTCCCTCCATTTCCTTTCTCTTCCTTTCCCTTCTATCTTAATTTGCCAAACAAAGTGCTCGCAAATTAGGTCATGTACTCGCAATGTTTTCAAAAGCTAGACTAAGACCGGACTAAGGAGAGAAATTTTTGTAATATCTCGTCGTTGCGTTCTTGCATCTCCGAACAAAACAAAACCCTCTTCTTTAAATATAACCTACTATTGTCTCTTTCTTAGCTCAACAAAAAGATTTTTTTTTCGCTGAAAAAGGAAATTTGATAGAAAAAATTTACCGAACAATTCAAATCTCGATTCTCTTTAAGACACACAGGTTAATTATACCTAATAAGAAGGTTTTGAGTTTCAATTATACAAGAAAATCAATGTATTGAAAACTGCAAACTTTCTTAATTGCCTCCTTAACAAGTGGGTTTAAAAGACGCTCTTTAACGAAATTCAATTTCGCTATTTCTAAGAGTTTGATGCCCCATGAAAGAGATCTCGAACTCCACAACGCATCAATGATGCGAACAGACAACAGAACATAACACCATCTTTTCCTATGTGAAAACAATCAAGTGAAAAGACGAGTTCTATAGACGGCAAATTCATCATCGATCATGGTACCGGTAGAGAGAAGGGATAAAGTCTACATCCAAAGGGTCGATCATTACAGTAATCTGAAGGCATGAGAGTTCAAAGAATGGGAAATTACATGCTAACCGGCACGATAGTGACTCCTGCCCCGACACTTATCTACTTTCGAAACTAACAAATCAAGCCTCCTCAATCTGCCATAGAGAATGCTAACAACACATTGTACTCTAATACCCAAAAAAAAAAAAAGAAGAAGAAGAAGGAAAAATTACCAAGACTTTCCTTGCCTAAGCGCCTACTTGGTTACAGAGGACAGATACCTAACTACAAAATTCAAATCAAAACCTAGAAGAAGCTGAAAGCTAATCTAAAATTGTCAAATGGGAATAAGAGAAAAAATGGAAAGACCTTTCCAGAAGGCTATTAGCTCCTGAGGAAAGAACCAGACTACAAGCAAACAATGCTCCACAGAGAAATCAAATCCTTGAGCTCAGGATGGCCTTTCTCTACTAACCGGACCACACTTCATCTTGGTGCTCTACACAACAAAGAACATCTTTGGGGCTGTATCGCCAAATTGCAAGATGAGATGTTCGCACCATCACAAAGAATTCATTCTCTGACCTCTTCCACAATACAAATCACGTCTTTGACCTCTTTCGCTTTTGAGAAACAAAACGCACACCTTGCTTCTCAAGTTCCACAGTCTTAACTCTTCCATCATCCAGATCAACAGCCAATGTTGATGTCCCTTCAATAATATTGGTGACCACCCCCTTATGCCTACAAAAAGTTGAGAGAAAACAAAAATTGACACCAAAGAGGATGATCCAATCAAAACTTTTTGGAGCATGCAGCGCAAGGACATATAAATCAATGAATGCAATGCCGGACTTTCAACGTCCTTCATTTCTTTTCAGTGCTGATTATTATATTTCATACTTTTGCCCTTCCCTCAAGAAGTACAGATATTCTCTTGACAAGCGTTAATAGAATACCCCAAAAACATGAAACTACCCAAATACTTTCAACAGTTGATCAATTTCTAAGAGATATGACACATGAGCAAAGAAATATACACATGTTTAATTCCTATGAAAAAGGTAATAATCACATGTTTAATAGTGAGATATTGCAGGAACAGTTCAATTGAAAAATATAATCCTCAGCTTGCCACTTACTTCATTTAAGCAACAGAAAACAGAGATTAAAGAGATAAAGCTTGTACCAAGAATTGTCAGATGGCTGATGGACCTCAACTCTCTTTCCAATTGCATCTTTGCCCAATTTTTTCAATATCCAATTAGCATCCATAATCTCATCCAGTAAGTTGTCTTGATGCTGCCGATTAACATCTTCATCTCCATCATTAGACGCTTTGGCCATAAACGGTGATGGTCTCTTTCTTTTTGACCTTTGGCCTTTGATAGAACTCTTCTCTTCATCCCAGAGGGATAGTTGGGAGGGTGGATTTTCACGATTAATATTCTTAAACTTAAGCTTCAGCAATGGCTTAGAATCTTTTGGCAAAGATTGTGACACGGGTGTATGAACATGGTCGCTGTTGCCTTCGATTTTCACATCAGGCCTGCCATCCCTTTGCTTTTCCAAAGATATTTTCTCATGTCTAGACATTTGTGTTTTACCTGTAGATTCAGATGCAGGAACACTTCCTTCTGTATTTCTTCTTCTGAATACAAGACGAGTGTGCTCTGGAGGCTTAATTCCGACTCTATCAGCACTACTACCCAATTTTGGATTTATGTCATGAACTTCGGATCTCATTTTCCCAAACTTGATAAGATTGCCTTCTTTACCCCCAGGCTTGACAACCTTCGATTGGCCAGAGAAGTCAGACATTTCTCCTGCAAAAGAGAAAAAATTACAATTCATTTCTACTTCTACAAAAGTTTCAATATACCATGAGCCAATAGCCTGAAAGGAGTAGATAAAGTGATCAAACAAGCATCTCACAAACACTCAACATACCAGGGCTATCATTCCTATCCGCCAAAGATTTATCAGTAAGTCTCTGATGGCTTGTATATTCAGTGCCTGATCATAAGAAGACAGCACCAAATAAGCTAAGCATGCTATGAAAAATACAAGAATGTAACAAGTTTGTCTTTCAACAACCCATGAAATGGTAAACTTATATGAACAATCAGCACATGCATGCCCTTCCTAACCCTCCTTGCACTAAAAAATTTGAGGTAAGCATAATCTGTTTCACTAGACTTCCAAAAATAATCTAGATTATAATTACAGTGCATACCATTGGAAGTCAAAATATCTTGTTCTCTTTGGCAGCTAGAAGCATCAGATCGGGGCGAATTAGTAGCATTTCGATTTCGAGCACCCAAATGTATGACCAACTTTTTTTCATTTACGTTCTTCGATTTGCTAGCATGCTGTCCAGAATCAACTCCACCAGCTAAATCCTGAGGCTTGCTGCTCTTAATATGAAGGACTCGTGGTTTCTTCTCCTCAGTGCCAGCAGTAACTTCTTCAATGAACTTGTGTTTTATTACCCCTGGCTCATTGATGGAGCATATTCCCTCAGCATGGCTCGAGCTTCTAGCATTGGGAGGAGTAAATACATTGACCAATCCACTGGGTTCAGAATGTATTCCGTCATTCTTGTCCTTGTTAGAGTTACGGACAAGAGATTGAACATCATGATGTGGTTCAGAATCTTGATGTGGTTGCACGGTCCCAGCAGAAGATTCTAGATGCGGCTTTTTCTTAATATTCTTCTTGCTAGGTTTCTTTCCATGTTCCTTTGGTTTTTTTGGTGATTTCTCATTTAAACCTTTAAGAGAAAACTTCAAGGACCGACTATATTCGCCTTTGTAAACAGTGGAGCCACCTTCTTCATCATCCGAGTAAGGTGAAATAGAGAAGATTTCTTCCTGAGTAGGCAATCCAGCAGCAGCCCGCAAACTAGCAATAAGATCTCTATCGGCAAAGTCTTTCCTCCTCCAAAGCTCTTGAACAGCATCCTCAAGATCCTTGACCTATCCCACACATTCAAGTTGGAAAAAAGATCAATTGCAAAGCAAACAAGTGCAAATGAGAAAAGAGAAGAAAACCATGGAAAAAGACCACCAACATCTATTTTAGACATACCTGGTAGCACTCTCCACGGCAAGTGGGACATACATACTGGAGATTTCCATCTACTTGAAAATGTAGATACTTATCATCGCTGTGGGAACATATACATCACCAGTAAACATCCATGGCAACAAAAAAAGGAAAAAAAATTAAATTTGTCCGACACAAAATCATCACCTAACACGAAAAGACCATTTTGACTGAACTTCGACAGAACAACTTCCTTAAAGAAGTAATTAAAGCAATCCTTAAGAATCCATCAACGTCACTTAATAAGCTGTGACATCATCAATTGCACGTGCAATGGCAAGGATTCTTTGAAACAGGACAGATAGCATCGAGAAATCATATAAAAAGAGAACAGACATCAATAACCAAAGATATCTGAGATATACATGACCTTCCACACGATAGGACAATTTTAACAGAAGCTAAGCCAAAAGTACACAGTTCCAGTTAGTAACCTGATGCCATCGCAATGAGTGTGAACCCAACGCTGGCAATTATCACAACAGACCATTGGCGTTGACTCAGAATCTCTATAAACCTGAAAATTTCAACAACAATAAGAATCCACCATGTTTTGATACACATTGAATCCTCTCTCTTTCTGCTGAGCCCCAAAATACAAAATTACCTTCAAACAAACGGGACAATAGTTCCCCTTGACAAACAATCTTCCACATGCATCACAGCAAGTATATCCCAGAAACCACCTGTTAAGTATATTAAAAGGGTTAAGAAATTAAAAATGATCTGTTTCAGTCAGTAATACCTAAAGAGATGCTTAACTCTATCTCAATTGCTTCTGGAAAAAATTTGCAACATAGTCAATTCAGACAGTAATGGTACCTCACACTCAAGCCATTTCCGGGGACATTGGATCCACAACTATGGCATCTTGTATGTTTAGGGCACAGATAAGGTCCAGAACTAACATTCTGCAATATCCATAATCGTTATGAGCACTTTACAGACCATGTAAGAGATGGGTGAAAAATGTATACTCACCTTGTGTGGGGGATGCTGGCAGTAACAGTGATATGCACCATCACACCTCTTGCAAAACATGAATTTTTTAGGATCCCCCGCTCTTCGGCATATCTTGCATAACAGAAAAGAAAGAAAAACATGAGGGCCACATTCACCTTTGAGTCCTGACACAACCATGAAAACGGAACAGAGGGGCCAGCACCAGATACCAAGCACCGCAAAGCAAGCGCTCAATCTCAGCAAGTGCATGCATAAGGAAAGAAGAAACACGGGAGAGAGCCAGCACTTAATGGATCATAAAGATTCAAATTCTGCAACCGAACGAAGTAAAGGAACCAAAAATCTGAATCCAGATCTTGAGATCGGTCGATCAAATAAAATCGAAGAACAAGACCCTTATAACAGCAACAGATGCTCGCGCAACTAAGTAATAGCACCAGATTTCGCATATTACCTCACAAATTCGGCAAGAGGGACAGGTCCATGAACTCCAGTGAAAAAGATCTGCAGCAATTCAACATTAATAAGAATTTGAAAAGAAAAGAAAAGAAAAGGTCAGAACAAATAAAGAAGACAGAGGCTATGCAGACCAATAAGGATTTTAATAAAAAAATCCGTACCCCGGTTCTGAGCCCAGCTTTTAATGCAGCTCCTGTGGTACTTCTTGCCACAACTTTTACAGGAAAGCATCTTCTTTGCTCTCTCACTCCCATCATTTTCCCCAAACAGGCACATCCGGCATAATATTTTCGAGCTGGCATGACCTTGGCCTTGACCATGGTCTTCTCCGATGACATCTACAGAGGACTCCTATACACAGGTCGAATTATGGAAAACAGAATCAGAGTAAAGCACGAAGTAGCAAAATGAACAGTGAAGTAGGCTAGAAATCTATGATAAGGAGAAGCACTCAGCGGTCACGTGCTTGAGCAGTCACTCCATCATTTCTACAGATCTAAACTGAGTTATACGGTTGTCGCGGCGAACCAGATACATACACGTGCATCTTTGCGCATGTAAATAAATCAGATGCTCCGCCAGATATGTATATACTAGACTAATGTCCAATGTCGGTGCTGATTAAACACGTGAGCACGATGAAACCGAAATAATTAGTCAAGTGAGACCAAAACCGGAACAATTGTGCGTAAGAGGAAATCCCCGATATACATTCAATGGCGAAATTATACCCTCGAATCGCCCAACAACCTCCAATCTTGGAATTATCCAAAACATCAAGAGAAATACACATGTGTAAAAACTATAAAAAAAAAAAAAAGAACTTCTGACAGTTGCAAATTAAACAGTCCCCCGAGCACCCTGTATACGATTAATTAACCGCTCACCCTCATTCAATTGACGAGGTACGTACTGACACAGCATCATCTAACGAAATTTCCCAAAATAATAAGGGAAATATAAATAAATCCAAGCAATTCTCGTAAACTGAGAGGAGGCCTTACTGCGAGGTCACCGGACTCGAATCGCCGAGCATAGTCCTCGGCCGCGACCATAGCCGCAGCAGCTTTCTTCTGCAGGGCGGCACGCTTGGCCTGCGCCGACACGGCGGCCAGCGCGTCGTCGGCCCCATCGGCGGCGGCGGCGGCGGCGGCGGCCCCACCGGCACCGGCGGCGATCCCGGCGGGCGCATCGGCCCCGGCCGCGGTCTGCAGCGGGGGAGGCGGGGGCAGCGGGGGGACGACCTTGGGGACGGCGACCTGGAGGGTAGCGGCGGCGGCGGCGGCGGCGGGGGGCGTCCGGAGCCCTAATCCGCCACGGATCGTTCAGGAACTCCTGGAGCTGCAGAATCTCGCGCACGAACCCATCCTTGCGGAGGCCGCTGGGAAACCCTAGCGAGCAGTAGCAGATTCGGCGACTGCCGGGGAAACCGAACCGAACCGAAACCCAAAAAACCAAAAACAAAACAAACAACAGAACGGAAAAGTGAGACCGACGGGCGGCGAACGGGAGGAGCGGAAACGGAAGCGGAGGAGATGAGGAGGAGGGGGAGAGGGAAGGGGGAAGCAGCAGCAGCAGCAGCAGCAGCAAGCAGGGGGAGGGGGAAGAAGAAGGAGGCAAATAAGAGGGGAGGAAACGCAGCAGCACAGCAACGTACCATGTAATTGGGCAAGCTACATGAAAGGCCATAAGCGGAGGGAGAGACCAGATATTGGATTTGAATTATTCGAGTTTTGAGGGACGATTAGCGAGAGATGGGGGGCAACGGGGGCTCTCCCCAAAATCTTTTTGGGATCCCCCTTTCTCCTTTTTTTTTCTTTTTTTTCTTTTTCCCCCCTTCTTTTCTCTTAAATACCCGCTCTATAACGAAAGTTACCCCGATGAGAGCTCCCCAGGATCTATCCACGCGTCGCCTTCTGGCTGGTTGCTCCCCAATTTTCGTATATATTACAAAATGGAACAGGCCACACCGCGCTGCAGCGAGACTGCAGTTTTGCAGTTTCGCTCCGTGCTGAACAGCGGGGTCCCGGGTTCAACCCTCATCCTTCTGCTTTCTTCTTCTTCTTCTTCTTCTTCTTACTATGTTCTTTTTTTTCAGTTGTGGAAACTCTGCGATTCATATCATAAATATCTCGTCAATTTATAATACAATGTACCCTCGATTATTTTCATTAATGAATTTATGTATTGATAATAAAATAAATTAGAAAATGATGCTATTACGTAAATATTGACTAATTGCCATCCAAACTGTGCGGTGTCGTATCTTCCTGAGTCATCAGCTAACCCATAGAAATATGTGTGAATATACACCACCGGACAATTATATACTAGTTTGAAATATTGATGCATGAAGAACTCAATCATTTCATCTGCGGAAATGAAATGCATGGAATCTAATCTTTCCAAATACGGTAAGAAAAATTTTATTTTTGTCATAGGTATCCGAGAAATGGGCTAAAGCTAGAAGGACAGTCATTCTTTAAATTCGGTGCTAATTTCATCGATTTAGATTTGATAAGTGCAATCACATGAGTTCGAAAAATTTTGGTATGCTCTTTATGCAGTTTCCCGAGACCAACAAAATTTGGTCAAAAGTCGTGGTATATTCAAAATACAGTTGTGAATTTTAAATTGGATTAATTGGGTCCCTAATTCATTTTCCTACGTTAAATGCACCTCTAACTTTCTAGTCATATCAAATGTCCAATTTCAAACCTTGACCATATCAAATATAAATCGAGTTTACTTTTATGAACAACATTGAAGTAGTTGCTTAATTTTTGGTTTCCTTTTTTGCTATTTAATGGACAAGACATTCTATGTGAAAATTTAAAGTGGATATCGACTCAGTATTCTCAACATGGAAATATTTTTTGTAAGGAAATCGTATCAAGAAAAACTCAAATGGTAGATTTTAGCCCAAGACCACATTTAATATCACGAATGAAATAAATCTTGTCTTGAACTAAGATTGATGGAAGGTCACAATACATTTACCCCATACATGGAAAAGTTGTATTGCCCTTTTTGGATAATAACCATGATTGACCCTCATCGAGTCTTGCCTATCTTCTTCTTTTTTCTTTTTTCTTTTTTTTTGGACTTGCCTATCTTTGTACTTAACTTCATACTGCAATTTTTTTTTTTTTTTTTATTACAACACAACCAATGAAAATTCAACACATCGAGCCTCGCCCATCTTTGTACTTAACTTCATAGTATAACATTTTTTATTATACGACAACAAATCAAAATTCGACACATCCTTTGGTAATTATGTTTTTGTCTATCCAAACATTGTACTCGCAATTTGTCCAGGAACTCAGCTCTTTGTCATGAAAATATCACAATGGTTCGATGGGCATGGAAAAGAATATGCACCGGTGGTTTGGAATCTCTCGAACCCAATTTCAAGTTTTTTTTTTTTGTCGGTCAATTTCGAGTTCAAAAGGCAGTCGAATATTACCTAAAGCTCGAGGATCATCGAGTTTGTTTCCGGGGTTTCAATTTAGGCCCTCACAGCAATATTTGGAAGCTCAAACAAGAGGATGGGAAAAGGGACAAAGATCTTCTATTCCATGTAACGGCTATTATGCATGTTGATAAATCTCGACGATTAATGTGTCGGTCATAAATTTCATAACAGCCCGATATTTCTATAGATTGAATTTAGTATGGGATAATTGCATTGGAAGCCTAAACCTTGTTACGAAAGTGCAAAAACTGTCAACTAAGGATTTGAATTGGTCAATTGGACAAATCTTAAGATTTGATTGCACTTTATGAAAATTTTAGATTTTAATTGCATTTTTGCAATAAGTTTTGGGAGTTTCGATACACAAATCCCATTTAATAACTACAAAGTGCCGATATTTTTACAAATTAATATTTGGATGAACGAGGCATCTAAAGAAATACAATGATATCGTAAAGGATCTCATCCTTACAATCAAAGTCCGGAGACTATATATTAAACTCGCTCAAACGGTTCAATTAGATATAGTTTGGCCTCAATCAAATACAATTTTTTAAAATCAGAATTAACCCATATAATTTTGAAAAAACATTGGATGGTAAATTTAGTACGGATTGGTCTTTATAGGGCCTGTTTGATTCATCCTTAATGCAAATGACATTTGGTTGGTTTTTTAAGAAAACATTGGAGAAATGTAATTGCATTTTTAGAAGCCTCTAAAAATCTTTAAAGTAGGTTCGAAGATACTTTGAAAAATAGTATTATTGAAATGCAAATAGACTTATTTTCCCAACATTGCCCTTACTCAACTTTCATAATTCCGAAAATGTCCTTGAAAATTCTACGTCATTGACACTCTCACTAGAGATCCCTTGTCCTCAGGTCGCACCTCCTCAGGTTGCAAGACCCTAGGTGACAATCTTTTGGGACATGCAATCCAAGCCTTGCCTAAAGTCTCGCGACCTTAGGTGGCCTATTTGGCTTGTTAGTGTCTACGTTCCACCAGCATATATTTTGAGATTTTTTTAAAAAAAAAATTGGCAAAAATTATTTACAAAGTGTAGTTTTTACCTAACGATGTTTAGGTCAAAATTGATTTCCAATGTGTTTATGAAATACAATTTACCAAACATTACTCACGTTTCGAAAAACTCCTATTAATTCAAAGGTTTTTGTATTTTCCCAAATACATCCCCGAGATGAACCAAATGATCTCGTAATTGTTAAGGTAGCAGGCCCCTCCCAAACTACTCAAATCCAATCAACATGACGCATAAAATTTAATGTTCATTAATCATTTGCATGCCCGATCTAGATTTTTTTGGACACGACTTTAGTCCCAAATCTGCCCATTCATTTCTTATCCAACCATTCCATCAAATGGGGAATAGCGAGCATGGGTTAATTGAGCATATGAGTCGTCAAGTTCGAGCTCGACTGTACTTGCAAACTCAGTAATAAAGTTGACTCAAATACAACCCAAAATCAACTTTCCTTCTCCAATTTCGACTTGATTGCAAAAATTGAGATAGTCGAGCTCAATTAAATTACAATTGGCTTATAATAAGTTTTTTTTTTGGGGGTGGTCAAGGACTTGTACTTAAGCTCGAGTTCATGTAATTGCAAACTCATTATTGGAAACTCAAGTTGATATCAACCCAATGTTAACTTTCCTTTATGAACTCAGACTCCAATGAAAAATCAAGATAGTTGAGTTCGATTTGACCATGATCGATAGACAAAAAAGACTTACAAGGATTTTTTCTTCAACAACTAAAAATATTTGGAAAAAAAAACAAGAGAACTTCAAGTAAACTAACACGAGCATGTCGAATTGAGAGTCGATCACCTGGAGCTCGACTTGATGAGAGAATGGAGGAGCTCGAGCTCGACTTGAAATTAGGGAGTGGATCACCTGAAGATGTCAATAAGCCCGGGAAAAGCCATTAGCAAATTGCAAGACTCGTGTGGCGAGGTCTTCTTAACTGGACCCAGTAAACACAACAGCGATAGAGGTCCGGCCCGGGCCAGTCTGTTTCCCGTCAAATCTTGAAGCGGGCGTTGTTCCACCCCCTCTCTGTTTTATGTGCATATAATCAAAATATTCATCGGGCGAAGAGGGAGAGGGAATAATAGCGCAGTTTCTGGGCAAGCAGGGAAGAAACCATGAACGCCCCCGATCGGTACGAGAGGTTCGTCGTTCCCGAAGGCACCAAGAAGTAAGTCCTCTCCTTCTCTCCTTCTCTCCTTCTCCTCCTTCTGCCTCTCTCTCCCCACAAGTCGCTGGGGTTGCTGGATTTCTGCACCGTTCTTTCGGCTGCTTGCTGAATCGACCGTCGACCGTTTGCCTAGGGTTTCGTACGAGCGGGACACCAAGATCATCAACGCCGCTTCCTTCACCATCGAAAGGGAAGATCACACCATCGGCAACATCCTTCGCATGTACTCTCTCGCTTTTCCTTTTCATCTTCTTTTTTTTTTTTATCTTTGCCCTTCGTGCGGTTCGATTGGAAACCCTTATTATGTTTCTCTTTTTTTGGCGCTGTTGGCTCAGGCAATTGCACAGAGATGACAATGTTCTCTTCGCTGGTTACAAGCTCCCTCACCCTCTGCAGTATAAGATCATTGTCCGGGTACGACATCTTCGACTCGATCCTTTGCTGTCCCCCCCTGTTCCTGTCTGTGCAATCGTGTAGGTGATTAGGTATGTGTTTGTGCACGTGTGCCGTGCACGTTCGTCTGCTTTTGCAATTACTCGGCACATCGCATTGGATTGCAGTACTTTAAGCTTCTCTGAGTTAGTAAAGTTTTCACTAGGCTGATGCTCTTTCTAGAGTTTGTAACATGAATAACAGGTTAAGCGAATTCCCGCGCATTTTTTTTCTTTCATGCTTTCAAAGGTTTTTGCAGATTACGCAGGCGATGTTCAAATTTCAGGTCTTGATAATTCTTGTATGAGGGAGATTGTGTTTTTATTGCGTGGATTTGGGCATTTCCCGTTTCTGAACTTTCTCTTTTTGGGATCTGTAACATATTCTTTCTGGTTCACAAAATTGCAGCTGGAGAATGATGTTCGTATGGGTAATTTGCCCATCACTTGAACTCAAGAACATAGGGCTTGAGCTCATAAAGCACCTATTGTCACGTCATTTGTGCTGTAATCTCGTGTTGGTTATATGAAAGCTTGCCTATTGATTAAAGTGTTTCCATCAGCTGGTGAAGTCTGTGGCATCATTTGTACCATAAACTTGGGCTGTAATTGCGGGCTTGTTACCCTTTGGCGTCTCTTTCACTCTTTCATTTTTTCCTAGCTGAGAAGTAGTCTGATGGCTGGAATTTTCTCTAGAAAGTTTATCATATATCGAGATTAATGCAGTTCGAGTGGGTTTTGTAGGTACACACTACGAGCCAGTCATCACCCATGCAGGCATATAATCAGGCTATTAATGATCTTGACAAGGAACTTGATCATCTAAGGAATGCTTTTGAGGTGTGGCTTCCTTCTTTTGATGGCTGTGAAATCGGATTATTACAAGAAATTTTTCACTTTAAGCTACTTTCATGGACGAAAAATGAATAACCTGATAGAAAACCGAAATAATTATAGTATTTTTCATCTAACATGTGTATAAACCGAATGATGGGATCAGAACTGTTGGGAACAGTTGTACATGCATTTCTTGGATTCAGCTTAACCTATTTGCATCTGCTTCTAGAGAAGGACTATAGGATGGGATCGCAGTTTTGTGTCTCTTGTTTGACTCTTTTGCAGTGGATGTACATAATTGTGGTTCATGTCATGTTAGTAGCTTGCTTATTTAAAATATTGCAAACCTCGCCTAATATTGTTATGAAGTTAAAGAGTCGGAAAGATTCAGGAATGATTGAGAGAGAAGTGTTGGTTATCTTGCGGGTGACCTGTAATCTAGATTACTAGGTTGCTGGTATTGCAATTGGCAATGTAGACTAGAAGTCATTTATTGCCTGTTATATAGGACTCTAGTGGCTGTAATTCATAATTTCCACCCACAGGATCTACCTTACCCATTTTATTTTATTTTTGGTCAAATACCTTATCCATTTTATCTGTTTAATAATTTTGCAGACTGAAATGGCTAAACATTCAAGGGACTACTGAGTTGCGTTTGGGAACAGCTGTTTATTCTTGCTTGCTCATGTACTGATAGCTGGTGGTGGTCTACTAGAAAGAACTGTGTTTGGTCAATTAACAGATTCTTGCTTCTGACGTATAAATGTAATGGATTGGCAAATTGGCATATTCAGCTGTTCGTTTCTCTAGCTGGGGGTTCAAGAACCATTTTTATTGACCTATTGTACTTCTCTGTCTAATGATTGCCATCAACTATCGTGACATTGCAGTCTAGTTGAATATAGTTATGCGGTTTGCGTGATCTCTCAGGTTTCAATTTATGCCCCGCATTGGGTTATCTGCAGTTTCCTTGTTATTTGCTTTCTTTTTGGCTTGCAAGTACATTCTTCCCAGAACCCCAGACCTTCCAGTCTTGAGGTAGATGTGCGGCCACTGGGTCAAAGCCTACGGGTTGTTTGTGTTGTGAACAGTTGCTCCGGTATTTCTAGATAGTCAAAGACAATGAACAGCACCATTGGAATCTCTCATTCTGACGCAACTTCTGTTGGTGGAAATTCGAGAGATAGTACACTCACCAATTTTTTGAAAGACTAGCCTCTTCGATGAGTTTGCAGAATGGAAACAACTTAGCCATGTCTCTTAAATGTCCCAAGGGAGTCATTTGCAGTCAAATTGCTAATCCGAAACACCAAAGCTGCGTCAGAGAAAAATCTCCACAGCCATGCGCAGTACAGAACGTACGTAGTGCGTTTTCTTTGCTTCTCTATCCTTCTCCCCACGAAAGTTTGAACTGCTTGAAAGTAATGTCCTCCGACTAACTCTCTCTCTCTCTCTCTCTCTCTCTCTCTCTCTCTCTCTAGCTTCCAGAATTTCAACTATGAGTTGTCAATTATCTTTTTACTTGTTCTTCCATATTCCTACCAAGAGTAAGATTCTAGCGCTAGTTTAAAGTACATGAAGCTGTAAGCTAATTCTTATAAGACCAACATTTACATGATGGAGAAATCTTCATCGAGACCTTCTAGCTCTCCTCTAAGATTCGGTTGCTGTATGATCAAAATGGAAGTCGATATAGAGAAATCAGACCCCGAAAGTACATCTCCTATCGGCCCCAATTCGGGGCACTGCTCCAAATCATTCATCCCCACGGTCAATACTGAATTTACCCTCCCTCCTCGGCCCACGATGATCAGTGAGTACTGCCCCTCTAGTGATTTCAACGTTGAAAACGTCTCCGCTGAATTAGCTAGATGCTTCTCGGAGTAAGCGACAGGCCCGCCAGCCACATGTTTCTCGTAGAAGTCGGCGAAGAACTCATCGTCTAGTTTCATCTCCTGCTCCTGCTCGGCAGCGTTGTATCTGTAGTTGCTGGCTCTCCTCGAGGAAATGTCTTCATCGGTTTGCACAAGGAATCTTATGACTGTGAGTTTCACCCCTGCATGCCACGCCACACGACTGGCATAGGCAAGTGCTTCTCGATCATCTTTGCCACCGATGAAGATGACTGCTATGTTCAGAGACACATATGATCCTGAAATCTTTTCTGTCAATCCAAACCCTCTATCTACTAGAATCCCAACGGAGCACGGAGCATTCCTAAGCATCTGCATCCAAACTAAATGTTGTGAATACCAAGTTCAGAGCCCAGTCACGTGTGTTTAAATTCAAACATGTCATCGTGAAGAAGGAGTGTCATGAACATGATAGTTGCCTGTAAAGAACAGACACTTCCCACTCTGCCAGCTTTCTTGCGATGCTTTTAGTGCTTGCTCAGATTTGCTGCTTATATCAGACACGAGAACATAGGTTTGCCTCTACTACAGGATATGCATGCCAGAGATATTGAGAAGAACTCCATCATCCATTCTTTCTCTCTGTCTCGTTGTAGAAGTAGGAAATGGTTCTAAAACTACCTGATTCTAGTCCAGGAGCCAAAGTCTAGCATGCTCTAGATAATTCTTCTGCTCTTTTTCTTTTTTGCATTTTGTTTGTTTGATTTATGTGGTCTATTTACGGATGCGCAGCATGAAAGAGAATTGTTGCTCTACATGTGTGTTACAGAGTCAAAAAGGAAATACGAGGCCCTCCAATGATCATAAGTCGTGCGAACAATATTGATCAAAGCATAGGAGGGATTATTTACAGCTCTAAAAGGCAAAGAGTGACTCTGAGGTATACCAACACAAGCATACATCTCACTTTCCCATAATTAGCCATCTCACTTTCCCATAATTAGCCATCTCACTTTCGATTGACGCTGAGCTAAAAAAATTTGAGCGTACATGGAACGTCACGTCACATACTTGAAAAGCATCAGAACATTTGGGAGATAGTATTACCTTACGGTTCACAAATCTGAACCCTGGATGCCCTGCATCAAAAGTTCCATCTGCGCGCTGGCATTTATGGAAAGGTAATATGATAAGAGAGATCAACAGATCCTCTGCCAAATTGCAGATATCCCGGGGCATGACGCTGAATGGCGAGAGTGCAAGCATTCTCCGCAATGTGATTCCATCCTCATTATCCTCCACAAAAGATTGTACTGCAGAAGTTATCTGATCTCTCATCTCCGTCACTGCCTTGTCTGTAACAGTAATGCTATCCATTTCCCCGTGCACCAGTGTGGCTGCTATTTGGTCCGTAAGTTCTATCATGTCAGTGACGTAGACCATGATCCCAGGGTCAGCAGTTCCTCGAGATATCTCCATAAAGTTGATGATAGAAGACACATCCTGAGGCCCTCGAAGGCATAACAACATCCTGAGTTCGCTCGATGGGTCAAGCCACTGAAGCGCCATGCGGTGTGTTGGCGAACGCTTCCTTGCTCGTTTAATAATGTTTGCAACAACAGATGGCGCATGGACCACGGTGAAGAAAATGACGAGTATCATCCCAATGCTGGCTGAAGGCAGTATTTTGCCAGTCTGCATTGATTTATAAGATAATGGAGGCATGAGAAGGTCTACAAGGTATACTGCTTTCAGTGAAAGGCCAAATGTTACATTCTTTGACTGATGAAATCCTATACCATAAGTTTAGAAGAAGTTCCACCAAATGATGACAGCACACGATAAGTTGGTGGATGATAGTTGAACAGTCACTTTTCCAACTCATGTAAGCATAGAGGTTATCATGTCAGTAATTCTGTCCTCTCTAATTCAGAATCTCCCCCCTGAACGGCTTCTTCTCCCCGGTCAATGGACAAGCATTGCTAGTTAAGTTTAACTGGCTGAAACTTTTGCATAAATTCTCCCGAGTGTTAATTAGACGATGTTACTGAATGATACACGAGATTGTCATAGTGCAACATCACTTTAATCTTGTTGACAATTGCCGAAAAATTATTTGCTTGAAGCAGTGTATGGTAAATGAAATCTAAAGTGCAAGCAGATCAAGAAGGAAGACTTACTTGCTTTGCAACGAGAGCCAAGAATATATGGAAGTGGCCCTTGACAGTAAGAAGCAACCCGATCATGACAGACTCCGGCCAATTAAACCCCAGAATTGCACCTGAAATGATGATACCGGCAACCTTGCCAGCAGTCACTATTAAAAGAAGGATCACTAGCCGTGCCCAGGTCATCAGGTGTCCGGGCTCGAACGTTGTGAAATCAGCTTCATATCCCATCCAAAAGAAAAATATCGGATAGAAAATGCTGGTCAAGAAGTAATTTATTTTACCAAGTGCCCATTTAGAAACTCTCCCCTCTCTAGGCATGAAAATCCCTGCCATAAATGCGCTGAGAATTGGACTGTACCCAGATAAAGTCGAGCAGCTGCATACAAGGACCATGAAAGCCACAGACAGCACAAGATGCGAGCCCTTCAGAGGCTTCCCTTCTGGGTTTTCATTATTTACCCAGTTCAAGAAAAAGGGAGAGACTATAGCTGTGAGTACTGACTGTACAAATAGTGCAATGCTCTGTATTATGGCTCGCTTAATATGAGCACCATTGGATTGGCTCACGTCTTGAAAAGCAATGTAACCCACAGAAATTAGGAGGGTGGATACAAAATCAGAGTGCATTCCTGCTGCTATAACCAGCTGTCCTATGTCTGATTTGCCTATTTTCTGGCTGGTGATTACACGAGTAAGAACCGGTGAGGCTGTGCCGGAGAGAGCCGTGGAAAGGGAAAGTACACGCGTTATGCTCGTAACCTTGAAGAACTGGAAAAACGGAGTAATGGTGCTGGCTAATATGAAGGTGGAGAGCATCCCAGCATAGGCTACTTTCGCGGCTCGGGTTGGCCATTGAAAGAGAATGTATGGATCCATCTCCAAACCAAGCACAAACATGTAGCATATCATTCCGAAGTGGACTATGGAATCCAGTGCCTCTGGTATAGAAACTATCCATCTCTTAATTGGTCCTATATTGCCAACGGTGAGCCCTATCTACACGAAACATGACGATGAAGGTCAGTTCAGGTAGAACAGTCTAAGTCTAGTACGATCAAAAAAGAGATTAGATTTGCTTTCATCTTCACTGTGCATGCTCATCGATCTTGAAACATTAGGGCCAGTCATATAAGTTGCGATTCAACACAGCAGATGGATCTAAAACCAATCCTCGATGCCTTTCGTCTGCTTCGGGTTCAGGCACGGGACAAGTTCAAAGAGAAAATGCCTTAAAGCAATCCATAATTAATTAAAGAAACACAAACTCTGCTAGAAATTCCTGAAACTCATGCTTCATGTGCCAGAAAAATTATAATTACTATGTCAAATGATGTTGTGATGAAAAGAAGAATAATAAAAGGAGATTTGGCAGGGCAACATCCAGTTTTTTCTTAATCATTTCACTTCTGAAAAGGAAACTGCAGAAACTAACAACGCAAGGGAATATTAACAGCTTCTTCTTTCGGTTTATTGAGTACTTACTACAAGGTCAGATGTGATCCGGGGTTGGGACCAAGGCCTCAAGAGATGGTGGAAGAGATTGCATATGATCACCATAACATAAAACGCCAAGATCTTCAATGCAGCATTGGAAGCATTCTTTCTGAGGTTCTCTGTACACGTTTGATCGAACGCCTTCTCCGGGTCGAAGAATCCTGGCATTTCTCCTACCCCTCGATTGGAAAAATTTCACTTTCGTTATCAGGAAGGTAATTCTCATGTAGGCAGTTTCTTGGAATTTCTTTTTCTTTCTTTTTTCATTTTCTTAGCCCTCGTGTCCGAGTGACCAACCATCCTCCTCACCTCCTTTTCTCCATCTCCTGTTTTCACGGTGCAATAAGTGGCTGTGGCTGACTGCTGCTGCTAAAATTGAGGACAAAAAGGTGTGCTCAAACTCAGGAGAACAAGTCCTGTCCACCCCACATTTTGAACAACATGGAATGAATCCCAATGCCTTCAAGACTCCTCTGCTTGAGCTCAAAAAGCCCCGTTCCTTCCCTCCTTTATTTAGGCCATTGTTAGCAATTTTTCACATCGACATGGACCGGAACATTCAGACATCAAACCAACATGGGCATACATCACTTTACCCCATAAAGAAACAAAAGTTTAATTTTTTTCTGTTTTATAACTCATCTTTCTACTTTTGAAATTAGATTACAAAAATGGACGTAATTATTTATCCTTATTTTCTCAATAAGTCTTCCTCAAATATTTCGATTGCCGATTGGTACCGTTAAAGGAAAATTAACGGAAATAGTCTCCAGATCAATCAAAATTTTGATTAACACTCTTCGAAATGATTTTTTCTTTTATTCTTTTTTATGTTGAAATTCAGGAGGGTATTTTAAGGAACTCACATGATACTCCAAAAAGATGTGCCTTTAGCCATCTGGGGTGTGGAAATAGTACTTGTCCCTGGGTCGTCTTCTTCTTCGCCTCCCGGTCAAATTACACTCGTGGATCAGACTTTGACATTTTCCATCTAGAATCTTCTTCGATCGTCTCGAAGCCAAGCTCAGTTTCCGCATCTCCCTTCTCTCCTCTCAGCTCAGCTAAGCCTCTCCTCTAACCACGCCCCGTAATCCCGTAAGCAACTCTGCTCTCCTCGCCTTAACTCCTCGTCTTGCTTTGTGGGTCCGTTCGTCTCGATTGAATCGGATGTTTATGCTCCATTTGTCTCCATCAATTCTGGCTGGATCATTGGGAAAATGGGTTTGATGCAGCTTACGAATCGATCGAGGGCGTGTGATTCTTGACCCGGTTGTTTTTACGTGCTGGGTAATGCGTTAGCAGATGGTGTGTTGTGATATTTGATGTTTCGGTCTGGGCGTGATTGCAGGAGGTAGGAGGAAAAAGAATTGGGTTTTTTCTTGTCATTGTCCAATGGAGGAAGTTCAAGAGGAGCAAAGTCAACCACTTGCTGGTAATGTATCTTCCCTTGAGTTGTAGTTTCGCGAACCAGTGAATCGAGAGTTTGCTTGTTCTGATCCTTGCACTTCTCATCATGTTGAGGCTGCGTAATCCCGTCGCAAATGGACCGCTTTGCTTGCATTCGTATGCTTAATTTCCTAACCCAGATTGACGCATGAGGACATTGAACGATTCGTTGCGAGGAAAGAGAGTTTTACGTTAAGACTTCGAAAGCATTTTTAAAATTTCTCTTGGTAAAAAATTTGGTGGACTAAAGCTAGCTAAGGTCAAGTTACTTTCCTTAGTCATATCGTCGCAACTAGCCAGAAAGAAGCTTCAATTTTCTGGCCTTATCTGGCATGATTAATTGATGCCTACAAAGCTCGTTCATTCAGTCATTCCATGTTCATAATATCAATTTTGGAGGTTAAATTTTACAAAAGATCTCCCATGCCTTGAAGTGAAACTGACTATGACCAGGAAATAAACATTGAGTCTGGTTAATCTCACAGGTCAAGATAGTGAAAATGAAATAGTCGCGGAAGGTGCTTCATTTGTGCATGGTGAGCCACCTCAAGATGGTGATAGTCCTCCCAAAGCTGAATCTGAGGTGGAGGTCCTTCATGAGAAAGTGACAAAGCAAATTATCAAGGAAGGTCATGGACAGAAACCAACAAAATATGCCACATGCTTTGGTATGTTCTACTTTCACTGAGTTTACATGCTTAACCAGGCTACCTGTTCGCTGTAGTTGCTAGTCTGCCTCCATTGTGGAAGCATCACACACACACACACACGTATATATATTTTTTTAATGATGGTATTCATTCCTCATTTCTTCTTTAGAGAAGGATGGAGGCATTTTTATTTTACAGGTCCCCCTTCTGCCCGCTGCACGTGTGACATGATGCCTACTTCAATTTGTTCGAATGCTATATTGTCATATTATTCCTCAAACACATAAGGAGTAGATTAATATCCCAAGTTCTCATGGTTCATTGTTCTGTTAGGTTTACATCTTTCCTTGTTTTGCATAAACTTGAGCTTCTTTTGGCTGGTGGCTGAATATCTGAGCAACTGCATGCATTACTACAGTGCATTACAAGGCATGGACTGAAAGTACGCAGCACAAATTTGAAGACACGTGGCATGAGCAGCAACCACTTGAATTGGTGTTAGGAAAAGGTACACTGTTGAATGATGAATGTCAAAGTTCTTCTGTTCTTTAGTACGAGCTGTAAGACACCGATAAAATGTAAAGAGAGCCTGTTCCTGTTTTCCTTCAAAGTCTCATCGGATGCCAATGAGAAAATTAATCTGAAATTGTGAGATCTATAGACTTTACTGCTAAACGGAACCTTATAACTCCCTACCACAGATAAGGAGCAAGGTTCTCGCAAAAATCATATTGCCTTGCTTTTCTACGTAGAAGGATCAACATGCACTAGGAAAAAGGAAATGCAGAGATAGCCTTTTGATGATAAGGAAGTTATTTTGCACGTGATAATATAAACGAGAAATGCATTGTGACAATAGAAATTTATGATAATGCTGCCTATTTGTTAACTTTGCACTACCTACTGCATCAGATCATGAGTCCCTTCACTGCGTGGATTGTAGAGCATTTTTGGAAGATTTTATCAGTATGATGTGTCATACTTAATGTTGGTCTAGTACTTCAAAAATATTGCACTTTTGATCAGCATAGTTTTGAAAAAAATGAGCATTATCCTAGGTCCGAAATCAAGCTTTTGATGTAGTATTTTATTTTAGATGACTGAACTTTTCAACTTCGATCTCTCAAAGTTTCAAACGGGAGCAGACTTTCGGGCATGTGGTTTTTTTGTATCTTTTCTGACTTGCTTTCCTGTCTGATACCATTTCACTTCTGACAGAGAAGAAAGAGATGGAAGGCTTAGCTATTGGTATTTCCAGCATGAAGTCTGGTGAACGTGCATTATTACATGTCGGTTGGGAGTTGGGTTATGGAAAAGAGGGAAGCTTCTCTTTTCCTAACGTTCCTCCCATGGCAGATATATTATATGAAGTTGAGCTTATTGGATTTGATGAGACCAAAGAAGTATGCCACTACCGTACTGCTTTTGTGATTTGTTCTTTCTAGTGACCTTAACTATCCTTTTCCCTCTCAATGTAATACATCTGCCACTTCAAATGCTATAACATTGCTAACATGCTAATGATTTCTATTTTGGCTTTGAGTATAAAGGGAAAAGCTCGAAGTGACATGACCGTGGAGGAAAGAATAGGGGCTGCAGATCGTCGAAAGATGGATGGAAATGCTTTGTTTAAGGAGGAAAAACTGGAGGAAGCTATGCAACAGTATGAAATGGTTATGCTCTTGTATTCCTAAATATTGGACCAGGCCTTAAATGTCTGCCCAGGTGACTTGGGTAAATATTTCTTGTTTCTGATGATGTTCTTTTTTTTTTCTGTGTCAGGCCATAGCATACATGGGAGATGATTTTATGTTCCAGTTATTTGGGAAGTACAGGGACATGGCTTTGGCTGTTAAGAATCCCTGTCACCTTAATATGGCAGCCTGTCTGATAAAGCTCAAGCGTTATGAAGAAGCAATTGGGCACTGTAGCATTGTAAGTGCATGAAATTATGCTTGGACAAAAAAAGAGAAGGAACTTGGAAAAAACAAAACAAAGTGACTTAGGCAAATCTTTTTTGTCAATAACCTCAGACCAATCAATCGAATATTGATTAACATGAATTTCTTTGAAAATCTCTGTGATCAACATTTTTATACTATCATCCAGAAATTGGGACATCTTAGGAATCTAAAACCTGAATCAATAGAAGCTTATGCACTTTGCGGGGAACTTCACTTTGAGTAACAATACCTGCAAACTTTGATTACGACATTGACGCTGAATTAGACTTGACCCATGCAAACACAAGTACGATATTTCTTTTCTTAATTTTCTCAATTTGAAGATTTTAATAAAAACACTTTAACATTGCACGGTTCTACCTTTCGTGACGTTAGTCTATTCCCATTACTTCCTAGAGGGTTTTACACTAAAAGTGGTGGTTGTGGTACATTAATATCCAAAGTTTAGATTGGTAATAAATGAATCTTGATCTTCAGATCATACTTCCGGACTTAATTCTCAAGCTGTTTTAGATGAGGCTTGTGAACATGCCCATTGTGCTGTGCTAGTCCGTACTCTGAAACTCCTTCCTCCTGCATGCTGAGATGCTTTGTAGAACTCTAACATGCTTGATCTATTTGTTAGTTCATTATGGAGAGATTTATAAAGTTGCCATTACAGGTTTTGGGCGAGGATGAAAACAATGCGAAAGCCCTGTTTAGAAGAGGAAAAGCAAGAGCAGAACTTGGGCAGACTGATGCAGCTCGTGAAGATTTTGCCAAAGCGCGCAAATATGCACCTGATGATAAAGCAATTACGAGGGAGCTGCGTCTACTTGCTGAACATGACAAGGCTGTCTACCAGAAGCAAAAGGAGATCTACAAGGGAATCTTTGGGCCGAGACCTGAACCTAAGCCCCAGCGCGCTAATTGGCTCGTGGTGATATGGCAGTGGCTGCTCTCACTATTTTATCACATCTTCAAGCGTGGAAGGCAGAAAACCGAGTGATTGGAGGGATCGATTAACCACTTGCTAAAGATCTGTCTACATCGCAATATGTCTCAGATCCTTAATTTTTATTTTTATTTTCAATTGGAGTGTGCATTTGTAGTATTGTAGTTGCTGTTTGCTACTGTTAGGGCAACTAATCTTTCGGACATAATTCGAGGAATTACAATAATACAACTCATGGCAATAGATTTCAGTTGACTTCCTGGCGGCTGAAGATAGCGATGATACAGCTCACAGTTATTGCAATTTTAGCAATGTAATTTACTCGCAATGTGTTCTCTGGTTGCTGGATGTAAGACTTCCAGAAATGGCTTCTCTTAGATGAGTTGCATTATGTCATGGAATGGAACTAAACTTGCCATGTTGAGCGGACCGAGAACAAGGCCTCATCAGGCATCTGTGACCAGTAAGGGCCTGCATGTTTTCGTTCTTTTTTTTTGTTTATGAACAGAAATTTTGTTTTTTTGTTCCCGGGAACAAAAAAAGAACAGAAACGCGTTTGTTTGCGTTTTTGTTCAAAATCAGATTTTTTGTTCCCGAAACACAAAAAGAACAGAAATGAGAAACAAAAAAAAATTGTTTCTTGCTCCAGAAACACTTCTCTCTTCTATTTTCTTCTTCTTTTTTCTTTCACCGGTCGCCGGCCTCAGCCATGGCCGGCGACCAGCCGTCGAGGGTCGGTGACCTCGCCAGGGGCCGGCGACGCTCGGGCTCGCCCGTGCCGGCGACGCTCAGGCTTGCCCAGATTCGGCGAGGCCGAGCCTCGCCATGGCCGGGTGAGCTCGAGCTCGCCCATCCGGCGAGGCCAAGCTTGCCGAGCCACCGGCGAGGCTCGGCCTCGCCGGACCAAGGCGAGGCTGCCGGCCCCATCGGCCCGTCATGGAGGCCGGCGATCGGCCGAAAGAAGAAAAAATAAAAAGAAAGGAAAAAGGAAAAAAAAAGAAATATTAAAAAATTAAAAGAAACAAAAAAAGGATATAAATTTACTGAAACGTGTTTTTATTCATTTTTTATTCCCGAACAAATTTACCAAACGTCTTTCGATAAAAAATTATTCCCGAACGGAAACACTTTTTTCTATTTGCGTTCCCCAGAACAATTTTTGAATGTAAACATTATCAAACGCGCCTAAATTCTTGTCCATCTTTTCCTCGAGAAGTGATGTATACACAGCAGGAACGGCAGGTCGCCCTTTGCAGTGGCAAAGCATTCCTGTCTGCTTCCATTCTGGATCGATGCTAGTCTTGGCATGAAAAGAGATCACTATGAAGGGAAGATTTTCTGGATTTTTAATTTAATGTGTTATATAATTTTTTAATGTAATTCCTAAATTTTAATATACTTAATGTGGTGAATGAATTATTGACACATATTCAAACTAGTCGTAAATTTAAAGACAGAATATTTTCATATAGTTTAAGGTTCGAACATACACAAAAAATCAAGGGAATATTTGCATTATAATCCCTATTATGAATGTACTTACATGAAGATTTGAGATTTGATTGGAATTTCTTATAATCACGCGCTGAGGAGAATCTACGTCGGGATCACAATGTTCTGCTCCGTGCCTAATTTGTCCATTTAGCTCTTGCGGCTTTTGGAAAGGCACGAACGGTGTACCTGACATTTGCACCAAATCAGATGCAGAGAAGAAAATATACAGAACTTGGTAATTTGCTCTTTTGGGTCCACCAAGCCGGGCGTTGTAGATAAGTGGGTTCGAATTGTGATAAGAAAGAGCCTCCCTTGATCATCGAAACGGGGGAGGGAGTGATGCGGCATCGTCATATAATTGTCGACAATTCTTAAAGTAATGAACGTCACATGGGACGGAGATTGGATTCTTTCAATGATGTCTTGACTTTTTTGACCGAGTGCATGACATCGAGATCTTTGGATTCCCCACTCCGGACAGCCGCATGTGCATCATGTCGTGCTCTCGCTCGGCCCATCCTCCGTCTCTTCTCAAAACCTTGGACACTACACAACAAACAACGGATCATTTTGAAATATTCTGAGTCTCGACTGCTGGTATTTTGATAGGGCCGCGATAACGGTTCAGTCAATTTTGGCTTCCCGCGTGAGTCATGGCGGTGCACAGTAATTATGATTTGGTCCGAATATTCCGTAATGAATATGAGTTCTTATTATAACGTTCCGAAAAGTCGTCAATACTATTTACATATTCTAACCCTTTCACTAATGAGCAAAAAATATGTACTCAAATATTAATTTATAAAATGAGGTGGTAATTGACGGATGATTCATATTCATATATTTAATGGAAGTATTTCATAATAATTTTATGAAACAATTGTTAACATGATTCACTGATAATTTCATAGGTGAAGGGCTCTCCAAAACAAATCTTGATATTCTGATGAACGGGATTTTGTATTTCTTTCTTTCCGATTAAAATTACAAAAAAAATAAAAATAAAGGGAAAGGCATTGCTTTTCCCCATCTGCTCGAGCAAGAACTGCTGCAGCTCTTAAGAAAAGTCACCCACCGCTGTCGTCCCGTCTGACCAATTTTATTATTCTAACAGTAGATATTCAAAGATCCTTTATTTGCACCGACAGACACTTGGAAATATTTTTCCTAAAGAGAACAAACAGAAAAAGATGATGCAGTCGTAGATCCGATGACACGAAATTGCGTCTGGTCTTGGTAGTCACCGATAAGCATTACCGATACCAAATATCAATGTCTCAAAACATAAACATATCAGACTGAACCAAGCCCTGTGGAAATGGATAAGGAGTGCATGGGAGAGAGACCTAGAAGAACGTGTTTCACCAGAGTAAAAGCAGCATCTTCCATGTGCTGGCGCAACCATTGGTGAAGGCTCTGTCTTTTTACGGAAAGAACATGTTGGTGCCTTCCCTAGTGCCTGCATTTATTAGCTGAAAACGCCGTGACAGAAAAGTAGCCGGTCTACTGCTAATGCACTGATTAGTGAGAGTGGTCTCCTCCCATTGGGTTGGGTTAGGTGAATTAGGCCCACGTAATCTTCAACACTAAGATTTGCTGTCAGACATGAATCTCGAGCAAGTCATCAAACGAGGACTTGGGATTTCAACACCACCGTGCTAGGTACTACTGGGTAGGTTGTATAAGTGAAGTTCCTCAATTATATCCATGTCTGCATCGTGCATAAGTGAAGTTCCTCCGTTATATTCACGTTTACATAATGCCCAGCTGGTACTATTTTCTTTTTGTCAATTGTATTTCACTTTTACTCTACCTTCCTTTTACCTTTAGACTTTTACTTTATCTTTTTATAAGATATAGGAATCGAAATCTACCCATAAAATTAAATCATCTTTATCTCAATTCCTTAAAAGATGTAAGGATTTGAAATCTCAACCCTCATTTTCATGTAGAAGATGTGAATTTAAGACAATTTCATATTATGATCTCTAGAAGTACATCATAAGTTTTATTTTTCATTTAGTCTTCTCGAATGACAGTTTCATCAACAAAAAAGAAAAAAAAATTCTGATAAAAATATCTAAGTCGAACACTGATTATGTGGTCTTAGCCCTATGAAACTTTGGCTACCGGATACATTTGTTTACGGATAACGAGTCGTATTGGGACTAAGGAAGACACGGTTAAGGTTTAATGTTGCTGTAGTGCAACAAGCGAGCATGCTAAGACCACACTGCCATGGAACAAGCAGGAAACTCCCTAAATTTCAATCAATCGTGAGTTCCAGCTTGTAAGCACCTCTTTTCTTTTCGAAAGTTCATAGAAACTCCCTCTAATCATTACTTCCGCGTTTAGTAATACATAAGACAAATGAAAGATTACGTGAATGCCATCAACACGAATTAAGGAGAAAAAGTCGGTCCTCAAAAGTCTCACACGAACGGACAGCCGCACCGCGCAACAGAAGAAAATGCTACAGTCACCCCAGTGACCCAGCAAGGGCTTTGCTTCCTCAACGTGATTTCTGCTAATTGCAAACCCTTCTCTCTCTCTCTCTCTCTATAAAACCTAGTCACCCCTGAACCTCTCTCCTCCATACTAAGCTCATCTCTCCTCTCTTTCCTCTGAGAAATGGCTGTAACGAGCTCAGCGGTGCTTGCTTTCTTGCTGCTGATAGCTGCTTCTGCTTTTGCAGCTCCACCTCCACCTTCGGAAGGTAATGTGGACAATGTGCCTCATTTGGCTTATAGCTAACTAAATGCGTTGACTCTTTCACGCTCTTCTCACTTGGGTTACTTCCGTTTCTCTTGATCTGTTATGTGCTCCTGTAAAGTTTAGATCTTGACATCTTCCTCACTTCTTTTCTTGGTTTGTCACTCGTTAAACTTACCAGGGCTTTTACCAAATGGCAACTTTGAAGAGCCGCCGAAACGCACTGACCTCAAGAAGACAGTAATCCAGGGCAAGTATGGCTTGCCCAAGTGGGAAATCAACGGCCTCGTCGAGTACATCTCCGGTGGTCCCCAGCCGGGCGGTATGTTCTTTGCCGTTGCACACGGTGTCCACGCCGTCAGGCTCGGCAACGACGCCTCCATCTCACAGTCCATACCGGTCAAGCCGGGATCTCTGTACGCGCTCACGTTCGGAGCGTCAAGAACCTGCGCACAGGATGAGGTGCTGAGAGTGTCCGTGCATCCACAGACGGGGGATCTTCCTCTGCAGACGCTCTACAGCAGCGATGGCGGTGACACGTACGCTTGGGGGTTTAGGGCTACTTCGAATGTGGCTAAGGTGGTGTTTCACAATCCTGGAGTTCAGGAGGATCCTGCCTGTGGCCCACTCTTGGATGCTGTAGCCGTCAAGGAGCTCTTTCCTCCCAGGCCAACAAGAGGTAAGGGAAAGAACAGAGGAAAAATCACATTTTCATGTGTTGAAAGTTCCTATTATTTGGCTTAACACCTCAGCTACTCATGTCTGCGTGTTTGTCGGAGGAGAGTTCACTTCATACTTTGATGGTTCTTGTCCTATTTCTTGCATGGATTGGTTTGATTTGTCCTGTACTGATACGCTTACAATATCATATCGTGAGTATTTTACTAGGCTGCAAATATGGTAAATGCCCTATTTTCTACATCCTCTGCTCATGTTTCTCTGATATGCAAGATTCTTATTCTCTCACTCCAAGAAACCACCTTCTTCTGAGGTTTTTCCTGGATCTGGTTTGTATTTTTCATGAGATGTTTGAAATAGGCGATTGAGTACGGTGTTCTTTTCTTTCATGGACTGACAGCTGTTTGTGATGCTTTCAAGCTGAAAACCTAATTTTAAGCTTTGCCTCTCTGGGCAAGACTAGACAAACTTTCTCTTTGTGAACCAGAAGTTTCATCATCTACATTACATGGCTATATATTTAGCTCCTGGAGAAGTTCAGATCCAAGTTCCACCACTCCTGACCTTTGAGAATGTGCAGATAACTTGGTGAAGAACGCCGGATTTGAGGAGGGTCCCCACCGCCTGATCAATTCATCCAATGGTGTACTCCTCCCCCCAAGACAGGAGGATCTCACATCTCCCCTTCCTGGTTGGATCATTGAATCGCTCAAGGCAGTGAAGTTCATAGACAAGAAGCACTTCAACGTCCCCTTCGGACTCGCAGCAGTTGAGCTAGTTGCAGGAAGAGAAAGTGCGATTGCCCAAATCATAAGAACCCTCCCGAGTAAATGCTACAATCTCACCTTCGCCGTTGGAGACGCGAGGAACGGCTGCCATGGGTCCATGATGGTGGAAGCTTTTGCTGCTAAAGACACCCTCAAAGTCCCTTTCCAATCGCAAGGGAAGGGGAGGTTCAAGACCGCGAGTTTAAAGTTCAAAGCACTTTCAGCAAGGACAAGGCTCACTTTCTTCAGTTCATTCTACCACACCAGGATCGACGACTTTGGCTCTCTGTGTGGCCCCGTGCTTGATGAAGTTAGAGTTGTCCCTCTGTCTAGATGTTGAGACAGAAAACCGAATGATTTTCAGAAAAAACGTCGTGGAGACTTCACAAGGAGTTCTAATAGGCGTGTCTTGTGTGTTGACATTTGATTTGAGGCAAATTTTCTGCTTGAGCGCTTGCTTGTCGTTATGAGTTATGTGAGCACAACTGCTATTTCCTAGTAGAAAATGCGAGTAATGGAGAGATAAGAAACTCCGATAGGATCTACAATCTATCATTTGAATAAGATGAGATGGGAATGTTCTCTAGAATGACACCTGGTATATTTGTGGGAATCATTGTCTTCCAATCATGGAGGAGAATACTATAAGTTTAACCTACCCAGCAGATAGTTTCAGTCATCTTTTACAAAAAACTAGCATATGATTGTTTTTATTTGGTGCACCATTGACCAAGGTCTGGAGCATTTCAGTACTCACTACAGCAGGACAAAGAATCTTTTGCAACTTTGGACTACAGTGTAGGCAGTATGCATTATTTTCTAAAATGTCATCAGGACATACAACAAAATCGATGTTTAAACACGATACTACATAAATGACAACGAATTGCCACTGGATGCTTGTGCCATCATCTTTCTTGATGTAACATGGAGATAAACTGCTTGGACACTCAATGGCTCCAGATTTTATTGCAGAATCGCATGGCAGTGCCACCATCTTCAAAAAATAAAAATGAGAAAAATTATTTCAGTCATTCATGTACTGTTGTTGTTTATTTGCGGCTATCATCTAATACTCCAACAAGGCATTTCTCCAGCAGGAATTCGTCATTCACCCAGGCATGGTATTTGTCTGAATAAGAGCTAAGGATTGCAGCCACCATATGCAACTTTGTAGGATTTTAACTACTTAAATCCATGAAGATGTGCAGCTTGCAGAATAGACACATCAATCAGACTATATCTCGATCCCAAAATACTCTTTCCAGTGTTAAAACACATCATACTAGCTGCTCGGTTTTCTAAAATAAGTTTCTCCTTTTGCCTTTTCCCCCCTCGTTTAGAAAACCTAGTGCAGGGACTCACAGCACAATAAAAAGCAATTTCCAAATTATTTGACCAGATTAATACATCTAAGACTGTGTTTAGCATTTTCTTCCCCCTGTCAATAACTAGATACCTTCCTACTTCCCACTTCCTAGGAGTTTGAATAACTAGCTACACTCAAGACCAGCTTCCAACCTGATAGCATCTTTATTTAATTGGCTGTAAACATGAACAAACACCATTTGACTGAAAAACATGGGCAAACACCAGATGAAGGCAAAGAAAGGCATACAAAGTAGAGAGCAAGAGTTGGGCTAGTTGGTAGAAGAAACTCTGCCCCAGGCATAAGGCCTGTGCTTGAGTCTTACCATTTCCTCCCCACCTTATGCAAGGAAAGTAATTTATAAAACATTTTCTGACAAAGGATACTAAATAAGGATGTACAGTCTTTTCCTACAGCCTTCATCAACATATCAACACCTGCACAACATATTCAACAAGAGGCATTAGTCATTCAACTGCATCTACATTGTGTGATCAAAATGTTGCTTTAATACTGAAAATTGTTCAGTGGGGCATCATGCATATATTTACTTAAGCCATATACATCTTCATGGGCGTTGGTGAGTTTGATTGGTTTGAAGGATATGAATAGAGAAATCACATGGTTTACTACAACAAACATACAAGCAAGTGAATAACATAAACCTCTAGAAAATGGATATACAGAAGGTTACCTCCAGGATGAAATTTCATATATGGAGATATATTGTAAACACGGCCTTTTAAGACAGTCCACATAGAACCATCCAGTTGGTGCTGTTTAACTTCCTCCATTGATATCAGTCTTCTGTTAGACTGTCCCTTCAATCCTGGAACACATGATGTCACAATTTGTAAAGGTACAAGGTAAGTGGGGGAAAAAACATACTTTTGGAGACTAGATGTGCGGAATCACAAAATTCTAATATCATAGGGACCCATGAAGGAAGTTCAAATCAGATTAAGATACCAAACTTGAAAGATAAAATGACAATTGATCAAATAGCATACATAATGGGTAGAGAATGTACCTTCTCATGCCTACTTCCTGTAAACTAAGAAAGTATTTACTTGGTTTGAAGTAATATGCAAACGACTGCAAATGAAATCATCCTACAGTTTTAATGCAATATCCACACACCAATATTTTGTGTCCAGCTGTAACCACTCGAGGCTAATTATTTGTGGATAAGTTGAAATCTGGGAATTTCAACTTAGTAGAAAGGGTGTCTCTTTTGAGATGACCCAAAGTAGGTAGTGTTCCTTCACTTCTACCCAGTACGATTCATAGCTCTTAGACAGAATCATAATGACAATAGAGACATAGTGTATGGAAAAGCTAAGTATGCAAGAATCATCACAAGCTATGCCCACAATTATTCATCTAAAGGAGTTTTAACACATGTCCTCACGTCTATCTAAGAATGTCCTCAACATCATTTACTAGGAAATTTCTATTTGATCCAGCAAACGATGTTGGCAGCTGCTTAAAAAAACCTTGATGATGATAGCAATATTGCAATGAAGAACAATCATGCATGGATGTCATTTGACAATAAGGCATAGCTATGTCTGCTTTCTTCTTTTATACCTCTAAAAGCACTAATTTTTGTAAGACACGGAGAAAAGGCAAATCAGGAATGAAAGCGGACAGCTTCACAGTGGTCGATCTTGGTTTTCCTTTGGTGCACAATAAGGCCCCATTTTCATTCTACTACACACCAAAATCTTTTTAACAGTGTGAGTTAGACGGTCTGAAGAGATCAAGTCGGATAGCAGTGTAAACTAGTTTGCTTAACTCCAACTAGTAGGGCTATATTTTGGGCACATGTTGACTCTGTAACCAAAAGACACTTGAACAGAAACTATTCTTGACCATTAAAGGTGCGATGCTATCTCAATCTTGTTTAATGGACACCATAACAACTTAATTATCGCTAAATTTAGATAGGAGACTGCAACACCAAGCACATGACATTCAGGTGGAAATCGCGAGACATAAAATACCTGCAAGGTCAGGATGAGTTCGAGAGAGCTTCAGCCAATCCATTTGGCTATAACCCTTCTCAAAGGGAACCTTGGCGCGAGGTGCAGCCTTCCTTCCGGCTGACTTCTGCTCGCTCGAGTTTTTAACCAAAGTGGCGGCGTTGGTTGAAGCCGTTCCTTTCAAGGGATTGCGAGCACTCTTGGCCGAGGACGTATCTATAACATTGAAAGTTAAAGATCCAACTGTTCCCTGCTGAGTAGGGATGGAATTACCTTCTACTTTATCCTTCCATAGAAAACTTCCATTCTGACTGCCCCCAGAGACACTCGAAGATTCCTTGCTAATGGATGTACCATCAATATCCGAAGCAAGCTTCTTCCCCTGTGGACCTTCCTGTTCAGTAGGTGGAGCCACCTATAGAAGTGAAGCATCACTGAGAGAAATTATAAAAAAAATCACAACCCGCACGTAAGATACGAAAACCGAGCAAATTCAGCAGCTTCCCAATTCTAATCAAGCTGATGGTACAACAAACTTGCCTGACAGAAGGTGAAGTCATCGTCATTGTCCATTCCTGAACAATGGAGTGGTGAAAGGACTAATATAGTTAGCCTATCTGTCTTCTTGAAGTCGGACTAGCTCAGCTTCATGCACCACCGAGGAGGTTCTAATTGAATTGTAGGAGAACTTAAAATCATTAAGCCAATCGATGGGCACACTGCTCGATCAACCCGAAGGACAGCGAATCTACGGGTATCAACCATGACATTTGAGAACACGCTTTGAGACTAAAAACCCAGAGAGGCAAACAAACACAAGATAACGTTCGGAAATTGCAGCAATGCGATCGGGGAGATCGAGAATCGAATAAAAGAACTCGAACCAGTCAAGACTCGACAACCGCTAAAATGGACACAAACTCGCGAGCGGTTCTGATCATGCCACCGTTTCGTCCACTTCCGACCAAACATCGAGCTTAAAACTCTTCGGTCTCCGACTAAACTACTTATGGGTACGACAGGAGATCAAAGAACAGGAACACACGAAACCGATCACTACTTACGAGATGTCCTTGTATCCCGATTGCTCAACTGGGTCGTGCTCGGAAAGGATTAAAGATGGGGCGGATGGGGCAAAGCGAGGATCTTTGGACTATTTTGAGAAGGACGAGCGTTGGGAAAACACGGTATGAAAATCAAAGCAAAATGGGTCGTCAAGAAAGGAGGAGAGCTACCGCTGCCGGGTCATCTCTGGCTCCTTTCAAATGGTTAGAAAAAGCTTTCCTCATTTTCAGGTGCAGACACTGAACGAAAGCATCGGATCGACACGGGCCTACGGGCCCGACAAGCTACGAACCCGCTTCGAAAAGCACAGAAGCGTGAGCGGGCTTGCAAGATCGAAACTTTGAGAGCTCGATGGAGCTTTCAAAGGCCGCGGTCGTATTCGAACAGAAGAAGAAGAAGCAATCCCCTGACGAACGACTGCAGAAGAATGAACCGCGGAAGGCCCATCTGGGATAAACGGGGGTGGGTTGCTCGCAGCGCGGGGACGGGGGCATATCGTCTAAAAAATCATAAATTTATTGCGCTTTCAATTTTATTAATTAAGTCGTAATTTTTTTTCACTTTTTGCTGGTTGAGTCAATTCGGCTAATTTTGGCAAAAAATCGCTAACACGAATGCCAACGATATCGCGTGAGACTCTCGATACTAACGTGAATGATTTTTAATAATATTTTAATATTTTTTGAAATTATTATTTCTGATTTTTTTCTCTTTTGTTTCTTTTTTTTTTTCACTTCTTCTTATTCCTTTTGCCGGTAGACGGCCACTGACTATGTAGGGCCGACTAGCCTTACTTGCCATAGGAGAGGCACAGCCAAGTGAGACCTTGCGAGGGTCGGCCTCGCCCAGGCTAGATTTGGCGAGACCCGAGGCCTTGCTTGGGTGGGCGAGTCCCAACTAGGGCCAGCCTCACCTAGGCTAGATTTGGCGAGGTCCAAGGCCTTGCTTGGGTGGGCGAGTGCCAACAAGGGACAGCCTTGCCAAACCTAGGCAAGGCCATCCCTTACAAAACCTCACCTATTGAGGGTGCATGGCCGGTGGCCGGCTTCGGTGGCCAACCATCGGCAAAATGAAGAAGAAGAAGCGAAAAAGAAAAGAAAGTGAAAAAGAGAAAAAAATAAAAAAAAGAATTAAAAATTCAAAAACATATTAAAATATTATTAAAATTAGTTTACATTAATGCAAGCAACCTTACATGATATTGCTAACTTCCACGTTAGTGATTTCACGCTAAAATTTGATTTGATGGATTCAATTGATAAAAAATAAAAATATTTAAGATTATATTGGTAAAATTGAAAAGTTTAAGTTTTAATTGATAAAAATGTAATATATTTAAGATTTTTTATATAATTTTTTTCTGCTCACAGGCGGAGGACGACGTGGCAAGATTCGAAGAAAATGGGGTTGGGGCATGTTCGCGGGGACCAGAAAAGTCGTCCTCTTTCTGCACTGTGCAGTATATTCCTGGTGGATCGCCTTTTTTAAACGTCTCATTTTCGTCTTTTTTATTTTCGTGTTCTAATTTTTTTTTTTGACGAGTTATCGTGTTCGAATTTGATACTCCAAAAATCGCTGAAGTTAGAAGCTTACGCAATTCGATGGAGAATGACGAGACTGGGGTGTTAATGTAATGGTGGTGGTTGGCCATCTGATAGTTATCTGGGGACCAAAAAGATCGACCCTTTTTGAAACTCTGCCGGACTGATAAATCGCAACGGGGAAAGCGATCATCAAACTCGGACTCGGGGTAGACGACAATTCGAGCTCTACCAAAAGCAAAAAGCACTGTCAATCCATTCGCAATTAGCCATATATTCAAGGCGCAAAATAATAATTAATAACACCGATCACGTGGACACGACGAATCCTAAGCCCCCCCATTTACGCCCCTGTCCCATCCCGACAGCGACGGGCATCATTTCTCGGAGCACCGCTCGACTTGAACGCACGTCCATTCATTTCTTCTAAGTTCAAAGATAGCTCCCTCCCCAAGATAGAACCCCCACTCCCTCGCCCGAAATAAGAGCCGAAATCTGTTCTTTTTTTCCTTTTTTGAGCCGAAATCTGTTCAAAAAAAGAAATAAGAGCCGAAAAAAGAAGAAGACAAAAACAAAAAATAAAAGAAAAAGATATTATCTGCTCGCAGCACCCGACTAGCTGTCGCTGCACGTGCGTAGCCTGCAATCACCCTCGGGATTCCCCCTTGCCCTCCCGTTTTGTTTTTGCGCCTTAAAAGATACGAATACCAATGAAAAATCTAAACTTTCCCCTCTTAAAATCAGAAAATTACTCATCCCCATCTTGAATCGACATGCAATGAATCGTAGAGGCGACCCTTATAATCAAAAGCGCTATGTCGAAACATTCGATGGAACGCACGAATAAAGATTCCATTTCGACTATTTGTCTCGTGCTCGGTTTATGCCTTACCTAGTTTATGAAAATGATGTGTGATGCCGATCATTGAAATTGGGGAATCCATGGGGAATGTTACGTGACGCGTACCCGGAAATAAACACACTGAAATTAGGAGGGAGGAGGAGGAAAACCTCAAGCAAATTCAAAGGAAAAAAATAAAAAATAAAAACGCTTTCTAATCGGACGGAAGCGACTCCATGTGTTTGGCGTCCACTTCGTGGTGTATATTAAGAAGATGGGCGTGTCATTTTTGGCACCCAGCTTCTTCTTCTTGCCTCTCTCTCTCTCTCTCTCTCGTTTTTAGGGTTCTGAAGCTGATCCTCCTCCTGCATTGTCCTCGTAATTCGTTCATCTCCCTGAATCTGCATCTTTTCTGGAATCTGGGTTTGCGTCGTCACCTTTTTTCATGCGTGATGAAGCCCGAAAAATCCTGACTTTTTTTTTTTTTTTCGCGTTTGCCTTTTGCTCTTTTGGTAGATTCTGGGTGGGGTGGCCACAATGTCGAAAGCAGGAGCGATGGATCTGGCGACGGGCCTTGGCGGGAAGATGGACAAGAGCGACGTCCTGTCCGCCGTTGACAAGTACGTCTCCCTTCTTGGTTTCCTGGATTTTTCCTAGTCGAAGCGCCGGTGGGATTGTGCTCTGTCTCTTGTCCGCGACCAGGCTTATCCTCTGTTTTTTTTTTTTTGTGTGCTTTTAAGACTTATGCTTCGATGATCTGATTGGTTCGATTCATGCGAGGTTGGGATGCGGAATAATGGTCTGTTCCACTCGTATATTCATACATGATGCGCTTCTGTCGCTCAGTCTCTTCGATCTGACCATATCGGTGTTTGTCTGGTGACGTCTGATTTTTTTTTTTCTCTTTTGAATTGGTGGAGGGTGAGGAGTGAAGATGAAGCAATTGAAATTGATTGTCAAATGGATGACGATGGTTCAGATTCTGTCCCTCTCTAGTCTTCTGGGCGCGTGGCGTCCTGTTCTTTACCTCTTTTTTTTTGGGTGGTTGGGGGGGAGAGAGAGAGAAAGAGAGAGAAACATGAACTGTTCATTCATTGGATCGAATTACATCATTTAAGAATACAGGTCCACATATTTATTGGGCGAGCGGCTTTCTTGGTTGTGGTCTTGGGAAGAGTGATTTTATGCTCCTTGATCTCTCTTGAAGATATTTATCCACCATGAGTGGACGCAGTTGATCAAGACACAATATTTTCTGGGCTATTGAAGTGTCGCATTCGACTTAGCAATACCCAGATAATTGAAACGCATGCAGCAAGAGAAAAATTGGCCCTTTGTATATTAATTCTATCCACTGGCGGCTCGAGTAAACGTTGACCTTTATATGTACTGATGTAATAACTATCCTAATTCTTATTTAACTATGGCCAATTTTTTAACGAAAGACGAATCCTGGTCCTTCTTTTCCCCTTTTAGGCTAGCTCGCACAGTGTTTGAAGATTCACAAGTTTGCACTAGCCGGAGAAACTTAGAGCTGTGGCAATGCAATGAGTGACGGAAAGGGTTTTGCTTGAATGTTATTGGCTTGTTTTCTTTTGTCATTCCAAAAGCTGTCTGAATTAGCAACCCTTTGGCTGTTTGGTAAATTGATTTGAAGCACTGAAAACAGTAGGACTGCTTTAATAACCAGATTGCTGGACATAAAGGAAACACACTTTTCATGAATGATTTGCGTAACCAGAGATAAACTGTACCTGTGTGTGTTATGGACATTGAAAGGTTCTATATTTTTTCTTTTCTAGATAATTGATAAACTAGACATAAAGTCTAGAGAATCAGAGAGACAAAACTTATATTTAAGGGATAGAGATGGAGAAGTATATAGAGCTTAGCACTTGGAAGCTTTTTATAAGGAAGCCTGTAGAGAGTAACTAGAGGGTGCTGGATACAGGACCGACAGAGAAGGCTTGATGATAAAAGGAAGAGAAGGGTGATCTCAAGGGAATGTTTTAGCATCCATTTATTGAGATCAAACCAAAATGCTAAATTCTTTCTGAGATGATGTCAAATGTAAATAGTGGCATTCTAATATCTAGACATGCCCTGATATATAAATTGAGAGACATTGTGCACTATTTATTTGAGTACTGATGTTGCTTGAATTCAAGATGCAATAAAATGTAAAAGAAAGCAACTCATGTTCCTGTGGAAGCCTTTATAGTTTGCATGTGGTGACCTTGTACTTTATGTTGCAGCTGCAACTTTCCCTGTTCTGGGGACCTGCCTACGAAAAGTTTGGTATTATTTCCTGGTATTAACTATTACAGAAACTAGAAAATCGAAATATCTTTAGATGCTCGAGCAATTTCTCTCAACATTTTCGCTTTAGAGAATTTCCAAGACAAACGATATCATGCATTCGCCTACAATTAGTCCCTAAAATTCTTGATGGCCATGGCCGAATAAATAATTCTTATCTGCTGGTTTAGGTATGAGAAGTATCATGTCTGCTATGGAGGTGATGAGGAAGAAAGGAGAGCTAACTATAGTGACATGGTAACATTGCACTAGCTTTTTAGATTGCAATGCAGCCTTGATAAATGATTAAAATTACTGGTCAATTTGATTTCTAATGCTGATGCTATTTACAAATGCAACTCCAGGTGAATAAATATTATGATCTTGCTACCAGCTTTTATGAGTTCGGCTGGGGAGAATCTTTCCATTTTGCCCACAGGTGGTATTGTGGTTGGCTCTTTATCTTGCTTCCATCTCATTTGTTATCTGCGGAGCCTTGTGCTTGATTGACTAATAATGCTAAATTCTGCTGATTTTCTTGATCCTTCCAGATGGAAAGGGGAGTCTCTACGAGAGAGCATTAAGAGACATGAACACTTTCTTGCATTACAGCTAGGCTTAAAACCCGGACACAAGGTTTGTTCCTCTCAATGTGGATGGTTGATAATAAAATTTTAATAGGTCAATTTGTTTGGTTCAAACAGTGATTTGAGTTTCTTACTTTCTTTCCCTCTCATAACAGGTGCTGGATGTAGGGTGTGGAATTGGTGGACCGCTTAGGGAAATAGCTCGATTCAGGTCAGACTTAAAACTCTAGGTCCCATCATGGTGGCATTGTTTGGGTTATGGTAACAGTTATGATTATAATCTCTTTCTCTCTGGCTTGGATGAATTGTCCGCTGAACAAAGAGATGCATATGAGTGTTACCACGGCCATTTCATCTTCTTTTCCTTAGAAAGGAACTGGCAGGGTCTAGTGCGTGCAACCATGTGTGCACATTTTACTGTTCTGTCTGCAAATTTAGTATGATGTGCGTGATGCAAAGTTGAGTGGTGCTAACTGAAGCTGAACAGATGGTCTCATCATTGTAAATATCTCGTCTGTTCCTTAGAGATACAAACTGCTGCGCTAAGAGTTGCATGCACACATCTGACGAGTAGTTTATTTTCCCGTGTGGTTCTTGTAGGCTGATATTTTCTCCTCATTTTCACAGCTCCGCGTCTGTTACAGGATTAAACAACAATGAGTACCAGATAACAAGGGGAAAGGTGCCTTTATTACCCCTTTCTTTTGATATCGGTGAATTTATTATTGCTTTCACTCTGACAAGTTTTCTTGCTCCATAGGAACTAAACCGCATTGCAGGCGTGGACAAGACATGCGGCTTTGTTAAGGTTGGTCAAATCCCAACTGAAATCTTTCTTTAGTGGAGGCTTTGACCATTCCTTTTCTTTTTCTTGGGATTGGGGTAATTCTTCAGAATGTAGAGAGAACTTGAAACAATTCTTGGAGAATCACAGACAATATGTCAACTTTTTCCTGTTATTTATGGTCATATCATGTTTTTAATCTGGTTCTGTGTTAATTTACTATTATATGTAGATAAAATGGGGTCTTATGGTGGAAGAACTCTTTGCAAATCATTGTTTCTTGATGATGCAGGCTGATTTTATGAAGATGCCATTTTCTGACAATACCTTCGATGCAGTTTATGCAATTGAAGCTACCTGCCATGCACCTGATGCTGTATGTTACCTTTAGCTTCATTCTTGATTATGTACCTCTGCTTTTCAACCGCTACAACTACACGCGATTAACAGTTTGGTCTTGATTTTTTATCTCCTTCTGGATGGGACAGTATGGGTGTTACAAAGAGATTTACAGAGTATTAAAGCCTGGTCAGTATTTTGGTGCATATGAGTGGTGTATGACTGATTCCTTTGATCCGAACAATGAGACGCACCAAAAGATAAAGGTCGGTGTGGTCTACTTTTTCACCATTTTTCTTTTTGTGTGTATAAATCCAATGAGCTCATTTATGATGCAAATGTGACCGTACCAAATTGTTGCAGGCAGAAATTGAGATCGGAGATGGCCTTCCTGACATCAGGTTGACTGGGCAATGCCTTGAAGCTCTAAAACAAGCAGGTTTTGAGGTAAGGATTTTTACATGTTGCGTTAGAAGTGGACTATGACTGCTAATAGAAAATTTGGACATGTCACCTGATGTTGTTCATTTGAAGGTCATATGGGAAAAAGATTTTGCTGGCGAGTCTCCTGTCCCTTGGTACCTGCCTTTGGATAAAACTCATTTCTCCTTGTCTAGCTTCCGCCTCACTGCTATTGGGCGTTTGATTACCAAAAACATGGTAAGCTTCATTTATGGCGAACTTTTGACTGTCGGTATGCTTTAATTTAAACATTAATGTGATCTTGTGGCTTTAAGTTTTAGAAGTAATTTCAGCATATCATTTCGCATATGGTGATCATGCATGCAATGTCACTATTTCCACTTGCATAGGTGAAGGCTCTAGAGTATGTGGGCCTAGCCCCTAAAGGAAGCCTAAGGGTTCAAGATTTTCTGGAAAAGGCTGCAGAGGGCTTAGTTGAAGGTGGAAGGTGAGGGTTTCAATAATTTCGCTCTCCTCAATTACCTGTCAATACTTCTTTGGAATATATCGGTTGGTAGTCTTTTTTAGAAGCTTCTGTGGTAGTCTCACAATCAAAAAATCGGTATCACTGTGTTTGTGCCTGCCCAATATTCTTATAGGGCAGAGTCTGGTTCTTATGCCAATTATTTCCCACAGAAAGAAAAAAAAAAAACTGCTCTGATTGAATTTGATGGGCTTATAAAGTTTTTACCCTTCCAATGTCTAATGCATAGCACTGATGAATCTTCTGTTGATCATGTACTCCAGGAAAGATATTTTTACGCCGATGTACTTCTTCTTGGCCCGGAAGCCCCTATCTGAGAATCAGTGACGTGGGACCTTGCAAATTTAACTTATTCTAAAGAAATGGGGTCTTTCAGAATCCGACTAGTCGGTAGAATTTCATGTGTTTAGATGATTGGACGGTCAGTGTGCCTGGGATTCTACGCTTTGGCTTTTTTTCAGTTGCTTGTGTGAGTGCCTTTCTTTGTTTGAATCTTTTCCAGTCGTCGAATGGACCGAACAACTTTCTAATTGTTCAGATTAATGATCATGTCAATTTGATCGTGTCTTAGTTGTAGAATCGTATGTATATCTGTAAGTACATAAATTCCGTGGTTATCGCTTGTGCACCTCGCAAATGTGGCATTATTTCAAATTCGGTGAAGTTCACGACGAACCTGCAGTTTCTTCACAATCTAGTACACCCTCCAACGCGGTTATAGACTTGTTATCTCTTTTACCGGTTACCATTAACGACCTCCTGATCAAACATAGTTTCACCCTCTATAGCTCATTATACCCGATTAGCATTGATTATTTGCAATGGGAATCGCATCAGAAGATGTTGGCTGAGAAGAAAATCCACCCGTCAGTGGTTACGACGGGATTACATCTTCAGGAAGCCTCGGCTATCGGTCTTTCGATGAAGAGTGTCCGGCTTGTTCAAAGCTTTGAGTTTGGACTATAAACTCTGAAAGAAGGTAAACAAGAGACGGCAATTTCTCATGCCTCTCGGACTCGGAGCCAATTTGAAAGGAAAATCTCTATCTGGTATCACGTGTAAACTGGAAAGACTCGTTCCTCTCTTATCTGAAAATAATTATGTGGTTTTTTTTTATCTTGCTGAGTGCTGATGCAACGTGGTTTAAGCAGCAAGCAAAGCAATGCATAATAAATTTTGGTCGTGGCACTCGTGTCTTATCTCTTGATTTTTATTTGCGGGGTTGACATTCGATCTGGCAAGATACCCCATGCCTCGCATACGTTCCTATCTTTTCTTGACACATTCTCATATGGACAGTGAGCAACCATGTCTTCCAAATAAAAGCTACAGTGGAATGAAAAGGATGGAAGAAACAAAAAGAAAATTTCACTCCAAACGGACGCGTTAATATCATCGTCACCTTGGCTTAGAGCCTTTAGACACATGTTTACATATGCTAGTGATTAACCAGTATCTGCGGAATGAGGTGAATAATACCACCCGAATTCATTCGAGACATATTTTTCTGGGGTTAGAAGTTCATCCGTTATTAGTTGTCCCATATACAATCTGAAGACAGATTAAATAGTCAACTTACTTGTCTTGGCATATACTCGTAAGCTGTCGCTGCCCGAGTCTACACCGCAAGCAAGCTTTAGGATTCGCCACAAGCGCACGTTTGGTTTTGTTTGTCTTTTATTTTGGATTGATAGGCACGTTCAGAATTTAAAAAGCAGAAGAATCTCGAGTGCTGCTACGCTACGACAAATCATTTTTAACTGGTGATAGTTATTTATTCGTCTTCAGATTGTATATTAGACGATTGGCAACATGCTTGTTTTGGCACCATTTAGTACTGTCCTCTCCAGACCCTCACTTTGCTTTGCATATCGTTAAAAAAAAGGCTTGTTTCTGCTTTGATCCTACCTACATCCTGCATTATTGTTCTTGTACTAACTGTAGAATCTACTTGACCGTATCAATTGATTCATGCGATGAAGAAAACTCCAAAACGAGCTAATTCTTTTGCTAATCTCCTTGCTTTTGGTAGGTATATAGCAAGCAAGTTTATTGGCAGTGGTGGCAATAATGTCAAAAGCCGGAGCGCTGGATCTGGCGGCGGGCGTTGGAGGAACGATCCAGAGAAGCGAAGTCCTCTGCGCCGTTGACAAGTAGGCTTCTTCACTGCCTTTTCTTTTGAATACGCTGACGTGGTGGTCAAAAATGGATGGGGCCTCAGCCCAAGCACTAATTGGTCGTTTCGACCCTCCTCTATTTCCATAATCTGTTTCCAATTTTTCACCAAGGAGGAGAGTGGGTGCTGCTCAAGCATTTTCCTCACCCATACATAGCACGCCAAACCTTTGTTCCCATCAAGTAGTTCCCATGTTCTTTGCGGATGCTAGAATTATGGGACGTACTGAATTTTGAAACCTTTAGACATCAAGTGACATAACGATATAGCGTTTAGGTGTGAGCTAGTGTTATTGCTTCCCTTCATTGACAGTTAAAAGTCAACAGTCTTTATACTTATGAAATATAGTTTGACAACTGATAGTTTACATAATGAAGAAAGCATCGCCAAGTTTACATGTCTGGGTGATTTCCCCATCGTCTAGGTTGGAAAATCATTGCAAAAGTTGCTGTTTCCAACTGGTGTGTCCATAGATAGTCGATGGGCTTGTTTATGGTAAATTTCCTGAAATCTTTGCTAATGGGAAAGGTTTATCAAGTCCGTTGGAACAATTCTTCTGGCCTTTCGGTCCCTGAGTCGTGTGACTCAGGCTATTTAAACTCTTGAGGAAGCTTTAAGATATAAATCCACAACTCAACACAGACCTTTCGTGGCAACGCAATGAATGATCGACAGAGAGGATCTCGCCTGGCTTTTTTTGCTTTTGTTGGATCTTTGTCCCTCAACATTATCCACTTATTTGAATTGCTAAATGCAATCGACATGAAAGATGCCAATCCCTTCTATTTGCAGGCGCAACCTTACCTTTTGTTCTAGACACCCTTCTGATTTATCTAGTCTTGAGTGAGTTTGACTACAACAGTAGCGACAATGAGTAAGATCTTTTACATTAAGTCGGGTTCCCGTCAGGTCAACTAGAAAATAATTCAGCGCACGTCGGTTTTCTATAATTCCTACACTTAGGTCCCTTCAATCTCCCGATAGCCACCATGGACCTTATTAGACTCTTTTTTTCCTTTGTTGCTGGTTTAGGTATGAGAAGTATCATGTCTGCTATGGAGGTGAAGAGGAAGAAAGGAAAACTAACTACAGTGACATGGTAAGAGAAGTATTTGTCTTCCCATGTCAAAACGACTTGTTTTTGGCTCTCGACCACGCCAGTTCATTTACTAGCCCTTTCAGGATGTATAACAGCCCTGTAATGGATGACTAGAACTACTGGTTTGTATTGCTTTTCTAATTGCCCAAGACAATCTCCACAATGCAATTGCAGGTCAACAAATATTATGATCTTGTTACCAGCTTCTATGAGTATGGCTGGGGAGAGTCCTTCCATTTTGCACGCAGGTCGTATGTTTCCCAATGCACTCTTGATTTCATGCCCATGTTTGTGGAGTCCTTTTCTACTTCATTCATGGTGCTGATTGTGTTGTTGATCCTGCAGATGGAAAGGAGAGTCTCTACAAGAGAGCATGAAGAGACAGGAACACTTCCTGGCGTCTCAGCTAGCCTTAAAACCGGGTTACGAGGTTTGTCCCTCACTGTGGATACAAGATCATGAGGTTTTTCTACAATTTTTTTTGGGTTTAAAATGGTAATTTTACAATTATCATTCACTTCCCCTCCCGTTATAGGTGCTGGATGTAGGGTGCGGAATTGGCGGACCCCTCAGGGAAATAGCTCGATTCAGGTTAACAAATAATTCTCTCTTTTCCCATCATGGTGACAAAGTGCAGGTTATGTTTGAAGTTGCAGTCAGATCTCCTTGTTCTGATGAAATGTTTACTGAACAAAGGCACCAAGCTATAAGAATCAGAGTGTTACCAATTGCCATGACTTCTTTGCCTTCTCTTTCTCGGAAAAGAGAGAGAAAAAGAATTAGAACCCACCCTGCGGTGGACGAGTTGGTTCGCACCTTGACTTCTCAGCCGGAAGGGTAGAGGTTCGAAACTTTTCGCCCCCATTGCGCGACTTACCTGCGACGCCGTGGGAGGTGGGTCCCTGTGGTGCCGCCCCGGGTTTACGTCGCCGGCTGCCGGCTGTACGGTGGTTCCCGGGTCACCAAAAAAAGAAAAAGAATTAGCAGTGCATAGGACGTGCAACTGTGCATGCATGAGTATTTGTCGACACAGTAGTTAAATTCATTGGGCTGCGCACACTTAGAGAAGTGGGAGAAGGTGCTACAAGCTCAATACTGGGGTGGCCTGGTCCTCGTGAATATCTTTCATCTGATCTGTCCATAAACATACTGCCAAGCTAAAATTTGTGTGCATACATCTGATAAGTTAGTTTTTAATTATGGTTCTTGTTGACCGATACTCTTCCTTTTCTACTCCGCAGCTTCGCATCTATTACTGGATTAAACAACAACGAGTACCAGATAACAAGGGGAGAGGTGACTTCAACTCTGCCTTCCATTTGAAAAGCATTGAATTTATTATAGCCCGCAAGTTGACAGGTCTGCTTGCTCCATAGGAACTGAATCGCGCTGCAGGCGTGGACAAGACATGCAAATTTGTTAAGGTTGGTTTAGTCTGATATCCGAATTTTGTCGGAACTCTTTCATCAACCACTTCTGTTTCTTAAGCTGCTATCATCATGTTGTGTCCTTTATCCACTTTTTGTGTCTACACACATGAAGAAAAAGTATGGTCTGGGGGGAAAAACATCTCACAAGTCATCGTTTCTTGCTGATGCCTGCAGGCTGATTTCATGCATATGCCATTCTCTGACAATACTTTTGATGCAGTTTATGCAATTGAAGCTACCTGCCATGCACCGACATTGTATGTTACAATTAGATATGTACTTGCTTATGCACCTGATGATTGTTGACCTGCTTAGATCATCCATAACTTAACGAACTGTCTCGCTTTTCCTTTCCCTCTGATCTGAACAGTATGGATGTTACAAAGAGATTTACAGAGTATTAAAGCCTGGGCAGTATTTTGCTGCATACGAATGGTGCATGACCGATTCATTTGATCTGCACAACAAAGAGCACCAAGATATTAAGGTTGGTGTACTGAGATCCATCCATATTATTGAGCGTGTGCAATTTAATGACTTCGGTTTATGATGCAAATGGGACCACGCTGAATTGTTGCAGGCAGAGATTGAGATAGGAAATGGCCTTCCAGACATCCGGCTGACTGGGCAATGCATTGAAGCTCTAAAACAAGCAGGTTTTGAGGTGAGCAGTTTTTACAAAGTTACTTGCATAAAAGTGGAATACGACAGCTGAAAAGTCTCAACTCTGACCCTTTGACTTGACGTTGCTATTGCGAAGGTCATATGGGAGAAAGATCTAGCCGAAGAGTCTCCGGTCCCTTGGTACCAGGTTCTGGACGGAAACCATTTCTCCTTGAGTAACTTCCGCGTGACGCCACTTGGGCGTTTCATTACCAGAATCATGGTAAGCTTGTTAGTGCAGCGTCCTCCTAAACTTAGTATGATTATAGGGTGGTAAGCATAAGCATTCAATCTGATATAGTGATTCTTGCATGCGATGTCACCATAGGTCGAGGCTCTCGAGTGCGTGGGGCTAGCCCCAGAAGGAAGCCTAAGGGTGCTAAAAGTTCTGGAGAGGGCTGCGGAGGGCTTAGTCAAAGGCGGAAGGTGAGCGATCAGTTTTTCAATCTTGGTCCCCTCATTTTACTTTCGAAGCTACTTTAGAACGTCTCCTTCTCGTGCAGTGTTCTCTCAACCGAGAAATTGGTAATCACATGGGGCATTAGGGTCTGCACTTAGTAGAGCTTGCAGATGTGTTTTATGGAAATGCATTGCTGGTTTAGGATTGACATTAAGGATCATAACCTTTAAAACACCAGTGCCTTTTGGTGAAAGTAACACCTGCATTCCCTGGATGGGTAGATTATAGTTCATACAGAGAATTCTTGCCAAATTGCAGAGGTTTAAAGAAACTGCTCTTTCTGAATTTGCCTCGAAATTTTATTTAATCCCTGTCCAACCTCTCGGTGGGAAATAAGCGCTACTGATGAGTCTAATGCTAATATGCACTTCAGGATGGGGATCTTTACGCCGACGTACTTCTTCTTGGTTCGGAAGCCTCAATGTGAGAGTTTGGTTTTACACGGGGATCGTGCTAATTGAACTTATGGCGAAGAAATGGTGTCGTCCAGAGTTGGAATGGCCCAATCACCTGTGTTGAATTTGAGCGTGAGAGTGTGGCTTGTAAAATTCGCTTTTCAGTTGCTCGTGGGAGTTGTGTTTTCTCTGCTGCTATTGGATCTTTTACAGGAACCATCTTATTGTGCGAAACATAATCACCATGTCCATTGTATCGCTTCTTAGTTTGCGCAATGGTATGAACTGTTGTACCTGTTGATTCTCGCTACTCGGCAATTAAACAGATTGCGGATTTCCTGCATCTGCAGCGTACATTATACGCACGATGCGCCAGTATTGACTTTAGCTCCTGATGAAACGGCAGTTTCGTCCGAATCCCGAACCACAATCTAGCATACCCTTTAGCACCGTGAGAGCATGGTTTTTGCGTGAAGCCATCCCTCTCTCACCCTGATCGTGGAGAATTAAAGGCTATGGACTTTCTTATTTTTGATAATACGTTAAGTCTGTTATTAATTACATTACAATATAACTATGCCATCTTTACAGCAGGCTTATCTGTATTTCTGCAATTGCCTAAGTTTCAACTGCAGAGGAAGCAAAACTTGTTTTGAATAATTCTTTTGGAGATGAGGACTCCTCATCTAAATTGGGTTTATTATGTCCAACGTGGGGTTTGTGTTAACAGCTTCTATCCGTTGACAAGGTTAATACTCAGCATACGATTTGGGGGAGTTTCTAGATAATATCGAAGGGGATTTTGAAGGGGTTATACTCATTTATTATTATCTACCATGTGCATCATACACGAATAAAATCGATATTATGAATGAGAAGACAAGAGAATGCATCGGATATAGTTAATTATATCTTATTTTGGACTTCACATGCATAACATGAACAATAGGAGAAGATATATACTAGTTCCACGTAATTTTTTTTTTTTATTGGGTACAATATTTTGCCAATCATTTCCACTAAAATAATTATGATGTATAATATGGAGTAAATTATTTTCTTGTGAGCCATCCAAATGTACAGCAAACTTGCGTGCATATATCCTTTTTGTTAAGAGGACCCAGGCGTATATGTTGCAAGCATAGCTTCTTGATTTTTGAAAGGACTAGGAGTAAGAAGAGTCGAATGCACACGTACGTCTCAAATTGCAATTGCCAACAGCTTTCCTAGCAAGACTGTCGGAATCAGCTTGATGGACATGGCTAATTACTTAGGCCCGTTGGGCTGGAGTGGGCTCAATCAAGTAAGGGGAGTTTGAGCATGGTCCATCTTGAACACTTTCATAGGCTGGTTAGCCTTTCATTTAGCCAATGGCGCGTATAGATACATGTCATATCTCCGAACGCGGCGTGATAATCGCTCATCCTATCTACTCTCCAAATTCCAATCAGATTGTCAGAATCCATCTATTACAGATGTGATATGAACCCTTAAGATTGAGACACATTTTTCTAATATATATATATGAGATTTCCTTGTAAATGGCAATAACAATTGACGTGTGATTTTCTAATAAGTTCATATCTTACTAAATTGCATCTGTTCTTAAACTATTCTTTTGAAATAGAAGGAAAGCAAACAAGGTAAAAGGATACATCTTTTTGGGATACCTACAAATAAAAGAAGAAAAAGCGGGGCGGTCCTCCATCACTCTTTCATGGTGATAGGAAGGGTAACTTGTGGTTTCTGCTCCGGCTATAAACACGATTGGCATCATTCAACTGCTGCAAACAAGAAAACAAAACTGCGGGGAAATGGTTCTTCTCTCTTTCCTTTTGGAGCAGTTGGGTTTTTTTCTCTTGTTCTCCACATGGGTCCAAACCCATCTTCCTCAGTCCTCGTTAGCATCTTCGCAAGCATCTGTCGACTGGAATCTTCTTGGGTTTATAAAACAAATAAAAAAGAAGAAGAATACGATGAACATTGCCCATCAACTATCATATTATACTCTTTGTAATTCCAGAACGAGAAGTCGATGATGCTGCAATTCCAGCGCTTACACGGGAGCATTCGTGACTTCTAGAGAAAAATGTGCGAATTGAAAAGTCCGCTAAATAGTGAGAAGACTTCACGCAGCTTTGGGCCATCCTCCATTTCCAACTCATTTGAAACTGCCATGGATGATTTTTCGAGCTCTCTCTCTCTCTCTCTCTCTCTCTCTCTCTCTCTCTCTGTGTATCGAACGCAGATCGTATTTTCAAAGTTGACATATCCCATCTGAAATGACGGCTGCAAACGGGCTGAAGACAGAGGCACGCACGGATCGATCCTTGGAAGCGGTGGTCATGATATGACATGTGACATTGTTTTCCGCTAACGCCTGATCTTCTTGGGGGCGGGGGCCGACAAACTCTTTGAATCCGCCTCGAGAACGTGGAAGGATTATCTTTCCTTCCACCTTCGTCAGATAATCCTTCCACCTTCCTCTTCATCTTATTCATTTTCAAACGAACGACCAAAAAAAAAAAAGAAGAAAATTTTGTAGTTTCCACGTGCCCATCATCGGTCATTTTTGGTCTTGAAATAAGAAATTAGCGAGCCAAGCCACGCGGCCTGCCTACTTGATTAAAAAAATAAAGATTTTTATTCCCGTATTATTCCCACGACAAGTTCTTTACGTTCATGGGGGGAAAAAATCCAAGAAGAGGGAGCGCGTGCCGGCCTCTGATACTGATAGGAGACCGGCCAACCACGTCGAATGATGCAAGTGATGGACCGGTAACAGTAGTTGCACTGGTCAAAGTGCCGCACGCTCATCGGTCTGCCAGAAACTCACAGAGAGAGAGAGAGACAGACAGACAGACAGACAGACAGACAGACAGAGACAGAGATGGCGGAGAGAGAAGAGAAGGGGAAGTACGACGAGATGATGAAGAAGGGGAGCGGCGGAGGGATAGTGGAGGTGAACCCCATGCCGAAGAAGGGGGTGACGTCCAAGGTTGTGGACTACATTGAGAAGCTGATCGTGAAGTTCATGTACGACTCCTCTCAGCATCACCACTACCTCGCCGGCAACTTCGGTCCCGTCGCCGACGAGACCCCTCCCGTCACCGACCTCCCCGTCGTCGGCCATCTCCCTGTAATCTCCCTCCCATTCGCTCTCCGCCTTCCGTTCTCTTGTTTTCTTGGCAAAGTGGGTAAGCTCTGTCTATCGTCGATTCATTGGAGAGTAAATTTTGCTTTTTTAAGGATTGCTTGAATGGAGAATTCGTTCGGGTGGGCCCCAATCCCAAGTTTGCCCCGGTCGCCGGATACCACTGGTACTCTTCTCTCTTTTCCAAGTTTCCTTCTTTTGGAAACTTTCTGGGTTCGGTTTCTCTTTTTATTGTATTTTAACAAGGGGCTAGATACACTGCTTTTGTTAACTGGGTTCTGTTTGTTTTTCTGTCCGTGCAGGTTTGATGGAGATGGGTGCGTATTCATGAGCCTGCACTATACTGCATTAGCCGAAGCACATCTAGTTCATAACAAGTTTCACTAAAGTAGAGAATTGACGGTCGCCATTTAGCTCTAATTTGCGATCGTTCGCGCTCTTTTTGTTCGGTGTGTGTTTTCATTTGGACTTGTTCGGGGTTAGACTAGGGAGTGTTGTGGATTTATCTGATTGCCTGTTTCCTCAAATTGAGCACGTGTCTGTTTAAATTCAGTTTTAGCTTATATGAATGGTCACTGAATCAGTTACCTGGTTCTTCATTTCGTTGTCCTCCCTTTTCTCTACCATGCAGCATGGTTCATGGGATGCGGATAAAAAATGGCAAAGCTACTTACGTCTCTCGCTATGTGAGGACGTCGAGACTTAAGCAAGAGGAGTATTATGGGGGAGCTAAATTTATGAAGGTATGTTAATGAGGAGCAGAGACACGGGTTTGGGATGTTGGATGATAACAGTCAGTATCTCAGTTGGATTGGGTGTTGAAACTTCAAAGTACGTGGCATGCTCTCTCAAAATGTTGATACGCATCAACACTTTTTGGCCAAAATGAAAACCATGTGTCAGAACATGTCCATTGCGATGCAGATGGAAGATTATAATGTTAATCAACAAACCGTCTTCAGTTGTTCTGGGTGGCCTCAAATTTAGGATGAGAATTTTGAAATGAACAGAACGTCAGTTTCCTTATGAAGTGACAAAAGCTATGTATACAGGAGTCCGGTGTGGGCATCGATTTTTATTCTCACTAGGCAAAGGATGTGCTAGGATTCTTTCTGCGGACTTTTGTTTCCCAAGTGTTATCCATTGTTCATCCAATTCCCAATTTGCAGATTGGAGACCTTAAAGGGCTTTTTGGTTTACTCATGGTCAATATGCAAATGCTGAGAGCAAAACTGAAAATACTAGATGTTTCATATGGAACAGGGAAAGGTATGGTATTAAACTCTTGAGACCTGTGCATTGCTCTGAAAATCTTCTAGTAACTTGAGGAGGACCTCTCAAGAGCGTTTTGTTAGCGGTTTCGAGCATGATATGATAAGCATTAAATGTTCGTACGTGAAAAAGGTGCAATATGTGGTGGGCTTTGATGCATATGTTAGTTGATTCTTCTGGATGACTGCCAATGCAGTTTGATTCGATGTTGACTCTTTGAAAACTAACCAAAAAGAAAAATAAAATAGTTGAGTGTCCTAATCACTGAAGAAATGTCCACGTGCCATCATCATATGTCCATGGTTATTGCCAATTCTATCTTTGGTGGTCAAAGAACAAACATCTCTGTACGCTACAATGCATTATACTCTTTCCTGATCGAAAAACACATATAGAGCCTCACTTGGAACCATATCCATACAATTATGCCTAGTTCGGGACATCCATGCAGTTTTCTGTTAGATATAAGAAAATTAACTGTTTTTTGCCTGATTCCAGGCAATACTGCAATCGTATATCACCATGGAAAACTCTTGGCGCTTTCAGAGGCTGATAAACCTTGTAAAACTCTAATTCTCTGTACCCTTCCTCCTTCCAATGGTGACATTTGTTAGTTTACAGTGAGGAGCTAAAGTTTGTGATTCTGTGCAGATGTCCTCAAGGTTTTGGAAGATGGTGACTTGCAAACTCTTGGAATGCTTGATTATGATAAGAGACTTTCTCATTCTTTTACAGCCCATCCGAAGGTCGATCCTTTCACAGGTAATTCCGAGCTCCTAACAGTCCAATCAGTTTGTTCTATTCAGGCCAAGAGCTGTAACTTTTGATTTTTGGTGCAGGGGAGATGTTCACCTTTGGCTATTCGCATACACCGCCATATATCACCTACAGGGTTATTTCAAAAGACGGATTCATGCATGATCCAGTACCAATTACCATTTCAGATCCCATCATGATGCATGACTTTGCCATTACAGAGAATTATGCAATTTTCATGGATCTTCCTCTTTATTTCAGGCCCAAGGTATGGTAACATATAAGTACAAAAGCTTTATGAAAATCACTTCTCAGACAAAAGCCACTTACAGCAGATAATGGGTCTCGGATGAAACTTAGAAAAAACTCGGTTCTTAAAATGAGAGCAAAAATCGAAGAGATCTATTGATCTAAACTCTCTGGATTCTTTTCAAATATCAGGGGAGAGTATTTCTGATCACAAGAGTTAGGTCATCCTTTTCCCCTTAAATTTTATGTGATGTTTCCTAATGCCCCGCCTTAAATTGCTATACTATTTGTATGACACATGCCATATATTGTTTACCATAGAAAATGACTATGACTGTATGTTTTCTGATTATGTTGACAGGAAATGGTTAAAGATAACAAGCTAATATTTACATTTGATAAAACCAAAAATCTCGCTTTGGGGTACTTCCACGATATGCAAAGAACGAGCTTCAAATCAGATGGTTTGAGCTTCCAAACTGCTTCATTTTTCACAATGGTGCATCTTCTTGACCATCCTTGTCTTTTGTATCGAGATAAACTGTGTAGGCCATTCTTGTTTGTTAGGAGTCATAGATCTTGGGTTGATTCTTGTACTGGATGAGGAAAAGCTTGGATAGAATGTTTACGGGCTGTTAAGTCGGTTAATTTGACATTCAGATATGTAAAGGCATTGTGTCTTTACCTTCTACTTTTTCCTTAATTCGTTTGAGCTTTGAAAGTTCTGGTATTAACTTGCACGTTGTAGTAGCACAATTGTGGTCAGGAGTAATTAGTTAGATTATTGAAACTTTATTTTCTAGCCAAGTTTTTCCTTTTAATGTTGTTATTTTGCCACTGGCATGAGCAATGTTGTATATTATATGGTGTTTTGCTGCTATCAGTAAATCCAGTAGTTTATTTATACCATAACTCTGGTTTTCCCTTCTCCTTATTGACTAAATTGGCTGCTTACTTCCAGCCAATGCATGGGAGGAGGAAGATGAAGTTGTTTTGGTTGCATGCCGCCTTGAGAATGTTGATCTGAACATGGTCAGTGGGACTGTTGAGGAAAACCTCGAGAATATTGGAGATGAACTGTAAGAAACGTTGTGATCTGATTATGTCCGGCCAAATGCTCTTTTTAAATTCTCTGACTTTTTTAAAATCGACGTTTTCTTTTTTCTTTTTTGTCAATCAGGTATGAAATGAGATTCAACATGAAAACTGGCCTGGCTTCACAAAAGAAGCTGTCAGTGCCTTCGGTCGGTTTTCCCAGGATAAATGATTGCCACACTGGCAGGTACAGCTTTAATTCAGGTCCATGAATGGTTGTTTAAGGATAATTCGATTTTGATTTACAAAGGGACACGAATGTTTGCAATGAGCGAGAAAAAGCTGAAGGGCCATCAGTGCAAACTGAGGTCGAGAAATCCTATACTGCTATTAATCATTGTAGAAAATCTTATCATTATTTTTGTCAGTGTTTTTCCATTTCTGTATTTCTTACTTCAACCATCTTTTGAGTGTCCAGGAAACAAAGGTATGTGTATGGAACCATTCTGGATAGCATTGCAAAGGTTACTGGAATTGTGAAGTTTGATCTGCATGCTGAGCCAGAGGAAGGAAAAAAGAAGATTGAGGTCGGAGGAAATGTTGCAGGTGTGTTTGACCTAGGACCAGGTAGATTTGGTTCTGAAGCTGTTTTTGTCCCTCGAGAGCCTGGCATCACTTCTGAAGAAGATGATGGGTACCTGATATTCTTTGTCCACGATGAAAGCACAGGGTATTTTGCTCATCCTTTTCTCACCATCGAACCTGTTATTTCTTAGACTTCCCACTGTTTTTGCAAATCTCACTGGTGTTGCACTGCAAGAAAACAATGACCACTATAGTTTAAGGAGGATGATGAGAACATGGACTGATGTTTGTTCAATAAATTTGCAGGAAGTCGGCAGTAAATGTAATCGATGCGAAAAACATGTCATCTGATCCTGTTGCTGTTGTTGAATTACCCCATAGGGTTCCTTATGGCTTCCATGCCTTCTTCGTGACTGAGGTTAGTGAGTTTTTCCAAATTCTTAGTATAGTTTTTGCTTCCAAATGTCACCGCTCTCTAACTGGCTATCTTTCTCATAGTGCATACCCCCACTTATGATCACTTCCACTTTTGGCTCCACAAGTAACATTTCTATGGATTGCAGTAAGAATTAAGTTATAGGGTTGTCTTCATCCTAGCATTTGAAATGGTCAGTGTGTTGTTTGGTAAGTTCCAGTCGAGTGACATTTTTCATCCACTGGTAGTGCGCTCAACCTCAATTGTTTGCACTTGTGCTTGGAACTTTCCATGACTGGCATCTGCCAGCATCTCTCAATTTCTCAGATTATGAATTAGATTTTCATGCAGGATACTAAGAGAACTTGTTGCTATTTGTTCCTATTTGTCCAGCGTTAGTTTCTAACAGCTAGGATCCTTGCCATATTCATTGGTCTATTCTGTGCAGGAACAACTTCAAGAACTGGCTAAGCTGTAGGTCTCCACGTGCACGAATTGTTGGGAATGCAGATGTTGCGAGGGGAGGCATATCTCTGTAAAACTGCGACAGTTGATGTAATAGTTTGATATTACATGGACAGACATCTTTATGCTAAATATAGTGGAAATATAAAGAATGGAGACCATTATCGATGAGATACTCATTGTCATCTTTATATCATAGAAATTGGACCTTTTGATTTGAGGTAGCGTTTTGGCGATAATTTGTCAGCGCAGGAACATAATTCACAGTACTGGTAGATGAATCTTGCGAATCTTAGGGGCAAGATTGGAAGTGAATTAGTGAAATATATGATAGTGATTCTTTTGTTTTAGCGAACTGTTCAAACACCGCCATACCTTCGTTGGATGAATGCGATCCTGAAGTTTTGTCACTGCAGTGATTAAGTTCGGCCAACTCTGGTCAAGCCTGATGATACACAAAATGATAAAATTGACATCGGTAAAAAGCTGAAAGTCCTTACTAATTATTTTTTATGTATTAATATCTCAAAAAATCTCAAATTGATATATTTGTAATAAATTTACTGAAAATTAATTTTTGGTTACTAAAAATCTTAAACCAGTACAAATGAGGCATTTCTATCGTCCATTAGCTTCTATCAAATTCTATTGTGATATTACTAAGTTAGATGATATATGATAATGATTCATTTGACATAATAACTCCATGTGGCAATCAATTATTGAAGAGTTTGAGACAGTATAAAAGTTAAAAAATTGAAATGAAGATTTAGCGCCATATGGAGTGCATATGCAGTCATAAGCAACTAGAGAGAAGGCGCAAAGATCAGCTCAAAATCAATTGAAGATGAAGCTTGGGATTTTATGAGGGATTCCATTGCATTTTACTGCATCAATCCCTTCGGTACTATTGCTGCAGACGACCAAGCTGCCCAAGTATCCTCAACTATAATCAAGTTTTCGTTCGTGATTTTGTCCCTTCTGGACAGCTTTACTTTTGAAGGGATAGTTCGATTTTGTGAGGAATTTCATCTTTCACACTCTTCAGTTGCAGGTACTAATTTCTTTTTTGTTAATAATCAAAGTGGTGGCAACTCTTGCATTTAATGTCAACAGCAAGTTTTGCTCATCAGACAGTCTGTCTTCATCTTTTTGCCTAATTTACATGTGATTTTGAACGTAATGATGATTTCTGCTCGAACTTACCGGTTTGATGGAGTGGAATGATTCAATTAGATTGATAAGATCCCTTGGCCGTTAGAAAGGTTGCAGGCTTTCCTCTTCATTATTCCCCTGGTACTTGGAACTAAAATGCTGCACCTTGCATTGTCATTTCATGAACAGAGCTGGGAGGAAACCATGGATAGCGATAGCCGTGGCCAAGGTTTGATGCCTGACAACTTTAAGATTCGTATTGTTCCACTTGATGGCGATGATTCCGCAACTGAAGAGATATTAAATCCAGACTTTGGTGAAGCAGCTATTGTCCGTATGGCACAGGGCTCTAGTGGATTATATTGTTATGGGCATATCAAAAGTGTTTTAGAGATCTTTCAGTTCAAGAGATAGTAATCGAAATGATCTCGAAGTTATGCCTAACTGATGGTTTTGATATGTTCCCGACATTTTATTGATGGTTCTTGCATAGCAAAAGAACGCAAGTCAGTCATAACTTTCTTGACAAAGCAGATTTTAAAATCATGTATACTTTTAAATATACACTTAAGTCAAAAATCGGAAAGAAATGAATCACTAATCCAATCCAAACCAAAATCCGGCCAAAACGCCGATGTATCAATTTTCCCATGAAATGAAAAAAAAAACGATGTCGTTTTAGTGCTAACATGGTAAAAAATTTAATATAAAAATTAATTTAATTTAATTTAAAACTAAATTTATTTAAAATATTTTTAAAAAAATATTAAAAATTTTAAAATTTTAAAAAAATTTAAAGAATTCTAAAAAAATTTAAAAAATTTAAAGAATTCTAAAAAAATTAAAAAAATTTAAAGAATTCTAAAAAAATTTAAAAAATTTAAAGAATTCTAAAAAAATTTAAAAAATTTTTAAAAAAAAGGGAGGCGGCCTTGGCCGACCCTCCTCCACCTTTCGGCGACGGCGGGGAGGCGGGCGGCGGCGAGGGCTCGCCCTCACCGATGGCCCTTCCTCCTCCTCCTTTTAAAAATATATATATATATATATATATATATATATATATATATATATATATATATATATATATATATATTTATATTATTATTTTGTTTTAAATTTAATTTAATTAATTTTTATATTATATTAAAATTCAACTTATACCAAAACAACATCATTTTGGCCGATTTAAGGGCTCTATTCTGGCCAACACCCGAAACGACGTCGTTTTGGTGCTGACACGGTAAAAAATTTAATATAAAAATTAATTAAATTAAATTTAAAAATAAATTAATTAAAAAAATTAAAAATAAAATTTTAAAAATTAAAAAATTTACAAAATATTTTTTAAAAATTAGAAAAGGGAGGCAGCTGAGGGCTGAAATTTTTTGTACATTTTTGTAAATTTTTAAAATTTTTTGTGAACTTTTTGTAATTTTTAAAAAAATTTTGTAATTTTTAAAAGTTTTTAAAGTTTTTAATTTTTTTAAATGTTTTAAATAAATTTATTTTCAAATTTAATTTAAATAATTTTTATATTATATTAAAATTCAAATTATGCCAAAACGACATCGTTTTGGCCAAATTCGAAATGACTCAAATTTCTCCCATGACACATCAATGAGAAATATTAATATTTTAATGCCATGTATGATTTTAGCTAACTTTCACGGAAATGACACTCAGTGTCCCACTTTTTTAAAATGTAAGACTTAAGTCATACGCTTTGGTAAGTTATGGCACTTAAGTGTCCTTTCTCACAAGCTTATTAGATGCTGCGGCCCACGCGCGTGTCGTTTTTGCATGATTGCTCGTCGCATGGAAATTCATGGCCACCCTCTAGAGATTCAAGTACATTCTCTTCGAGCTGTTACAATAATGTTCTCAATCATGTTCTGTGTCACTTCATGCTCATAGTAGTTCAGTTTTTGAAGCGTTCATCCTGCAAAAAGGACTCTTTACCAGGGTAGTTTTTCCGGGGGGAAAAACACATTGGGTCTCAGTTACAGGCATTTTGGTTTCGACATGGGGCTGTGCAAATAATAAAACGGGAAGGATAATTGAACGTGAGACTATGATTTGTTTAGTTGTGGCTCGTGGGTTCCTATCCCAACAAGACAGAAAATAACACTTTAAAGAGCAGATCGAGACGTAACTCGGCAACTATCATTTTCAACTCATTTGTGCGATATGTACCCGCAGAACATTAACGATCCAGAACTACCTGATAACTTAGACGGAGAAAAATTAATAAATTACTCAAATTAAGGTAATTAAGTTCATACAAGAGTTTGTAAAATTAAAAGATAAAAGATATGTTCACTAAAAATTCTAAAATTTATCATGAAAGTGCAATTAAATTTTAAAACTTTTGAAAAATGTAATCAAGTTTAAACCTTATCAAATTAGTGCAATTGAATTTTTCCATTCAATTTAGTTAACGAAAAATATTAACGTAATTTTTTTTTATACTTTCTCTCCTACCTAACGTTGACGTGGCTAAAATAAGAAAGATAATCTTAAAATAACGCCATTTTGATCCAAATTTAAATTTTAATATAAATATTTATTGGATTAAATTTAAAAATAAACTAAATTTTAAATAAATATTAAAAAACACACACACACAAATGTAGCAAATCAACGAGGACATGCCGTCATCACCCCGGTATCGCCACCATTGCTGGAAAGGGCCGGCTATGGAGGAATGAGGGTCGCCAGTCCTCGCCCATAGGGGTGTCAAGAACCGAACCGAACCGAATTGAACCGAAAAGTTTGATTTTTTCGGTTCGGTTCGTATTCGGTTCAGTTCTCATTAAAAACCAAAATTTTTGTTATCGGTTCGGATTTTATTGGTGAACCGAACCGAATCGAACGAACCAAACGATTTGGTTATTCTCTCCCGTCTCCTCTGAGAGAACAGCGATTCGATTCTATTTGACTCCGGCTCTTGCATCATCCATCGATCGATTCGCTCTGAGCGGGTCGAGATTCCATGGCGGATCGGGGCTCGCTGGAGGTGGAGAGAGCTCGGTTGCTGAGCTTGGCTCTCGAGCTCGGATGCTGATGTTGGTGGCGTTCGTGGTGCTGGTGATGGTGGTGGGAGTTGCGAGCGAGATCTAATGGTCCTGAGCAATTTCTGGTAGCCACTGCACAGGAGAGAGAGAGCCTCAAATCTTATCTCCACCCTAACCCCAAGTGTCTCCGTACCCTTCTTCTTCTTCAAGTCTTTTCTTCTAAACCAGAGTACAGAACAGCCCCAGTGGGAGAGGTCTTCTTCTTCGCTTTCGAAGCTCTGCCTTCGCTTTGATTTGTGGGTTTAGTGCCCTGATTCCTTTTTGGTCTGCATGGATTTGTGCAGGAGGAGAAGAAGCCAAAGGCTCAGGAGGAGGCCAAGAAGCCGGAGGAAGCGAAACCGGAGAAGAAGCCCGAAGAGACGAAAGAAGAGGTCCGTCTCAAAAAAATCGAATAGAAAAACGAAACCGAAAAACGAAAACCAAAACTGAATACCAAAAATAAAAAAACCGAACCAATCATTCGGTTCAGTTCGAAAGTTTTTTATAATGGTTCAATTCAGTTCGGTTTTTCAAACCGAATCGGATCGTTGATACCCTTACTCGCCCGTATTGGGCCAAGAGCCGCTGCTGGCCGGAGTATTTACTTTCGAAATTTCCACCGGTTATGAAGATTAGAAAAAAAAAAGAAATAAAGATCGAAGCTGGACGGAAAGATTCGGAGGACCACATCGCAAATCCTAGTTGGACCCACATACTCGGTGATCCTGGGTCCACACAATAACTTGTCGTGTCCGCTGGGCCTGTACCGTAGTTGTCCTGTCCCGGTAATTTTCGTATCTCAAATATTCTGCTGTCTAATTTGAAAAAGAGAAACATAATTTTCTAGAAAAAGAATAAGGGTATAAACCCACTTGCAACTTCTTATATGACCCGACTGCCAACTGTGATCTCATCAGAATTTAGGAATATTATTATGCTCACGAGAACTCACAACCGTTGATGGTTGGTGCGCCAGGACAATTTCTTCTGGACCATTTCAATTTCCAAGTTCTGCCATTCATTCGCCTGCGTATTGCTTCCAAAAGCCTGAATCCGAATCAGTCCACGAGGACATTTTCCAGGCCTTTTTCTGCTTCATCTTCTCCACATAAGCTTTTCCTGCATTAAAGGACTCGACATGTTCCTTTCAATCCGAATCGATAGGACCCGTGATTTTTATTCGGCCGGCTAGTCTCATCCTCTCTTTTCACACATCAATTAACTCACACGAAAGATAGCGAAAAAATCTGGGATTTGTGGAGATGAATGAGACCCTCTCTTCCGAGCTGTCTCCAACACTGACCACCATCCCAAATACATGTATTCATATCAAAAAGATGCTCAAAGATGATAGGGATGAACTTAAGGACTTTGTCCCTAATTGTTTGACAAGGACACTTCCGTCTAGACGCTGCGCATTTGCTTCACATGTATCGACTTGTCGATTAGGAAGGGTCCGATTCTTGGCCACGGACACTTTTCCACCATAAAAATTGCCGACTCACGAAATCTTAGACGAGAAGATTTTTTCTCTAATCGGTACAGGTGAAGTCTTGGAAGTTTCCATCTATTTGCAGTGCAAGAATGGTGACTCCATACTTAATGTGCTCAAAGAAGGTAGATTTCTAGTGAAAGGACTGGCGAGCACTAAAGGGTTTGCGCCGAATCTACCGTTCAACTACTCCTAAATTCGCTGGAATTACTCGAAATGACCTTGAACAACCACGTAACGAAACCGCAACGAACGAGTTCAGACAACCGATTGGGTTGGCAACAAAAGTTAAAACCCATCAAAAAAAAAAAAAAAAAAAAAAAAAAAAAAAAAAAAAAAAAAAGGTCAGGAGTATATGTAATCCATCAATAACACATGACTTCTTTCTTTCTCTTTTAACCCTTTTTTCTCGGTACATGTAGCGAGTGAGATGGGAATCGAATCAAACGGAATAAAGAATGAACTCCGCCGTGTCCACCCCGCCGAACGCCTTGTGACCGCAAGGGCGCATCTGGGCTGAAGCGCCCTTCGCGCCGCCGCCGCCGCCGCCGTGGTGAGGGTCGTCGGAGTTGGAGGGAGGGTGGTAGTACATTCGGGCGGTCTGGGGGCAGTGGGAATGGAACCTTGCGGCGATCCTCACTCCTGCGTCCAGCAGCTCCACATACTTCGCCATCTCAATCGCCGCCACAAACACAAAACAAACTTTTTTCCCCTTTTTCTCCTCCTCCCTTCTTGGGATCTTCGGAAAGAGAACGAGATCGGAGAGGAGAGGAAGAGGAAGAAGACGAGGAGTGCAGCGCAAGGGATGCTAGAAAGCGTCCCAAACGTCGATGCCCATGAAAATGGGAATCGAAGAGGGAGGGAGGCTTGTGGAGTTGGCGTGCCGTTGGGCGGTGCTGTATTTAAAACGATTGCTAAGCTGTCTTTTTCTCATTTGTTTTTCCCCATTTCCGCGTTGGGTGAGATCGTCTTTTTGCAAACGTGCCCCTGGAGTTTGGCATATTCTTGCGTACCTGGGCGTCCTCCCAGCCCAGTCTCTGAATTAGTCATTTCTACATTAGTTCCGTGCGGCGCGACCCACCCTGTAGATTTGTTCGTATATGCGAAATATACTTATCTTATATCGAGGATTTGGCTTAAAAGGTACATTCAGAATATTATTTAGGGATAAGTTCACTAAAAATTCTAAAATTTCACAAAAATGTAATTGAATTCTCAGACTTTAAAAACTATAATTAAATCCTAATATTTGTCAAATTAGTGCAATCAAGTTTTTTTGTCCAACCTAATTAATGGAAAAACTAATGTAGCCTTTTTTTATAATTATTTTCTTTTACTTACACGGAGATGACGTGGCTAAAACATAAAACATAATGATTAAAACAATTTTATTTTGGTTCAAATATGATTTTCTAATACAATTTTTGATTGAATTATATTAAAGATAAGCAAACTTAAAAAAGAGAAAACAATCCCTTGCCGTCGTTGTCCCACTATCACTAAGAAAGGCTGACGATGGTAGGGGACGGTCGGTAGTGGTCATTTGGCCTTGACCAAGTGCAAGCATTAGCTTGCACGCCCTCCCCTAGATCAGGCAAGGACTGGGACCCTTGGTCAAGGCCCAACAACCCCTTTTTAGCCATTCCCTCACCATCAACAACCCTTCCCAGGGATGGTGGGTTGGCAATGACAAGTCACAAGTCCTTGCTTGTGTTTTTCTCTTTCTTTCTTTTTTTTTTTGTATTTTTTTAAGTTTGTTTGATTTTAAATATAACTTAAATAAAATTTGTATAAAAATAATATTTTGACCAAAATAAAGTTGTTTTAGCTACGCGAGTGTTACACGGGATAGACAAAATAACAATAAAATTCACGTAGCATTTTCAATTAGTCAAATTGGATGAAGTTAATAAAATGATTTGATTATGTCAATTTGACAAGTTTTATGACTTAATTATTTATTTTTTTAAGTTTTGAAATTAAATTGCACTTTGGTGACAAGTTTAATGACTTTTATTGCACTTATTCAGAGTTTTTAAGTGAAAAGATTTTGTCAAAAGGTGCTTGAGGTGCTCTTTGATCAACCAAATGGGGATATATTGCTTACCGATATCCTTGTGATATATGCACACCAAAATTAAAATTTTCCCAGTCGAATATGTTTGACAAGCATTTGTTAACTAGACTCTAAGGTTGTGTTTAGTCGCTCGGATTTCTAACTAGAATAATACTTGATATGATATGATATGAAATCAAGAGATTTTGTTATATTCTATTCAATATTTGGTGATTGTAGTCGCATATATTCACATCATACTTTGTACATCATTTGGTATAAATGGCATATTAGTATAAATGAATAAAAAAATTTACAAATGGAGAAGATAAAAGTCTCTCGCAACACTTTTGCCAACTTTTTTTATTTGCTTATTTTATTTTATTTCCTCTCTTTTTTAATTAATTTCTTTGTCCATTTTTTCTTCCCCTTCCATCACTCTCTAATAAAATTTTATTAAATAGTAAACTATACTAATATACCAAAAATACTAAAATACCAAAAATATATATTCAATATATTTATTATATACTAAAATAGAACGCATATATAAATAAAAATAAAATTAAAATAAAGTAACTAATTTTTTTTATTTTTAATTTCTTATATTATAATTCAAATATTATTTATATATTGAAATATATTTTAATTTTGTTAATTATTTTGGTAGAATAATTTTAATTTTGTTAATTTAATAAGTTTATTATTCAAGAAAAATAAGTTTCCTAATATTGATGTTAGTAGTCCTATTCGCCTTTATTTCACTTCTCACACGGGATGATTTTATCCGGTTTATATCCCCCTTATATCCGATTTATTCCGTCTTAAGTGGGCACTAAACACGGGATAAAATAAATTTATCATATCCCGAATTTTATCTTGATCCGCCAAATAAAGCCTAAGGATTTGTTTATTTTCATGGAAAATAAATAATTTATAAAATATTTTCTTAAAAATGATCACTTTAAACATGAACAAACGAAAATTATTTTCACCATCCACGAAAATATTTAGACATAAATTGTTATTGTTAATGAGACAATTTCCATTAACTAATTATTTCAAGCGATACAAGTAATAATTTTTATGAAAATATTTTTCAAATCATTCATTTTTCAAACAAACAAAGCTAAGTAAAACAAGTCTATATCATACTTGATTGTGTAAAATTCATTTTCCTTAATAGTTGAAATCAATGTTTTAAAAGATAGATCATTTCCTTATCATTTATGACTAACAAGACATATGATTATTACTTTTAGCAGATGTAGTTACACCGTGAAATGGTAAATATTTCAATCCTTAATTGTACTGTGAATTCCTTGTTGGTAATCTGTTTCTCCGAACCAAGACACGTTTTCACATGCTAAAAATATGGGGATTTTAATTAGGTCAAGTGGAATGGCAGGCACACCTATAGAGAAATAGAAATAGAAATGAGGGGGGGGAGGTGATGGAGACACTAAGGACAAAGAAATGTCTAGGTAGGTGGGGCTCCTAATCGATCTTTTTCGACTCATGCCCGTGTGTTTCGGGTGATTAAAACGAAAGAAAGAGATCAATTTCGCCGAAATTTCGTTTCATCGGAAAGGAATCAAAAAGCCCACTTTGCCCACCTCCCATTTCCCACGCCAAGGGGGGAACATCAGTAGGCATGAGGCTCAAAACCACTAGGAACAAAAAGCAATGACCTGGTCAAAAAGCGAAACGGACGCATTCGTGGATATGGGAGATGTGCCTACGACTTCGAATGAAAAGAAGGTGGCGAACCGCAGGGGCCATCGGAAAAAGTAGTGAAAAGTGGCAAATATTCACGAGTACGAGGGCTTCCCCGCAAAACCGCAAAAAAGAAGATGAACGGAGGAAACGTGGGGAAGAACCGCGTCAACCATTGACCAAAACCCTCCGATGACAACGGAAGTCGCCGCGTCGAGAGGGGCAGCCGCTCGGAGTTGCGTTCTTTGACTATTATGACCTTCCCCCCCCCCTTTTTCTCTCCCTCTCCCTGTTCGGAGAAAGGTCACCGGCAATTGATTTGACTAAAGAGCTCTCTTCTGGAAGGCAGGCAGGCAGACCGACCGTTTACTGTTCAGGGGCGAACTGGTAAGTTCACGTTTTCCGGAGTCGTCGCTCGTGCACGGACGGCACCGGGTAGCACCGGGTAGCACCTCCCCGCTCATTTTTTGAACTTTCTATTGCATTTCTTCCTTTTTTATTTTTTATTTTTCTGTTGGTATTATTTTTAATATTCTACCCTCTCCAACCGCCGACCACTAGGCTTTCTCTTTCACCCTATTTATTTATTCTTTCCATGATGCATTTTGAATAATCAAATTCTCAGCAAAAGAAATTCACCCCCACCAATTGCACATGGCGCCGCCCATGTTAGAATTTTGACTTTTTTTTCTTTTTCAATTTTGCTTTTCATTTGCGCCAAGTATTGGGTCTTTGAATAATCGATTATGTGCATTAGACACTAACCCGACCCACCACAAAAAGAAGACGAGAAAAAACACTTTTTTAAAGCTAAGTGAATCTTACGGTTTAACCATCCGTATCTTGAACAATAGATTACGTGAGCATAATGAGATTTATTAAATTTAAACGATACAAACACTTATTTGAAATATCTAAAATGCATCGTCGTTGCCATATTTTCTTTGATCTCGCGTGCTTCTATGAGGTGATCCTTATGCTTTAACCGTCCCTATCTTGAATAAGAAATTGCATGAGCATAGTGAGATTTATTAAACTTAAACAATATAAACATTTATTTAAAATAATGCATCGTCGTTGTCATATTTCCTTCGATCTCTCGTGCTTGCGTGAGGTGATTTGACATCAAATTGATTATTTTTATCTCTGTTTGCAAAAGCACGCGAGAAACATTTCTTTTTCTTTCTTTATTTTCTTCATCGTACTCGAACCGCATCGGCGCTGATTTTGTTTCTGATTTGTTGGTGTGAATCTTTAGGGGTGTTGTCGACCAAATCAGGTCCCATCAGTCCCCTCGAGGCCTCTCTCTAATTTGTCGATTATGATCATAGCCCGATCATAATTCATGTACGAAAAACCTAACTCCTATCCATCGTTCTTGTCTGGGAAGTCATCATTTTCACACGGCATGCGTTGCACCGGTAGAAAGCACGTTCCATCCTTCGGGGGACTTGAATTTTCACCTAAACAAACGCAAAGATACAAAAATCGCGGGTGAGTCAAAGAACGGCGGCGTTGACGCAGAGCTACGTGAGCATGACTTGCTCAATTTAATTTGGACGATTAATGAGTGGTAAAAACCTCAATAGTGAATGAGCTATTAGAATACATTCTGCATATATGCCTTTTCTATTAATATTTTCTTATTCTAATTTAACTTAATGTATAATTTTACATTGTTTTATTTATTTATTTATTACATAGCCGTGACATATAGTCTAATTTTTCTTCTTATAATATATATGTTGTTGAAGTACAAAGTACTCATCCATTTCGCAATAACAAAGCATTATATATAGGCTCTACCTAATTGAAGAATCACCACAAGAGATATTTGTTTCGTGTAAGATAAATGATTTTAATCTTTTCGGGCTTGCTAAGAGAATGGCACTGTTATTCTCGCTTTGTGGACCATAAATTCCCATTCAATGGGAATGCCAACGGGCAGAACAAATTTGGATAGTAAATCATAATAGAAAATTTTCATATATTGAATAATAATTATTTTTCCATAAAGAAAATGAAAATTCCTTTTTGGCCATTTAATACTTTGTATAACTACTTAAATATAAAACTCAATTCTTTTTGTGGAGTACTTGTGAAATCATTTTCACTAATTCTAAATACAATAAAGGGAAAATATCACAAATGATCCCTAAACTTTTATCTAATATTCAATTTCATCCCTCGAGCTTTTGATTTGCTCAATTTGGTCATTGAAATTTTATCTAATATTTCATCTAATTCCTAACTATTTGAAAATTGACCAATTTACTTTTTTTAATATCAAACTATTTTTTTATAATTAAAAAAATACCAAACTAGGTTTTTTTTTTTGGTCAAAAAATACCACATTTATGCAAAGTAATAAAGGTCAATATTTATTTCCTTTCTTTCCTTTCTCCATATTAAAAAAAAATGGAAAAATGGACAGAATAATAAACAAAGGTGAATCTTGCATTTTGATTTCTTTTTTGTATATGCAAATTACTTGAATAATATACAAAACCCATCAATCGATTTTTTTTATGGACTTCACCAAAAAGGGAAAAATCGATTGATGGGCTTTTGTACATTATTCAAGTAATTTGCATATACAAAAAAGAAATCAAAATGCAAGATTCACCTTTTTTATTATTACTGTCCATTTTTCCATTTGTTTTTAATATGGAGAAAGGAAAGAAATATTGACCTTTATTACTTTGCATAAATGTGGTATTTTTTCGACCAAAAAAAAAACCCAGTTTGGTATTTTTTTTTATTTTATAAAAAAAGGGAAATTAGTCAATTTTCAAATAGTTAGGGACTAGATAGAACATTAGATGAAATTTCAGGGACCAAATTGAGTAAATCGAAAGCTCAATGATGGAATTGAACATTAGATGAAAGTTCAGGGACCATTTGTGACATTTTCCCTACAATAAAATTCAAATTAGAAACCTGCATATGCATTTTAACCTAAAATAATGAGATTTCAAAGAATTACTGAATAAGTGCAAAATTGATAGTTGGCTAGCATCATAATAAAGTAGGCTTGTATAAAAGAAAAGAAGCATCAAGGTAAAAAATTTTAATCAAACAAATGCAATATACTTAAATTTTTAATATAAAATTCATTTTTAGTTAGTCACAAGATGATCATAATTTCAATTATTGAGTTAACCTGGATTGCGATTGCTCGAGTAGGATTTACTAATGCTTCAAGTTATGTAAATTGGGTATTTAACTCTTTATTTTGACAATTGTATCAATTTTGTTCATTGACAAATATTTTCATTTGAGATTGCAAATGTGAAAAAAGTTTGATCATAGAGGTATTGTTAATAGAAATCCAGCATTTATTTTGTCTTATAAAAAAGATGTTTAAACCCTTCTTTCTAAATTCAAGTAAAGATATATTATGTTGATGATGTTTCTGATAAGAACATTTTTCTATTTTTTTATATGATTTATTATTATTATTATTTATTCATTAAATTCCACTTGTTGGGACCCACCAAATGGGATCCGCAGTTCTCTCAAGGAATCCGATTTCCTCTGAGAAAACTAGGCTTCGTATGGTAACAATTTTTGTTTTGTTCTTTTATTTCTCAAAATAAAAAATGAATAAAAATCCGTTTGGTAACGTTAATTGATTATTCTATTTCGAAAAATAAAATAATAGCTAAGGAATAGATTCTGAACGAAAACAAGAAGTGAATAAAAATAGTTTATTGTTCCGAGAACAATTGTTAGAAATAGGTCATTTTCTTTCTTTTTTTTTTTTTTTTTTCTTTCCTTGTTTTGCCCGCCACCTATTGCCGTCCATCATTCGTCATCCGCTGCCTGTTGCTGCCATACACCATCCATCGTACACCACTCGTCGCCACCATCGCCCTCCATCACCCATCATATGTCGTCATTGGTTGATGTCCGCTATATTCCGCCACTTTCGCTAGCCATCGGGGGGCGGTAGCAGGCGGAGGAAGAAGAAGAGAGGTAAAAAAGAGGAAAAAAAAAAAAAAAAAATCTCTAAAAAATGATTAAAAAATTAAAAAAAAAATTTACATCACAAAAAAACTTATGGTCATGTAAAACACATTCCTATTCTTTTTTTATTTTGAAAATAGAAATTTTGTGTAGTTATCAAATGAGTAATTTTATTTAGAAATTATTCCGGTGAGTAAAAAAAAAAAATTATTTTTAAAAAAAATTGTTGTCTCTAAAACAAAATTGTTACCAAAAACACACCTTTAATGGTGGAGGCGGCACCATTACTCTTCGAGGAGTGATGGTGTTGTCACCTTCTCATTTCCTTTTCTTTTTCTAAAACGCAATCGTTTGTGTTGCTTGAAATGATTAATCAATCATAAGTATTTTATTATTGATTACAATTTATATTTGACCATTGTCAATGATATTGATAGTTTTTTATTTTTATTTATTCATTTTTGAAAGTAATATAAACAATTATATTTCACGAATCAAACGGTGCCTTAATGAAAGAATTTTAATTAATTATTTAAATACTTTAACGTAAAAATAGAAAGAGGAAAATAATCCCTTGATCGATGCTGCTCTTTAATTCGTGGGATGGATAACACCCACGGGAAGCTGCACCTGAAGCGTTTCTTGCTCCATCTCGTTAGTACCGTTATGTTCCCTTGAAGAGGGATCATCCTCCGAATCCAAGCCATAGTCTTGCTCGCTCGAGCAATCTCCCGTGCTTGCCCCCCGGCCATTCATGGCACCTAATTCCTGACACCGTCCACCTCCTTTCACCCATCACGCTCCCTCTCCATCGGTGCACAAAAATGCGACCTTTCTCCTTAGACACCGCGGGCCTGCGCTTCTCGTCCCACGTTTCCACAACCCCCACCACCCGTTCGACGAAATTCCGCACCGAGCTTCGCAGCACTCACGACCCACCATTCGTACTTTGTCAAGCATCCAAACAGAGCTCGTCATCGGATAGCCTGGGCCTGCGGAGGAGAACCCAGAAGGATCTTTCGTTGATGCTGAGGGCAGAGTCGGCTATCAAGGAGATCGAGAGGAAGGCCAGCTCCAAGAAGTACAGAAACTTGTGGCCTAAAGCTGTGCTGGAGGCCCTGGATGAGGCTATTAGAGAAAACCGTTACGAGTCTGCTCTTAAGGTTTGTGAATCACTCGTTCTCTGTTTTTCTTTCCTTCTCCGCATTTTGTTAGTGCCGGGTTCGGGTGAGTTCTTTTCATTGTCAGGTCGCGTGCTAGGATATTTATTATTCAGCTACATTTCCCTAGGTAGCCTTATAAAGTTGGAGGAGTGAAAGTGAAGCTTGAAAAACGTATTGAGCTTTGCTAGTTGGAGTGGAAGCATACACATCCAGAGGTTTAATCTCTACTTAAAAGTTGTATGTGAATTGTGTACACAAATAGTGAAGAATATACTATGTATGGCTCCTGATCAGTGGTTAATCGTGTGTTTGTGTTAGTTTCTTTTTTTGGTTTTAGGTAGTTACAACATTACTTTAGGTTACTCAGAGAGTTGAACATCTTGAGCTGTCTTTTCCTGCAATGGAAAGGGAACACTAATAAGTACAGTAACACCATTAACTAGCATCATTACCGGATTACCAGTGTCCGTGCTACATTTGTTGATGCAACTATATTTATTTCTTTTTTCATATAGGGAAAATGTTTAAATCTATCATAACTCTCAAAGCATTTAATTCCCTTTCCTAGATATTCAGCCTTCTTCGTAAGCAGCAGTGGTATGAGCCGAGATGCCAAACATACGCAAAGCTTCTGATGATGCTTGGCAAGTGCAGGCAGCCTGAGCAGGCAGGTTTGCTTTTCGAGCTTATGCGGGCGGAAGGGCTCAGACCTACTCTTGATGTTTTCACGGCTCTAGTCAGTGCTTATGGTCATAGTGGCCGAATTGATGAGGCATTTGCTGCTCTAGAAGCAATGAAGTCTGTCTCAGATTGCAAGCCCGACGTGTACACGTACTCTATTCTTGTTGATTGTTGCATGAAGTTCCATCAGTTTGATCTGATTGAACAAATACTTTCTGAGATGTCATATCTGGGAATAAGTTGCAGCACCGTCACATACAATACTATAGTTAATGGATATGGCAAGGCTAAAATGTTTGAGCAGATGGAGAAGTCATTGATGGACATGATTGACAGTGGATTCTGTCTTCCTGATGTTTTTACGCTAAATTCGGTCGTGGGGGCCTATGGGAAGAGTGGGCAGATTGATGAGATGGAAAGGTGGTATGAGGAATTTCAACTCATGGGTATAAGGCCTGATATCGTTACATTCAATACCCTGATTAGATCATATGGAAAGGCAGGGCTTCATGAGAAGGCGAGTTCTGTTTTTGATCATATGGAAAAAAGGTTCTTTTCCCCTACAATTGTAACCTATAATGTAATTATTGATATCTATGGAAAAGCTGGTGAGGTGGAAAAGATGGAAGAATACTTCAAGAAAATGAAGCATCAAGGAATGAAGCCTACCTCTGTCACATACTGCTCTCTAGTTAGTGCATACAGTAAATCTGGACTGATCATGAAGGTGGATTCGATCTTGAGGCAAGTCATCAATTCTGATGTGGTGCTGGATGCTCCTTTCTTCAACTGCATCATTAGTGCATATGGTCAGGCTGGCGACATTGAAAAGATGAGGGAATTGTTCTTGTTGATGAAGGAGAGAAAATGCTTACCCGATACTATCAACTACAACACCATGATTCTAACATACAATGCCCTAGGCATGACTGATGTTGCTGAAGAATTGGAGAACAACATAATAAGAACCAAGGATCCTCCAGGTATCTCGATGTCAAGTAGCTTTGTAACCGTCTATCTATTTGCAAATTTGTACTCTTCCTTCGTGTTCATTGCAAAGCCTCATGTAATGTTCGATTTCTTGCACTGGATGGGAAGTTTTCACACTTCTCGCTCTAGGGCATCAGAGAGGTTATTTTGTACTGTATTATGCACCCCGTCAGTCAACATAATGTGTTTGTGCAAACCTTGTATGTTTACTCCATATCTCCTGCTCAGTTTAGTGATTTTAACTGATAGCCAGCAAAATACTGATGCTGATAGCAAAAATACTAATAATCCTGATCAAGCAGACGAAGTGGCTTTAATACGTTATTCACAACAATCGGATTCAATCATAGAATCATTATACTATGTAGGACCTGACTCATTAGAGTCCAAGAATGAAACTATGCTGATGAATCAGGATTTACAGCATGAGATTCTTAAGCTTCACGCGATGTTAGCTGGGGTGCATAGTGGCAAAAGGATGGTTTCGACTAAACATCCTGAAGATTTTATTGTCTCTCCCAAGTGTGCTGCCATCTGCTGCAAGCACATTTGTTCGCTCTCTGCTAATTGCTTTAGCTTCTGACCAGTGATTGAACTTCACTATATTTATAGCATGCCACTTGAGAGTTGCTTAAATTATATTCTGTTCCTGCTCAGGCTTGAAGTTGATTGGATGCTAGCATTGGCGATTGACAGGAAAGGGATCTCAATTGGAGGACTAGAATGTTCAATATTGTCAAAGCATAAATCGCCGATTGCTTACTTCTGAGACCTTACCTTGTATGTAGTGTTTCTTATACCTTTTCCTTTGTTTTGTAGATTATACCATCACAGATTATATAATTTTTTTTTTTTTTTTTTCAAGTTCCAAAATTACAATTCTCCAATGCAGGATTGTCTTTAGATTAGTTTTGGTGTCCATGAAGTCAGAGCTAACCTCAGCCCCATCCGGGGCATCAACCTGGGGATGTCAGTTGGCTGAGCAAGATTCAAGAAAGTTTCATCTAGAAGAATTTAGATAATTTATAAGGTGCAAAATGTTACTAAGACAGCTTAGCCGGATTTTTCGGAGGCCTTGAAATGCCACTGAATTTGATGGGTACGATTTAGTGAAGCTACATCTCGTGGATATTCTATCTTTCGTTCTATCATGGCGACCTCAGCAACGGGTTTCCATTTTTCAAAATAAAAACACCTAGGAGCTGTCATGTCTATGAAGCTCACCAAATTTCTGGTTCCCCAAAGAAGGATGACAGAAAAGATAGCGATGAACAAGAATGCCAACTTTCCACAAGGGCCAAAGGATTGTCCTTGGAGACCATTCTTCTGGAGTTGGCCCATGAAGCAGTGTAGTTTTTCCAGACATTGGGCTAAGCATACAAGATCTTCGATTCATTAATGAAAAGTTGCCATGACTAAAGTTCGGGAAATAGAGCTAGAGTTCTTGGGGGCCGAATCAAAACCCTGGACAGCATGCAGATATTTATGAAGCTCTACTGAATGGGCTACTGTTGAATTCTTTCATTATGTCCATATTCTTCTATTTGTCTTATTCCCTTGCCCGTCATACATTCATATGTAAAAACAAAGACTTTCATTCATAAATCGGTTCAGAAATTTTTACCGATCGATATCGACTCATGCTTCTGTAAATCAACATCTCACCTTTTACTATGCACAGCCTCGGTTGATGTGGTGGGATGATACCAGCACTCTAAAACTTGTGGGTGAAGCAATTGTTTATTTCCATAGAAGAGTTAGGGGCGCGTTTGGTAACTATTCTATCATCGACAATAATTTTTGCTCAGAAATGATTATTTTTTTTTAATTCTATTCCTAGGAACAATTTTTAAATTTTTATAGACTCTTGGTAATTGTCCAAAATTTCTATTCTTGGGATAAAATGTGTTTGGTAGAATTATTAAATCTTTTCTTTAAATTTTTTAATACTTTTGTTATATTTTTCTTTTTTTCTCTTTTTCCTTTCTCTTCTTCTTCCTTCTTCTTTGTGGTCGGTTGTCAGCCACGACAATGGCTGGCGATTAGTCGAGGGAGGTCTTGCCAGCTTGCTGGAGCCTCGCTTGGCTATAGTGAGGCTCAAGTCGACGGGCATTGCCGAGGGTCGGTGATGCTTCGGTGAGGTCACCAGCCCTCATTTGGCCTGTCGTTGACCATGGCCGAGGTTGACGACTAGCCAAAAGGAAGAAAAATAAGAAGAAAAGGAAAGAGGAGAAAAAGAAGAAAAATTAGACTTGATTATAGGAATTATTCCCGGGAGCAAGAAGCACATCTTTTTCAATTTTTTAATTCTGTTCCAAATCTATTCGCAGGAACAAAAAAATGAACTTTTATTTTTGGAAACAAAAAATTTACTAAACGGATTTCTGTTCTTTTTTTGTTCCGAAGAACAAAAGAGCATAATTAGTTGTTCTTAGGAGTATTACCAAACAGGGCCTTAATATGCTTTGCGCACCTAATTTCCGGGCTTTTCAACTTGGATGGGCCTGAAGAACGAGTTTAGGCCTGGCCTGTTTTGCATATAGATGTACGCTCACCTGATTTTCAGGGGAACTTTGCTGCGGAACATAGTCTAATCCATGACAAAAAACAGAAGAAGGAACCTTTCGATTTGTCGTCCAGATTGTTCCTCATGTTGTGGTTATGTGGGGGTTCGGTCCTTCTTTCACGTACCAGATTAAGTCCGCATTTGCAAGTCCTCCACCTCGGGAGTAAGAAATTTATGGAGATATACTTCCTCATGATCTGACTTCCAAAAGTTAGGTTGAGTAGGAATCACATATAAGGCGTTTGCTGACGAAATCATTACCATCGCACAAGAATGAGAATTTCTTAGATGGACCTGAACGGGACGTCTCTCTAAGGGGATGATGTTCCTGGAAATTACACTCGCAATTACAATATTTTGGGCGTTTATCTTCTTGTTGAAACTCTACAGGAAGTCACATGACATTTCATTCTTTCTAACTTGATTTCTGCCTGAATATAGGAAGCAGAATGGAAGTGATCAGAGGCAGGCCAGCTTGCAAATTGTATGCCGAAAGAGAGGGAAGACGCAAATTGAAATGCTTTTGTGGATTTGGGACTCTCTTCCTCCAGACTTTAGTATTATTCTTAGATGCTCACCAAAAGCGTGTTACGTGTTGTAGGACAAGGAACTTCTCCTTGGTATATTTTTTGTGTGGCGCAAGACGAATTAACATTTTCTGTCGTTGAGAAGCCATGCCATTTGTAAAATCACAGAACAAGAACCAGCGCGAGCGATTTCGAAAGATCAAATGATTAGCAACGATCAGATAGAGGAATGGTAATTGAATTGTCCTAGATGTTTGTGAAGTTTTCAATTTAATTTGTGGAAGTTAGAATTAGATTCGGGAATTCTTAGACTAAGTTTTCCTCTTAATGCATTTGACATTGACTTTGAGTCACTACAATCCACAAACAAATTTATCATTTCCTACCACAACTGAGTAGTATGTAACCGTAACCCCAAAATAGTTGGAGCTTAAGAGCTGTATGAAAACATATAATTACCAACCCTCGCTCAAGAAGACATTTATGGCGCATTTGGTGATCATTTTGTTCCCCGAAGTAATTTTTTATTAGAAATGGTTTTTTCTGATTTCATTTTCGAGAACAATTTCTGAGTAAAAGAATGCATTTAGTAACCGCAAAAAAAAGTTAGTTCTGAGATAGGAATTCATTTGGTAGGATTTTTAATTTTTTTATTACTTTTATTTTATTTTTCTCATATTTTCTTTTTGCTTTTCTCCTCTTCTTCCTCCTTCTTTATGGCCGGTGACCAGCTAGGATCGGGAGGAAGAAGAAGAAGGAGAGAGAAGGAGAAAAGAAAGAAAAGAAAAAGTTGGATTTGATTCTTAAAATTGTTCTCGAGAACAAATAAATAACTTTTTTTCAACTTTTTAATTTTGTTCCAAATCTGTTCGATGAATAAAAAAAAAAGATTTTTGTTCCCAGGAATAAAAAAATAAATTTCTATCTTTGGAGACAAAAATTTTACTAAATGGATTTCTGTTTTTTATATTTTTATATTTTTAATTTTGGATAACAAAAGAATAGAATTAGTTATTTCATGGATAGTTATCAAATAGGACCTTAATAGGCCACACATGTATCCAAAACCTATGCAGGTATAGAAAACGATTTCTTTGTTTTTCCTTTTTGGGGAAATATAATCCAGAAAACCCCCCCAACCTGGACACGTGGCAAAGGGTCCTTCCCTTTCATTTTCTTCTAAAGGCAAACCATTAGAAAAGTGGGCGTCCCTTTAAAACTTCCATTCCAAAGGGTGGAAACTGAAACTGAGAACCGTGGAATTCAAAGGACTATGCGCGTCACGCCGAAAAAGTTGGCGAGCTTCATGGAATTCTAAGAACACATATGAACGGAATAAAAGAGAGATGGGGGCGACCTAACACTGAAAACCATCAGCTCGGAAGAGGGGGACTTCTCTCGGGTCAATTCTCGTCCATTAACGAAAGGAGTTATAATCAAGATGGAGTTGACCCCCGGTTCACTAGTGGCATGACCTGCCGACCCAAAAGGGAGGAGGAATTTCTGAAATGGGAAGAGATCGTCAAAATCAAGGAGTGACTTGGAAGGGCGAAAAAGCGCTGGGGGGAAGAGACTTCGCCAGCACGTTGAAAAGGAAAGAAAGAACGAGGTAATTTAATCATATAAGGAAGGAAATCGTCAAGGACAAAGATCAAAGGACATCATTGCTCAGGTTGAAAAGTGCGCAACCCCCAATTTGACCCGTTCGTCGGGACCCTCCGCCCCCAACACTTTCGGGCGTGTAGAAGACGAGGGGGCCGAATTTCGAATGCACATTCCACACCACCCGCCCTCTAAGAGCTCTAGTTCGGTACAATTGCATATTTGCACTGATGACGTTGGTTGACTTGGGGATGCCGCCCCACACATCAATCAATTCACGAAATGGGGAGGCTCCCTTGTAGGATTTCGCACCAGAAAGTGACTGCCCTATGCTAGACCGCCATACCCATAAAAAAGTGAAAAAAAAAAGGAAAACTGTTGATTGGTGGGGTCACTCGAAAAGTGACCATCAAGGCTTTCAAACTATATCCGACCGACCGACCGACCGAGCGACCGACTTCGGTGGGATGTACATGTGGATCGTGTTAAAAATTTCAAATTCAGAGAATTATCGTGGTATAAATTAGTTAATATGTCTTAGTCGACTTATGAGTTGTTAACTTAATCTATTAAATGTAAATGAATCTCATTGGATGATTTGACAAATTCAAACTTTAATTTTCGCTTAGCAAGCACTCCCAATGGAATGTGCTTGCTAAGCTATTATATAAAGCAATTAATATATCATAATTAACTTATGACTCATTAACTTAAGTTATTAAGTATAGATGGATCCAATTGGATGTCTTGATGAACTCAAACTCGAGTTTTCACTTGGTTGCACCCCTCTAAAGAATGTGCTCGCCAAGCTATCGTGACCCTTTGTTCCCCCTTCTCCTCCTCTTTTTTAAACTAGAGTTGAGCTTATATTGTGACTAATTAAATAAATTAGTGACCCTTTGTGCCCCCCTCCTTAAAATAGAGTTGAGTTGAGCTTATATTGTGACTAATTAGATAAATTTGGCAAAATGATAGATGACTTAGTCATATCCCAATGCGATAGACCACAAAAACGCATGATGAGGGGAGCACTCGAGAAGCGATCATTGTGATTGAACTTGAGATTGGCCTCGTTCGTGTGGACATCTCCGTATGTACGTACGCCAGTTGCTTGATGCCTTTCACATTTGCATTAATGGATCGATCTAGGAGCCATCAACACATGCTTGCCCTGGATTCTTATCTCTCCACTACTTGTAATGTACCAAATGAAAACTACTTGGCAATTGGCAATAGTGCTTTCTCCATTATGTTCTTCTTCTACGTTACCAACTTGTAGTTGCAATCTCCTCATACCATTAGTACCCGAATTTCAGGATTTCCACCGAGTTGACAAATTGAGTCCATTCAATTTTCTCTCATCACGATCGAATATGTAAATACAAACCCCATTTTCTATCGTGAGGAATTGTTCGATACATATACCACGACTCAACCCAACCTTGATGGCAACTTCGAGAACTTAATTAGAGACCACTATACCTCCTCTTCGGTGCATCTCCTTTTCTTTCTCCAATAGCATCTCATTACTTAGTGGGGTTCTTTGAATATGGTACCTTGGGAATATTTGATGTTGCATTAGCTCAAAAAGGTTTTTGGAGAGATTAACGTTTGTGGTTGGAGCATATAACAAAAAGAGAATTTGTGTCAACTTCAGGCAAGGGATTTGGTTCTTCTTTATTGCCAAATTTGAGCCGGAAAATTCCTGGAGATAAGAAGAGCATGTTCTTTTATAAAGCCCAAATGATGCAGGAATCAAAGCAACACCCACTAGTTGCCTCCTAGTACACAATTCAACATCATTAGCACTCACTCGTGTGTAATCTTAAAGAATGGTATTCAGCTACATGATTATGCTTCGAGACTCAATCCAACACTGGGAGACATGGAGTGTCTACTCGATAAAGTTTTTTCGCAGCGCTTTTAGTTGTGAAGGGTCCGTCCCACTCAGCTTTTAAGTGTTGTGATCTTAAAATATATATTACCAAACACACAAGTTATATCATTTTGCAATACAACCACATCATGCCACAGTTCTAGTTAAAATACAGTTGCGTTGAATGGGCTTGAATCCCGTGTCACCCGTTTGTTTTCTACAATGAAATGTAGAGAAGAAAAATTAGAACTGAACTCGTACAGGTCTGAGCCAAGCCATGAGGCACACTATCAAATTCGTGTAACTGTCTAGAATACCTGCTTTCTCCACTCGATGCTGAATTGTCGATGCATCCCTGTCGTCATCATCTGATAATGTTGTCAATCGAAACAGCACGTCAATAGACAACCGAGAAGTTAACACTCTAAAACAAGAATAAATACTACTACAGTAGAATTACGGTAGTGCACATGAACATATAGACAAGAATGCAAGTGCAAGGAGGACAAAACAGGTCATTATTGAAGAAGACCCTGGTTTTGGGGTTGCTCCCCATCGCCATCCAGAGATTTTTGCTTATGCCTGTCGCTAAAAAAATAATGTTGTCTCGACATGTCGGGGCCGGGGAAGAGTCTTTTTCCTTGTCATTTTCGGGGTCATAGTACCTCTACTCTCGATAGTAGTCTCACCTGGGACCATGATTTAGACGAGGAAAAGTTAATTGAGATTAGTGCTAAGTTATGTGGCTGTTTGAGGCTGATTTGGATGATTAACCTCATCTTTATCCTCAGCCATTACTCAAGCCATCCCGTCTGAGCCAAGCAAGATATTTAATTTAAAAAACAAAAAGAAAGAGCAAAAGCCACAAAAAAACATAAAATATGCCCACCGTGACACATTTACCATAAATTTTTTTCTATGACACTAAAAATTCCAAACTTGTGCACATGTAACATATTGACTCCCCATTAAAATTTTGCTAGTGAGAATCGTTAAAAATTTGCCTATATGGACGCCAAAAAGCAAATGGTGTTGACAAGACGTCAACGTGACTTAATTAAAAAAAAACAATGATATTATTTCGGCTGAAAAATCGTCTAACGGAATTATAATGGAGGATAAATGTGTTACGATAGATATAGTTTGGAATTTTTGAAGCTACAAACAAAAAGTTCAGAATAAATATATCACAATAAGTATAATTTGGGTTTTTTTTTATGACTTTTTCCCAAAAAGAGAAGATAGAATTACTCGGATTCAACTATGTACAGTAATTTGCTTGGTACCTTGACTTTATCTTGTGCAATAAAACATAACTTTTTAGCTAAGCCTATGCTAGCAAGAGTTCATTCAAGATGGAGAGCTTGCAAAGGATCTTGTGAAGTGGGATTCACTACCTTCTTGTACGCAAACTTAATCCAAAAGCTTAAGGTTATAGATGAAAGGAGACCGCATGAATATAAAGTTAGGTGTCACGTGCAATATGACTAATGGGGGGACTATGTGAATATTAAAAGCATTTATAATCCATTGTCACGTGGAATATAACTAATGAGGGTGGAGGCACTTTTGCGAAATGGATAGCATTGGCTTTAATACAAATCCAAAAGCTTAAACTAATAGGTGGGGGGAGATCACATGAATGTAAAGAGCATTTAGGACTTATTATCGTGCAATGTGGGATAATATTTCAACAAACTCGTTCTTTAACCAAGACACCAACTTAATAGGAAAGCTCAAAAGGAGTACACATTGAATCTGTCTCAACGCTGTTGCAGGATTTGGTCCCTCATTCTTGTTTTTCCGTATGCTTGTGAGGCACGAGAGCGAAGGCCGATTCCTAAATGTCCATTTCCGCAGTTTGGACCACAAAGAAGAACAAAGCCACTTTGCGACTTTAAGGGGAAGGTCTTTGCTCGAGACCAAAGACTTAGGTTCAATGTCTGGCTTGGGGTCAATACAATAGCAATATAAGTAACTTTGAATAGCGAAAAATGGATGAACACGCCAAATAACAAGGGAGCTAGTCAAAAGTTGATGTCTCACCCATTACCACATCCATTTCTCTTAAAACATTTTTCATTAGTTAATTATTTCAAGTGATATAAATGATTATTTTTAGGAAAATACTTTTCAAATCATCCATCATATAAAGAGTTTAAGTTTTAGGTTATTCATGAATACATTGTTGGCCTAGATATTCAAAAAATGCTTTTCAATTTTAAGTAGATAAATGCAAATGTAGCTTGGGCAATTCATCAAACAAGTATAAAAAATGTCGGGACGGAGAAATGTTCAACTATTTTATAGTGGTTCGGTCCACACCCAACCCAATAGTCGAAAGCATCTAGAAAGTTCGGTGTTCAGGTAGCCAACTCTCATTGATCAACTGTCTTCCCTCCCCCATAAATCCTCGTCGTCGTTATGATGTTACTTTGACTATCTGTATTGTTTTTGTTTAGTTTGCATGACTATATGTTGTCTTTCAATTCTATTTAAGCTTTCTTTGTTTGGATTATGTGAATGGTTCATCTCCTGGTATTAATTCATATTTTAATCATATGGTGTTCTTTTGTCTGTTTATACCCCTTTTTGATTTGATTGCAAAGGGGGGGAGAAATATGATGCTTCGGTTGCCCCTTCAAAGGGGGAGTTCATGGAATATCAACAAACCAACTTTCATACGAGCTTTTGACTAGTTGATTGGGCGAAACTCTCGATCGAACTGGGGCAGTGGAGCCAGCAGTCAGGCATCCATTTGAGTTGAACCACTAGAAGTCGGATAAGCAATGATCCATTCCTAGTCTCTCGGTTTATACGGACATCGCGTGTTTTGTGAAATCGCACAAATAACATCTATATCTATTTACTCGAATTGAAAAGCACGTTTCAAATATAAGGGCCACCATATGTGAGCCTAAATATATAGCACCGACATAGAGATAAGTAAAATGTCACCTATACTTAATTATATAGTTATCATGTGTATAGATACCCGATCAAAATGTAATTACTTAGCATATATGAGGCAAAACACATGGTATTGATCATCATTTGCATAAGACGCCACGAAGATATTACCAGCATGGATCATATTCCATATAAATGCTTCTTTATGGTATACTGAAGAGTGACAACACATACCAATTATAGCAAGGCTTTTAGCCGATTTATCTATTATTGGATTTGAGTTAATGTAGATGGTGATTGGATCATGGGATGCTCATTTTGCGTCTAGTGATTTCCCAATGGTCGAGAATCCTCATGCATCATTTATTATATCGCCAAGCTTTATTAGAGTGACAGTCCAAATGAAATAAAGAGATATGCTGCTTCCATGTATTGGATGGGAGGGCTCATGTTCTGATTCTCATCTATCCTTTCTTTTTTAGGACGACTTTATCCTTCACCCATCGTCATCCTCCAAACTTTGACGCGTTCTCGATCGCGACAAACCGATGGTGATCACAACGGATTTCATGCAAGATCTACGAATCAGGAAGGAATGCCCATCACATCGCAAGATCAACGAATCGGGCTGGAATGCTCATCACACGGAAAGGCCAAAATGTTCTCCCCTTCGATGTAATAAAAGGACAGAAGAGTACGTAAGTCGTCCGCTTAATTTCATCCTGGTTTTTCTCGTTGGGACCCCACGATATCAAATTAGCGGAATTGGTAAGTTTTTGGCTTAGTGGATAAATGCCTAATATCCTGTTAACGAGTGAAATCTTACGAATTTACAAGAACTGTAATTTTGATCGTTTACTCTACTAAGATAAATTAAGTCACTGAAAGATAATTTCATAGTCATAAAACAATTTTGGGCATAAAATATGATGAATAATAAGCATATTTCTCATCGACTCATTTTGTCTAAACAATTAATAAAAACTATTAGAATTAGGAAAATATTTTTCAATTTATTGATGTTTCGTGAAACACGCGGAACCTCTTTCCACGTTAGGCGAGAGAGAATTTCCTTCTAAGTATTCTCTTGATTGGAAAGTATTTCTCCGTGATCTTACCATTCCACGAAATCCACGGGGATGATGATGTGACTCGGTTCATAATTACCTGAACTATTGGTCCTTAAATACCTGATATGGGGAAGAGCCTCCTCAATTAAGGATCACTTAAGTTTACCATAAGCCTTCTCAAGGTCAATTTTGAGAATATACACCCCCGTCTTCCTTGGAGTGTTTTTTTTGTTTGTTTTTGTTTTGAACAATATTCTCCTTTGAAGTTTGCTAATCAAGTGAATTGCCTGAAATGTCCTAATTATTACATCGATTGTGTTTGATAAATCCCAAAGTGTCTACTCCATAAGATGACCATCTTCGTAATTGACATGACACCAATTTCAGTAAGTAGAGAATTCGGTGTTATATTTGATTTGGTTATCGGTATCTTACCGACAACATAATTACTTGATGATGATATGATGATTATCTATGATTGAGGTAATATAGCGATTGACATATGATAGCGATTGATCGACAATTATCATTTAATGAGTTTGGCTAAGTGTGAGACATGGGAAAAAGAAGAAAAGAAGTAAAAGGGAAGACATCGACTCAAGATAAATATGCCAAGCGAGGGTTGAGCACTGAAGCATTCAGAAAGTTGTAATCGTTTGTGGGTAACTTTATGTCTTGTGGATAACTTTGACATAAAGTTATACATAAAGTTATGGAGAAATGGTTGTAATCATAATTATGAACTAGATATAGGGCTATCAAATTTGGAAGTTTTTGGAATCTTATTTTTAGAAGTTTGAAAGTTTTCTAGCCAATAAAAATTAGTGTGCGTATTGTAAAAGGATCCACGATTATCAAGAATAACTAAATCTAAAGAAAAAGACATGCAAAACTTCAATTATTGAGTTGATCCTAACTTCTAGCGACACACAAAGTAATGACAACATTGAACATTATTAGCTCTTAGACAGCTATTTACGTAAACAAAAAAATGGCAAAAATGGGTATTCCTTGAAGCTGAGAGCAATAAAAGAAAATCAGGACTAAGAACCAAAATCACTGAAGAGTTGCTCGCTTCCACATGCACTGAAAATTAAATAGTAGGCGAGGCGGGAGGGACTAAATAGATTTATAGCCGTCACGGCTAACAGCGACAGCAGGGACGCACGAGTTTGGTGCTCCCGCGTCAATGCCTTTCACGTTCTTTGACATTGACCCACTCCTCCTCACAGATCCCCTCAATTTCACCCCTCCCCTTAATAAAAAAAAGAAGGTTTTTCTAGCCACATTTTAATTTTAATTTTAATTTTTATAATTTTCTTGGAAGATTCCCATTCAGACTTCCCCACCTCGCCGATTCCAGTGTACCCTTTTTGACCTTCTCATGCTAGAACGTGCAGCATTTGAAAAAAAAAAGAAAAACCGCCAATTTGATTATCTCATATGCTTTGGAATATATAAATAAATATTGGCACTTTAAACTTTTTGAGTTATCTCTTCATAGCTTTTGAAAATCTAACACATTCTTCTTTTCACATTCGATATTTTATAATTCAAACTTTTATGGCGGAATAAATACTTCTGCAGATGTTTGATGGTGGATTGAAAATTTAGTTGGAAGGCAAGGTCATAATTTGTCGGTTGGTAAAGGAGGTATTTCATGTGACTTTCAAAATAGTTTGTACTTGGCGTTACAAATCAATGACAAAATAAATGATTTTGAGATTGATATAGCAACAAGCAGAGTGATTGATCGGTTGTGCCACGTTAATTATGCGGCCGACTCATAAAATAACTTCTTCCTATTGATGCAAATAGTTCGGTACATACGTACGAGAGTCCATCATATGTTTGAAATTGACAATTATGCATAATTTCCGACAAATAAGGAATGATGAATCCACAACATTAACTAGAAATCCAATGTATAAGTCAAATTGTTCGATCCTCCGATAAGATAGTTATCTGATAGGTTTTGTTTATCTTATGAGTAATGAAAGATTTGAAAAATATTTTCTTAAATATACTTGCTCACATCGATTATAAAAATTAATGAATGAAAACCAGTTAAATTTACTGATAATGATGACATATTGTATTAATAATGACTTCAAACGAAATAAGTGATTATTTTAAAAGGAAACATTATCTATTTGCTTGTTGGGAAGGGAATCCAGCCCTTTCTTATGGCCTTTATAGAATCTCAGTCGAATTCACACGGGCGAAGCGCGAGGGAGAGGCCACATGCCCCAGCATATGCCGTACCCCCCCGAACCTTCGCACGCCCATACGCCAACCGTCCCATAAAAACTATACCCCGCGGATTTCCGAATCTGCCCCCCGTCGAATTGACTAGAATGCCCCGCACCGTCACACGAACAATTCCGCGTCCGTTTCCAAATCCCCGTCGCACCAACGAAAATACCAAAGGAAAATTCGCGAGTGGAGAGAGCGAGAGACGAAGAGAGAGAGAGCGAGAAAACTATATAAACCCCCTCCCCGCTATTTCAGCACTCTCTTCCTCCAACACAATCCGTCTCCCCCAAACGCCACAGCCCCTCTCTCTCTCTCTCTCTCTCTCTCTCTAGCTCTCTCATGGATCCCGCATCTCGCTCCTCCGTGATCATCGTCGGCGCCGGCATCTCCGGTACGTACGAGAACGCGCGTACCCCGCCCCTCCCGCGGCGGCGCGCCTGCACCTCGGTCCTTTGTTTTGCGTCTGTCGCGGACGCGTTCTGACGATGCTGCGCGCGACGTTTCCGCAGGTATCGGTGCGGCCAAGGTGCTGGCGGAGAACGGGGTGGAGGACATCCTCATACTGGAGGCGACGGACCGAATCGGAGGCAGGATCCGGAAGGAGGCCTTCGGAGGCGTGTCGGTGGAGCTCGGCGCCGGCTGGATCGTCGGCGTCGGCGGTGAGGTGCCGAATCCCGTCTGGGAGCTCGCCGCCAAGTCGTCGCTCCGGACGTGCTTCTCCGATTACAGTAATGCTCGCTATAACATCTACGATCGCAGGTCCGATTCTCTCTCTCTCACTCTCTCTTCCTCCATTCTTTTTCTTTTCTTATTTCTTCAGAGTTTTCCGGTGGTCGCGACAAATTCACATTGGAGCCGGTGAGCGAATTACGAATTAACTAGAAGGACTCGTTGGAGATTTTGACTATTTTTGGCTCGGCGGTGTATTTTAGTGGCTCGCCGCTTGGCGCCTTGCTTTTCTTTTCGATTTTAAGCTTTGTCTTTGTGCGGCATTCGTGGCGTTGGGGCGTGAATCTGGCGAGAGCGAAGTAACGAGACACGGCGGATGACGACTTGTGCAATTCTTTTATTCACCGTCCGCCAACGTAGTAGAGTTGGGTCTGGATGCTGACGGAGTTTGTTTGTTTGTTTCCAGTGGGAAGATATTCCCGAGTGGACTCGCCGCTGACTCGTACAAAAAGGCAGTGGACTCGGCCATTGAGAATCTCCGAAACCAGCAGGAAACGGATCGTGGTGGCGACTTCTCCAGAGACGCAGAACCTCCTTCGTAATTCCCCCTCTCCTGCGCAATTTCCGTGTCCTCAGATTTCGTTCTTCGCCGCCGCGTGATTTGTTTCCCTTTTTTTCTTTTTTTTTTCTGGGCATGTTTAGGACGCCGAAGACGCCAATTGATCTCGCCATCGACTTCATTCTTCACGACTTCGAGATGCCGGGTTAGTCGCCTTATGAGTCGAAAGTGGAACAACGTGTTCTTTGTCATCATCTTCTTCTTCTTCTTCTTCCCCTTCTGTTCTTTTCTTCCATGTCATTTGGTTTCTTCCCCAAAGAAGCTAAAAGCTATATCTCACTGAGTCACTCGTCAGTCGGGATGAGGTCGCCCTTGGTGAAATTTTTGTCCCGTGTGCCCTCCTTTTGTCCCCGTCAATGTCTCACCTGCTTCCTGACACACCCGACCTTTAGTTAATATGCCTTTGACGCTATTCATTTTAACCAGAGGATTTATACATGCCGATGAGTTTTTCCCTCTCGTTTTCTTCCGGCAGAGGTCCAGCCTATATCGACTTTCCTTGATTATGGGGAACGAGAATTTTTAGTGGCGGATGAGCGGGGATATGAGGATTTGCTGTACAAAATGGCGCAAGATTTTCTCTTCACGTCAGAGGGCAAGATTTTGGACAGTCGTCTTCAACTCAATAAGGTAAACAAAGTCTCTTTAATCCTTTTTGTTTTGTCTTCGTCGTTTATTTATATGATTATTTGTACTTTTTTCGTTTTTCCAATCATCCAATCATCAGACGGAAACAAAATGACGCAGAAATAGTTTATATGGTATTAAAAAAAGGAGCACAAAGTTTGCAGAGAAATCCCGAGTTCTGTTTTGTATGGATGCACGGCTTTTCTCACTTGGCTGTTAGAGATTGATTGGCCCATCCTTGGAGTTTGTCGATAACGACGTTTCCCTGAAAGCCGTTTTACCACTTCTTTTTGTTTTTGTTGTCGCCATATTATAAATATTTGGGATACTACAGTCCCATTTCTACCTCATTAGGTGTGGGCCCACTTTTTTTTTTCTCGCTTTTTAAAAGTGATTTTGCTTTAGAGTTACTGCGACGAGATATTATTGCTTGTACTAGAGTTTGCAAACTGAATGCATGAATTTCACGTGAAATCTATATGATCCAACGGATTTTATGCATTGGGCCTCAATGTACTAAATGTAAATAATAATTTCCCATTACTCTTACGTTCAAGTGATGCTAGCATGAGAAGCGAAGCAACCCTTTTACGCCTGTACCATGTTATCAACATCTCATTTTGAAAAAGAAGACTGTGTGCCACTCATTAAGCATTAGTTTGGGTCAATTGGCTATTAGCATATACAGTGAACTTGATGACCTCATGTGGAATTAAATAGGCGAAGAGGTCAAGTCTGCTCAAATAGAAGAACATGAACACATGATGTGTTGTCATTTTCTCCATTTAATGTGGTGTTTCCTTGCCTTTTCAAATTCAAATGCAAGAAGGATGAAAAAAGGGAAATACTTCACTGGTGCCCCGTAGGTGGAATTTAGTGGGGACCATTTCGACTCTGTATTTGCTCAATTTAAATATTTTCATAATGTTAGATTGTGAGTGAACAAACTCCACTAGGGTAATGAGTCCCTGTTTGACCACTGCACAGTTCTCAATCAAATATGTCGAAAAACTTTTTCCATCTTTATTGGATGCCAATGCCATTGCATCTGATTCTCGGGGCCTTCAATATGATTTTTAACTTTTGCCTGTTCCATCTACTATGCATGGATTCGGGGCAGGTTGTCCGGGAAATACAACACTCGAGAAGCGGAGTTACTATTACTACGGAGGATGGTTGTGTCTACGATGCCAATTACGCGATTTTGTCCGTTAGCATTGGGGTTCTCCAGAGTGACCTCATATCGTTCAGGCCATCAATGCCCGTAAGACATCTTCCTTCTTTCTTATTTCTCTATCTCCCTTTTGTATTTCCCTAATTGAAAAGTCCATGGAGTGCGACCGAAATCACATGAATAATACGGAAAAACTAGTACAATCGAAATTATTGGCCTTACAATTTATATGTGAAAGTTCCTAACAAGATTCTAATAAATATTGTGAAATACTTATGCACAAAGTGCTGCTTTTGATTGATTGAATGGACTTGTAAACACACCGAGATCTGTTGATTATAATGTCGTCCTTTTCTTTCCCTTGCATTTACCGGAATATCTCGACCCTTTAATATATCCAATTCCTATACTGAAGTAGTCAATACTCATAGAACACTCCCTATGATGAGTGCCCCTATAAAGCGAGTTTTCTGGGTTGCGTTCTTTGATATTCAAGCTATGGCCCACATATTTATTTCGCTCATCAACTTACGTGTGTCAGTATTGAAAGCCTCGCAAGCTATTTTGCATATTAAATTGACCTCACTCGTAGTCGTTGTCCCCGGAAGTAAGACGCAGGTTTTCGAGGTGGCCTTTAGTTTGAACTAGGGAGAAATACCACGGTTGCATGACCACAGATTATTGCTACCAACCACACTGTCCAAATGGGTGCTGTGCTTTGGTGGCTGGGGACTTTCCTCTTTGGCACGCCTCGATTATGGAGGTGTCAATATTCCCGGAATCCATTTGCATGTGGTGACAGCTGGTTGCACTATATGCCAATTGGAAGATTGGGTATTTAATTACATGTTGTAGAAATTATCTGTTTCTTAGAGGCTACAAGACTAGCAATATTAATGTCTCATCCCGGGCCGTTCCTTGATCGATGCCTGTGAATGCTGCGTGATTTTGGTTCAGATAGTAACCAGAACCAACTGCACAAATATTATCGATTCAAATAGATTCATTCCCCGTGGAAGAATTCAGGACCTACGAATTTTTGGATGTTATCCAGTGCCAAACCACTTGCTTTTCTTTAGGATAAAACATAAAAACCACAACTACGCGTATCCATTCGAAAGTCTACATCTTTAATGATGTCTAGAGGATTGAGCAAAAATTATGATTACGGGTTCTCTTTATTTTGGTGGTCCAAAAAAGAAGCCTTGTGATGTTTGATCTGTTGTCCATTTTACTTGGTTCGATAACGTATTGTACTAATTTGTAAAATAATGCCCAACAGAGATGGAAGATGGAGGCGATAGAGAAGCTTGACGTGATGGTTTACACAAAAATCTTCCTAAAGTTTCCGTATAAGTTCTGGCCTTGTGGACCCGAGAAAGAGTTCTTCATATATGCACACGAACGGAGAGGTTATTACACATTTTGGCAGGTTTGTTAACAAAACTTTTGTAGCCAGCTAATAGTTTCTCTTTCTTCTTCTTCTTCCAATTTGCTTGGCCCCAAGAGTCCTCTTTCACGGGGAATTGAGTGCTTACTGATGTCATCCTCTGGGGATCTCAGAAAGTGTTAAAAACTATGTGCCCAATATTATGAAGTCGACACGTTTGGTCTTGTTAACAAGTAGTATATTGCACTACTTCTCAAGCATCAATAAGAACTTTAAAAAAAGAAAAAGAAAAAAAAGAAACCTTTTGAAAAAAGTCAATTATGCTATTTTCTAATGGCCTTTCTGCTGGGGCCCAAGCCACTGTATTCATAAGTTGCCCCTTTTCACATAAGAAAGAGATTGTATAGAGTAATATTCAATAGTTGTGATTTCTATGTTATGCTAAAAAGGCGAGGACCTGTTATGATGCTTCTGCCCCAATACTGGGAGAACTCAGGCCTTTAGTTAGTAAATCGAGCCGTTTGATATATTGTTCGTGATATGCCACATGTCAAATAATGTTTCTACCAATGTGTAGAACACACTTTTCTTAAGGTCATAATAAAAATATCTAATTCATGATTGGCTGGAAAAATATGTTGTCTATTTATTTTTTAGGACTCGTTCATTGATGAAAAGTCTGCTGCCTCAGAATACGTGTGCATTAGCTCTTTTGCTGGTCGTGTAGTTAGTTTTCAGTATTAAGGCCTATGAGTTTTTGTTTTCAAATATTAGAAGTGGTTTTTATGTTTGAAACAATTTTATTTCTCCTAAAGGGGGTAGTGGATTCCATCATATGCGTGGCATTATGTCTATTCATCATGATATCTTACTGTGATGCTGATTCCTCTTATATAATATAGCAGCCATCTACAATCATTAATAGTTAAGAGCCTATCATACTTTGAGTTGCGTATAGTCGTTGGCTGGTGGGGGGATGTACATGATGTTTTTGTCACTTTCTGCAAGCTGGCAGTATTAGCTGCACTCTGATTAAGTTACAATTGCAGCCAATTTGTTTAATTATGAGGTACTGATATTAAGTACGGCAATCAGTTTTCAAAACCCATAAGATTGTAATATCTCCATTACTTTGATTGGGAGAACACTATAAAATGTCATCTGCCACACATGGCCTCTGATGGAAGATTTGGGATTTCAACGTCGTTATTACATTTCGGTTCTTTAATTTGCTTTGATGTGGAATCTCGAGCAATAGTTTAATCGATTGTATAATGCATCGAGGGTAACTCATCTGATAAAGATGATTGTTTTGTTTCTCTCTTGGCATGTCATCAGCACATGGAGAATGCATACCCTGGTTCCAATATTCTCGTTGTAACGTTGACAAATGGAGAATCAAAGCGTGTGGAGAATCAACCTGACGAAGAAACGTTGAAAGAGGCTATGGAGGTGCTTAGGGACATGTTTGGACCCGATATACCTAATGCCACTGACATACTCGTGCCTCGCTGGTGGAATAACAGGTTCCAGCGCGGCAGCTACAGCAACTACCCCGCCATCATTAATCATCAGGTCGTTCAAAGCATTAAGGTAGGTGCTTCCCTTACTTTCGACTATTACGAATCCCGGATGTTCTTGCTTTCATGTTTATATGTTGATTAGTATAATTCTTATTTCTGGATGTCCAAGCTTAGACAAGTTGTTATTTATGGCTTGACAAAAGATGTAGGTCTTTCTGAATCAATCCTTTTAGGTGTTAATTTCTATGTGAAATCTTTCGCACCTTTAAATTCTCTCACATTTACAACGTCCTATGAGATGCAACTAGAATAAGTTTATTTTTTCTTTTGTTGTTTCAAGGCAACTAGAAATTCGATAGGACTAGCGCTTCTTCTTGAATAAGCTTTTAACTACACGTGTAATTGGAACACGTTTTTTGTATGTTCTCAGGCACCGGTAGGACGCATCTTTTTCACTGGTGAACACACAAGTGAAAGATTTAACGGTTATGTACATGGTGGATACCTTGCAGGTAGTATATGAATTTCATTATGGAATTTAGTGAATATCTTGGTAGAGACAATTAAAACGTGGCTTGTGACGCGTTCTCTCTATGATGAAACAGGCATAGACACAAGTAAAGCTTTATTGGAGGAGATGAGGAAGGAGAAGGAAAGGAATAGCCAGAATCAGTCGTTTTTGTTAGAGCCCTTGTTAGCATTGACTTTAACACAGACGGATTCATCAGTCTCTGGAAGCGTTCAACATAAATCTGATATCCCTAATCATTTGCGTCTCAGTGGCAAGCTAAGCATTCCAGGACCCATCTCGTGACTATATGGGCCCGCTAAGACTAGCACTGCTATCGGGGGCAGTACCTCCTCAATCGACAATCATCAGGATATGATCAATGACGGAGAAGGCCAGGGAGGTATTGACGGCGATGGAAGCACCCCGATAGCATAGAAGTAGCTGCCAGAAGATGCAGAAGATAGAGAAAGCGAATTATACATATTCAATGGAATTGGTCTGAGGGGGGATATACATGAGAATTGGGGGTGGGGGTGGGGGGGGGTCATTGGATGGAAAATGTCACAGTAACGAGATGCGGTAAATGGTTAATTTTATCAACAGTGACCATATCATTAGTTTATTGATGTTCAACAATGAGCAAGGCTGTTGCCTTAACATGACTATATAACAACCTCTTAACTTTGCGGTATCAATTGAATCCCAGTAGTTTTGAAAGTCGGCTCACAACCGTTGGTAATACTGTAAGGTAGCTACCAACGGTTTCAACATGCTCAGCAGAAAAAAGGATGGTTTTAACAGCTTGATCAGATACTTACTGTGCCCGCAGAAAGAACCTACCCTCCACTAATAACCAAAATCTCTTTCAACTCGGAAGACCAAAGCTCGGTGCCTGGACAAAAAGAACAAAGTGACGGGCCTGGCTTTGGACATTCAGCTGAAATGACGAAACGTCGTGATTGCAAGTTTTTTCCAAGTTGCAGTAACGAATGATGTATGCAACATCATTGCCTTTTAGAGCAAAACTATCGAATTGTAATTTTTGTGACCAAAAAATGTAAGAACAGAGAATAGACCGTGACATCATACGAGCATAACAATCGCTGAATCACACATTCTGTTAAGGGACAAAAGTATTTTATTAAAATTCAGAACATCTACTGTCGAGTCGACTGAACATTATGGCCAAAAAAAGAGGCTTCGACTGAACATGACAAAGATTTCTGTTCATGCCTGTCTTCTTCCCTCCCCTGACATTACGGAGAAGCTTCTCTGCAGGCTGATGGGAAGTTACAGACAAATGGCAAATCAGATGAGCAATAGAGAGGATAGGCTGGGCCACTGGATTGCTAACTGAAATAGTTCTTGTACAATGTTTTGGCAATTTCAAGGGCATCTCCTTTTGCCTTGACCGCGTAAATTTGTGTTTCTGATTGCCATTTGTTTGAGTATGATATCCAGTCTTTTCTCCACTCCTCTAACTCAAATTTCTCATTCTCTCTCAAGCTTTTGGTTAAATAGGAAAAGTAGCTTGATGCTCGTGGCAGGTAATAGTCTTCCAGGAGACCACTCCAGAACTTGTTTGCTGATCAAAGACAGTAGACTCTTATATCAAGTAACTAAGGCACACAAATCCAGAAGTGTCTATAAACACAAGCATGCAAGTATATGTAAACACGCATACAGGTATATGGACAGGAGCAGGTACAAGACGTACCATAATCATGAAGCTTGCTCTGAGCTGTTCGATTGGTATCATACCACATAGTGACTTGGGTCCTCGCATTCCATTCATACTGAGATAAAAAATCAAAGAAGAAACAATTAGACACCCATTTCCTTTGTCATGTGAAAATGCTTTTTTTAAATAGCATGCCCTTTATGGGTGTTAATTGAAAGAAGCTTTTGCTGAGAGTTCCAAAAGAGAGAAGAGTTTCTCCAAATAAATTGGCAGGGCAAATGATAACACATTTTTTGATCAAAGGGAACCTCGGATGTCCATACATTATCCATGTCAATACAGATCCAAACTGTGCATAATTGCTTCAATTATATTGGACAATTCAGCCAATGAGGACAATTACCAAGACTAACCTGCCTCATCTCACTAGGAGTTGCTGCTAATGCTTTGGCACTTTCAAGCCATGTCCCAAGAAGAAAATTATCATCACAAGCAAGCAGCAAATCAATATCCTTTATAAGTTGGAGAAATTTTTGGCTGTGAAAATGTAGAGCTTTAGCATCCTTCTGCTGAAAAGCAGTCACGGCATCCACATATACCTTATTTGCTAGCTTTGACAATACTTGCCGTGTTAAGTCGACCAGGTCATACCTGTTAACACGGTACACTCCATAAGAAAATCTTTCCTACCTAGTTTATGGAAGAAGAATGACCTATAATTGTTTCAGCAGCGATTAATTGAATCATGATAAGCATTAGATCATTAAGTGTTAAGATTAATTTACCACAATGGACACGAAGAAAGGTAGACACATTAGATTAGAAGACTCATACTGGACTCGCCCATCAATCAAATGATTCCCATTCAAAAAATTGAGGACAAGATATATGAACTTTCTAAATTATCATGACCCTGCTAAAAGCAAAAATTAAATCCAATCAGCTTTGCCTTTCTTTCTTAAAGCTCATACACATATTTGCAAAAGGCAATCATGATTTCCTAGGTACTGCTACTGGGTCATTCACTCTTCTTATGTAGAAAGGTGAAAAAAATTTAAAGAGCAGAGCTTAACAAGTCCAAAATTCTACCTAAATGGTAGACTTTCCTTGAGATGATTCCCAGCGTGAAGGAAAAGCTCCAAAGCATCGACCACGAAACGAGTAGAATACCACAAATGTGCTTGAGGAAAGTCAGAGCCTGTCGCTTGAGATAAAAATCTTCTACTGGGGGACAGATGAAAGGGCAATAGCATTTTCTCTTGCTTTCCGAAGCTAGGTGCTGAGATTGTTGATGGGTCCCAGTCTGGAAACTTGACTATAAAATCTGTATTATGGTCCTGAAGGAAAGAAGCAACGTTTTTTTGCCAGAAATTGATCTTAGAGACAAAATGCTCATTAATCTGGAAAAAATGCTGCTAGGCAGTACAAAAAGCCATGTCAAAATCATATAGTAGGAAACATTGGAAGCCCTACTGGCAGATAAAAGCTCACATCAGAAGATGCTATTGCAACCCAGTTCAGTTTCCAAGTGACCAATCTTATACATCACTGAGTAGCCACCCAAAGATCATCTTGTGCATTGTAAGGAAACATTCAGAAAAGCATAAGACTTTCTTTATAGCTAGCATACATCAGATACATCATATCTTTGACATTGAGAAATATTGTCAACCGGATTTTTTGACTATCCTCTTCTAGGAAGTAAAACAATGCAGCCTGAGTGATGAAACATTTCAAAAGCAATCTGGAAAACTGAAGAAGGGATATACTTAAAATGACAATCGATAGAAGTTTTAGGAGACATACGGCAATTCCATCTGTACAATTGTAGATAGTGTGATAAAGTAGTTCCCAAGCTGCCTCAACTTGACGGACTGTCTTACCATAGCGTCTCCAAGAGTAAGCCTTCAGCCACTCCTGAAAAAGAAATGAAGTCAGATAAGTATCTTCTGGCAGCCATGTCAACATGCAAAGCATAAGTTGGAGGCAACCAAAAAACAAGGCGTTTGCAGAAGATTTCCTTTCTTGAGGTAATAAGTTAAGATGTGGAAATGTTCCTTCTTTCAAGTAATAGACGATGTCATTCTACTTCAGAAAACAGCCAAGAAGCAAAAGATAGAAAGCCATAGTTACCGCTACAAGAACTTTTTCACTCCGAAATGCCATTTCTGACATCAACTCATAAACAACTGGATTGTGTTCAATGCCCTCCATGCACATGCCAACACCTACCTGGAAGGACTAGATGATGAGTGAGTCTGCTTCAGGAAGAATGAAATTTTCATTGGAGCAATAACATTTCAAGTAGCTGATAAATAGATAAATAAATATATGTATAGCTTCTCCTTCAAGCATCTACACGCGCGCGCGAAAGTTGAACACTATATAGGAGGCAAAAACTGGTACAACATACCATAGTTGAATTATCACTGATGCGAGCATCAATTGGGCCTGATGATATGGCATCCAATACGCCATACATTTCAATATTTCCACCAAAATTATGCAAAAGACACCTGATACACATCAATGGTTGAGGATCTGAATTGATGACTTGTTACTCAATTTTGGGAAGAGAAGGAAAAAGTTATAAGTAGTCAGTTTCCTATCCAGTCTTGAATGCTCAAGCAGAAGTTTGCCAGACATATGGAGTAATTAAATATAAGAGCTAATTACCAGACAAAAGGAGTACCGTAGAACTGAGCAGAAGTCTCCCATATTGGTTTGACATCAGCAAACAGGTCAAGAACTATCATTTTACCAACCGGAACAGAATGCAGAAGTGCCTGCACATATCACAAATTTCATTGTTATCATATCAGTCACTACCTGTGTGCACAGCAAAAGCACAGTGAGACTGACCGAACTCAAGCACCAAAAAGTTAACTAATATTCAGGTTCAATTCTGATTTATCCACTGCTGAACCAAACCCAACTTACACCTAAATGTTGATCATAGGACATCACATTCTTTGAAGAATTCCGGCAGCTACTATATTTCTCAGAACTTGTTATGTTATGTAAGTGTCATCCAGATGTAGGTAACTGTGTCTTTCATGGCAGCGTAGACTATAGGTGCTTGAAGCCTTTTAAACTTACCATTTCCCTCATAAAATCAAGCAAAAAGGAATACTTGCTCAAATAATCATTTAAAAAGGCAAATTCACACATTCATTATAGTACCAAGGGCATTACATTGTAGACTAAGTATCCTGATAAACCAATCCACAAAAATTTCACTATGTATGAAAGAAAAAAGAGATGTTTATGAGACAAGCTGAACTCCTCGACTTCATTTAGTCACAGATTTATGAAGTAATTAGTCAATCCTCAACATTTCCTTTAATAGCCATTTCTGTTAACAACCAAGCAAAGCCAAAGGGACTAACTTTATGTTTTCACATTCTTGACAAAGAAAGCCAACACAAATAGAACGCAACCCAGTAAATGTTATAGGGAACACCATCAGCAATTCTTTTTTCTTTTTACTGATTATTATTAGGCAACGGACATATAATTAATAAGATTCAACAGTAAACATATATCAAGGAAGAATATCAAAATAAAGTACATTAAACACTATCAATCATAATAGAGCACAAGGTCAATGCTCATATGCTTACAGTTGTTCCATTTTACCAATAAGACTAATCTAGTCATGCAGTCTGAAAGTAGAGGAAACACTTAATGTACTTCAGGGACAAACATACTTTCATTTGAGGTGGTTTCCAAAAGGCAGAGTCTGAATAAAAGAGCCAACCCTGCACACGTACTAGAATTTCAGTATATTACCACATGAACATTAGAAACTCAGAGAAGTTTGTTTACAGTAAGATTAGACCTAAAGAAGAACTTGTGAAAGAATCAAAGCATGCAAGAAAAAGACATGCAATCAAAGGTCTTGGAAAGGAGCTGAAGCTTTGTAACTAGAGTTTTAAAGTTCATTTGACCCAAGTGTAAGCCTTTTCAGGGAGTTGACCTCTGTCATCGACTGTAAACTATCTCTGTTTGTTTCATGGTGTCACTAGAAATAATTATGAGTTCTGATAAAAACTTATGTACATCTTAAGAAGTTGTCCTGAGAGAACTATCAGTCAAGCCAATAATAGCTTAGCTATGTTAACGTCTCTTTCAAGGGAAAATACAATTGGACGTCTAAATACCGAAGGATGGATCAGGTGAGAGATTGAGGACCATACTTGCATTAACCACACTGCATCTTTGTCACCCTGTGACATAGCTCTATAGACTGCAGCACCAAGCATTGAGATGTATGTTGTATCATTTGAAGGCGGGGAGTTCTCATTGAATGTATCACTACATAAAAAATAATGCAATGTTACCAGACACCTTCCAGAAAACAGAACATTTTCAATAGAAACCATAGGTATCCACAGACTGCATGTTTCCAAAGCATCTTGATGTAAATATCTGAGGTTCTAATTAAAAATCATCACCAGAATGCCCCTAGCAGATGGCATATTGTGCAATTAACAAGTCAATCTAAAGGCAGTCATCATAGTCAGTGCTACAAGCCTAAAATACTATTCATCTTCAGCATTATTCAAGTATCCTAGACTCATCCAAACAAGGCACAACAGGGAAAAGAAAGAAAAGTTGCTTTGTTATGTACCTACCCAACTAGAAATGGGAACAAATATACTTTCACAACGTATAGAGATACTTCATGTTGTAAAAGTTCAGTAAAAGCCAAAGGCGAGACATTACCAGTTATAGATGTCTGTCACATCCCCATACTCTGTGGTGAAAAATAATAGAGGTCAGAACACCACATGCATCACTGGTTAAAAATTATTAATGCAGACTAAACCGGATATAGTCTTCCATAAACGACACAATGATCCAGCGAAGAACAACGCAATGATCCAGCATGCTAGTGAAATTGTTGAAAATATATCAGATTCGTCAAGTGGTTCCCTCTTTGAAGCAAAACTCCACAGTTGACACAACATAATCTAACTAAAAAGCCCAAGATACAGATAAAGAGTTCCTCATTAAGGTATGCACCTAGACACAGGAGAAACTGCAAAATTAGTTTCTTTTAAAGAAAAGTTCATAGACAAAATACATTCAATGGTAAAATAAGGCACGCTTAATTTTATCAAACATTGTATTTCCCCACCACATTCGTCTAGCATGAGAAACACTATGAAATGCTTATATCAAGAGTAGAGTAGTCAAATCAGCCGACAATAAACTAAAAAGAGTGAATATAGCCCCAGCTGAAAAACTTTTAGATTTTGCAGTGAAGAATCTGATAGTATAAGAAAATAAACATATGAACAGGTGACCAGTTTCCCATGTCTCCATTTCACACCCTTCCCCAGCCTCCATGTGTAATTCTATGCAATCAGAGGCACAAAGTAGTGATTACTTGCAAAATGTTTCCAATTTGTCACCATGAAATGTCATTGGATTCTAGGATGAGAAGTGAACACATAAAAATTGCAAGAAGCTAATGCTGCAAACAAAAACAGGATATTTCGAACCACACCTTTGATTTGTTTTCTGACAAAAGCCTCCCCAATTTCAACAAATAAAGGATCAGAAGGATCAAGGAGGTAGGTGCAGCACCACTTTGGATTACCATCAACAGTATTCCTAAAAAAGCAAAACTAAAATAAGCAAAAGGCCTCTTAACATGTGCAAACGCAAGTGAAAGGTTTCTTGTTTCTTCAAGATAGTTTAAATTGACCCAAAAAAAAGAAAAAAAAAGAAAATGCCAGATGTAGCATCTTCACAAAACTATATCTAAATGAAGAACTTACCTAACCCAAATGGGAAGCCAAAAGGGACGCATGGGAGGACAATATTAGAGTGAAAAGGTCATCAAACTCAGTACTTGAGAAATTACAAACAGAAACAGAGACATACCAGTCCCCAAGTCTAGTTATATTAGCTGAAGGATGTATCTTCTTCAATGCTTCTGGAACATTCCCAGAGAAGGACGGAAGAACTGAAAGAACAACAATACATATCATGAGTCTCATGACCAGCATGGTCAGAAAGATAGAAAACAGACATTAACTAAAAGGTCCCTTTGCAGGCAATTTTCTGTCTTTTCCCTGCTACAACTCTATCATAGATAATCCACTGAAAGGATAGCTGAATTATCACGAATCCTAAACTGAAAAGAATTCTTCTATACCTGGAACCATGCCTAGCTCAGACATCCGAGACAATATCCGTTTCTGCAAGTTCAGCTGTTGATCCAACCAGTTCTGTGATAATGGGCCACCCCACCTATGATGAAATAACCATTATACCTTAGAAGCCAAATGCTTGTGATGAAGAAAAGAAAGCCTTCAAAGTTAGAACAAATTGCATTATATGGCACATGAAGGCTGAGCAATGAGTTGGCTAGCAGAATCATATTATTAAATGTAGTCTAAAGAACCATTTATATAAAATACTCCTAAATTTGTTCAACTAGTTACCCCATTCTCTTCCTGTAGAGAGAAGATGCAGAAATCACAACTCCTCTACCTACCCATGCAAATTGCCCATGCGAGCCCATGCAAGAAATGCAGGTCCACCAAAAAAATCATTTAGTTCATCCTTGCTGATATTGAAATCCTGCAATAAAGAGGACAAATCAGCACAATAAGCGTATCATGGTCAGGCATGGCTATAACCGAACAAAAGCTGAAACAAACAACTGACTAAACCTCAGATCGCAATTGTAAACATGAAAAGTTGATTAATTGAAGAGCCGGACGATAGCACCAACTCAATTACATATTCATAAGTCAATAACTCAAATGTGTATTGGGAAATTGGGTATAAACAGGCATCTGCTAAATTTCAAATATGTACTCTTCAAGCAATAGCAACAGACAAAGAAATTACATCAATTTGCTATAAATAAACAGGAGAAAAAGACCATCTTATGGCAACTTCTTTTATTATTTTCTTTTTGGATGATGAATGTCAGATAGGTAATGGAAATAGCCATCAGATCACTCGATCATGTGTCATTAAATTCATCTATTTATTTATCAATCAGTATGAGTCCTTACGGCGAAATCAATAGTAAGAATTGCCTTAACTTCGTCACCAATTTCATACAGGATGATTTGAAATATTACCATGAAAACTTTTTGCCAAATGGCTTCTTGTCCAGTAAAGGCCAATGGTAGGTTAACTCCTTGCAAAGCCATCCAGTCTATCTCTTTTTCCCATCTACTCCAATTCCACCAGACATAAGAATCTACGTTGAATAATGTGATGTCAAGTCATTAGCTCCTTGAAGCACAAAAACTGTCAAAAAGGTTGTATGTCCAAATGCAAGAGGGACCCTAGGTGCTTTTGCTTCACTCATCTCGAGCATGATGAACTAGCTACTGGACTTGCTATTAGAAATATTGTCAAAGTCTCGATGTCCCATGGTGAAGAAAACTTACAACTTGATGTAACGACATTTTGGTAATAGTTCCATGGGACGGGTCGCTGAATCATCACACCCTTGCCCTTCAGCCTAGGCAGGGATCCTGCCTTAGGAACGGAAGCTACCTGTATGCCACCAGTCTTGTCCCAGGAAACATGAGCATTACACCAATACTTCAAGTACCAATGCAAGCCAGATGCTAATTCGACTGCTGTGGTACCTCTAATCCTGCAGGAAAATAGACAACAGGAAAGAGCTTCAACAATGCACGACTCACAAACTAAAACTGGCGAATCCACCTTCACCCAATCAAAAATGAAAGCACGCTGCTCCACTTGACAAGAAGAATAACTACATACAATATCTCAGGCCCATCCTTCTCCTCGTAATTTTCGATCAAAAAGCAGTTCTTTCCACCACAGACATCCTGATAGGCAAAGCTGAAAGAAAGTGAGCACAAACCACTGACAGTTACCCTCACGTGACCATGATGTATCAGAAAGACATTGAGTAAAAAACTTTGCGAAGGAACAGTTTCTTAACCTGATCATATGCTATGCCCTTCAGGTGAGCACAAATTATTCATGTTCACTGTTCAACGAATTGTTACTGCTAATAGATAATTTATCAAAGCAATTATCTGAACTACTTTTTGTTGGCTACAGAAGCTAGAGATATAATCTTAAACTGAAAAAGCTAAAGACAGTTCGATGCCAATATCTTAAGTGAGTAAATTTTACGGAGACCATCAATACACTAGAGCGAGTTGTAAGGGACACATGAGAATTTTGACGCCGTCACTGAAGGGAACAAATTCCTTCCATCAACACCTAAAACAACATCCTATTGTCAACACACTATAAACTGGGTCCAACTAACTTACTGTTTTTCTTGAAGCTTTAATTATTGCTAAATTGGAAATGAGAAAAATGCAGTGATTTGATAAGGGTCACACAAAAGACTGGACTTTTTCACATTTCCTCAGTTCATCAGCCGTGGCTCGACGGTGACTGGAGAGAGCACAGGCTCAGCTTCTACTTAGCTCCTGAGGATTTGAGACAATGAAATGGACAAGCATCGTGCGTAATGAAAAAGAAGACCTTGGGTACGATCTTGAATTGGAAGCTGCGTGAATGGAAAGGAAGCAATCTTTCAAGCACGCCTGCAGCCGCCGTTTCTTGAACCGACGGAGATGCCCTCTTGGACTCCAGTCGGGTGAGCAGAGGCTCAATGACATCCGGCGACGATGCTGATGAAGTGATTGTTATCACACTGAGGAGCAGCACCAGCGCTGAAATCTTCATGTTGGGCTGCGACATAGTTAAAGAACGGAACACGAATTGGGTTTCTCGAGCGTCTCTCTACGGAGAGGAGAAGAAGTGTTCAGACGAAGAAGAGATGACAGAGAATCGTCGGATCATCACCCATCGGGGTCGTCCTCTGAGAGAGCGCTGTGTCGTTGTCTACTCTTATTTCTTGTCTTTTCTTTTTGCGTTTTTCCAAGTTTTATATTGGGCAGTTGAATTACATCATCGGACATGGTGAACCCACGTTTTAACGATTAACTTCCTTCCCTATGGGACCATTATATCGAGTAAAGCTTCGGTTTTTATCAGAGAATCGAGAAGAGAAGACTGAATTCTTGTTGTTGTGGGAAAGAAGATGGAGGTGGAAGCGGAGCAGCGAGATGTTAACAACTTGGTGGGAACCAGAAGGAACAGCCTTGGGTCCTCCCATGTACCTTCCTCAGGACGTTGGCCCTCAGCAGCTTCAACAGGTGGTCAATAAGCTCCTCAGTAACGAAGGATTTGAATCTGATCTTCAAGTTGGCATGTGCTGATGTCCTGTTTAAGTTAACACGAGTGTACATGGGACAAGAGCACTGCTTGTACCACTTTTTATGAAAGTTTAATTAAGTCTTGAACTTTAAAAAAGTGAAATCCAAGTTACAAATAAAAGTATAATTGGGTCCTCTTCATTACATATTCTGAAAGTGTTAGATTCAATTATACTTTTGTGACAAGTTTCATAATTTCAAGTATACTTATTCCAATGAGAAGTCGACGCCTTTTTTAAAATCTACTTTGTTCACTTTATATGTGGACATGTTTTTAATTGAAAAGGAGTGAAGGTAAAACACTAAGTTCCAAGTTTGTAAATTGTCGTTTTATTGCCAATGCCCTCTAATCGTCAATGCTTAACTTATTTTTGAAAGATTTCCTATTGATCGATTGACAAATTTTCATTCTCGTTTACTAAATTTCATTGATGGCCGAAATAGTTTTTCATTCCCTCATCCTATAAAGGATGGATTCCGTACCTTTGGGATAATCAAGAGGAGAAATTGCCATATACTTTTTATACATTGGATGAGGAACTTGTTTTATAGTTAGGTGAGTTAGAGAATCAAAGCTCGATGAAAAAACCAATCAAATCATTTGCTAATCAAATGACATTTTCATTGTCTTTGTGTAATTTTCATCGTCATCTTTTTTCTTCTCATGAATTCTAGAGGTTGTCCTCAAGAAATGAATGAGAGAATTGAATCAAGAAAATTATAAGAAATAGAGTTTTCTGATGCTAATTCCATATTCGAAATACATGGGAAAAGACATAATTCTATTGCAATTGTTATGTCTTTTATCTAATCACAGATACAATCGATTACTTCAAAGTTATGTTGTCAAAATCGAATTTAATCCTGATTGTTCAGAGATGGATCGGCTTTGGCTTGTCGATCATCGCTTGAGTTTGCCCCTGCGTTCCTAAATAATAGATCGGCAAAAAGTGCAATCACGTTTCGCAACCATTCGAGGAGAAGAGAAGGCGTTCCTCATTCAAATTTCTTATTTTCCTTTTTGTGTTTTACAAGTTTTATATTTGCCAGTTAAAGGTACTTTCATCAGACATCGCCCCTACCATAGCACGGTGAACCCGCGCGCACCGCATCCCGGTAGTTATCAAAAGCCCGCCTAAAACCCTAGAAGCAGAACCTCCCCACCTCACTTCCTTCCCTGTCACAAGACCCTGCCTTCCGTCTCTGTCTATCGACGCACTCCCGGCATCGTTGTATCGATTAAAGCTTCAATTTTTATCGGGATTCGAGGAGAAAAGATTGGATTTTTGCTGCTTTGAGGGAAGAAGATGGAGGTGGAAGCGCAGCAGCGAGACGTTAACAACGTGATGTGCCAACTGGTGGATCCAGAAGGAACGACCTTGGGTCCTCCCATGTACCTTCCCCAGGACGTTGGCCCTCAGCAGCTTCAGCAGATGGTCAACAAGCTCCTCAGTAACGTAAGATTTGAATTTGATCTTCGAGTTTGCTTGCGCTGATGTACTGTTGCCAATGCATGGGTGAGCATCGGCCTAGAATTTTAAGTGGGACTGGGCGTGTTGCTCCCTGAAGTTTGGTTTCACGGTCTTATGCGGTTCTTGTTGAGAAGTGTACACCTTTTTATTAATTTGCTTTTGTTTACTTCTGATGTGAACGTGTTTTTAACTGAAAAACTGTCTTTTTTTTATCTTGTGTGAATTGAAAGACCGACTTCCCAATTTATAGATAGTTGTTTTATTGCCAACGCCCTCTAGTTGTCAATGCTTAAGTTTTTTTTTTTTTTTTGAAAATTTCATGTTTGATTTGCATAGTTTGGTTCTTGTTTACTAAATTTCATTGATGGCCGGGATAGTTTTTCGTTTTTCTCACTCCTCTTCTAATGGATTTCATACTTTTGGGATAATCAGGAGGACAAATTGCCGTATACTTTTTACATATCGGACCAGGAGCTCGTTGTCCCTCTTGAATCTTACTTACAGAAAAACAAAGGTCAGTAAAGAAGCCGATGCGTCATTCTTTTGAGGAGATTCCTCAGGTCTCTAACTACGTATCTGTTATTCTTATTCAATTTGGGTTCATATTGCAGTTTCTGTGGAGAAGGTGTTGTCCATAGTCTATCAGCCACAAGCCATTTTCCGAATTCGTCCTGTAAATCGCTGTTCAGCAACAATTGCTGGTATGATGCCAAGCTTTCTTGTCCAATGGAGTTCTTAGCTCTGGTAGCTGCTGGATGGTATCCATCTTTCATAGGATAGCAGTTAGACTGATCTTAGGCACAACATAGCATACTATCTGTTTCTGTCTTTCTTTCTTTTTTCTTTTTGTGTGTGTGTGTGTGTGTGTGTGTGGGAGTGGGGTGGGTAGCGATTGTATGAAGGAAAGCAATATTGTTAGAAGGATCTTGATTATGGAGAACACAGTTTTGATCCTTATGGAGTGCTGGAGGACCTTTGTTTGACATGTTGTATTTAATTTGCTCTTATCAAGCAATATGCTTATATTATGCCTAATAGTCTAATATTTACAGATAAAATCCCCTTTTAAAGGTTCATTTCTCTGCCATTGCAGGTCACTCAGAAGCTGTTCTGTCTGTGGCCTTTAGTCCTGATGGGAAGCAACTGGCTAGTGGTTCAGGAGATACCACAGTCCGATTGTGGGACCTAAGTACTCAGACCCCGATGTTTACATGCAAAGGTTGAATATTTGAATCTCTTATTTCCTTATGTCCTTAAATTTTCTCAATGTATGCTAACTTTGCCATCATGGGGGCATCTAAACATACGCATGCCTACTTGCTGTATAGTTGTTTTCTTTCTGCTTAGCTGGAGAACAGTTGGGTTTTACGTTTTTGACTTTTTTTTTTTTTTGAAAAAGAAAGAGAAAAAGAGAACCGCCGGGGGGGAGGTGCGGTAGGTAGAATTTTCCTAGAGGCATAAGCTAAAAGTTGCACCGATGGAGTGGATAGTGGGTGGAAAAAAAGCGGTTTGATGGCAGTGGAAAATTACTTGGTTTCCTTTTTGTCTGTTCTATTAATGAAAGGTTCTATTTACTCAGGGCACAAGAATTGGGTCCTCTCGATTGCATGGTCGCCTGATGGCAAGCATCTTGTAAGTGGAAGCAAGGCTGGGGAAATCCAATGTTGGGATCCGTTGACCGGACAACCATCAGGCAATCCACTTGTTGTATGATCCTTGTTGCATTATAAGACTAGAAAGTCTTTTTTTCAGTTGATTGTATTTTGCCGCTTTTACTGACTTTATTTAACTCTGAGCTAAATTTATTTTTTGGAAAGCTGTTCAGACTGAATAGTTTTGGACCTTTGGTGTTACGCTTCAACGTTTAAGAATCCTTCCTGCAAGGATTCCATGGAACTCCATTTCCTATTAATATTTCTTGGTTTATAACTCTCCATATTGACGAGGAAATGGTGGATAAAAGTACAAATGTGTTGCTTCTAATTTAATACTTGTGGCAAAATAAGTGGGAGCAGTGTTGGCGTCGATTTGGATGATGTCCATAAGTTTAGTGTAGTAAGTAGAGTTTATTGTGTAGCTTCACCTCTGTAGGATGAGATAAATGGTGTACCATTTATGTTGAGGAAGCTTTCTCACGTCCTTTACCATTTTTTGACAATAATTTGTGAGGTGTTGAAGTATCTAACTTGTTTTTGTGGCTTATGCATAGCAAGAATAGTTTCTGTGCCACTAAGACATCGAATCTGCTTAATGTCAGGGCCACAAGAAATGGATTACAGGTATATCTTGGGAACCAGTCCATCTGAGTTCACCGTGCCGTCGCTTTGTGAGTTCTAGTAAAGATGGTGATGCACGCATATGGGATGTAACACTAAGGAGATGTGTAATATGTCTGAGCGGTCACACTCTAGCTGTTACATGCGTAAAGTGGGGAGGAGACGGTGTTATATATACTGGGTATGCAACTTCCTTAATTTTGGCAATTGTCGGCGAAACTGCCTTTTACTTAATGGTTTCAAATTTTTGTCATGAACTCTCTCTCCCAATCCTTAATAGCTGTTCCACTGACGAGTTAGTCACAAGAGAGGCAACTTAACTCTGAGATAAATATTTAATCACTTTGTGATGTATTAATATTCATATGCTAGTGCTGAGCTACATGAACAACAAAAATATAAGATGAAGAAGTTTTCCTGACTAAATCATACTTCTAATGGGCCTAAGATCAAGTGGTGACTTGTAAATTCTGCTTTCAAGCAACTAAGTATCCTTGGACTTTGGCAAACTGCTGCTGCTTTTACTACTTGTTACCTGATGAAGTAATTGTCTTAAATTTCTCGCAGCTCTCAGGACTGTACAATCAAAGTCTGGGAAACTTCCCAGGGGAAGCTGATAAGGGAATTGAAGGTAATATCCTTTTTAAAGTTCATTTTACATATTGCAGGGTCATTACATGCCTGTTTTCTTCTTCTCCACAAGAGCTTTAGATTTATTTGTGCCTTTGGAGTGGCTGCATTGACTCAATCTCTTTGGTGCCAGGAGGCAGTTTGGCACCTAGTGACCTACCCAATACTAATTGATATCATGTCCTTGAACTATTTCATTGTTTCCTTCTCAGGAGATTTTGACGTTAAGAATGGAAATACCACTATTTTTATGTCACTAAGACATGATCTGCATATTTAGGTTAGAGTTTAGTTTTCATGGCTCATGTGGTTATGTCTTTTCTTGGTTTCTACTGCCAAGTCCGCATCCTTAATCTAAGCTGCTGCTAGATCCCTCTCTTCTTTTCTTTCGTGATTATCCATATCTATGTAAAATTTTTGTTGTAGGGTCATGGACATTGGGTTAACTCCCTTGCTCTGAGCACTGAGTATGTTCTTCGGACTGGAGCTTTCGATCACACTGGCAAACAGTATTCATCTGCTGAAGAAATGAAGCAAGTAGGTAACTGTTATTATGTTGAATCATCTTCATCATGAAGCAATAAATCACACATTTATTTGCTTATACAACCTAGTATGCATAGGTTATTTCTCTTTGCACATTAATTGCTTACAATTTAGTATGCATTCCCTGTGTCTTTTTGCTCTGCGCATGTTCTCCCCCCTTGTGGTGATTCTCTCCCTTCAAGTCTATGCACATTTGTAGTTCTACTTTATGGTAACTGTTATTTGAACTTCTGTATTTTGTTGATAAACATAGGTTGCATTAGAAAGGTACAAGAAAATGAAAGGCAATGCTCCTGAAAGATTGGTCTCTGGATCTGATGATTTTACCATGTTTTTGTGGGAACCTTCTGTCAGCAAGCACCCAAAAACTCGAATGACTGGTCATCAACAGGTATGTGCGTTTGTGTGTGTGTGTGTGTGTGTGAGAGAGAGAGAGAGAGAGAGAGAGAGAGGAGGTTGGGGGGGAGGGTGGAGATTGATTTCACAGCTGCCTGCTTTCATCTTCCATGATATACTATCAATTGCCATAATGATGCTGGATATACACTGGTTCAATAAATGAGACATCCTCTTTATATTTTCTTGAGGCTTGTACATTAGATCCTCGTTGAACTGTCTTAGGTGTAATTTGACATAATAAATGCGGGAAATTATACTTTTTGTTTGCAGCTTGTGAATCATGTCTACTTTTCACCCGATGGGCAATGGGTGGCTAGTGCTTCGTTTGATAAATCTGTGAAGTTGTGGAATGGTATTACTGGGAAGTTTGTTGCTGCATTCAGGGGACATGTCGGGCCTGTATATCAAATAAGGTTTGAGATATTTTCAAACTTTGCTCGCCTTATCCATTCACGAATGATCTCTAATCATGATTTACATAATGGACAGTTGGTCTGCAGATAGTAGACTTCTTTTAAGTGGGAGCAAAGACTCTACTCTGAAGGTTAGTTGCACAAAGCGTATAGCTTTTGAAGAATTTCCATAAAGTAGTTAGAAATATATTTAGTATCCAAATAAACTTGTGTCTGTGCTGGCACTTAAGAGAGATCAAGGGTGGTCACTTAGTATTGTAACAGGAGAGCTTGTAATATTATCTGTGAAAATAATATCAATGTGTTCTGGAAGAAATTGGTTTATTTTTTATGCATGCAATAAGGAATCCCCCCGGCAGGTGAGTGCGGCGGGGTGTTTTTGCTATCATGGGGTGGTTCCTGCTCAAGTCCTTGATCACTCTTATATTGGTCAACTTTTGGACCACGTTAGGATTACTTCTTTTGCAAGATATGGTGATGAGGACATCGTAAACCAGAGTACGATCCTTATAAGATTAGAAATGATCTATAGTATGCATGGAAGTTTGAATGTTGTGCTCTTGCTTGTTGTTTTAATTCTGATTGAACTATTTGTAAATGTCAATAGCATGTGGAGTCTATTCTTTTCACTGGTTATGATTCTACCCTTTTTACCGGTTATGATTATAATGATTTTTTGCCTGATTTGAATGCTTGAATGTTCGCCCGATGTTTGGCTTACTTTTAGATCTGGGATATTCGCACGAAGAAGTTGAAACAAGATCTTCCAGGTCATGCGGATGAGGTTTGTTCACTTAATATTGTTATCATACAAGTTTTAAGTTTGTATGTCCATCATGGACTACCACTTGCTTATTTTAGTATGTGTTCTCATGATAAGGTTTTTGCGGTCGATTGGAGTCCGGATGGCGAGAAAGTAGCTTCTGGTGGTAAAGATAAGGTGTTGAAGCTATGGATGGGTTAATGCATTGGGAGTTATACAAGGCTTATCAGACCATTCCATATGCAAATGAAATGAGATGGCAGTTCAAATGCTTTCATCCGAAGTGAAAAATTGATTGTTTGATAGCCCATATTATGGCTGAAGACACAAAGTGCACACTCAACTATCAGGTACTGCAAGTTTGGATGCAATCAGCCACAAAGTGCACACTCAACTATCAGGTACTGGAAGTTAGGATGCAATTTGGTTGCGTAAAGCTCTCTTGCATCAGGATGGTAGTCGCAGCCGATATGCATTGTCTACTTATGATACAGCTGATATTCTCAAAGGTTTTGTTAATCTAAGAAACACTGTTCAATGCTGTGTTAATTGAGAGTATCGTGAGTCATCGATATTTTGTTCATATAAGTAATTGGCAGAATCAGTCTTTGATATTCATATCCAGTTATAGTGAGCCCTTCATTTTTCTATTGGCTTTATACATAATGGCAGTCAAGTATGTTGGCCAGAGAGGAGCCTTCTTGGATTAACCCTTAGCTTGAGTCATTAAATCAATTTATCACACGAGTTTTCAACATTGCTTACTAAGTCTTCAAGATTATTTCTGATGTTCTATATGATGAGTCATTTTGGCAGGCAAATTGCACAGAGAAACCAACCGTTAATAAATTTAAGATTAGCTGGGAAAAACTGGCAGAGTAATCTCTGAAAGTGGGTAATGATACATTATTCAGAACAATTGGATGATTTAGGAGCTAAAAGGCTGAGGACAGACCACAGGTCCACAGGTCATTATTAGCAAGCTTGTGATATGCTGTTCAAAGCAACTGCCTAGACAGAGATGAATCCCTTCTCCTTGAGGCATTCGACGGTATCTCTCAGACTCACCTCCAATGGAGTGAAGTCGACACCTAGAGCTTCTGCCTTCTTTGTTGATATCTCATACTTCGAAGAGAAAGGCTTCTCATCTTCGCATCTGCACCATTAGGAAAACAACCGTAAATCTCTTGGACGCACAGTAGTCTGACAGAAGATGAGTTAAGAATTAAGGCAGAATGATAACTTACTTCTTAGGGAGGTGCAAAGTGGGGTAGAGATTGCGCAGAATCTGCAAAACATCATGGCAGTGCACAGTTTTGGCTACTAGGCAATATCTTCCGTGAGCTGAATGATTTTCAAAAGCTAGAATGTGTGCGTGTGCGACGTCTCTGACATCGACAAATACATAGCATGTATTTGGAAATGTTTGAGCTCCTGCAGGATAAGCCTCAATTACTCCCATGCCAACGTCAATACAACTTTTACTTTACACTAGATGCTTCTGCCAGTAGTTGAAAACTATGTCGCATGTGGAAATCTAACAGAAATGATTATAATAGTGTCTGTGCAGCCAATCAAGCAGACCCTTCAATAAAGAAGCCAGATCCAATAAATAGAATGTAAGGGCCTCAGGACCTCATGTTGCCAAATTCAGTTAACTAGCAAAGAAGGATAGCCATTCCATGGAGCAATGCAGAATGACATTCTGAGACACGTGGCCATAACTCGTTAGTATGACTCCTTGAGATTGTCTTTTGGGTAATGAGAACAAGTATGCATAAATGTTTGACGAAGCCGCTCTTAAATAAAATGGCAAAGATTTAATAACAAACATAATTTATGGCTAGATGATGGTGATACCATTAATGAGGTTCAGTATTATCTCCACGGAGAAATTAACAGTGGGCTGCAAGATAGGACCGAACACGTATCCTGGGTTTATCGTGACAAGGTCAATTCCATTCTCTTTGGCAAATTCCCAAGCTGCCTTCTCTGCCAAGGTTTTTGAAAGCATATACCAGAGCTGAAGATAGATAAACCAAAGAGACTGTTAGAATGTTTTGCCTCATTCAACACATGTAATAACCATTGCCATGACATGGACTTCATTCGATGTCATCCAAGGGGCATTCGGAGATTACCAATTAAAAGAAACGACA